>OZ020308.1:54158329-54797329 GCA_963971305.1 Arcuatula senhousia | reverse complement strand
CAAAGAAATCTTCAGGGAATCTAATATTTTATGAACTATATACCAATTTGCCTATTTATTAAATTCCTTGTTGTTCTGTTGCTTTTAGGTGTATGCTGTATTCTAAACTGGTCAATGACAACATTAAGTTGTATTCTGTAGAAGATTGACTACAAGTTATGTCACTCATAGATGCATCAATTAATGTTTGAAATGGTTTCATGTAATCATATCGAAATAGTGTATTTATATATTTGAAACGTTTTTGGGCCGTAATGGTGTTGACATGATATCTTTCCTATTTATTTCTGAATAAATTGATGGGGTTTCTATTTATTTTCACGATTGTTTTACATGTTACTTTATTAATCGCATATAAATGCAATTGTAAATCGGTTATTATTTCATTTTCACAGTCATACTTCTTTTTGACGCCCTGCTGGTTCTCTTTTTTTTACGTTTTCAATTTTTTAAATGTGCCTTTTGTATTCCATAATTGATTTTAATATTAAAAGTTAAATTGACGATGCTCATTTACATTTACAAAATATCATCGGAAGATGATAAAAATGTAGAAGTTGTATCGGTTACCAAGAGTCTATCCTATTCATTTAATGACCATAAAGAAATAACTTGAAGGGAGCTTGATTAGTTTTCTGGTCAGAAAAAAATATGTTTTAAAGGCATCGCAAAATATTGTTTTCGTTATTAGCATTATTTCATTCAACAAAAATCCTTAGGGACGGACCATTTAGCTTGAAGGGGGCTTGGTTTTTTGTTTTGGTCATAAACTTTTTCGAAGGCATCGCGACAGAATATTTTTTCATTATTGGCATTATTTTATATGGCAAAAATCCTTCTTCAGAATATTTTTTTTACCCTGAGCTGCCAAAATATTTATTTCATCGAAAATTATTTTCAGAATATTTTTAGGAAAAAACTCTTCAAGTTAAATGGTCGGTCCCTTATTCGTAATATTGTTTTCTGTACCTCTGCTTTCGAAATATTTTTACATCAATAATCAGATTCAAAATATTTTAGGGGAAAAAGCCCCCTTCAAGTTTAATTGTCGGCCCTTATTATTATCTTTATCAGTCATTAGGGGTGCCTAATTTTTCGTTATCAAAATAACTTTTATAAAAATTGTGCTTCATTTTCAAATATATAAATAAGTGGGTCCTTGTTGGGTAGTCGTTTATTTGACAGTCACAGTGTCATTTGCTATGTAATAGAATAAACAAGAAACACTACTACAGGATAAACAAAAGTTGTGTATCCTTTCATGTGTTTACACAAAAAAATATTGAGAGATATATGTTTACTATTTGCAAACCAAACTTTTAAAACGATTAGTCACAATTGTAACATTTTTTAGTTAACTATGAAAACCTCCATGAATTTCTAGTTTTTATGAAATAAAAAAAGCAACGTAATCTTTATAAAAGCAAATACAAGTACTATTGTTTTAAAAAAAAACTATCAGTTTTTTACGCGAATTATCAGGACAAATTTCTATTGCTTCTTCAATAACCGCATTTAATTTGTTCTTTTCAGGGTTTGTGGTGAACATAGTGGACTACAAAACATTGACTTAAAGGTGATATCTTTACAGGTGTTTTAAGAATACCTCAGTGTGTAATAGCCGAGGTTTGCGTTTTTGACCACTACAGTTACTATATTGAATGCTCATTACAAAGTACAGTGCCGAAAGTTATAACCTCTTCATTACTTTGAGACGGACAGTAAGAACACATGGGCTCGATCTGACGCCAAATGACTCTTTTGACGCAAATATAGTTTTTCTTGCCTAGTATTTACATTTTTCATTTGAATACAATCAAATGAAACATAAAAAGGGTCTTTTTAGTCAGCCAAGACACACCTAACATCTTTTTTTTTCTCTGAAGGGGCAAACATAGATTTTTACCTTTCAATTTATTGAAAAAGAAGGAAATAGAAATGACAAAAATTTACAGTAGTTTTATAACTATTAAAAAACCATAACCAACAGTAACAGTTGTCATTTTCCTAAATATTGAACCCCAAAGGCAAATTGACTTAACCTAAAGCATCGCACGGCAAATTTATAACAGTTTATGTATGTAGCATTCATGAGAGGTGCGAACGTATATAGTGCATCAGAGAAATCGTAAAAGGCTCTAGTTTTCGGGATGAATGTCTAGCGTCTATTCTTTTAAATTAACTTCGTTATACTGCAAAAAAAGTGACCAAGCCTGGTATAGGTTTGCAAATGTTAAACCTTATTTGATCATTATTTCCGTTCTAAAGAAGAACATTTGAAAGTCTAGTGTTTAACTTTGCCAATTTAAAACAAAGATACCGTTTTCCTAGGTTTACATTCAAATGCTACATGTGAAGATTTGCTGATAGACACCAACTGTGGTTAATTGGCGCAGCATCGTAAAATATAGAATTACAAAAAGTTGAAGCGAATCAAATGGGACTTTGTCGTAGCAGGAGAATAGCTGTGGGTCTCAAAAAGTTAAAGCAAATCAATGGGAGATTCTAATGTAGAGAATGAGCACAGCTTTTGGTTTTCAAAAAGTAAGGAATAATCAAATGGAGACTCTGCCATATGAGCACAGCGTTGTGTTCTATAAGTCAAATGACAAATGGGGATTTAGCTGTAGCAAACCGGCAAAGATTCGGTTTCATATTGTAAAGCAAATCAAATGTTTATTTAGGTGCTTGCAATGTGCACAGCGTTCAAAAATCATAT
The DNA here is from genome assembly GCA_963971305.1 of Arcuatula senhousia. Lineage (NCBI taxonomy): Eukaryota > Metazoa > Mollusca > Bivalvia > Mytilida > Mytilidae > Arcuatula > Arcuatula senhousia. The sequence goes on along the minus strand of OZ020308.1, from coordinate 54,794,610 downwards.
CAAAATGTAAAAGCAAATCAATTGGGAACTTATAATTGGCTGTATATTACGAAAATGCACATTAATACTTTTACTCGGATATTTTTTGAAATTATGTTGAAGAACGTGGACCATTTTATTTTATTTTAAAAACATCTATAATACAAGATTCTACCCTCGGAGTTTATCATTTTCGTGTTGTGTTTTGTGTTACTATCGGACCGTAAGATTGCCATTGAAGAGGGAGGTTTGGCGCACCATAAGACTTGATTAAACCCATATTTCTTTTGAAATGCCTGTCCACATGCAGAACCATTGCGATCTTTAATTTTTCTGTTACACTTTTTTTCTTTTGGACACTTAGATTGATCCTCTAAGTTCGTTAATTTTGTTAATATCCTTATATACAGCATTTCCAAATTCACTGTATAACTAGTTACCGTTTTTGGTACTTTGCGTGAATGAAAATGTGTTATTAAAATTAACGGATACGGACCAAAGAACTAAACAAAACGGTGAAGGATTTATATCATGACATAAAACCTCACTAGTTTGTGTGTAAAATATAAGAGCAAATACGAATGCTTATGTCGTAGTTAATAAACCAAGCAATATATATATCAGACTAAATTGTAAAGTAAAAAAGGGAGTGATCTAGGACTAACATTGGAAAGACACCAGAAGATGATGCTAGCATAGTAAATCCATAACCAGGTGTATTGTGTATATAACATTATTCAAGATCATACAAGTACAGGTACATTGCAACCATCACCTTAGCCGAATAAAAAGAGTGTGTAATTTCTACAGTCAGCACTTAATGCTTTAGATGAATAATTTTAAAGCATTGTTGGAATGTGCAAATGTTGTTCAATATATAAAACCATATCATCAGAACACAGTTTCAGACGAATAATTATACAATGCCTCTGATGAGCATATCACCTACGACTCATCAAAAACGGTTAATCTTAAAAGCCCTTAAATATAGAATATGAAACACAAGGTTTAAAAAAAATATTTTTTGATTTAATGAATTTAAATCGCTAAAGATCTATTTTAAAAAGACTATAAGGTTTTTGTTTCCAGGATGCGTTGTTTTTTGTATAAAAACAACAGTGTCAAATTTACGTTTTGAAAAATAAAGACTCTTAGTTATTATTTATCTTATTACTTTAATGTACATTCTGTCATGTTTAATCAATTTTAACAGACACCCTTGCTAAGAAGTGGTATTGAAAGATTTTCATGATTTTAATTCTAAAAAGTTTTTGACATGCTTATAGCAATCATCCCCCAATTTATCAGAATTGATTACCCTTGACATAGGAGCAGCAACGACTGTTTTAAACCTTGATTGGAAGCTTCATATTGGCGATATCCAATTCAGATTTTTATACAAACATGATAATTTACTATTTATTAGTTTTTGGAGGTATCAAAGGGGCAAAAGATATAATAACACAATGAATGATATTCAGAATATTTGAAAAATCAAAACAAAGCTAGATATGATCAATTTCTTCAACATTTTTGTCCTTTGTTGTTAAAAGCACAAAGACATTTTAAGTTCTTTTTTCAAATACTGAAGTATACTGATGTTAACTTAAGACAAAATGAATAAATCGATTTCATCGCTGGGTTTTTATGAAATTTAGTTGTAAAAAGAATGATTAAAATGATAAAATTTTTAAAAAATGTGGATGTAAGTACAATATATTATCTGATAAGAACTAAAACATTTTATTTTATTTTATTCATTTAATTTATTTAAAAAACAGTTTAACCTATTTCATATATCATCATAATTATGTTATATTACATAAATTATCAGTTGATTTAATAGGAATTAGAATTTACAAATTTTGTCACTGTAGATAATAAGTTTGACACTGTTGTTCAAACGGGGATCCGATTCTTCAGGTCCATGTCAAAAGATGTTTAAAAATGGGGTGGACAACGGATGCAGAGTGATAACAAAAGCTCAATTGAGCGTCAAATATAAATACATTTATTACATGTATGTTATTTCAAAATGGATTAAATAATCTTTACCTGTTGTTGATTCTTCTGTAGATGATGGCACTGAAATATAAAAAAAATAAATGTTGTTAACAATTCAGTCATGACAGTTGTAAAACATAGTTTAAAACTTTATCAATTTAAATGAATATACTAGTATTTATGTTACAAACTTGTACATGTATGTGACATATGCATCTCCATTATTTTTTGGCACAGAAGGGGGAGATGGATAACAATTTGGTTGTAATAACCTTAACCCTTGAAGGACCTGACCTGATTTAGATATTTTGGAATAATATGGGTTTCACGACCCACCATTAATCCGTCCAATACCTATACAGCAATACCATGTTTCACATGCCTTTGCTATAACCTAGTATTTTCATGTTGGTGATTAATTTGCCCCAAAATATATAAGTGTAAAAGTTTCATGTAGTTATATTTAAATTTTTGCATTGATTTACAAGTTATCGTACAACAAGAGGCTCCCCGAGCCCAAATCGCTCACCTGACATATGTGCCTGAAGTATAGGTTATAAGGCAAACTCTATTTGACATTGAAATGGTCATAAGTTAAATTAGGGGGTCATCTGACAATATGGTCTCACTTAATGTAGCGTAAATTGTACAGAGTAATATTTTAGCAATAAACCTTTTAAATAATTTTCTTTCTTTCAACATTCTAAGAGGAATAACCCCTAAAATAAACAGTTTTACAATCTTGACCTTATTTCATATTTTGTAGATCATGATGTGCTTTACTATATGCAATTTACATTTCTTAGATATTTCATATAGATTTTAAGATATTGAGCTTAAATACAAAATTCATGAAAAAATGTAATAAAAAGGCAATTACTCTTTCATGGGTATTTGATCTTCTTCAAAATTTCAGTGCTGGTTAATCAAGAGGTGTTGATCACTTTTGTTCTCAATCAGAATTTTAAAATCTGTCACCCCTTTTGAGTTATTAGCAAAAAACTGCAGTTTACCCTGTTTTATTTTAAGCCACAGTGACCATGTTTTACAACCAATCAAAAATCCCCACATCAGTTCTATATAAATAATGCTAATAAATAACCATAATTAGTTTGATTTCAATTGGACTTATGATGTCAGAGGAGTTAACGTTTTCAATTTTATCAGAAAATGCCTTTTAAATAACCAATGTTGTTGCTCTAAGGGGAATAACCCATAAAAAGAAGGGTACTATACAAGGTTGACCTTATACATATAAGGGCAATAACTCCTACATGGTTTTTTGGATTTTCTTTCAAAATTTCAGGGTAGGCCTTGAGGTGCTGATTTCTTTTACTCACGCCAGAATTATGATATATGTAGCCGTTTTTGAGTTATTTGCAAATAACTGAATTTTACCCCTACGTTCTAATTAAGCCACGGCGTCGATGTTTTACGACAAAACTCACCACATCAGTTTTGAGCACCGAATGCTAATGAACGACCATACCAAGTTTGGTTGCAATTGGATTTATGGTGTTAGAGGTGTTAACGTTTTAAAAAGTTTCCGGACGACGGACGCCAAGTGATGACAAAAGCTCACCTGACCTAAAAAGAGCAAATCAGACATCACAACTAATATATTCTTAATAGGTCATTATTCGTCGATTCTGACTTAAAGTGTTTGCTTTCAATCTCATAGTTGATGTACTTTATTTTACGCTAAATCAAAATACTGTTTTACGAATTTCGTCTCGTAAAAAAACAAACGAACCCACAGATAGATACGCAAACGCTGATGGGGTTCCAGATATCTCCAATATAGTTGTTTCATGAACGCTATGATGCAAAAAAGATCAGACCATCACTCGAAATTTAGCTTTCATCAACGTGAAAGAATGTATGTCAGAAAAAAAATAGTAGTGATGCCTTAAAAAAAAATTACCTCGGCTATAAAAAAAAATTGGTATAGAAAATCTAACCCTATTTCTTCTTTTCTTATTCTAGGTAAAGCAGTCGGTTTTATGATTAGACCTAAAGTTTTATAATGGGGTCATCTGACAATATGGTTCAACTTAATGTAGTAATGATTGTACAGAGTAATATTTTAGCAATTGAAACCTTCCAATAATTTTCTTTCCTTCAACATTCTAAAGGAAATAACCTCATACTTTTATTCAAATTAACTGATTTTAAACTTTAAAGGTAAACATTTCATAAATATTCGACTTTAACTTTGTTGTCATTTGTATTTTAAACAGTGGGAAGCTTAAATTAAGAAACAAGGAGCCTAATTTGTGCAATATAAAACAGTTTATAAAATAACAATCCCAATGAAAAATCATCTGCATTTATATGGGCGTCAAACTTTCAAAACCGATTATCCAAACTAAAATGTTCAAAGCTAAAAGTTCAGAAATTGAAAGTACATGTGATGAAAAACAACATAAGTTTTATCCAAAGACATCCTTTTTAAATGTTTAATTTCAAACAAATAAAAAATGACCACGTACAAGGTTTGATAAATGCCAAATTTGGCAACCCAATTTCGAAATTATTAAAAATATACACATTAATCAGTAAATATTTACCTTATCAGCATGATCTTGTTTAAAGGTTTTCGTTGTGATATTAAAATATTTAACAAAAGAGGCTTAAAATTGTGATCTGATGAAAACTGTCAAAGCCTAAAAATTCAGAGTGCAATTGGTAAATTAAACAATGAACCACAATGAGTACCAATCTATGTAAATTTGCCATTTGTAATGAAGGAAATGACCACCAAGATATCTTTGTAGTACTCTCATAGATAAATCTGATATTAACCGCTCAAAAGTTGGAGCATTACACTTTTTCACAAAATTGCCTATTTATTATCTCAAAATTTGATGACGTCACTGTGAAGTTTCACATATTGCTGAACTAAGGGGGGCAAACTTAGCTTTTTTATATTCATGATTTTTAAGTGGCAGACAACCACGAAAATCCACAGTAGTGTAAATTTAACTTTGACTCCATCTTTTTTAAACAGTTTTTGTGTTAAAGTAAGGAGAAGTGTAGCAATGATCAATATCCGTAAGAAATACTTAAAGTTTATTTTCTTGTATAAGTTAAAACATATGTATTTATCCTGGATTGGGAAACAAGCTTAATGCTTATGTGAATCCCTCTCCAGCTAGCAGATTGCGAGTGTGGCCTTTGTAGCAGCCCCCATTGAGCCTACTCTTATCGAACTCTTCATAGGGGTTTTTAACGTGCATTTTCTTGTATTATTAAGGAGATATAAATCTAAAAATAATAATAAATAAATTTTGCGGAAATTTAGTATATTTGTAAGGATCCATAAAATAAGTTTATTAGGGCAAAAAAATCATAGGAATATGATTAAGTATTTAATGTATGTGCAGGTAAGGGGAAAAATCTCTGCCTTTTTCATATATTTTCCGCTACGGTCATTTTCCTTTCCAAAAACATAGAAATAATTATCAATTATTTGATATGTTTTACGAAATAACGAAAAGAAACTAGAAGCTCCCAAAAGCCTGAATCGCTCACCTGATCTCTTATGCTAAAGCTTCTTACCAAGTGTGCAACATGGTCTACATGTACTTGGTAAGTAACATTAAAGAAGAAGGGTAGAAAACACTTTAAGATCAAGAATACAAAGTTAAAAGGCTTTCCATTTGAAAAAAAAAAACCAAACAAGTTAACATTGATTGAAACAGTTACTGGGGGACAACTCTTAAGGGATGATCTGAACAATTTTGCAGTGCTAACTTTTTCTCTAGCACTTACAGTTGTCAAGATAAAGTCCAAAAACTGTGAAAATGGTCAATTTTGATGATTAAGGGGAAATAACTCCTATAAGGAGTCGTCCCACAATGGAAAGTTTTGTAGAGCTTTTGATGCTGAAGAAGGAAGGTTGCTTCGAATTATACTTTTAGAGCTATAAGCTAAAAACTATGGTCTGACCCCCCTGTTTTATTTTTAGTAACAGCGGCCATGTTGGTTGGTTAACTTTCACAAATTTCACAAACTTGGAAGAGGACATCCTAAAGAGCAAGTGTATAAAGTTTCAAAGCAATCCCATAAGTGGTTTCAGAGAAGAAGATGTTTAAAAAGCAGTTAAAATTGATAGAAAAATCAGTTAAAGGGGAATAACTCTTAAACGGTTGATCTGACAATTTTGGCCTTGAAATCATTTTTGTAGCTCTTAATAAGCTGAACAACTTTGCAATGCTTACTTTTCCACTAGCACTTACAGTTTTCAAGATAAAGTTCAAAAACTGTGAAAATGGTCAATTTTGACGATTAAGGGGAAATAACTCCTATAAGGAGTCGTCCCACAACTTTGACTTAATTGATATATTTGTAGAGCTTTTGATGCTGAAGAAGGGAAGTTGCTTTGGATTTTCTCTATCTTTTATACTTTTTGAGCTATAAGCTAAAAACTATGGTCTGACCCCCCTGTTCTATTTTTAGTAACTGCGGCCATGTTGGTCGGTTGAAGTTCACAAATTTCACAAACTGGGTAGAAGACATCTTAAAGATCAAGTGTACAAAGTTTCAAAGCAATCCCATCAGTGGTTTCAGAGTAGTAGATGTTTGAAGAAAAGTTAGCGGACGGACGACGGACGCTGAACGATGACAATAGCTCAAAAGACCCTTTGGGTCAGGTGAGCTAAAAAGGGGATACAAGAAATGATAAAATCGGATGGTTTCGAAAAGATTTGAGGAGAGGTACTTATACACGAAATTATTGTTGAAATCTCAAATCCTCGGGTATGCAATTCCTTACAACTGGATGTAGTAACAACAATACAAGCAATTAGACGTGAAAATCATAATATATACATACAACTTAACCTTAAAACGAGCAATACAAACACTTGTAAAAATGCGAGGACCTTTACTTGTTCCATATATAATTTTTGGGTTTTTTTTCATGTTATGAAAAGAATAATCATTTTTAGGTGTTAAACAGTGATAATATAATTTTCAGGCTGTTGTTTTTCTTTCGGTGATCTGTAAGAAAAGCAGTTCCTGCTTGCTGGTCTTACTATTACGACTTCCTATGCTTAGCAACTAGTTTTGTTTAAGAAATTAATGTAAATGTACCTGTAGTTGTAGAATTCGTTGCTGCAGTCGTCGTTTCGACGACTTTTGTTGATTGTGTTGACGAAATAGATGATTGTGTTGATGATGATGTAGATGATGGCGTTGTTGCTGAAAAGAAAATGAAATACTTAAGGCAAACATATACTTAGTATACAGATGATTAGGTAAGTCAACGGCAATGTATTTATTGCTTGTGAGTGTCTTCAAGACCCGTGTGGTTTTCGGGTGGCGAATACGCCAGTAGCAGTGCTAAGCTTGTCGGTAAAAGTCAACTTAAGAGCGCTCAGAAAATTGACATCGGGTCAGGCCACTTTGCCCTCAAAGTTACTAGGATGTCCCCAAAATGGTTGAATGGGGCAGCCCTAACATAATGAATGCCGGGGCCGTAAGGCTATAAAGCGGAAAACCTGACCGCAAACCAAAGTGATGCACCGTGTTGGGAAAAATGTTCCTCGCTCGTTAAAGAACCCTTCTGTAGGTCTCGGTAAGAGTAGGACCCGTAGGATCCCCATGCAGGAAGCTAAATTTCCCGTCCCTACCCATCACTCCTTTTCCAGTGGCAGTCAAAACTCTCCTACCCGAGTGGCCTTGTGTCCCCATAACTTCCACTCCATCAATTGTATAGCCCGGATATAGTCGAGATCGCACTGCTTTGCAGTAAAGCAAATAATAACTAACTAATTGGGTGCCATGTGCCAGAGCATATTTGGACATTGCTTATTGTACTTAGATCGAGAAGGATTAAAACTTATAGCTGAAGAAAAGATGTCATTTGTATCTATTTGGAAGCAAAATATGAACTTTACCTGATGACATCATCTATTTATAAAACATGTACAAGTTTTTAATTTGTGGTGGTTTCAATTGTTGTGGTTTCATTTGTGCTGGTTTTATTTGTGCTTGTGTTATTTGTGGTGGTTTCATTTGTGCTGGTTTCATTTGTGGGTGTTCTAGATGTTTCATAGATTATGGTGGTATGGTTCAGATGAACGTTACAGCAGTACCCATAACATATTAGTTTGAACACAGCCAAATGTATATGCACAAGAAAATTTTCAACTAAGATTTGCAAAAGTCAATACCTTAACTTCTTAAATCCTTTTCAATTTTATAATATACCTAATATCAACAGGTGACACTAACTTAAACTCCCTTTAGATGGCCCCTTTATCCCATTCATTAATTTGATGCTTTTTAGTCCAGTAGGCGTTCAGGGAACAAACCACTTTTATAATGGTGGCAGTAGCTACAGCACACATGCGTTTGGGCCTAAGACTTTATTATTTTATTTCTTGTGATTATGAAAAATTCTTAACCTCGTAATATTAATATTTGTGGAAATTGTAAGATAAATATTTTATATACACACAAAAGAAAAAGAAAAAAATCCCTAGACCCAAACACTTGTGCTACAGCAGTTAATTTGCTATCATACATGTTGGATAAATCTATGAACTTACGTGAGTACTTCACTAGGATAAATGAACGGGCAAGCTTAACTTTATAAGTTTACGTACCTGCAGTACTTAACTTGGTGGTTCCAATCGAGGTGGTGGTGGTTTGTCCGTTGGCTGGACTTGTTCCCAGGGTGAATGGTGATTGTGTTGTGGAAACATCACTGGTCGTTGATGTGGATGCGAAAATAATGTTAACAGTTAACGTTGCTGTTAAAGGAAAAAAAATATAGCTTTATCTAATGCATATAGGGCATATTTATAGGTAGATCAATGTTTATTAAATAGTTAAAAGTTTTAGCCAATTAAACATGTTTGTTCTAAGAAATCAAACTTTTCAGTGATTGAGACTTCTTTATGTTTAGGAAAAACTTTCGCTAAAAACCTATGATTCGATTTTCATATGATTTGGCAGTTTCGTAAAAATGCATTGTAAACATTTTAGCAAGAAGCAAAGCGGTACAAATGAATCCGAATGCCAAACGTCCGAAAGGGGGATGGGCATGAAAGGGGTAATGCAATGAATAAGAAATGATATTTTCTTTTAAGACAGTTAAAACTTAAAATATCGTTTAACGGACAATTCAATGTATCTTTGTGTAAAAAATTTTAAAAAAAGCATCATGTGCTTAAGTACACATTCGGAATTTCTATTCCTTATGATTAAATAGGATGGTTTGACATAGAGGTTTATCATTGTATCTATTTACCGGATTCGACATCCACTCAATCGACCGTTGACAAAACGTAACGGTTGTGCTATATCAAGCAGGAACTGTTTAGTCTTCCGCAGCGCTTAAGTTTAGTTTCGACTTCACATTGCTGACTACAACCTGGTTGTAATTTTATGTTTTCGTATATGTCGTGTGGTTTGTGATAATTTTTTGTATACCATTTTTTCTGTGTGCTTTTATTTATTTCACGTTCATTTAATCACCCCTTTCATGTTCATCTCCCAGATATAGCCGAATCGGTGCTACATGGGAGTAAAGCAACAACTAACTTACTGTTTGCCTTTCGGACTTAATGTATTCGATTCCCCCATCAGTACTTCTTTGCCTTTAGATATTTGCTAAATGGTAGCTAAAAGATCTGAGTTAAAATGGTTAGGTGGAAAAAAGTTTGCTGGACTTGTGCAGTTTAACTAAATATTTAAATCAAAGATGGTCTTAATGGCCCTGTCACACTATAACGTTTTAGCCAACGTGTGCCGAACGTTCGAATAATTTTCTAAAACGTTGGAACACGTTGGGAGTCGCTGTAAAACGTTTCAAAAAATATCCCGGTGAACGACCACAAAGCGTCAGACTAACTACCTGCAACGCACGACAAACTTATTCAAAACTTATCTATAGCGTTCGTCCGGCGTACTTGACGTTTGCCTAGCGCATGTGTGACGACTGCAGAACGCATCCATAGCGGTAGTCTAACTTATAATTTTTTCTCTCGGTGGGGAGACCTAGGATTTCTTTTAATTTCTTTAGTATCATTTCGTAATAGCCCAAATAGATCTATTATCTGGCTTAAATGTACTGCTGGATTAATTGATAATTATAGAAATTTAGTTTCGTCAAAAAAATATTAGTTTTAAGCCTTCAACATGAATGTATAATTATTCTAAAGCCGTTTTTTAACCAAAAGTGGTGATTTTTGCACTCAGTCGAAAAGAATAAAATATAGTGAAGATTTTATATCTTGATATGTCAAAAATAATTTAATTTAAACATATTTTATTGTCAAACAAACTAAGACAAAGGGATAGGACACAAGTTCTACAACTTAGAACGTCTTCTCCCATACAAAATACATACATTACATTAAACAGACAACAATAATTATACAACTGAAATAAGTTTTTTATATATAATATGTACACCAAGGTAAATCATGACAGAGTTTGGTTGTGGAAAAAAAGGAAAGAAAGGAAACAAAAGAAAAAAAGAGGAGAAAATTTATAGAAGAATTTCACAATTTACGTCTGTAAAATTTGAAAAGAAAGATTGAAAAATGAAGTATCTGGTCTCTGGTCTAGTGTCGTTTGTAAATATTTAAAGACTATATTTATCATGAAAAACGCCCAGTGTCTTTTATGTATGTTTGTACGCTAATAAAAACCAAGGAATTTACATCATCGTTTCTGGTGCTATCTCCAAACAAAATAGTTTCCATTGATATAGGAACTTCCAGGTCATGTAAAGACTGTAACAGTACGGCTCTTTGTGGTTCGAATCGGTTGCAAGAAAGGAAAAAATGTGCCGAAGTCTCAACATTATCATTACAATCACACAATTCATCGTTTATAATATTCTTTTGAAAAAGATCATGTTTAAGAGCACTACACTTATTGCGTATTCTAGTGTGTATAATGTTTTGCATCCGGTGTCCCACATTAAAGTAGCATGGTGGTTTAGTCAACGTTCTATATTTTAGTTTTAGTTTTGATATAAAAAGCTCGAAAGTTGGACACTCTCTAAGTGATGGGTCAAGGCTATTCCAAAGATTCAATGTACTTGGTAAGAATGAATGTTGGAAAAGGGAAAGTCTAGCAGACGGGATATTAAAATTATTTCTGTTTCTTAAATTGTAATTTGAAGATTCTGATACAAGAGTAGGCAATAAGTCAGTTAAATACTCTGGACACTGTCCGTTCGCCATTTTGTAAAAGAGATTGAGTTTTCTCTGTTCTCTTCTACATTTTAATGACTCCCAGCCAGTTTCCTTGTAAATGGATTCTATACTGCAATAGCAGCTTAGACCAGTTACGATTCTACCTGCCTCGTATTGGATTTTCTCAATTCTATCAGAATTTGATTTTCCACAGTTATCCCATACTTCACACGCATATTCCAGAACAGGACGAATAAAAGTGAGATATATCTTTTCAAGATATTCTCTTTTCAGTTTAAATTTCAATTTACGTAAAACGTTTAATTGAACAGACGTCTTTTCTATGATATAATCAACATGTTTAGTCCATTTACAATCTGAACTAAAAAGTACTCCAAGATGTTTATGAATCGAAACTGGTTCTATGATGGTGTCTTCAAAACGAAAACTCACATTGACTGTTCTAGGAAAAGTACTAAAAACAACAATGTCAGTTTTATCTGGGTTTAATTTAACTAACCATCTTTTTGACCACTTAGAGATACTATCGAGGTCAGAATTCGTTATATTAACCAAGGTAGTATCATCATGTGCCGAATGTCCAATAGATGTATCATCAGCAAATAATCTACACAAACCTATCATGTCATCAGCAATATCATTAACATATACAAGAAATAATAAGGGTCCCAAAACTGAACCCTGTGGAACACCAGCATGCAAAAACCCTATAGTTGAAGCAGATTCGTTCAGTACTACTCGTTGCTTTCTGTTTGAAAGATAGCTTTCTAGCCATCTGAGTAGCTTGCCCTTGATACCATATCTCTCAAGTTTAAACACTAATCCGCGAATCCAAACTCGGTCGAAGGCTTTACTGATGTCGCAAAATGTAATACAAGTCTTGTTACCCGAATCTAATGACAACAAGACATTGTGGTAAATTTCGATGAGTTGATGTACTGTAGACATTTTTGGTAAAAAGCCTGACTGGTATTTATAAAATAAGTCATTAGCAATCATGTGATTGTAAATAAATTTATAAACTATTTTTTCAAAGACTTTACTTACACATGATAAAAGTGAGACTGGCCTATAATTTGATACCAACGATTTATCTCCCTTCTTGAACAGAGCCATGACATTTGCAATTTTCCATTCGTTTGGAAAAGTGTTATGTTTTAAAGATTTGTTGAAGAGCATACACAGAGGTTGAGCAATCTCATGTTTTACCATGAGTAACATTTTATTGCTAATACGATCTAGACCTATAGCCTTTTGTGGATTTAGTAAAGAAATGGCATCCAAGACGTCTTGTTCAAAAATGACAATTTCAGTAAGGATGCCACCACTTCTATCGTCAAAATCAGGGAGGTCTTTGTTACGGCTGTCTAAGTCAGTAACTGAACAGAAGTAACTATTCAGAAGATCACACTTAGAAGAGTTATCAAAAACTAGATTCATGTTATTGTCTGGGTCATGCAAGGGTGCGATATCCGAATTTGGGATTTCGCTTTTAAGTAACATTTTAATGGTTTTCCAGTATAATTTTACATTAGCTGATTTTAACTCAGAAAGTGTCTCATTAATATTAGCATAAAACTGCTCTTTTGCATATTTTTTCATATTGTTGACTTTGTTGCGCTGAGCTTTAAATCTAAGGTGATTTTGTGGTGTTCTATTCTTATGAAAAGATTTTCGAAGTCTATCCCTCTTAATGATTTCACGTCTTAGTTCAGAATCAAACCAAACTTTGTCGTCCTTCCTGATAATAACTGTTTGAGAAGGAATGCATTCCTTGCATATATTCAAGAAAGTATCAGTAAAGTTAGAACATGCTATGTTCAGATCACGTTCCGATACAATCAGATCATACCAATTTGTTTCTCTGACTTTATCTTTCAAAAGTTCCGTATCAGCCCGTTTATAATTCCAGACTAGCCGCGTTGACGTCTTTCTGTTTACAATACCACTGTTTATCGTCAAATAGGTGCCGTCATGATCACTGATTCGTCTGTCTGTCGGTAATGTGTCGCTTTCCACAAAAGGTATAGTGTCTGTTATTAATATTGGATCGAGAAGCGATGCGGTATTTCCAAAAAAATTTGTGGGTTTATCAATTAAATTGGAAAGACCGTTCATATTCAGTATGTCCTTTACAAAACCTGGAAGCTCCTTTAGGAAATCTTTGTTCAAGTCACCCAAAATTATAATATTTAAATTCTCATCTAAAGCATTCTTAATTGATTGATCAAAGAGTTGCCAAAAGTTTTTAGGGGAATGTCTCTCTGATCTGTAAACAATGTTGATCAGTATAACCATTCTATTTGTAATAAGCTCAAACCACATGGATTCTATTTCTTGATTTTCTAAATCAGCACGACGTCTAAATTTTAGATCTTTCTTAAAATATGCTATAATCACAGGGACTTGCTCCCCTCTATCAATATTTTGTTAGAGTCAATGTGCGGTAGGAAAAAAACACGTGTTTTTCCTACCGCACATTGACTCTAACAAAATATTGATAGAGGAGAGCAAGTCCCTGTGCTATAATGCCTCCTCCCGCACTATTGCGATCTTTTCGTATTGGGATTTCAAAACCAGGGATACAAAGGTTATCATTACTGACCGAGTCATCCAAGTGACTCTCCGTAAAAAACACTATGTCATATTCATCAATAATATGGACTATTTCGTTAATTTTGTTACGAATACTTCTAATATTTTGATGAAAAATTGACAACAGGTGTGCAAAGTCTACGCCATCAGATGCGCTTAGCTCCCTTGGACCAGGTAATCTCTCTACATCGTTGCATAACAAAATATAAAACATCAACATTAAAACAAAATAAATGTTGATATAATATTTCGAAATAATATTTAAGATTTTCACACTCTCCGATATAATATTAGACAGATAAATAAAGAATGCTTCAAATATACAAAAATATCTGTTGTAGAAGCATTTACTGACCACTGGATGAGTTTTTCCATAAAATAATCCAATTGTTGCTCTGTATGCTGCTATCTCGTTACCCATTAACAAGCTTTGTTAAAAATGGGAACAAAGAAACAAAAGTAGCAACAAATGGATTTATACAATGCATCAATAAATAGTTTACAAGTACGCGTAGACCAGAGAAAGATTGACCAAAAATAAGTGGTGTGTAAAGAAAACACAAGAGTATAAAGAATAGCTTTAGTGAAAAAAATGCTAAGTTCGGGTGGTTGCGATGGTTTGTCATTTCCACCGGCTAAATTACGAAATTGGAAAATCCAGAAAGCCTTGTTAAAATAAAATGGACAGTCAAAATAAAATCACTTTATCAGAATTAAATTTGGATAGAAAAGTCTTAGAAGTCAAACGCACCTTGATAAATGACATTTAACCTCGCTATTTTTAACATGGTCGTTTAAGTTATGAATGAAATGAATGGAATGGAATGTTGCCAAACGGGTTAGTTACTATTATGTTTACTATAGCGAAATACATTGAGTATAGTCCTACTAAGGATATAAAGTGTTTTGAAAAAGAAAAGTTTGAGATCATATAAAATAATTTTGATGAAAATATTTGTTGTACAACTAGCAAAGTGGAAAACTTTTTGGAAACATGAAATATAGTTGTGGAATACATCCAACATTCACACATAAACGATATATAAAAAATATACAGAGAGGAATGCATGCGCTTGTTAACAAACTCTCAAAATCTCAAATGAGTATATACATGTAAGAAATACCGGTGTGTAGATGACTAATCCTAAATGATCGCAGACAGCATGACGGATGTCCTTAATAGAGAAAAATGCGTGTGCTTATTGAATATTAAAAATACACATTATTTCAAATGAGTATTGAAGTTAGACTGTCGTTACTCGTTGTATTTGAGCATTTTTCTACCCCCAAAAAAATCATCGAAAACACGACAGGTGTATTACAATTTGCAAGAATTACTTTTAATTCAAGACCATCTAAGTTATCTTTGTTAAATTCAAGATTTTTTTGGCTTTGTTCATTGTTTTATTTTTTTAAGATTTTTTTTCAGGTTTGAATTAGTATTTGAAACTTTTGAAATTGACTTTCCCCCTTGTAATTCAATCTAACTTATAAAATTCTGGGGTTGATACGCTACTCGTTCGTTACAGTGACGCTCTGTGCGCTCTGTACACGTTTTAAACACGTTGAATAGGTTTCTTCGTCGTTAGACTGACACTAGACGTGCGCTGCATTATCGCTAGACACGTTAGTTTTCATTTAGCTTAGCGTTCGTCAAACGCATTTCAACGTGCACACAACGACCCCATAGCGTACATCAGCGTGTGTATAACGTCCTATTAACTTATGCCTAGCGTTCAAATAATTTATTTCTAACACGTTGGCGAACGTCGGAAATTTTAAGCAAGTTGAAAAATTTGCGACGCACTCGGCGATCACCAACGAACGCTGACGTTCGCTAACGTGTTTGTAGCGTGTTCATAACGTGTACAAAACTTACGCAACGCACACCAGCGTGTTGAAAATATATAATATAAAACGTCGGCACACGTTGACTTAATTAATTAAACGTTATAGTGTGACAGGGTCATAATTGATTTTCTGCATTCATTTAATATGGAACAGGGGCATGACTAGTTAAATTGGGAAAATATATATCATGAGCTAAAATAGTTTACTATTTTACAATAAAATACAATAAATTATATTCATTAAGTGTTTACTTGCCTGTTAAAAAGCACCTCCATATATTATTCTTCATATCACGAAATTGTTGCCAAAATTTTCCCTGTCATTTTTTTACCACTTCGAAAATCCTGAAAATAAAGAAAACTATATATTGAACAATTTTTAAAATTGTAACCTTGCCTATTATATATTTAAATGAAGAGACTGTATTATTGCCCAATCCCCCTTCTCTTAGAAACCCCACAAAATTAATTATAACAATAGATTGTCATCATTATTGTCAAGATAAACTGAACCTAGTAGAAGATGCCATTCATTTGAGCAAAATATAAGAGTTTATCAATTTATATTTCAACTATATAACATTTAAAAATCTGACCCCCCGAAACACAACAAATAAACAAACAGAAACAAAAACAAACAACTTAACAGTTGCATGTAGTCTTATTGTTTTTCATTTCCAGTACTTTTATTATTATCATTGTTTATTTATCAATTAATCTTATTTGTTTACCACATTACCTTGTTTCTTCACTGAGGTTGTGTAATTGAAGGTTTATTTAAAAAACTAGGGGTGTGTTTTCAAATTCATGCAACAGTTATCTTCTTGAAAGATGAATATTAATTTTGCTTCTGTTATGATATAATTCTTAAAATTTATCGCCATGTTATAAAAGCAGTATGTTTGACTTTCCAAAAGTCTTTTGAGAGGGGAAAACGAAACTCAATTTTCAACCGGTTATGTAATAGAGAGAAAAGCAGAGGTTATAAACGTCGTGGATAACTAACATCGTACAACGCAGTTCGATCTTGGCAAGCGGCAAATATTCCATCAGCAGAATTTCGGCTTTTATACTGACATCATTAATTTTGTGTCCATTGGTTCAAGAAAGCAAATCAGATTTTGAGAATACTTGTAATACAATAACAAACCCTTCTGCAAATTTGGAAAAGATGCTAAAATCGTCTCATAAAATAAGCTCAGCTAAAGATACCAGCGGTAATGTCAATCTATCTTTAAAAAGTATATATCTCAGTCCTAAGATATCTTCATTTAAGGGAATACTGAATACCTACGGGAAATAACTCTTAAATATCAATTGAACGTTTTAGTCAGGCACATTTATTGAAAGAAATCAAGCTTCTCCATGATCAAAATATGAAATGTTGCAACTCCATTATTTTCAATGAAAATTTTCACAAGAAATATATGGTTCGATTTTCCCAAGATTTTGCAATTAGATTCATATTTTTACTACTTTGCATGAAAATTAAACGACATAATTCTGTTTTACCAAAAGTGTTGGGTACCCCCCTTAAATGACCCAAATGTTAAACAGTTATCAAAACTTAGGTAATCAAAAGACAAAACAAAAAAGCAAAAATCAACAGTGAAAAGGAACGCTTAAACAAACTTTTACTGCAACCGCTTTTTTGCGCAAGGAGAAACATACTTAAGTATAAGTCGACTGTACAGTTTAACAACCAAGCGGGAATTGTTAAGGTCCGTTACAATAAAGCGGTTTGATTTTAACTATGATTCCAAAATAATGCATATAATCTCACTGTTTCGCATTTCCATCATTATACTTTTTATTATCATTATTATATTTATTTATTCATTTTATTTATTTATTTATTTATTTATTTATTTATTTATTTATTTATTTATCTAATTGGTTCACTTTACCTTGTTTCTTGGCTGAGATTGTGTAATTGTAGGTTGTTTAAAAGTCTAAGGGTGCTTTTTCAAATTCATGCAACAGTTATTTCTAGAAAGATGAATATTAATTTTGCCTCTGTGGTTTTAATTCTCAATTGATTGATCTGTAATAAAATCAAAATTTTTGATTTTTCAAAAGTCTAGTTAGACAAGAAAAATGAAACTCAATTTTAACCGGTTATGGAATAGAAACAGCGCGGATAACTAACGCCGTACAACGCAGTTCGTTCTTGGCAAGCGGCAAAAATTCTATTGGCCAAATTTCGGGTTTTATACTGACACCATTAATTTTGTGTCCATTGGTTCAAGAACCCAAATCAGATTTTGAGAATTCCTGTATGACAATAACAAACCCTTCTGAAGATGCTAAAACGTCTCATGTATTTAGCTCATTATAAGGTATCAGCGGCCATATCAACAAAGGTATCTTAGAATAGTATATATTTTAGTCATAAGATCAATGAAATGGTTCCAATGTTAAACTTAGATTATCGAAATACAAATCAAAAAGACAAAATCAAAATTTTCAAGGAACATTTAACAAAGTTTTTGTACATCTTATACAACAGAAAATAAGTATCAGTCGCCTGAAAATGAAATTATTAGGGGCCAGGTTTTCAAACATATCTTAACAGTAATGACATTATAACCCATACAATTTAAATGGACAAATCGATGACATCTTCGAAAACCTGGCCCCTGGTTCATTACAATAAAAAATGTTGAAATCATTCCAATATAGGCACAGGAGACCAATTTGCAAACCATTTGCAGATACAACTGATAAATTAAAAAAAGCCATTAATTCATCGAAATATAGAACGATTATTCTGAGGCCAGTTACATTATTCATCTGCGGTAAATTGTCAGACGGTCAGTTTTGAGGTAGCACTGTTTCATGTGTTGGCTTTTATCTTTACTTTTACAGATTTTATTCATATACATTTATAACCAAGCGATTTTATAGTCCAAACGTTAACCATTGAACAATTGTGACGATGTGACACTAGAACAGTTTTTTTTTCATATAAATATTTGTTAAGTAAGATTTTTTTTCGTTTCAATTTGACGAATCTTGGGCGTTGTCAACATAAACTTATTGTTCGAATCCTCATCAGTGGTGGATTATCTGGCTTAATATTAAATTCATATGAAAAGAAAATCAAATTACATACGGAAAAAATACGAATTTGTCATACAAATAACTTAGCTAGTTTTTAATTCGTGGTAAGAAGGTTGGGTAACGATTGAAATGCCGAATTCTTTATATAAATGAATATTAGATTTTCACATTGTAAAAATACATGCGTCTGGCTTTGTAATTGAAACAACAGACATGCTTCGGTAAGAGCTGAAACTTTTATGGATGAGTTATATTAAATAAATTATGAATAAAATGAAATAAATAAATATCTATATCTATCCCAGATATCAAATGAAAATAATCTTCAAAGCTTTTTTCACAAAAGAAGATTCAAACGGAGGTTGCGTGGGTCGTTACCCCCTTTCTTTCGAAAGAAGCAGAAGTACCAATGGGGCATCTGAATGTCAAAAGTCCGAAAGGCAGAGACAAAACCAGTAAACACAATCGAGAACAGGACGAAAAATCAAACATTATATAAAACACAAAAAGTACTTAAAATCAATCAACAACGCAAACTCTAGTCGTAAAGAGAGGGAACTCAGGTGCTCCGGAAGAGTAAGCTGTTTCTGCTTGCTTTAGCATACCCGTCGCATTGCCACCAGTCTATTCAGTGTGTCAAATTCGGTAAGGGTAGATAGAACAATTTTTTGGTGTAGATTTTAGACATTACTGGTTTGGATCCCCATTTCGTCCTCGTTATTCTTTAGGTGGAACACCTCTTTCTAAAAATGTCATCCTAACAATGTCAGGGCTCCTGGTCGCAAGGACAGATATGGACACAGGAGCCCTGATATTGTAAGGATTTAAAAATGTTAAACTCTCCCCTGCTTAAAGTAAGAAAATATTGTGTTAGGTAGAGAGGGTAGTATAAACGAATATATCATGTTGGAGAGGGGTATTTGCCTAAAGTACTGGTTTAGAGGAGACAAATTTTACGAGCCGAAGTCGAGTAAAATTCGACGAATTCGAAACCAGTATTTTTGGCAAATACCCCTCTCCAACATGATATATTCATTTAATTCCGCCGAATATCGTTTTTGTTTCTTCAAATCCTAGCGTTTTCTTATTTGTGTATATTATATAAGATACAAACTCAAATTTATATGATGCTTGAAAATTACTCGCACAAATGTCACGCGGCGCCATTTTTAGAATAGGTTATTTTCCAAGTACCGTGGTATTTGTCATGGGCCGGGGTATTTGCCATGACAAATACCCCGCTGGCGTTTGAAGAAGAAAATCTTGAAAAATATCGGAAAAATACACTGTTTTTGTCCAATCAGATTACAGCATTTTTATATAAGGTGGAATTAATGAAAAAATACAATGAAGACACAACTAAAACAAATTACAATATTTTAATCTGAAATATTTTTTTTGCAAATGACGTCTCCCAATATTTTTTGCGTGATAACATCAACCTACAATTACATAATGTAAGTAATGTAACGTTCAGGGTTTCGTCAAAGCATCACAATTTTTATTTCTTGTAAAGCAATAGTCCCTCCGCTCTGGATTATAGAGTGTACGATAAACAAATTCATTATCTTCATTTTTTTAAAAAGCTGTGTTCTGTTTTGTGTTGCTACTGGACTCCAAGGGAAATTTGGCGCCATAATACCTTATGTACCTTAAACCAATTTTTTATTTAGACCACGGAGCCTATTGCAGAACGGTGAGCAGCGTCTACTGACTTTTCTTTTCTTTTGAATGTCTAAACCAAGTCATGACCAAATGCTATCTTTAAAGTCTCCAGTGTGGCTGTGCATTGTTTTTGCACTTGTTTTCTTTTGAACATATGAATTTGGTCATTCCATTTTAATATTTTTGTTATTACTTTTATTTTCCAAAGAATACGTTTTGAAATTTTAGATACGAAGTATAATAACTTAACCTATCAAACCGTACCCAATGTTTATAAAGCGAAATACAAAAATGATTCTGTTTTACGATTTTTAAAATATAAGTTTGATTTGTTTATAAAAAGTTTATTCAAATTTTCATCTATCACTTCTCCTTTATTAAAAATTTAAACTTCAACCATTAATTAAAACCTAAAATAATGCACACAAATACTAATATTTTAGTTTTGATAATCCACAAATAGTTGGTTGCTATTAACACATTTTGTAATTCGCATAATTTATTCAGAGTCGTGTAAATCGCTAATAATTATTTTTTTTAATATTCATGTTTGATGTAATAATTCGTGAGCAAAACAGTCGATCTTTGCCATATTTATTGGCAGTTTCAGCAATTAATGGAATTGTAGCCATGAATTTGAGTGATTTATTTTCTTTCGAAAATGTAGAAAATACCGTTATTTTGGTTATAATTTTCGCCAACTTCAATCTTCAGTCTGAAAACAAGAAA
The DNA here is from genome assembly GCA_963971305.1 of Arcuatula senhousia. Classification (NCBI taxonomy): domain Eukaryota; kingdom Metazoa; phylum Mollusca; class Bivalvia; order Mytilida; family Mytilidae; genus Arcuatula; species Arcuatula senhousia. Next base: position 54,773,546 of record OZ020308.1, on the reverse strand, counting down.
TTTCCTAATATTGTCTAAAAATTTGCTTAAAAAAGCCGGACACGTGGACAAACGTGTCGGGTTAAAAGTTAGTACAAACCTATATATGTGTAAAATATACACAAGGTATGGCCGTGAGGTAGGCATGTTCCTTTTAAAGTAAGGAAAATTAAAATAGTCTCCCGTGTCATAGTCCCCCCAACATTTTTTTTTCAAATTACACCACTATCTAATCCGCTATATAAAAACAATGTAATGCTATGAAAGAACAAACAATTGCACTTTTTCAGCCGATGCACTTTCAACGCGACAATCATGCGAAAGCATGGAAATAGATCAATTTCATTTCTTTTTTCTCATTTGAAATTCAAACTTACAATTATACACAATATAGAAGCAATTATTTAAGTCTGTTCGACATAAAAAAAAAATACATCTTACATAAGTAATTAAAATGATGTAATATTTTTCACAAAAACCTAACAAGCACGACCGATTCTGAATTTCATACCATTAAATATGGTTCTGAAAATAAATGCCCCAGCGGTTCAAATGAATGCTTATGTAACTAAATTCCCACGAAGTTTTCATCACTTTTCGCCTCTATAATTAAACTGAATGCTAATAAAATATTGATGAATTACGGGCGTTGTCGAAAATATATATTATTCAATCAGTCATCAAACGTGAATATTCCTTTGGTTAAAAAATACGTCGCGAGTGATTACACCTGAATCGAACGCAACATATCAGCACAATCATTCATAACGTTTCAGTTCAACGATGGGCTATATCAGTAAAGACTTTGAACTTGAACTTAGATTTTTACTCTAAATTTGGACACGTTATTGAATTGTATAACACCTTATTTGATTCACATTTAAATTTATAGTTATGTATAGTAGAATCGGTTTTTTCTTAATTTTCTTATTTTATATGTTTATATGAAGAAAAACGATATATAGTTTTTTTCTAACATTCTAACAAACGAAAAACTAGGTTTTTTTGGCCTAACCTCTGAGTTCCATTAAACAAGTAAGAATCTGAGACATAAAGAGTACAAGAAAATACGATCATAGAAGACATGTTTTCAGGACACTCTCTGTTACTGACCACCAGCTAAGAAACAACTATCAACTGATGAAAAATCATCGATTCTAAATCCGACACAACACTTCAAACGTGATACATCGTCATTCAAAACCGACACACTTGATCGCTGTAATGCTGAAAATAGCACAATGGTCAAAAGGTTAATTAACATTTTTTAAAGTTACTATCACATCTATACTACTAAAATAACTAAGCGTTTTTTTTCTAGCCGGGTTGCAGCCTAAACAACAAATGCTACGACCGAGCTTCATTTATCAAAAACAGGGGATGGTCGTGCCATTTAAAAATTTGATAAGCGCATGTGCAATTATGTCTGCAATTTGCTAATTAACCTAATTAATTAATCCGGAAAACCTATAGCCGTCATCGTTCCGGGATTAGCCACCGATTTAGAATGATAGAAATTATTTCCCCTGTCCCCTGTGGATCCTGAAGAATTCGAAAGAACTGATGGAGATTCTTAACTCTAATTCAGTTTCATCTTGTAACAGCATCAAAACATTCGATTTCTCCACACTTTACACTTCTATTCCACATGAACAACTGAAATCACGATTGGCACAGCTCATTAAACGCAGCTTTTTTCAAAAAGAATGGAAAACGCAGGTACAAATTTCTTGTAGTCGATTATACCAAGACTTACTTTGTCATCAATGAGTCCAAGAAAAAGAACAAATTTACAGAAGACCAAATAATCGACATGCTCAACTTTCTTATTGACAACATATTTGTTCAGTTTGGTGGACGTGTTTTTCAGCAAACAATAGGGATTCCAATGGGCACAAATTGTGCACCTTTGCTTGCTGATTTGTTTCTTCATTCATATGAAGCAGACTTCTTGCAATCTCTTCTAGACAAAAAAGACCGTAGACTAGCTCTCTCTTTCAACCTCACGTTCCGTTATATTGATGATGTCCTTTCACTAAACAATTCTCGATTTGGTGACTTTCTCCATCTCATATATCCACAGGAGCTTGAGATAAAGGACACAACGGATTCTAGGAAGTCTGCTTCATATTTAGATCTACATCTCGAAATTGACTCTCAAGGAAGACTTTCAACAAGGCTCTATGACAAACGTGATGACTTCAACTTTCCAATCGTCAACCTCCCCTTCTTGTGTAGCAATAATCCGTCAGCTCCAGCTTATGGAGTTTACGTATCTCAATTGATTCGTTACTCCAGAGCGTGCGGGACTTACATCGATTTCCTTAGCAGAGCGACACGTCTGACGCAAAGATTGCTCACACAGGGTTATGTTGCTCCTCGGTTGCTGTCTTCACTCAAGAAATTTTACGGTAGACATCATGCACTTATAGACAAATATGGGATTTCGATCTCTCAGATGAGTGCAGATGTTGGTTTGTCATAGTGTGTTGTTTTGTCTTCCTTTACTGGATTTGACACGCTGAATGGACTATTGGCAACGCGACGGGTGTGCTATAGCAAGCAGGAACTGCTTACTCTTCCGGAGCACCTGAGTTCACTCTTGTTTCGACTGGAGTTCGCGTTGTTGATTGATATTCAGTTGTTTTGTGTTTCCATGTTTTACGTGTTGTCTGTTTTTGTCCCGTTCTTGTTTGTGTTTACTGGTTTAGTCTCTGCCCTTTCGGACTTTTGACATTCGGATACCCCATTGGTACCTCTGCTTCTTTCTGACAATTACAAAAAAAAAAACACAAAACTTTTCCATTAATATTGCTATATATTTAAAAGATTTTATTCAATATGTTATATTGGTAAATTTACTATAAAAATGTAGCAAAAAATGTTTTATCGTTAAAAATTGCAGCTTGATATAAAATTAAAAACCATGTTGAATTTAACGACCCATGGCCGATAGAAAGTCTATAACAATTTTGACTGCTAAAGTCTTCCAGAATTCCGACCAGTACCTCCCCTCTTGTCGTATTAGCAATAATTCGTCAACATGTCACCCAAATCTCAAGCTGACATCATTGGAATCAGGTGATGGAAGAAGACGAGATAAGGACGTCATCAGTGCTGACCAGAGATGTCTAAACTATTCTTCACCTTCTTGATGACCAGAGGACGAGTTGGACCCTAACCGCACGTCATGGAAACTACAAGCTGGTGGTGAACTGGAGAAGTGGACATGGTCAGATACCTGAGCTCCCCAGTCAGAACAGACAGAAGAAGAAGACATCTAAGGCGAGAGCAGAACGAAACAACCGGAGGCTCAGGGCGTTCTTACAGCGTAAGGCAGAAGAGAAAGGAGAAACCGCTCAACATGCCGACGACCAGCAAGAATCTGAGCACAACACACAACTGATGGGAGTATGGATACTGAGTCACAAGACGCAGACCCTACACCCAATGCACCAGATGATGAGGAAGTACTGGATTTAGACCAACCGGAACCCGAATCATCACCAACAGAGAAAAAGATTAAGTCACTTCCGGAGACCATGACAACGTCAAAAGATCCCGCCGTCCTAGGTGCCGATGGTCACAGAACACCAGGAGGGATAATGAAGAGATCGCCGCCGTTTGAAGTGACCAAGATAACCTACGACATGCCACAAGATACATACATATTTGAAGAGCTTAGTAGAGAGAGAAATTCCTTACTTGTGCAGTCCGACACACTCAAACCGTACAAGTTAGTTACAACAAGGAAACATCAGGAACTGCATACAGAGATCGTCAAGAGTCATGACCACTGGATGGACATCAGAGACAAAAGAAATTTCCTGTTTAGAGAACAGAGAATAGAAGACCTGAAGTAAGTAGCAGCGGAATAGAACTTGAACTTTACTTTGAAATTTTAAAATAAATGAATAGTAGTAGCCCCAAACCCCAAGCTAGTGTAATAGTCTTGTTAATTGTTAAATTTTCTTTTTTCCTTTCCCCGAAATGCCTAAGAAAAAAAAGAAAAATAAAAAAAACCTCCCCGTGGTGGAAGACGGGCCCTGCATCCATCGATAACAAAGGATACTATGGAGCAGCTAACACTGGCGGTGGTGTGTCATGGGCTGGACGACCCATGGCACATAGCGAGTCTTACCATTTTTGGTAACATAGTCGCTGCAGAGGCTATACAGCCTATAGTCACGACTATAAACACCCATCATCATCATTGACTGTTACGTCGCTGCAGACCTATATATAGGTATAGTCACGATGTTAAACTCCCCAGTCAGTTGACTGCTAAAAAGCGTCGCAGAGGCTTATAGTCTGTGGACACGACTATAAACAATCATCATCAACAAATTTAATAACAAATTTGCGAAGCAATTGATAAAACTGACCCTGCCACTGGACATTTGATGAATTAGCAGGTGGGGTAACAACAACAAAGATAACAAGATATAACACCTATAAAGTTTGTCTCGCCTGCCGGCATCATCAGAAACAATTATTCTTTCTTACTTCCACTATACTTTGCAATTATAAGGATTTTCAGTTTCTCAGATCAAAGGTGTTATAGAACTCATACATTGCTAATAAATGCAATAACAATAATCAAAGTCAATCAACCGAAAATTCAAGATGGGGATGCAACTGTGCGAGGCTGCTACTGGGGCATATGTATATCAAGTTTCATCAACCTTGGACTAACAGTTCTTGGGATATGGAGGTGCTCGCAAAACCTTACCCCTGCTTTTATATATATTGAAAATTGTCAGTTACTCAACCGGAAAATCAAGGTCAAAAGATGGGGATGCAACGATGCTAAGCTACTACTAGGGCATATGCATACCAAGTTTCATCGACCTACAACCTATATTTCTTGAGATATGGATGTGCTCCCATAAAACCTGACCCAAAATGTTATCGCCCCCGCCGACGGAAAATTAACACCTTAAAGAGACAATAAACTTAAAACTTACTTACAGATAAATATACCGTAGAACTTTTAATTTACGATTAGCACAACCTGGTAAGGTCATACAAATCCAATGCTTTTGATGTGTGATCTATTTTTTAAAGCAACGCCACGATTCGCGGTTTTTCCTAGTTATAGATATAATAGAATGGCACGCAGCTTGATAACATGGGAAATAGATAATGGATATGTTAGGGTACAGCTGCAAACTGGAACGTGTGTTATGTTTTACAGTATGACTACAAGTCTTTGTTCTGCAAATAACATTGGAAAATTCAACATGGTGTGAGCTGGATTCGAACCCATACCTCTGCGGCGCCTGTCGCCTAGCAGTCTCCAGTCCGTCGAGGATTCCACACGACCACGGACACCGTAAAAATAGGTGTTGGTAAATCGGTATCATTCCTCGGCGGACTCGAAGATACACAAGTTGTGGTTGCCATGGTAGTACATATGGTATATGTACAATGGTATATGTATACTAACTACTTTTGAAACTATAAAACAGATGCATTAATTTTTAGATTTATCATAACAACATTTTAACAAATATTCAAATTCCTTTAAATAGTTTTATAAGCAAGGTATTAGCAAGGTTAGTATAAAATGTAGAAAGATCATAGCTATCAACGGTTTGGAAAGTATATTTAAATGCACGATATTTGTCAAAAACATCAAGATAATTTTTAAATCTCTACAAAGGATTTATTCTACTATTTGCAAAAATCTTGTCACAGTATCAGATAATAAAACCATAGAAATATTGGGTAGCGAACACTTAATTGAAGCGGAGAAACTAGATTAATGGGTTTTAAGTTATTTAGGTATCCAATACATATACGGTAATTTATTGCTTTGTTGGGGCTACCCGTAAAGTAGAATGTCCATATCACCGGTGTATGATGTTTATAATTTAATGTATTGTTTAATAAATAATTCCAATAGTTAAAAATTGTCAAATCTTTACAAACAGTAGTACAGATGCTTAATTTATAATCAACGTGTAGAATTTTCAAAAAAAAAATCAGGGATTACATGAAATCCCTAGAAAATTAAGGAATTACATGCATTCCCAAAAATGACCAGTGATTACATGTAATCCCTAGAAAATTAAGGGATTACATGCATTCCCTAAAATGACCAGTGATTACATGTTATCCCCAAGTTTTCCAGGGATTCCACGTATTCCCTGTAACATATACATACATGATAGCTCATACGATAAGGTACTTATACCAGTATTACCAGTTGTCTCCACTAGCGACTTTCAGATAAATACGAGTAGAAAAAACCAAGCAGGTGATTATGCAAACAGTAAATAAGAAAAAAATTGAATTAGATCATAAAACTAAGACATGCCCTTGTCCATTTTAATATCATAAAGTTATTTTTGGAACGACTGTTTTAGGACCCCTTTGATGACCTGGGTCCAATAAACATAAATATAAAAAAAAATTAGAAGAGAAAACAAACAAAAAAAGTCAGCTAAATATTTTATTCAAGATTTTCCGTCAAAATCAGATTTAGGCGAGTATATGTACTCCTGAATAACCCACTTTGTAATATTTTCCTTGAATTTGAGACACACTTTTTGCATCATTTGCATTTGAAATATATTTGTTTTTGTAACTTGGCATGGGGAATTAATCTCAAAAGAGAAAAAAAGTAGATTTATGCATGAAAATGCATGTTGATTGTGCTTTTTAAAATATAAAAATTAAATTATGATATAATATTTGAATTTTACATATTAAAAATGCGTTTTATGAATAGACAATCCATGCAGGAGATATCTTGTAATAAAATTGCAATTAATACTTGTAACACTTAAGTGCTTCCAGAATACAAATTACCAATACTGGTGTCAATTTGTTTATATATTACGAGAAGTGAAATTTTTGCGTTTTTATAATGTGAAACATTCGCGTGGGGGAAAAATTCGCGTTTTTCTTGATAATTTATACCCTTTACTCAAAGAAAGATCCATTCGCTAGGGGTTAATTTCGCGGTTATTTTTTCATCGCAAAATAAGCGAAAATAACTCCACGCGAAAATTTCCACTACAGCCCCTTAAAGGCAAAAAATAGTGTTGTTGGCCTCTAGAATGAAAACTATTGCAGATAGAGAAAAGTTGTTGCTTGCTTAAATGTTCAGCTCATTTAGCTTTACATAAGTCACGTTTACAGTAACCGTTTTATTATAAGCAGTATTTGTATAAAAATAATTGGAAGGGAAAACACATAATGTTTCGATAAGAAGAAAAATGCAAACAGGAACCGATGGGGCATTCGAGTGTTAAAGTCCGGAAGGGCAACAACGAAACCGATAAACACTAACAAGAACAGAACAAAGAAACACACAACACAAAATCAACCGAACGGAAATCAACGATGTCAATTATGTGTTAAAAAAAAGCCCAATCTATCAACGAGGATTTTGACCTTTATTTAAAAAGGAAAGAAACCTAATATTTAAAGCATCTATGAACACATAGAATCCAAGATTTCGAAATGATGGTTACAAATCGTGTCATAAAAAGTTTATAGACCAGTAGTGGTGTTCTCAAAACTGATGTTATAGCAAAGCGTTCAGTAAAACGAAAATAAAACTAGGTTTTATCTTATATTGTATATGTATTTTTGTATTTGGTACAATGTTTGGTGCATGCACTTTTATATGTATGATTGTTCAGAATTTTACCACTAATTTTGGCCAAATAGTTAGCACCACCCAAATTGTTGTTACTTCCTTTCGGTAGGACGGACCACGGCCTCATCAGTAACATAAAGCAATCAAATATCAAATTTTCAGCTTAAGGGCATACGATACAGTTTAGATCCTCCATTGACAAATTCATGAAATTGAAATTAGCTAATTCTAGTATGTACATTTTAAATATAAAAAGAAAACCATGTCTTAACAGATCCCTTTTTGTAATATTAAAAATTGAATATAAGATGCATTCCACAAAGATTGGAAAAAAATAAATATTTTGGAATTTATTCGAAATATCATAACTTTTAAACCATTGGTCATTTTTCTACTCTGTCTTTTGCTTTACAATTAAGAGAATATGGACTTGTTTATAATATCACCAGTTGTTAAATGCAATACTCTGTCTGAACTCTAAAATTGGTTTTAAAGGTAGTTTTATAAATCTCGAAGAAGTTCTGTTAATAAAAAGCCACATGGAAAAAGACTGTCCATTGCAATTATTGTGAAATTTTCGCATGATGTTTGATTTTTGTACTTTTAAAGAATGCCATTAAAGATTAAGGGATCAACGTGCTCAATTTTTAGTTATTTGCAAAAATGGCTATTTTTCAATCATTTCTGATAATTTTTTGGCTATTTTTATGACGTCACAATATGTATTACAACGACGACGTCATGATCTCCCTCTGAAATTGTATCGTATGCCCTTAAACCAATCGTAGTTTTGAGAAACGAATATTTCTTTTTACAAATATCTCATCGTATTGCAAGTACAAACATAGTAAGAAAGAAAAACATTGATATCTATTAAATTAACACCTTTCAAAGAAAATAACAAATCCTGTTGTTCTACAAAAGTGAAGTTTGACCTTAATTAAAAAAAGTGTTGTTCATTCTTGGAATATTACAACAAAGATATGCATTTAAATGCATAGTTGAAATAAACATTTGTTCTTTTATGTGGAATGGATATGTCTGAACATCACTTTAAATGCTCCTACTTGTTTAACGAAAAAAATATCAGAAGATAATTTGCCTGACAAAAAAAACTGAAATTTGCTGCTCTTTCAAGAAAGAGGTTATCTGGTTAAGAAGAAAAACAAGCCAGTTAAGAATATGTCCACATTCAAATTTTCAGTTTTCTTACTGGTATCGTTTTTAAGCACGAAACCCTTTCCAAAACTGATTTACATGAACTCATCTTCCAAAGAATGTTGTACATAATGTTAAACTATGTTGAGAGATTTGAATATCCGTAAATCTAAAATTGTACATCACGATTTGCTGATGATTTTCGTTTTCCTTTTTGAGGTGTAATTATGGTGAGATCTCCTTAAAGAATAGAAGAATATAACTAGTCGACAATTCTTGCAAAGTGGTTTTGGTAAACTATTCAGATTCGTTATAAAATCAATTAGGAAAAATTGAATGTAATATCCATATTTTTGTGTCTTACAATGTTGTTCCATTGTCGATGATTTTTTTTGTGATGGTGATATCGTCTTTGTATTTGTGATTGCATTGTTCATATCTAAGTAATGAATTCAACAATGATTAACGACTTCTTAGAAAATACATACGACGTTTAGAAAATAAAAGGACATTTTAGCCAGTCATCTTTTTTCAATGTAAAATGATCATAGTCGTTTTTCAATTATAATCAATTTATTATTCACAGAAAAATGATAATGTCATTAAAAATTAATATTCTTTGTAAAGTAATTTGTTTTACTTTTTTCTTTTTTGTCGCAGTGACATTGATTTTATTTCCTTTTACTTTCATTATTTAAGCCTATATTTTACCTCGTGGTAAAATGTCATTAGTGAAGTAAATATGATAAAGGCTTTTAATTTGATGCCTTTTATATATTTGTAATCTTTTTGAATTTTAAATATAACATAATTCATATGAGTTTATAGAAAAACAATTTTTTTTAGAAAAACTGTTTAGAAATTTATTTTTGACACCAAATAAATGAATTTTGTACTTTAGTTTTGGGTAAAAGTCAACCCATAAATAAAATTCACCCAGCTTCCCATGGAAAACTTCATATCAAATATGGACATGTATTTTTTATTGTTTTTATTTATGTTTATTTGTTTTGTCAAACTTCATTCTCTTTTTTGTCATAGATACAATTATTAAAAACCGTGTTCATTAAAAGTTTATTTCTTATGATATAGATTGAATTTAGTTTTCCCCAGAAGATATAATCCAAACAGTTCAATATAATGTTATATTTTACAACATTGTGATAAATATAACAACAAATATCATAGAGCAAACGGTGAATTTTGTTGTAATGAATCGTACAGGTTGCGTTTTTGAATTAATCTAACAATATGCCTTACCAAGGCAAAGTTTAATTTAAAGACTGACGTTTCGTCTTTGGACCATCTTTGGCTATTTTCAGACACTATCATAGACATGCTAGACCCAGTTTGGACGTTCAAGATTTTTCAGATAGTATTTTGAATACTTGTTCATTACAACAATTAGCTCATACGATATTCTAATGCGAGATTTTGGTTTGACATAGAGTTTGGAAATGTCAACCTTTCCGGATTTGATCAACACTTAATCGATTTTAGGAAACGTGGCGTGTGGGCTGTAGCAAGCAGGAACTGCTAACACTTCCGGAGCACCTGAGTTCACTTTGCTAATTGCAGTTTAGTTGTTATATGTGTTTTTGTTGTTGTGTTGTTTGTTCGTTGTAATGAATTTTTGATTACCGATTTGCGAATAATGTTTGATTGCCCCTTTGCTACACCATTGCTTCTTTAATATTCATTATGATTCTTCTTAGATCGATGTTAGAAACGATTCCATAAATAAAATTCAATTGGTTCATCGCTTTCTACTAGGTTTGATTATTTAAACAATGTGCATTAATTTTTAAACTGAAATTTTTTATCCAATGTCAGCTTGTTAGCGCCACTTAAGTTTGTTCATACAAAAGTTATATTCAAACGGTTACATAAATAGCTTTGATTTGTGTACACTTTTTTTTTGCCCAGCTATGTACCTAGAATTGGTACATTAGTCATTTTTGCAACCCGTCCTTTGATCATATTTAGACCATTGATCTGAACAGCTTGACTTAACTGTGTTAATTAGTGCATAGTCATTGTTGGTTATTTTTTTATTTATAAATTTTATGATAAATTTTGGTTTATGGATAACATAAAATCAAGATAGGAGAATAGTTTTATATGAAGTTCAATAAACCCCTTGATGCGTAAGGTTGTAGCTTCTGTTAAATATTGTGCCATATAACTTGTTAGCAATTGATTGCCAACCTTAGCCAACAACTGAGTGTGATTTATTCAGACAGATAATCGAAACAGATTTTTTTCTATATAACAGGCATTAACCTCTATTAATCACTTGACTGTTATGACTACATGTACAGTACGAAATTCTCAATTTATGTAACATTTTAGATATGTTTTCTTTTATCCATGCCAATAACATAGGAACATGTGATCTAACAAATAAATAAATATTGTTTTGCAGTATATTCAGCAGCCCTTAAGAATCCATGCAGTGATTTGATAAAAGATGCGTATAACACCTTTTCAGCAAAGCTAATTTGAAAAAAAGTCAGGCAATTAGTGAAACTGAGCACCCAATGCAGACACGACAAAGTAGCGCCAGGTTTTATTTTTGGTAACTTTGATTGTGAAACGTTCAGATATATGTTGCTTGTTATTAATGCATGATAGCTCATTTATATTATATTATATTATATTATATTATATTATATTATATTATATTATATTATATTATATTATATTATATTATATTCATAAGGATGACACGAAACGAAGACAATTCTTTGTCATAGAGAGATGAGAGAACTTCAGATTTGATTTTTTAATATTTTGTGTTAACAAATTTTTCTTAAATGATTAAAATAGAATATACATTTACTTGTATTTTGCAATTAAAACTACAAAATCATTCTCACATTACAATTGAAATGTTCTCTAATAACTCGGTATTTACGGCAAATCGTCATTTCATAAACACAATATGCAGAACAAAATTGTGTATTCTTGCAAAGATTCAAATTTTATTTTCTTCTCTTCTGACCTCAAATGTAACATTCAACATGCTTCCGTCTGTAGCTTGAAACTCTAATCAAAGCTTATGGTTAAAAAATTCTTCTTTCGTTATCAGGCACTGGTTGAAAAAGAATCAAAAATATGTCAAGCGAAATGATAAGTAATTGTATTTAATTAGTGTTTTACTGGATTGTTGTACACGTACTGAGATGATTACCTTAATATATTAATTATTTTGTCTCACAACCATGTGTTACTTTTGGACTCTTAACATTGGAATTGAAGAGGGAGGTTTGGTGCCATAAAACCTGGCTTAACTCACAATTTATTTTGAATTGCCGAGCCAATATCGTTGCGATCTTTGAAATTTCCAGTATGTCTTCCTTGTTTTGTCTTTTCTCTGTGATACTTGAGATTGATTCTCTAAGCTCGGTAGGTTAGGTATTATCTTTATTCATTTATTTTCGGTTTTGAGTACTTTTCATTTTTCAATAGTTTTTGAATTTGACCTTCCAATGTTTTGATTCAAATGCTACTGATGAGAGGTTACTCCTTGAAATATCGATATATAGCATATCCAAATTAACCGTTTATACCGGCGTTTTGGTATTTGTAATTCTGTAACCATCGAAGGAAACGATTAATAAAGACTTAGTCCTGCTTTCCGATCCTTTTCATATTATTTCTTATAAATAAGATATGTTTAATTCAAACAAGAAGCCACTACTCATTGTATCTTGAAGGAGTCTAGCTAAATTTTACTCTTTTTACCTAAAAATCATTTCTCTGAGATTGAAGATAATGAGATGTGGAATAAATGTACACGACATAGCCCACATAAACAAGCTGCAATTTTAAAAGTCCACAATGAAAAGCAGCCACAACCAGCATCCTTCAACGAGACCAGTAAGTGCTGCTTGCTGATTTGCGATTGGCTCAAGGTTAAGATAGAATATATATAATTCAAATCCAGTTTTGAATAGTCAAAGAAAGACCCAAACAGGAAACACCAAAATGACAATTACACAAAATGATAAAATGTAAAAGAATCCTGGCTTAGGACAGAGACATATAAATGTGGAAGGGTTAAACTAGTTTTTTGGGCCCGATCTTCCCCCTATTTATGATCCCTTACAAAGCACAAAAAGTAACACACAATAAAAATAAAATCGATAAACGTTCAATTCAAACAGAGAGAACCTAAGACAAAAGACAACACGAATAAACGAACGGTAGAGGAACTCTCTGTAGAACACTCGCTGTTGCTTACAGCTAGCTGAGAATCATTCATCGACTGATGTAAAAAAAAGATCACACATATAGATTATAAATCCGACACAACACTTCAAACAAAAACAAATTTGGTGAAGTATCATAACACAAAACCGACCTACTTGATCGCTATAATGTTTGAAAATAACAACTGGTTAAAAAGCTTATTAAAATATCAAATTATCAAATTTATTTTTAAAAAATACTAGGTTTTAAGATTTAAACAAAAGAACCTTTTTTATAAATTTTGCTTGTCTTCTGTATGAATTTACAATCTCATGTTTTTTAACCTTTCTCACAATGAAAAGTATAATTAATCTTGGTATTCAAGAGCTTGCTGTATCTCAGATAGGTACAGATGTTATTTTGTGACATGGTATTGTTTGCCCTCCTTTACCATATTTGACACACTGGATTGAGTATTGCTTATAATTTTATTTATTTATAGGCATCTAAAGACAAATGTTTGCATTGAACGTTGTGGTTGGTGATAAAGATCAAAACCTTTTTATGCCTATCTTAACTTACTACCCTTAAAGATTGTTGGAATTTCAAGATTAACCTTTAGATACCTAGACTGAATAGACCATATGTCCCATATGCGTGAAAATTGCTAGTCTTATGCTTTCAGGTACAATTTATATCAATAACGATTGGGGATATGTGAAGTTATATCTTACGGTTGCACCTCAAATTGCAGATTTACAAGCCCGATAAAGTATATTTCCTTTTAAAACCTTTTTAATGGCCATTGGACGACCGTTTAGTTCACCTAAGATTATTTTGAATGTAAAATATTCCAATTTGATCGTTGCTAATATGAAAACAGTTAGTTCTAATGAGTTTCCAATTCTGATACTTCCATTTGATTTGCGCCCACGCCCTAAATATTGAAACATGGAATATTTAAACAGATTTAAGTTTGATATTTAAAAGAATTTATTAACAGAAAGAAAATGTATTTTTAATGTCAAATTTAATCGATAAGCTATCTGAATAAAAGCATAGTATTACATTTTCATTTTATTTGTATTTTTTTATTTTTTTATTTTTTTTTTTTGTTAGGGGATTAATTTTCTAGTTTCATTTGTTCCAAAACATATTTTTGAGTAATTGATGATGTTTTTTCGCATGTTCAGAAAATGTTTTACATCGGAGATTGATGTAATTTTTTGTGCAACATCATTTTATCTCTGTCTAATCGAGAGGTTTCAAGCTGCAACATTTGATGAAAACTTAAAGTGTTTTTTTTTTAATACTCAGTTACGTATCGAACCCGATAGAAGTGTGCAGAGAATGAAAACTCTATAGACGTTCGTTACACGGATTTTGTTGTATCTTCAAAGGAGTAGAGCCACGAAGCCCCCAAAATGGCCCAAAAAATCAACTTTGATATATCCGCTTGTAATTGCTGCATAAATGTTCATTAGTCTTTACATTTTATGAATTGCAATAATTTTTCCTTCAATTATTTATCAATAAGGAGAGCAGTGAGGTAAAAAGTGGACTATTTTGTGAAAAATAACAATTTGTGACAGTTTTCCTTGAATTTCATGTATAAATTGATGAATATGAAATGGGCCACACCTGTCGACCAAAATTATTTTGTGATAAAAATGTGTATTATGATATAACAAATTAAATATCAAAAAATTACAATGGTCGACGAATGTGGCCAATACTAATTTTGACGAAATATGCAGAGAAACCAGTAAAAATGTGTGAAAAATGAGGAATTTTCAAATATATGGCCTGTTTAAAGTCTCAAGGCTAGACCTGTGATGTAAATAGTTTGCTAAATCTTACAGATATGAAAAGTTTGTTCATACCTTAACATATTTTAGGTAAATTTTTGACAAGTTATAGTAGTTGAAAAAATAGTGAAAATACCGGGCCGATTTAGGGCCTTCGTGGCTCTACTCCTTTATTTCAAAAATTGTTTAAGACAGTACACCTTTTTTTCGTTAACATTCGGACATTTGTTTGCATATATAAACAAGGTATCTATGTTATTTACAGATGATATACGACACTTATTCTTGTATTTTTTGTTTGTTCTTTAATTGATGATATTGGTACCATTTTATTTCAGTATCCTCACACTTCAGTGAAATGACTCAGAGTGATTTCTAATGATACCCTTTTCGCCTGAATTAAATGATAACATTAAGATTAAACCAGATATATAAAGAATGGGTCCAAGTAATGGTCTTATGATAATTGAATATGATCATATTAAGTAAACCATTTTGATTAAGATGTCAGATATACAAAATAAAGCTATTGGTGGTCGGGTGTCACTTTAGTACCTTCCAATTTCGTTAACAGTTTTAAAATTGACTGATAATAATGTAATTCATAAATAAAAATGGGTTTAACTTTTAAATTAATTTCGGTACATGTGTATATTACATAAACCTGTGTGTAGACTAATTTTGACATATTATAAGTACTATTTTTTCTAAGAATCAGGTAGATGCCATTAATAGGGTGGCACATCAAAAACAAATACAAACACCAAAAATCGATAGAATTGGCTAAATAAACCCACAAATAAATTATATGTAACCACTATGTTTTGAAGTCTATCTTGGGTTAGGCAGATATTAACAGTCCAAGTTTAGATAAATTGTACAATGAAAATACGGGAAAATTTTCCGCTATCATTTTCCCCATAGAACCAATCAAAAATTATCTAGGCACCAACTATATTTTTCTTAAAATGTACTGCATTGGGTTTGTTTTTATGGTACAATGAATGCATCTATACCCCTAAATCTAAATTGGCAACGCGACGGGTGTGCTATAGCAAGCAGGAACTGCTTACTCTTCCGGAGCACCTGAGTTCACTCTTGTTTCGACTGGAGTTCGCGTTGTTGATTGATATTCAGTTGTTTTGTGTTTCCATGTTTTACGTGTTGTCTGTTTTTGTCCCGTTCTTGTTTGTGTTTACTGGTTTAGTCTCTGCCCTTTCGGACTTTTGATATTCGGATACCCCATTGGTACCTCTGCTTCTAAAATTAGAAATTATCAATGTCCCAGCCACTGCCTGATCTTTATGTAGAATAGTACTTAATATAAGTTCAAAATGAAGACGCCTTAACTTAAGTAAAGCTATTCAAAGTCGTTTACTTAAGTGAAAAACATGTACTAACATCGGCACGTGGACACTGCTACCAGGAGGCAAATTATTCCCTGTTTATCAGACAACTTGGGTGACGATCGGCATGTCATTGAAAGATCATATATCAACTATATAATTAGGTTACCAAAGAATTCTTTTTCATGGTACATTTACAATAACAATGTGAAAGATGGGGTATGATAGAGTAAATACAGGTAAGAAGGAAGCAAAGGTGTACCAAAGGGGTAATCAGTATCATAAAACCGTAGACAAAGACAAAACCGGCAGACAAAAACTCATCACAACAAAACAAACCACATAACAACATAAAACACACACACATAACAACAAAACCGCATTCAACGACGTGAACTCAAGTCAAAACGAGAGTGAACTCAGGTGCTCCGGAAGCAAATAATAACAAAATAACCGACCTTGGAAAATCAATCTCAAGTGTCCATAAGACAAAACAAATCAAGAAGGACATACCAGAAAAATTGAAGATCGGAATGATCCTGACTTGGTACAGGCATTTTAAAAGAAATGGTGGGTTAAACCAGGTTTTAAGGCGCACCAAAACTCCCCCTTCCATTGCAATATTTGGGTCCAAAAAATACACAAAACACATCAGGTATGTGAAAAAAATAGAATATGAAAATAGAAATACAAAGGAAGCTTATATGCAATTAAGAATGTTCTTAACAGATTATTCTTAAGTAGCAAGTCCAAGTAGGCAGAAAAATATTATAATACAAGAAAACTGATGAACAAAACTGATTAAAAAAATTTTGATTCAATAAACAACTAATATCCAAGAATGACACAGCTAGCTGAAATTTATGTCTTAAATACCACTAATTGCCTTTGAAAACGAAAGTTATCAAAAGGTGCGTCCGAGACAATTAAGGTTGCTGACAGAATGACACTATCTGTGAGGAACCTACTAGAGATGGTCTGGTTGTAAAAAAATGACTATGTTTAAAACGTTTTTTTTTATATAGGCGTCAATGAATTCAATACGGCATAAAGATTCTTGGTTCATAGTCCAAATCAGGAGCTTCTATAAATGGTTTTATTTTCTATTTATATCTTCATTTTCAAATATGTGTTTGTTTATTTTTAAACCGTTTATGATAAAATTGCTAACACAAGGTTGTGTTGCTCCTCGGTTGCTGAAATTTTACGGTAGACATCATGCACTCATTGACAAATATGGGATTTCTATCTCTCAGATGAGTGCAGTTGTTGATCGGCAACGCAACGGATGTGCTGTAGCAGACAGGAACCTCTTACTCTTCCAAAGTACCCGAGCTCACTCTCGTTACGACTTGAGTTCGGGTTTTTGATTTCTGTTTGGTTGATTCAATGTTTTGGGGTTTTTGTGTCCTCGTGTTGTTCTTCTTCATGTTTGCCAGTTTTATCGTTGCCCTTTTGACTTTTGACACTATAATGCGCCATTGTTGCCTCTTTGCTTCTATCTGATAAGATTTTTAATAAAGCTTTTCCATTTTTTCATTAAAAGACAAAAGTAAAGGAATAATTGTCGGATAAAGCATAGAAATTAAAATATTTGTTTGGAGATTGACAAATTAAAAGAGTTTTTCCGTATGTTTCTTATATCAAAAAAGGTAATGGCCAATAGTGAGGGTCATTTGAAAATCGGGTTCCAGCAACATCACAATTTTTTTTAAGCGGAAACGTTTTCGGAACATCATTGGTGTTCAAAAAATGTATGATTGTACATTTTTTCATAATTTGCATTAATAATATCACAAAGGAAAGAGTACTTCACTTTTTTGTTCATAAAAAGCAACAGGTGCGCGTATTTACAGTTATTGATGTCACACGTTTTTGCTTCGTTACGAAACACTCTATCATTCAATGACTTTGCTGTAAATACGTAACTTAATGCCATGGCCCATTTAATTTACACGGAAACACCCGGTTACTCCAAAGAGGTCAATCACCGTATCTATAATAAGTCAATACTTATGGGAAAATTTTAATATTTTCGGGCCATAAATTTTTATTATTGAAAACCAATTAGATTTTACGACATATTTAATTACTTTGAAATTTCATCTTTTTATAAAAAAGATATGCTTTTTCAGAATTGTCTTTTACGGTAAGACGCATGTGTATTGTTGGCCAACCGATTTTTCTATTCTACTCCTTATAAACTTGTTTAGCATATCGGATGTTTGAATAATTCAACATTTGCAAAAGAAATTTGTTCAAACTATCTTTCTGTAGTAGTCAAAACAACGCTTTTTCGTTGTCATTATAAAGCATAGAGTCAAGTCAAGTCAAGTAGTTTCGTAAATGGAAAGTAACATACTGACTTATCCCGCCACATATTAAATGTGCCTGTCCTTAGCCATGAATATTTGACAAAGTTTTTTTATGTACTTGTCTTTTTGATGTTTTGTGTTCCTTGTTTAAAAAGGGACCTATCTTTAACTATTTCTGGACAGGATTTGAATTATATGCATTTTATCTAGACCTTGGGCCGAATTCAGAACGACGAGCAGCGCCTACTGGTGTCGTTGACGGTTGCTGGCGGTTTTCCATTGTGGTTTTGTCTAAATTAGACGATATTGAGATGTGGAATAAGTGTACGCGACACAACAAACATAAACAAACAGCAATTCAAAAAATCACAACGGAAAACATCAAGCAGTCTTCAACATGACCATAGGTCACTGCTTACCGTCTTGCATTGGCCCAAGACTTATAATACAATACAAAAGTATCAAAACCAATCCCTAAATCATCAACGAAAGACCCAATTCTTGACATAAAACAGTTAACACAGAATGACAAGGACAAACAAAGGCTTTGGCAAGTTTTCTGGCTTAGGACAGGCACATATTAAATGTGGCGGGGTTAAACTAGTTTTTTGGATCCAACCTCCCCCCTATTGATAAGCTTGCACAAAGCATACATATAAAACACACTGTAAAACTCAATCGACAAAAGTTCAATTCAACAAGAGAGAACCTAAGACAAAATACTGTATGAAAACAACAAGACAAGGAGGAACTCTCTTGAGAACACTCGAAGTTACTGACAACTAGCTAAGAAACATTTATCGATTGATGTAAAAAAATCAAATACATCAGTTCTAAATCCGACACCCCACGTCAAAACAATGAATGATTTAGAGTTGTATCATCACACAGAACTGACATACTTGATCGCTGTGGTGCTTATAAATAATACAGTGGATACAAAGTGAAAATTTTACGTTTTAAAGTTACTATCAAGCTATCAATATTTCTGCCAAAACATACCAAATGCAAAGATTTTATTAAAACATTGAATTTGTATCCTTTTTTCAAAAGGTTTTTAAGCCAGTTTGTTTTTGAATTTTGTGCTTTATAAACTACATTGCTATAAAACTCAGGATGAGATATTCCTTTAACAATCAGAAATCTACGTGTACAATCAAATTTTTCGATGAGATGTCCATATTTATGTGTAAATTACCGCTTTTTATGTGATCTGTGTCGCGTAAACTTATTTCACAACGCATTATTTTCTTACACAAATATACTTTTGGAAGATCATTTAATACACTACCGTTTTAGTTCTATGACGGCATTCAATATTTTTCAAAATAAAAACAAGTGGTTAAAAGTTATTGTTAATGATACACTGCATCATGTTAACGATAAAACATGCATTGCACTATTAAAATAACTATATGAAAATGTTAGTAATGGGGGGAGCTAACATCAAATGATTCAACTACAACCACTGACTGCCATGCTATAGGTCAAATTTGCCATTTACCAAGCAAAAGCTCGGTTCGAATTTTGAATTTTAAATTATTGAGATTTCTGGTCGAGATTTTTTCAATATAAAATTAACCATGTGGAGTTGACATTTATCCTTTTATCGGCAACATGTCTATAAAGTTTATTTACAGCCCTTGTTAGTGAAACCATTAAACCATTGTAGTTTGTAAAGGATAAAAAAATATGTCCTGTATTCACACGATAACTTTTCAATAAAACTTATATCATCAATGATGATTAACGAATTATAAGTCTATAAAGCTTTTGAGATTGATCCTCATAAATGCAAAATATCAGTTTGAATGTAGAAGGTAAATCAAATGTGCTTTGATATGCAGAAACAGCTTACTCTTCCGGAGCACCTGAGTTCCCTCTCATTACGACTAGAGTTTGCGTTGTTGATTGCTATTCAGTTAATTTTGTATTTCTGTGTTTTAAGATGTCTGTGTTTTTTTCGTCCTGTTCTCGTTGGTATTTACTAGTTTTGTATCTGCCCTTTTGAACATTTGACATTCGGATGCCCCATTAGTACCTCTGGTTTTGTACCTCTTGTTTTATTTCGGGTGCCTCATTGGTACTTCTGGTTTTGAAACTCTTTTTCTATTTGGAAGACCCCATTGGTACCTCTGGTTTCGTTACTCTTGTTTTATTTCGGATACCCTATTGGGAACTCTGGTTTCGTAATTCTTGTTATATTTCGAAGACCCCATTGGTTACTCTGGTTTCGTAACTCTTGTTTTATTTCAGATGCCCATTGGTACCTCTGGTTTTGTAACTCTTGTGTATTAGGGCTATACTGGTGATTGGGACATCAATCATTTTCAAAACAAACGTCAAACAACTTACATCCTCTAGTCTAAAGGGTCGAAAAACAAATGATAGAGATAAAACATTTTTGCAGAAGAATTATTTACAGGATATACATAAACAAGCACTCATTTGCTTTTTTCATCCTAAATTGACAAATGCTTAAAAATTGGCAAACAAATCCAACATTTTCGCGTTTCAATACATGCAAGTAATTATTTAACATTTGGGAATAAAGTCTACCCTTCACTATGATATTGTATTACTATTTCTATTAGTATTTTTAAGACTTCTCTGTGACAATTGCTCCAATTTTATAGCAAAAGTATAAATAAAGGTAATAACAAAACTACCGAACTTGAATGATCAATCTCATAGTCCAGAGAAAATGACAAAAACGAATCAGTCATACCGGAGAATTGGTGGATCGCAATGGTCCTGACTTGGTACATGCATTTCAAACGAAATGGTGGGTTAAACCAGGTTTTATGGCGCCAAACCTCCCTCTTCCATTGCAATCTTTAAGTCCATTATATATATAGTGTGACACTGTAAAATTTGCTTAACCCGTATCCTATATTTACGTAAAATAGTGTGACAATGTAAATTTTTCTTGGAATTACGTTTTATAAGTCGACCAGAATAAGACATGATGGATATGAAAATTATCATGAGTAAAATGCAGAAGCTTTTGTCTGGAACTTTGTTGTAAATTTTATTTGAGAGAAACACAAAACCAGAAGAATTAAAGATCGTAATGGTCCTGACTTTGTACAGGCGCTTCCAATGAAGTGGTGGGTTAAACCAGGTATAAATTAAAGAGATAAAAAGCATAGTATACAGACATAAAAGTCATAATACATTTCATAGTCAGTTTAATTTCTGTTCTTTTAAATAAAACTTTTTTTACGCATTAGCCATGCTTAGATGCTTTAATTCGATATATATCGTCAAAGTGCAGCATCACAATTTCACAATTGGCTGTGTTATCTATGATAGCAATGGACAAGTAAATAAATACATTCAAACAATGTCACTGACCATCTGAAAAATTTAAAAAACTAATATTAAATATTTAAATTGAAAACCAAATTTAAAAAAGGGTCCAATAGAGGAAATTCTGTGTTTTTGGCATTGAACGAAGAAACTGAAAGAACAATAAGTTTGGGTGAAGAAAATTATACGTCCTATTTACATTTAACGATAGACTATTTATCATATCTTTTTTTTTAATTGTTATGATTTATAAGTACCTTCGACATTTTATTATTAATGGTGAAGCATTATAATAGATATGTAACTTACAAAAAAACAATTAAATAAATCAATAATATTCATTCACAAAATTTCAATTTCTACCTCACAGGTAATTACAGTTTTACATCTTTCTATAAATCATATAAATAGTGCATGCTTCTGACACATTGCACATTTAAGTCAATAAACAACAACGGGGGTTTTAGTTTATGAGAAACTAGATAGTTTGTCAATGATGCAACGAATACAAGGTTTCTATAAATCATTAAAACATTTTATTAACTTTGCTAGTTTTATAGTTAAAAAAACAAAAAAATTAATAAAAATCCTTGTTTTTTATCATTACCAATGAGTTGTCACTGTGAGTTGTAGTTTATAATTGTAAGAAACTGACTTAAAAGGGGATTTAAGGTCAAACAAGATAGACTAGATACATTTATGAGTGCATTGAAATGAAAATTACAACATAGTTCCAGACAATAAATTTTGCTATGTCTGGCGCGCGTTTCGTCTATTCAAGACTCAAAGCAAAGCACTAGTTCAAGAATTCGCAGAGCATTCAATAATAAAACCAAAAATATCGATTATGACTAAAATCAACCTATGTCTGAAGTTGGCAGTATTTAGGGTTCATGCATTTTGATTTTTCTAAGGATAATTAATAGCTTTGATGTGTTCTTCAACTCAAAAATGTTGATGCTGGAGCATTTAACAAAGTGACAATTTTCTAATAATTGTACAATCTGTCACGAAGTTACAAATATATTGGAAATATATCAGAATTAATGCACAGTTTTAATCGTCAATTATTTTTGTTACGAGTTTCAATTATATAATGTGCATTTAAATCATACCTTGACAAGAAGACGGGTTATTTAGGACCTTTTGTTAGAAATTATATGCACGAAATTAAAGGACAACCCAAATAAACAACATCTAGATGAATGCTACCATTTTCCCGATATTGATCTAATGCAACGTCTGAAATTTACCTCGTGACAGCTAAAATAGAAATAGTGAATATATATAAATATGCATTCATTCATAATACTCGTAGCAATTAATGAATTTAGTAATTATAAACCGGACCAACTGACAGGTGCAAGCCTCGTGTAAAAAATCGCTTACAAAAAGTATGTTATCTATTATTATATAACAACCATATGGAATTCGGTGTTTTTTATTCGTATGATCTATCCAAACCGTCATTGAAATGCCTGGGAATATATTAATTTCCAGTTTTTCATCATCAAATATTCCAACCACAAGTACAAACACTATGAAAGTATTATTAACTCACCTGCTAGACGCAAAACTTATAGACTAGACGCTTTATTGCATAAGTTAATTGTAAATGATGTAATAAATTTCAAAGACCAAATAAGTATGCATGCTGTTCTGAAAAGAAAAGTCATAGCAGTTCAAATGATTTCTTATATAACCTTTATACCAAAAGTTTTCATCCATCAAGGCCTCAATAATTATAATGAAAGCTAATAAATATTGATGAATTACGATTATGTAATTCAACCATTTATCAAAAGTGATATCATTTCACTTGATAATCTAAGACATGGTGACTATTTACTTCTCAGACTTAAGAGAAGCAAAGAGACACCAATAGGGCATTTGAGTGTCAAAGCAGTACCTTTTTGAGTTGCGACAGTAGATTGCCCCATTGGACATCTTTGCTTCAGTCTTAAGGAAATATTCAAATATCTTAGATTAATTTCAAAAATATATACGTGGCGAGTGATAACACCTGAATCGAACTCCACATAACTGCACAACTATATGCATGGTCTCAGATAAAAGGCAAATTATATTAACAAAATTACTTTGAACTTTTGATTTCCAAGATACAGCATGCATGTAACTATTAATTACAAGAGTATTAATTTGAAAAAAACCTCAGTCTTTATTTCAAAATTGTGTGATTTGATATTCAAATACCACACTGTATAAAATTTTAAAGATTTAAGTTTCAATCTAATACGGCATGTTGGCTGCATTTCACAAATTATTTTCCAGTATATATTCTAAGGATGGATATAAAAAAATATGCGATTTGTTCAGTGATATAGATGTAAATATACTTAATCATTTGGTTTTAATTACTTTAATGGGAAGCATTTAAGGGTGCAATGTATAAATTATGTCAATTTCACTTTAGGATCAGACATTCAGCATTTTAAATTTTACCTTCATTTAACCGATCCTTAGTTGCACCCACTGGTTGCATCGAAGTTTAATAAGTTACTGATTTTATATTTTGTTTTAAATTAAAGAAGCAATTAGGATTTCGAGTGTCGGAAGTCCACAATATTAACCGTTTCCACTGTTCGTGATAGCAAATGTGTTATCTAATAGTATGTTTCTTTTATATTAGCTCTTTTTGTTGGATAAAACGCTTAAAAATCGGGTCCCGGTGTCATAAAAAATCTCAAATTAGAGGATTTCCATAGCTCCATTTTTTTCTTAATAATTTCTATATATTTTTGAGGCAAATTTTAAATTCGAGGAAAAAGTCATAGTTGTTTCATGAAACCTAGTCCAGATACTCCTAAACATCAACATTAAAATAAAGAAGCCGTCCTAGAACAAGAACAAAGCACCTAATCAGTAACAGAAACACTAGTTTTGCCTGATTGTCAAATTTGATTTCGAGTAAAGAAGAACAACAGCACAATTGAAATTAGTCTGATTTATCGTTACATTTGGTTAATTTGTTCCTCAAACACAGACTCAACCGATTTCTTTCAAATGACTAACATTCTGCTCTAAGTATAGGCAATGAAAAGCTTGACATTTATCACATCATTTTGACATAGATTTACACGACTCGGTATAAAATATAAATCTCCTAATCTATTTTGTGTAAAATTACATGTATTGAGTTTTTTCTGTATCTTTCTGTAAATCTATGTTTACATTTACATAATATTAACTTTGTTATGTAATGTGAATAAACATTTTTTATTTCATTCTTGTAACACTAAAAGTGTTTCCAGATTTCATCGATAGGCTTTATTTTAAACCCCTTGGCTTTTTACATAATATTTGTTATTACAATTATCAATACCAATACTTTTGGGGTAATTCACATTTTGTTTGTCATATCTTCATAATCATAACAGGAGTACTTGAAATTCAAAGCTGATGTTTGTTGTTTAAGAAAGTATTTTTTTAAAGAAATCGTGACGAAAATTTGATTGCGTTGATTAAAAAGAATTAACTAAATAAGATAACATAGAAAATGTATCTGTATTTATATATACATATATAAATAAATCATATATTATGGTTATTGATTTGTTTTGTTTTGGGACTTTTTTATTACAACATTTTTTTAACCCATACGCCTTGTCAATCATAGTCAATAATCGACTTCAGGGAGCTTTTTTAGCATAAATTACATTATAATTCAGCATCTCAGCGAATCTGATTATTTGAAAATATTTTTTTTCAAATTGTAGTAGAATTAAAGTAGAGGTTTTGTTAAATACGTTATATTAAAGAACATGTACATGATCTTCTTTTATTTGGTAAAATGCTTAAAAAAGAAAACAATAACCAATTTCCCTAAATTGAAAAAATAAAAGTCTAAAAAATAATATACTGATTATTTATAGTTTTATCAAGCTACAAAAAGTACTTTAATATGTTTAAGCTGTACAGTACATCGATGTGTAAATTTGATATTGAGCTGTATTACGATTGAAAATTTTATGGTTTTAAAATGATTTAAAAAATCACATAACTGAAGATTTTTTGCAACTATATTGGACACATGCTCTTTTATTATTACAGATATGCATGTCTGATGAAGCACATTCTCATTTCAATAACTTTTTCAATGTCCGATGGACGACCGTTTTGTTCACCAACGATTTTGAATGTACAGTATATCTATTTGATTTCTTGTAATGGATTAACAGTTAGTTTTAATGGGTTTTAAATTGTCATTTCTTCCACTCTATTAGAGCCCACGCCCTTTTGTGATGTGGAATATTTAAGTATTTAGTGTGAATGAAAATTTTTACTAGAATTAATTTTGAAGAAACGAAACTGATTTCAATGATATCTGAAAGTAATATAAATACTAGTATATTATGAAATACCTAAATTGAACAATAGTTCTTTTGATGAAAGATCAATAGAATCAAAAGTAAGCAAAATAAGCAAAACTTTTAACTATTCTGTAGAACAACCGCAAATTCTTTATTGCCATATAATGGCGTCAATTACTGGATGAGAAGTGACATGCAATCAACAAAGACAATGAATAGAGAATTATAATACAAATAAACACAAAACTGACAGAAGTTCTTATATACACCTACACGAAAGGGGCTATAAATCTTTTTTACCTGCATCGTATATCGTATATTTAATATATTATACAATACAATAACGAGTCCCATTTTACCTTTCTTATTGGTGCTTATTTTTTTAGAATTGTTTTAAAAGCAATGAATGGGATTTCATTTTAATTTAGGAGGATGCTATTATGTAAAGTTATGATTAAGATGTCACAAATCTTGTCGACGATGGTGGGGAGTCATTTGACTACCTTTCAATCTCGTTAACACTTTAAGAATGTGCGTAAAATAATGTTACTTTTCAAAACATACATCATTCAACCCAGTAGGTAATGGTTGAAATTACAGTAAGATTGTGTGATTATATACTAAACATTCATATAATATTTGTATGAATATACAAAGTGGCGATACTATTCTATAAATTTTCTAAATCATCTTCCCACACTTTGGTTGCAAATTTCTAGAATAGCTTTTAATGATCATTACTGAGACAACCAAGAGACAGGACATGAATAAAGCAAAAGAAAAATAAAAGAGATCCCTTTTATGATCAATAATTCAAGCAACATAGACATATAAGCTTTTTTTTCAAAAGAGCTACTGACACCAGACAAACATCACAAAGAAAACAAACTAATAACTGAGAATAGAAAACAATTAGGCAAAACCTCATAATGTTACTTGGTCATCAATGTTTATGAAGTTAATAAAATCTATTCAGTGTTTTTGATCAACCTAGACAAATTTATTGTACAAAGGGCTAAAATATTTTTTTTATTAAAACAAATGCATAAACATTTATAAAGGGACCCTGTATTAATATTATTTATTGAATTCTTATCAGAAGGTCAAATGTCCTTTCATGAATATATCACAAATATTGGTACAATAGGCCCAATGATCTTTTATCTGGACTCCTATAGTGCTCCACACGGTTGATGACCCTTTGTGCGCCTCACTTATTGTGGCGTCAGCCCAAAACAAACGACGTCATTGAAAAAAAAACAACTGAATCCTATGAACGTCATTAATTAAAACAATATCCGCAAAGAAAACAGAACTCCGGTTATCATCTGCAGCCCTTTTTACAAAAAAATCTTAAGAGTAAAATTTATCATTAGTGTTGTTTTCAGCCAATCAAAGTCCTAGAAATTCAATTTTAAGATAAGTTTTACACCTAACATTTTTTACTTTAGAAATCAAGTATGTTGAAATAAGATCCATGACTGGCTACATAATTTGGTATGAAGTTAAGAGTTGAAAGGTGATTTAGTCGTATCATTATGTGAAAAATGGGAAACTGTTATTTTATTGTTATAATAGTGCAAATCAATAAATTATCATATAAAGGCGAAGAAACATAAAAGAAAAACATATCGAAATAAAAAAAAAACACAGAAAAATCCATAGACTCCGTTGGTAACTTGATACTTTTTAGGGGATGGATGAGCCATTTTGAATTTAACATCTATATTTATAGAATTTGCAATTTTTACGACTCATATTCCTAACCCATTGTAGTATTAGTTTGTTAATCTACATGACCAATATTTACATCAAATGGACAAATTTATTTATATCGATATCATCATTGACAAAACATGACCCATATTAAAATTAATATGAAACCAAAAATGTATTCAAACAGTATTAAAAATCATACCTATTTTCATTAAAATTGTCTTAAAACTAAACCTATTACATTAAAATGTTTCAAAATAAAACCTACCCACATTTTTGGCACATTTACAGGTACATTTACATAGAAGGATAAACCTCAGGCAATAAACATATAAAAAGGCAACACAGTGCAATACAAGAACAATCAGCAACATACCCACTTGTTAAAGAACAAACTAATTTGTAACAAAATAGTTAGCATCTGCAACAAATCAGTTGCGTTTAGAAGGTACAAAGATGACGCTCAAATATTCATCAGATTAGATATGATTTCAGCATAATAAAAAGGTTCGGACGCGTTTTTGTTCGGGGTTTTTCACTTATTTTTTTGTCTAGGTATAATTCCCCGATCATCAAAAAGTTAGCAAAGGCATAACGATTTTGAATGTGTTTTATGACTGTCGCTCAAAAATGGTACACTCCAAGTCATTTTCGTCTTACAAAAGCTTTTAAACATTTGAGTTCTCCTTACAATTACTGTAAACCAACTAATTTTCGCGAGCGATTTATATTCGCGGATTTCGCAAGGAGCAGAAATTCGCAAAAATATGTCGTCGTGAACTAACTCTTTTCATAGTATTGTTGTTGTTTACAAAGAATCGCGAAAATAAATAGCCGCGAAATTGCCCGCTGACAATGAAATGCAAAATATTGTAGTCGTGAAAATAAATTGGTTTACAGTATACACAACTTTAATTTACATAGAAACAGTCGATAATTACTAGTTTATTCCATTAAAAAATTGAAAAACGGAGGAACAAATACTGTGAATTCGTCTAACATGTCTAAGGCAGGTTTGACTGTATTTTCGTGGGTACCGATTTTACGTGGTTTGATAAAAATTGATAAATTCCTGGATTTTAAAATTCGTGGTTATAAAATATGTAGCATACAGTTCAATGTAAAATTTCTTTTTCGTTGGGTATGAAATTTCGTGGGTTAAGACCAACCGCGAATGACACGAAAATCTATATCTCACGAATAATAATGAAACCACAATATCTAGAAGTCGATTATACGAAGACGTATTATGTCATCTATGAGTACAGAAAAAAGAAGAGCAAATAATCCAAAGCTATACTTTCTCATTAACATCATATTTGTACAGTATGGTAGACGCGTTTTTTGCAATATCATTGGGACATTGATTGTGTGCTATTACTTGCTGAATCGTTTCTTCGTTCATGTGTAGCGGACTTACAATCACCTCACTTCTCTTCTTGACAAAACATATCACATTGCTTGATAATAAATCTCACTTTCTGTTACATTGATGACAGATGATGACCTTTGACAAACACTCGATTTGAAAAGTAATTCTTGTTTAGTATTTTCATTCTTAAAGGCACAAAAACGCGCAAGGTACAAAAAAAAAGTGTAGAACCAAAACGTGCACCTATTTATTATTACATTAGAGGCCTTTATAAGTAAGAGTACATGATACATTTTAAGTGTTTAAATGACCCATGTGCTCTTTGTATTTTAATGTTCAATGCACTTTACTGATTTTTAAATAAATATTGTAATAAATTGAATTTCAAATTTTCACCCTTTAATGGTACCAAATAACAAATGTCAAAGGGGTTAATATATAGCTGCCATTAGGTAAAGTTCGATGATGTCTAGTTTAAAGTGCATCATGTTGCAACTCTTATAAAGATAACAATGCACAAATTTACAACAAATTTTACAAAATTGACTTTAAACTCTTAATTTATCAGATATGACAATAAGTCATTGATATTATCTTTGGTTTAAAACATTATTTCTTATTGTTTATTTCATTTAAATCTATATAGTAAAAATAGCATGGTATAAGAATTAAAATGGTCGTTCAAAAACGTGTAATTTTAACTAAATTACCTACCTATTTGTTTATGAATGGAGTGACCTTATTAGTTAATTGTGAAATGCAAAATTAAAATTGTTTAAAATACCAGGTTTCTTTCCTTGTAATGCACATGATCGATATCCTCGGTGCTGGATTTGGCTTTCCTGTTCGAACTTTTTAGTTTTTAGAACTTTTTATTCAATATTTTTGTTTTTTGATCTTCCAATGTTTTTGATTCAAATGCTGCTGATGAGAGGTAACCCTTTGAAATATCGATATACAGCATAACCAAATTAACCGTTTTAACCCTTTTTTGTAGTGTATTAATCAACTTAAACAAAGATTTATCCTTTTTCTATCTAATGTATCGCTTGAAATTCGTGGGGCTCCAATGGTTTATCTACAGACAGTTTGGGTTTTTATACACTACAAACTTCTAAAAGTCTGAATTGTATAGTATTTGTACTAAATCGTGCTGAAATGTACTTGACCAGTCTGAAATAGTCTGAAAAGTACTTAATTGTACTCGACCAAAGTCTGAAAATTCTTAAAAAGACTAAAACGTACTCGACAATTTTAAATGTATTGTTGTCAGTCTAAAATGTTCTTGACCTAGTCTTAATTGTACTGGACAAAGTCTGAGACGTACTCGACCTTGATTAAAACGTACTTAACTAATTTAAAATCAATTAGGTCTATCAAACATTAAAGATTTTATCTTATGTTACAAAAGTGTGTTAATTAGTGATTTAATTAGGTCAAGAATGTTTTAGTATTGTTAAGTACAATTTAGATTTTGTCGAGTACATTTAAGAATTTACATTTTCTTCCTTATCTATCTGATAATTAACTTTAATTAAGGTCGAGTAAAATTAAGTACTTTTCAGACTAATTCAAACGATTAAGTACATGTTCAGACTTTTTACAAAAAATCAGACTTTGGTCGAGTACAGTTGAGCACGTTTAAGACTTATTCTGAATTGTCGAGTACATTTAAGTACGGTTAAGTACAAATACTATACCATTCAGACTTTTGGTAGTTTGTAGTGATACTACATGTAAGACCAGACATTGTATTGGCGATGCATAAATTAAATTCACCCTTTTTAAAGATTGTTTGGAGAACGTAAAGCTACCTAGGACCAACTAAAACACTAGATTTAGTCATGTATTTACATTTTTGTAGTTGTTTTATACATGTATACTGTTCCTTCTATGTTAATTATGTTGTATGCTTCTCCAACTCGTATGCTCTAATGTTTGAGTTTTCTTAAAGACATAGAACCTATCAATTTCGTATTTTTTTCACATTGAATAAAAAGAACATATATCAAAAGTAAACATTCTAAAACTGATCTTTACCGACATGCAAAATCATTTTTTGCAGCTTTCTATAAAATTATCTTATTCTAATATTAAGTATTGTCCAACATAAATATTACTTTTGGTAAACCGTTATTCACGTGACCTTTACTGGGTACTGGTAAACTGCGAAACGAAATGAAACCAAAACAAGACGAAAACAAAACGAAATCGGTTAATTAAGAAAACGACTGATATCGGGTAAAATCGATTCAATCTTCTTTTTTTCCGGTTTTGCTCGATTTCGTTTCCTATCTGTACAGATTTACGTTGCTTAATTTACTATTTTCGTTTCCTACTTTATCGTTTTTGTTTTCGCTGCGTTCCGTTTTGGTAAATATTAGTTTCTCAATTTACCGCACGCAAGTGTTTACATTTTATAATTAGTTTGTCCTCTTTTTTGACACTGCGTATTTTTATGCAGTTTTCTCTCAAAAAGAGCATTTTCTGGTAGTTTTAAAGAACTAATAGTGTCTTTAAAGGTTTTACACTGTATTCTTCAAATACTGTGAATTTCATTATTTTTTTAAAAATGGCGAAAATGATAGGTTCTATGTCTTTAAATTGTTGTCACATTGACCAAATATTGCAATCAAAGTCGTGGAAAGCTAACGTATGTCTTGGACGATCAATCCCGAGAGGAATAACTAAGCTTAGGATCGACAACATAAGTGTTGGTTAGTAATCAAAAATAAAAAATAAAAATACAAAAAGCGATAAATCAGATTATATCTATTAAATTTATTAAACGTTAGAAATCAAATAAACATGACGGACTTTGATCTTGATTAGGAAACTTCACACATTATTGAAATTACTTAATGCATTAAAATTTGTCATGTTTAAGAGCTGGTAGTTTGAAAAAAACGTTTTTTAATTACTTCAATGACTTATGATAAAATACTTTTGTCTTAAAAATCTTTCAACTTAAGTTTTATGTGTTGTGCTTATCCCAATGGTGTTGAACAACCATGGTGTGCTTTGTTACTAATGGACACCGGACTCATAATGGATCAATTGATTGATTGATTGTCATTGATTGGTTGATTGTTGTTTGTTTGTATGTCCAGTCGACAGTATTTCAGTCATAATCAGGACAAGAACAAATTGAAACAACAAATTCAATGGTGTAGTCAAACCACAGGACACAGCACTTATAACACACACCGATGCATGTACTGCAAAACGGGCCAATGTGCGATCAAAAACCCTGAAAAAATGTACCAGCTTACAAAACAGTCCAATGTACCGTTCACGCACCATACGCCAAAGCACATAGAGACAAAATCCTTCCCCAAAAATTTCACAACTTCTGGAACCCTTACCCATCGTGACTGACAATAAAGATCCCTTACCTGAATCACAATTGAAAATTGAACATGGGTGCTGCAAAACATTGTTTAATCATTTATTTCTTGTGAAATAAGACCATTGCGTTTTTCAAAATTTCCAGTGTGACTATGTGTATTGTATTGTGTCTTCGTATGGTCATTTCAGATTAATCATGCCTGTTCGATAATTTTGCTTTAGCATTGTCTGATCATAGAACTTTAAATAAGAAAACATCATTGATTGGGAAATGAGAAGCATGCAAGTCGAATGGTTTCCGATGCTGAGCAGGAAATTTATAATTTTATAGATAAACAAATGCCATTTTTTTAATAAACATGCTAAATCAACCATTTGAAATCCTTCCGACAATTCGTTCTGAAATAAAAATGACAACAAAGTTCCAGACAATAAATTATGCTACGCCTGACGTGCGTTTCGTCTATTCAAGACTCATCAGAGGCGCTCTAATAAACAATAGCCATGTTTGCGATACATTCCCTTATAACAGAAAAAAAATTTGAACTTCATAAGCTTCTCCAAGTCTTTAACACAATTTTAGATGGATTCTAAATATATCGTTCACGACGAAAATACCGGAAGGACTGGACTTTTTAAAATCTTATTTGTCTGCATTTACAAATATGTGTTTCAAAACAAACATTTGCATGAAACCAAGTACTTTTTTGTTTTGTTTACACTACAAACCATGATTTTTCAATAGAACATTGATTTAAGAGTTTTGTTTTTTCTATTAATATGTTATGTAACTACACAGCCCATTACATTTACATAGAAACGCCCCGTATTTTCCAAACAGATCGAACATCATAGTAATAAACGTATAATGCCCATGGTAAGATTTAAGTATTCTCAGACCATAAATTCTTATATTTTAAACAATTAAACTCTATAGCATACGCAATCACTTCCAAAATTTTACTTTTAAAAAGGTTTTAATATTACATCAACAACGTGTGCTTCATTAAGCTGAAATGTTTATATACCATTATTATGACGACATGGTTGTTATATTTTTGGTTTCTTGTGTAAGGTCTTTCCCTTTTCATAAGAGAAGGCCTTACTGTATTCCCTTGCCATGAGACTGGCTAAACCTACCATTTCTTTTGATATGCCTGTACGAAGTCAAGAACATCGCGATCTCTAATTTCTCTGGCACTGGTTTTTGTTGTTGTCTTGTTCTTTGTCTTTTCTTCTTGTGTATACGAGATTAATCATCCCCGGTTGTTTTGTTCTTTGCGTTTCGAAAAGGTTTTATTCAAGATTTTATGTCCGGAAGTTACTTAATGTAATTTTTTATAATCGCCTAATAAATTAAATGATATAACACTTAATTGATTGTTTTATCTATTCTTATGTTTTATGTGCTTTCCTTTCATTTTACTTTTATCTTAGTTTCTTTTTTTGCGTACCTGTTTATCTGTTGTATATGTTGTTTCTAATGCACTAAGGAGCGGACCATTCAATTTGAAGGGTTTTTGGTTTTTTTTTGTCAGAAAACAAGGAGTCTCGACATAATATTTTTTTTCATTATTAGCATTATTTTATGTATTAGAAATCCTTCTTCAATTTTTTTTTCTTTACCCTCTGCTGCCAAAGTATTTTTGATATCGAAAATCATTTTCAAAATACTTTTAGGAAAAAACAAGGCCTCCCTTCGAGTTAAATGGTCGGTCCCTAATGTATTTCGTGCTCATTATATGTTCTATATACACGTCTACATGTTACGTATAATTGTCTTAATATGTCTGTGTGATGGAAGTAGATATAAAATCTCTTGAGAGCTTATGTTTATTGTTAACCATAAAACTCGGCTCTTAATAAAATTTACTTACTTAAATCATAATTAACTGGTTGTAGAAAAAAAAACAATGCATGACATATATATCATTTCTGCCTATGATTTTTGTCAGTATGAAATTTGTACCCAGTTTAGACCATCTTCAGCAAGTTATGTTTGATGTACAGTAGTCTTATGTTTGTAACTAAAATAGGTAGGCGACTCAGAGTAATTGAAGCACCAGTCAAATTTGCAGCAGTACGAAAATTAACATAAAAAGACCCCTGAATGATATCTCCAGTCAAGTTTAGAATAAATGATGTGAAAAAAAACCACATCAAAGTATCACTCTACAAAGAATCTGGTAAATTGTAAAGAAGTAGTGGCACATGTAGGAAATTGTAACTGGTGATCATGTAATTTAATTAAACTATCAAAAATAACATTAATATATTAGTTTATCAAATTGTCACTAATTCTAAATATCTGTTCCTTTGTAAGATGTAATAGTTTGAAATTTTTTGGATTTTTTTTTCGCCAATGTAAATAATTATCCAGAAAATTAGGAAAGTAACCCACATCCAAAAGTATTAAAATTTTGCAAGATTTTGTTTTATCATCAAAGGGAATATGTATGAGCTAAACAAAACCTCAAATAGATTATGATTGATGATATTTTTTATGATAAGTCTTCCGAGACTACGAAATTGTAACCACTTTAGCAAATTTGTATCAGTACGGTAGATCATGTTTCAATTAACTCTAGAAGGCTGACGTTTAACTTCGGAACAATAGATATACTAAAATTCTCAGCACTTATTTTCGAAATTCAACAAAATACATCACAAAATTAAAAGTCAAGAATTGCCATTATTCACCGTTAAAGGAACCGAGATACTTAGTCATAAAAGTGATAACAGACGGGCAAGTATGACCACAAAAAAATAATGATAAAACATAACAGGCATCATGTTTTTGCAGTTTAATTTGAGAATAATTGTATACAAAACTCCTAAAAAGAAGGAGGAAAATAACGAACTAAATTAATTACTTATTAAAAATCTGTTCTATTTATTTTAAGGGGTATGACTATATAAAAAGAACACGTTCTTATTGTTATTGGGTTTCTGCTAGTTTCCATTTTAATCCTGAAACCACATATGTTGATTTTGACAATAATTGACTGGTTGACCATAATTGTGACGGTTTCAGTCATAACTGACAGTTTGTCGCATTGTTATAAATATTTTTTGTGGACCATGACCATATGAGACTGACTTGAAGTTTCTTGCTGTGGTTTTCAATACGATTGTTCGTTTTAGTCTGAGGTAAAGCTTTCAACATCAATTTATCAATGAACGTTTAGTTTATGTGTGCAAAACTATGTAAAACCACTTGAATTTCATGATGAACCAATTTTTAAGTTTTAATGCACTCTTGCAATTAGCTTTCTGATAATCAGGTCAAAATGTCAAGGCAGCTTTTCACGTGACATTCATAAGTTATATATTCTCTGATTCTCATTGAAAAAAAGGTCAATCAACCATTTATAGGTTCATGTGCGAAATTAAAAAGATCACTTGGGTGTGTAGGTTATTTAAGTTTTCGTAATGATGTTCTTATTCCCGTGACTTTTACCCTGGCTTTTACTATATTAGTATTGCTACAGTTTTGTCAATATGATTTGTTAATCCTTACCAGTGGCTGAGCACAATATTACCACTACGATTTTTTCAAACATTTTCATGCTTCAGTACATTTGTTTGGAGTCTACTGTTTTTTCATTGCTGAATTCAATAATTTGAAGAAATTTAAGGTATCAACAAATTTCATGACTTGAAAAAAATCTGTTCGTGGAAATATATATACGTTCTATATATTCCCATATGAAACATTTTTTTTTTTACATTTGGGCTCTATGCGGCTTGACATCAAATGGAAGATTGTAATAATTGCTTAAAATGTTCATTGAAAGATCGAAAAAAATCCGTACAGTTGCTGTAAAATGCTGAAACACAGGGACAAAATTCAATCTGCTTATTTTCAAAAATAATCAATAGGAAAATTGAAGTTAGCTTTAAAAGTTTTAAAGATGATATAAGAATTAAATTTGAAGTTTTTGTCCTTATTTGCATCATTTTTTTCCAGTCGAGACGTGATTTTCGATTTCTTTGCTTTTCCGGAAAACTTCCTCAATTATACAAAAATTATCATGTGACTTAATACCAGATTGCGAGACACTGGTTTGCAAAAATCTTTGCGAGATTATGGAAACAAATGTAGGTTTTTAAACGGTAAATACTTCAATTTAGTAAAAAAATATTCGTACATGTGTTGAAGTATTGCCAGAATCGATGATTCCTTCGTTAATAAACAATAAAGCAATATTCATGTTGATCTTTTGCTTTTTGATGTACCGAAAGTCATCGTGTCTAGGAAAATTAATATAAAAGAACTGTCTCTTGATAAACCAGCTATTCTGTTATTCTCGAAACTGACGAATTACTTGTGTCGGGAAATACAGGAAAGACTGGCAAAATAATGTCACATTTTATTGTTTTGCAAGAGGTGTTACAAGCTGCAACAAAATCTTATCACAAAATTAACCAGCTTGAATCATCTTGCTGGAAACTTTTTACACATTTCTTTTTTTCATTTTGTGTTTCATTTCTAGGAAATATGTATGCTTTATTTCTTGTTATTCATTCTAAGTAACGAATTAAGGTTATATAACTTTCACAACCTTATCGAAAACTCAGAAAATTGATGTTTTGTGAAAACAAAATATTATTAATATTAATTTTGAATATTTGGTTCATTGATCTATTTCATAACAGCAATGTATCACATGAATAACACCTGAATTGAGTTTATACGTGAAACCCACGTGAAAAAGTTCACATAAGATTTATATGAAATTCAAATTAATGTCACGCAAATATCACATGAAATTTTTTCACATCGATTGCACATGAGCAGTAAGCATTTCGACGTGAATCATTTTTATGTGATTTGTATGTAAAATTTACATACGATTCACATGAGATTCATGCCAAGTAACATGACACTCATGGGAGTTAATTTTGTCTACGTTTTATATATGAACAGTATGTCAACGGTTTGTTTTTACTCCCAAAGTAAGAACATGGGTTTAATGTCCAGGCTTAGCATTAAAATTAAAAGAGCATTTACAAAAAAAACCTTTACGGGTGCATTGTCACAATGAAAGTTAAAAAAACAAAAAGTGTGCAATTCATTATTATGGATATCATTAGGAATAAGATTGCACAATGTATTTCGAGAACAAATAAAATTAAGCTGTAATCAAACTTTAAATGTACTTAACTGATTTTTCCATATTTTGGCAATAAATTAAAATTGAAGATTTTCATCTAATAATGTTACCAAATAACAAAATGTCAGAGGTTAAAATACCTGCAATAAAGTAAATGTGAGTGATTTCTAGTGCTCGGTTTTAATTCAATGTATAAATTTAAATGATGGGACAAAAATTTCAGTGATGTGTTAACCTTTTTGGAAAGGACATGAAATGACATACATTTAACAACCACACCCGGAATAGAAATAAAAATCTATGACTGAAATGCATTCATATCCACTCCTAATATTCTCAATACATTTTCTCTAACATTGTTTCTTAAAGAAGCAGCTTTATTGTTTTTTATACATTGTGTCTGTAAATATCGAGGCCAAAAACCTTCACAGTAGTACAGTGGTTTAATACTGAACATTTTTAGATGTTTTTTGCCTGTTTTTTAATGATTTTGTTTTTAATCTGTTAACACATTGACTGAGTTTTTGTCACCAGATTTTTTGTTGTAGAGCATAAAGAATGTGAGTGATTTCTAGTGCTCGGTTTTAATTCAATGTATAAATTTAAATGATGGGACAAAAATTTCAGTGATGTGTTAACCTTTTTGGAAAGGACATGAAATGACATACATTTAACAACCACACCCGGAATAGAAATAAAAATCTATGACTGAAATGCACTCATATCCACTCCTAATATTCTCAATACATTTTCTCTAACATTGTTTCTTAAAGAAGCAGCTTTATTGTTTTTTATACATTGTGTCTGTAAATATCGAGGCCAAAAACCTTCACAGTAGTACAGTGGTTTAATACTGAACATTTTTAGATGTTTTTTGCCTGTTTTTTAATGATTTTGTTTTTAATCTGTTAACACATTGACTGAGTTTTTGTCACCAGATTTTTTGTTGTAGAGCAAATATATCAGGAATGATCAAACACAAAAATTAAACAGTCAAACACTGATTATCACCCAAATGGTGATATTAATAAATCTACATATCATTCAACCTTTAAACATACCAATATCTGACCACAAGATCGAAAAAACATCAATAGGTAATCCAAAATTTAAAATAAGAATTTGATAAATCATGTTCTATCTATTAAACGAATGTAACGTTAAGATTTAAATAACTTTGATCATTGTAAAGGAACTTCACACAGTATTGAAGTCACTTAATGCAATAATATTTGTCATGTTATACAAATTGTTCTTTTGGAAAAAAACATTTTGGAAAATTTTGTTTGAACATTCTTCAATGACGTATGATAAAATACCTGTGTCTTGTTTTTTTTATATCTCGTAGTTCTTATAGTTTTATCTGCCTGTTGTACTGATAAAAACTGCACAATTTCTCGACCTCTGTCTTAGGAATGTACGAAAGGGGGTTTGGGGCTATAAGATATGGTTTATTCCACCATTTCTTTTTACATAATTATGACGTTTGCGTTCTTAAATTCCTCAAGTGCATAATTGATTATCATTCCTAGGTGCTAATAATGGCTTCCCTGTTCGAGCCTTTTTAGATTTGAGTACTTTTCGTTCAATACCTTTGGTTTTGACCTTCCAATGTTTGGATTCAAATGCTGCTGATGAGAGGTTACTCCTTGAAATAAAGATATACAGCATAACCAAATTAATCGTTTTTTATACCCAGTTTGGTATTTGTATTTTACACAACCATGTTGTTTTTCTTGTTACTACACGACACCAATGTCGGAATGTGAGAAGGGGGTTTGGGGCTATATCATAAGTTTGCCCCGCCATTTCTTTCTACACGCGTTCTTTAATAATTGATTGTTATTTCTATTCTTCTTTTCTTAAAACTGGTCATTTCTGTTTGGTACTTTTATCAAAATCTATACTTTTTTTCAATAAAAAGACGTCTTATATTGGAATAACTTGTCTCATGCATTTTCGCTTAGAGGAGATTCCAATGATAAAATTGCAGTATTGAATGAGGTACTAAAACTTAAAATCAAATAATTTCTTGCATGAAAATCGGCAACCGGAAATCTACAAATCAAATGTGGAGTGAAAGCTATTCTTGATTATTCTAGGCATGTTAGCAACGCATTTATTTTTTTTACATGAAAAATAATATTTGAACGTCATAGGTTTTTTAACAAGAGTTTAAAAGGCTTTTA
Organism: Arcuatula senhousia; assembly: GCA_963971305.1. Taxonomy (NCBI): domain Eukaryota; kingdom Metazoa; phylum Mollusca; class Bivalvia; order Mytilida; family Mytilidae; genus Arcuatula; species Arcuatula senhousia. The sequence continues at coordinate 54,733,749 of OZ020308.1, read as the reverse complement.
ATGCTTTTTCGAAAATGTACTTGAAAGGGGAGCCTTGGTTTTTGTTTTGGTCCAGTCATTTTTTAAAGGAGTCGCGACAGATTATTTATTTTCATTGATTGCATTATTTTATAAAGCAGAAAGCCTTCTTCACAATATTTATTTTCTTACCATCTGCTGCCAAAATATATTTTCATCAAAACTCATTTCAAAATATTTTTAGGAAAAAAACATGCCCCCTTCAAGTTAAATGGTTGGTACTTAAGTACATTTTCGACAAAATCATTCCTACCAATATGTGTTCATAATTAGTTTCGTTAACAAACATCCACGAACTTCTTGTTTTGTTTGTAAAACGTTTAACTTAAGTAGTTTAATGATAAAATAGTATAGTGCTATTTTAGTGAATAAATTGTACGTCATGTATATAAATAATACGTAATAATAAAGCTTATTTAATTTACACAGAAAATCACAGTCCCCTTAAAAAGGACAAGTACGTATCTATAATAAATATATACCTATAGAAAGAAGACCATTGTTTAAAAAAAATAACCTCCATAGTCTTGGCCAAAAAATAATGTTTATAAGGTTAAGCTACAGGTGCTAGAAGCAAAGAGGTACCAATGGACATTAGAATGTCACAAGTTTGAAAAGACAAAAGGCAAAGACAAAAACAGTGAACATGAACGAGAACAGCAGGACGATATACAAAACACAAAACGTAAATACAACTGAATAGCAATCAGCAACGCAAACTTAAGTCGTACAGAGGGTGGACGCATGTGCTCCGAAAGATTAAGCAATGTCTGCTTGCTATAGCACACTATCGCGATGCTAATGGTCCATTCAGTGAGTAAGATGGGTAATACGATAGATACTTTTGCATCAAATAGTTTGGGAAACGTGTTGACTGTCTCATTTTGTTGCGTTGCATGTTTAAGATACAGTGAAAGAACTTTGGTATAGTTTTTTGAAAACTATGTTTTAATTTATTGTTAGAGTGACTACATATGTGTGTTTAGACCATACTGTATACAGATTTTATTTTATGTTATTACTAGCGTTTTCATATTTTAGTGTGCACAACTTTCTGAGAGGTGGAGCGCGTCAAAATCAACATAAGAAGTCCGATCTCAGTTACTGAAACTCCCTGAGCGATTAAACAGCACATATTCCAACAAAGGCCACCGAATCACCCTGCCTTATGTCAAATGTGCCGTTTACTAAGCAAATTAAACAGTATGAAATTATATACATTGAAAAGACTAAATTTCAACGTGTAAAAGGTTAAACCTTTAATCAGTAACATGCCATAAACTAAGTTTATAGTCATGTTAGTGAACCCATTAAATCATTGTCGCTTGCAATAAATACAAATATGTCCCGTTTTCACACAATAATTTTCTAATAAAATTCATCTTATAACTAATGATTTTTGAATGACGAAGCAATTGGGCGACCCGTAAGAGATTGTAACAACTTAGGCAAATCTCTATACATGTACATAGTACCGGTATATTTGCATCGATATTTACTTTTGAAGGTCAAAACAAACTTAAGACTTTCTTTTGAGGACATTGGATATATTGAAGTTTTCATCATTAATTTCCGAAATCATTAACATCTTTATAATAATCACAAATCATTTTTCAAAGTTTTGTATATATGGCACTTCATAAACACGAGGTCCAAGTGCGCTGTTAGAAATTTGATGAAGGCATAGGGTGAAAAACAGATCGGACAGTTGAATGACAGGAGAAAAACAATGGAGAGAAGACAAGAAAAGGAGAGAGAAAAAGCGTATCTTTAAACCGTGTTATTTCATGTAAAAGAACATTACATTTGTAAGGGTTACATTTTATGCAATATAACCAATACACAAAACATTCATCTCTTGTCTGCGATTCTGAAATTATAAATACCGTTAAAACATAATTAACTCAGTCTGTTAGGCGCTAAGAAGGACCGCTTTTACCGCGGTTAATTGAAACGGTGTAATAAGTTGCAAAAAAAAAGTATGCTAAAATTTATATATGATTCCAAAAAAAATGGCACAATAGGTTCAATTAAATGCTTATGTAACTATCTTCCCATACCGTTTTAATCCTTTAACGCCTCTATAACTGTACTGAAATCTTATAAAATATTGATGGATTACGGGCGTTGTCGAAAATATATATTATTCAATCAGTAATCAAAAGTGAATATTCCTTGGTTCAAATCAAATGAAATGAAATAAAAAGAAATACGTCGCGATTGATTACACAAGACTTGGATGCCAAATTACATAAAGTATTCGAACGTTTCGATTTAAAGAAAATGTAAACGTTGTTAATATTTTGACCTTGAACATGGTTTTCAATAGATACATCATGCATGTAACGCATGTACATCAAAATAGTCTTATCATGCATGCATAAAATATCTCTTCTGAATTTTTGCCCAAATTAATTAATGGATTATAAAGCACCCTACTTGATTTAAACATCATAATTCTTTTATTATGGGAAAAGGAACGGATAGGTGGAAGAACAAATAGGCGAATGAAATAGACCTACGTGTATGCTTACTGTTGACCACGTTGCAGATAAAAAATAATACAGGCCAAAATTTGACCAACAATGTTATCATATTAATATGAGAAAGACAGTGTCTTCAAAATGAATAAACGTCCTATTATTAGGGGCCGATCATTGAACTTAAAAGGGGCCATGGTTTTTTAAAAAAAAAATATTGTAAATCTGATTTATGATGAAAAAATATCTTGGCACCAGATGTTAAGAAAATAATATTCTGGAGAATAAATCTTAGCTGTACAAATAATGTTATTAAAGAACATTATTTTTTTTTATGGCGCCTTGAGAAAAAACATTTTTAAACATTTTCTAACCAGATAAAAAAAAAACTAAGGCCCCCTCAAGCTGCGTGGTCGGTCCCTTATTATTTGTGATATTGATTTCAATCGTTGGAACAAGATGATAAGGAGTATAATCTGTCATATTTTAGCACGAGACAAGGCTTTTATTAAGACTTTAGATAATCGGAGTGAAAGAAAGTTTTTTGCCATCTTATCTTGAAACATGTGAGAATTGGCAGATTTGGTGTCCAAAATAGTCTTGCTTCACTCGCTTAATATCTCTTTAAAAACACTCGTTTTTACTTTCATGCGGTCAAACTTTCGTGCTTGCGGCTATTTATTATACTAATATTTACGCTTCAAATTCTGTTAGTCCAGATATGTGGGGCTTTCAACTTTGAACAAAAATCACATAAAAAACTAAACATTATACAAAAAAAAAGGACGGACTGTAAGTGCAAATGCTGGTTTTCTTTTCAAGATCAAATGGAAGGAAAAAAGCAATTGAATTTAAAGAAAGAAAAAAACCGGACCATTAGTCAACTCGTAAAAAGGTGTTTGATAAATCGGTCTAAATGGAAAACTCTGATGACTATATGACTGAGGTACACCGTGACAGTCGACTTGCGTTGAGAATGTGCAAGATTGACATGCATTTTTATACATCATAAGTTGTATTTAATATTTTTGTATAAATTGGCATAGAGTCACAAGACGCTCCTTGAAAAACTAATAAAAGATATGTATTATATAATAAAACGTTATTAAACCTTTATGTGTATTTGTTCAATATATTTTCAACTTTACGTAATAATTTCTTTTTGGGTATAAAAGATTTCAAAATGAGTAGTTTGAAAAAGCAAATTTAATATTTTAACAAAACACATTTATTTTTCACAGAAATTTTTAAAAAGTAATGCATTGTGATCATTTGTGATAAAACTTTCATATATGATAAATGTAACACTGTATTGCCAGCTTCTCACGATTTATGAATTTATAATTTAATAACTATGTTAAAACTAATTTTATTCATCCTTGATTTTGAAACAAGTAATATGCTTTGTAAATCCTCTCTACCTTGTAGTTTGTATGTGTTGCCTATACGTCATTTTCGAGTTCATTGCTTTTCCTGAAAAATCCCTCAATTAGACAGAAATGATCACGTGACTTTACCAGTTTTTTAGTCAAACTGGTTTGCTGCTCCGTAGACTTATGCAAAAGCGTTTGTGGGTTTATGAAAACAGCGATATCTTTATAAACTGTAAATACTTCAATTGAATGGAAAAATATTCTTACATGTGAAGAAATATTTCAGAATTTATCGTTTATTGGCAACAAGGCAGTATTTATTTTGATCTATTGCTCTTTCTTGCACCGGAAGTCGTGATGCCCACAAAAATCCAAAAATGGGTTGAATCCAGTATTGAAAACCCCATTGGATTTAATGCATTACCAACTTTAGAAATAAATTCATAGAAATTTCATCTTTAAAATGCCAAATCTTTCATATTTCATTCGATGAAGATAAGATGCAGTAGGTTCTTTTGCACTTATAAAACCATATACCTATGCGGCATATTTTGGCTTTTCACATGTCATTGTTTGTAAACATTGTAATTTTGCAGTAAATTCCTTTAATACCCATACCTCAATAAATGCACTGGCAAAAAATCAAAATGTACTTTTAATGAAACTTTTTTATGTTTTGGAGTTTGTTTATATACTAGAGATTTTTTTTTAATTACTTGAAAAATTATCAACCAATCCTGAAGCTCAAAGATGTCAATTACGTACCAGAAAGCTCTCCTACAAAGGGGCGGATCTTAATGACGTATGCATATTTACTAAATTCTACCCTATAATTACTTTTTGCGGGTTCACCAGCCATTCCATATTATCGTGAAAACGATGTTTTGAGGGGTTCCGATGAGCCTACTCTTATCTCTTTCTTGACTTTTTTTTCTAAAAATGTTAATACAACTTTCTTCCTGCAACTAATAACTCCCTTCCTTATAAAAAGTTAATAAATAATAAAAGATATTTTTTGTATTGTTGATTTATTTATTTACAATATGGTCTAAAATGCAAAATAAATTATATAATGCCCAGAGCATTCAATATTGTTTACTAGCTAACATATCATATATAAAGATAAAATGAAAAGCATTATAAATATTATCTTATCAATTCAAAACTGAATCAAAACAATGTAATGACACCCTATGAAAATGTGTGTTCAGTTATACTGGCCGCTACCTATGAAATTATGCTTTCCTATCTATAATTATGTATTCCTTGCCTAATGTTTGAAATTTAAAAAATAGTCCAAAAATATGTGTGAAAGCTACAGATTTATGTCCTATATATCCGGGAATCTTAAAAATATTATATTTGATTTTAATTGTTGACCACTTGTTGACAAAAATAGTTACTTACAATATACATAAAAGAAATGTACATTACAATCACATTTTGTTCTTTGACAGAAAGGACCAGAAGTTAGGGTTTAACATCATTTATTAAAACTGAAATATGAAAAAAAACGCCATATACGGATTCCCATTCCAGTATGCGGAGTGTTATTGTGGTCCTTGTAGCACTCCAATTCAGTCTAATGTTATTGAACTTTAAAAATGCTTTTAACTCACATAGGGTATTGCTCTCTTTATACACGGTGAGAACCTTTCCGTCACTTCCTGAGTGGTTAAATCATTCCTATCGACCATCCTTGCAAATGGTGTCAAGAAGTCAGAAAATTGGTTTATCATTTACTCCCCCCCCCCCCCGCTACGAGACTCGAACTATGGACCTTTATGTTAAAAGTCCGACGTGCTATTGGCTCTCATATATTTATAGGGTGTTTTGCAACTCATCGTCTTACAAACAAGTCAAATTGACAAGCCAGCTCTGCATGATAGTTATTCTGATATTTGTTTGATGACTTCAACTTTCCAATCGTCGACAGACTTTCAACAAATCTTGTGGGAATTACATCAATTTCCTTGGTGGAACGTCACGTTTGACACAGAATTACTGACACAGGGTTATGTTGATCCACGGTTGCTGTCAAGAAAATCTACGTGCACTCGTAGACAAATATAAGATTTCTATCTCTCAAAAGAGAGCAGATGTTGGTCAGTCGTATTTGTTTTGTCTTCCTTTACCGGATTTGACACACTGAATTGTAAATTAGCACCACGACAGGTGTGCTCTAGCAGGCAGGAACCGTTTACTCTTCCGGAGCACCGGAGTTCACTCTTGTTACGACTTGAGTTCGCGTTGTTGATTTCCATTCATTTGAATGTGTGTTTTGTGTTTCTTCGTGCTCTTTTTGCTCGGGTTTACCGGTTTTGTCGTTGCCCTTTGGGACTTTTGACACTCGATTGCCCCATTGGTGCCTCTTTGCTTCTTTCAAATATTGTATTTGGCATTTTCATTTTTTCTTTTGGCTTAAGATTGAGGCCTGGCAAAATTTATCGCCTGTACCTTTGTTGTATTTTTTCATTTTATTTATCATTGATTTAAAATGATATGAAGCAATTAAATTTTCAACAGACCACTTGGTGTGAAGGTTGTTGCTGCTTCGTTGCGATGTTATTATTTATTTGACATTTTCCATTTACATTTTGCTATTTTTTGTCAATACGCCCCCTCAACGTCAATATCATCAATGACTGAGCACTGTGTGAAATTGGAAACATAAATTATATTCTATTACAATTTATTAAGTATTAATACAGAACCAAATATCTAGGTGGAAAACTCATGACGGAGATAAAATTATTATTAAATGTGAGATGTTTTTTTTTTTCATTGTATAAAAATTATGCGTTTTTTTACAAACTTTTGCAATCAAAAATTTTCACATTAGGTATGACTTTAATTAGAGAACGTTTCTCATTTCATAGAATTATCTTTTAAGAGTTTGCTAAAAACGAATTCCCCTATTTAAACCAAATTCGAAACTATAAGAGCATGTAAATGATATGTTGAAGTTCCATGGGAAAATATTTATGTTTAAGGTTTGATTTAATATGATAGCTGCTTCTTTGTGTAAATTACCGTTTTATGTTCCAGATACAATTAAATAGAAGTACAACAGAAGAAATGTACAATTATTAGGCGACTGCACCTCAAATTGCCCATTTACATGCATGATAATGCATAATTCTCATTAAAACATCTTTTTCAAAGTCGCATGGACGACCGTTTAGTTCACCTAAGATTCTAAATGTACAATTTACCTATTTGATCGTTGCTAATGGTTCGACAGTTAGTTGTAATGAGTTTCCAATAGCTGATACCTTCATTTAATAAAAGCCCACACCCTAACTTTGTAACCTGTGTTCAAGTATGTAGTATGAATTCAATTTGTACGTGTAATTTGGGAGGAGAGAAACTTTTTCATATGATGTTGAAAGAAGCAAAAACACAGGCTGATTTTTATTAGAAAAAAATCGATTTTTTTTTGCTTAAAAAAACAGGAGCATTCGTGTCTTTATTCCCTTTCTTAAGCTCTTCTTTAAATGCTTCTTAAGGTGACTCGAGGCTATTACACTGTGCATCTTTTTGTACATATTGGTATTTTGCATATAATTGATAAACAAACTTGACTAGGCAGACAACAACTATATATTATGATACATTTTATCAAATTGAGAGGAAATGACATTTTAATGTTTTTAGAAAAGGGACTTTCCTTCAGATTTTGAACTATTCTATAGTAGGTTTTCTTCTTTAGGTGCCTCTATAGCTTTTCTACAAATATATTCTATATAAAAATATCGAAACATTTGCTATCAATGTGCCAAAAATGAAGAAAATTTATAGTAGAATTCTAATAGCCCCGAGACACCTTAAACAGAAGTATTTTTCTCAAATGTCGCTAAATTTGGAATACACCAATACACCGTATTTTCTCCTTACTTTGGGACACCAAAGTAGTTGACGTAGGACGTTCCAAATGAAAGCAACTATAAATATGATTTTTTTTAAACGAATTAACTGAATATCAATACAAGAACCACCAATATGTTGACAGGAATAAACTCTGAAGGATTTCTATCATTAGAATAAAGCATATAAGAAATACAAAGACAAAATTGATATAAATCATAGAAAATGTAGGATTTAATGCAAATGAATGGAAATACATATACAGATAAGTCTATTAAATCGTTTTGAAACTATTTCATTTCAATCAATACGTCAAAATATGTGAAAAATTTAATGTCATGGAAGTCAGACAAAGTTCAATTTGTGTGCGGGTAATTAATAAATGGCAGCCATTCTGAAAGTTTTAAAAGTGGATTGCTAGCCTCTGATTCACCCCTTCCCACTCAGCAAATTTTAATTTGTCAATGCATTTTTCAAAAGTGTGTCAGAAAAGTCCATTAATTAGTGGAAATGGAAAAGAAACGTGTAAAAACAGTAAGTCGCCCAACCTTCGTTTTTGGAGACTTAGTTATCATACAGCAGGATCACATTAAAGATATTTCACTTTTGGAAACTAAATGCGAATACGCACTTGCTGCTTGATTTTGGCATAAAAAGCAGTGAGAATTCTTGCAGTAACTGTAAATTATGTGTTGTTTTGATAAGGATGCAAAATATAACCATGACGATGTGTTGGTGGTCAAAGCAGCCACAATATCTGAATTCTGCGAAAGGAACTCGTTGCTGGAAATGTTTACACTGTATTTTGTTGTTGTATGAATAGTGTCGTGGTGTTATTTTCCGTTTCGAATAACGAATAAAGTATATCCCTGCAACAACTGGTATCACAGTGAATTACAAGTTAATATGCATATTTACATAATGCCTATTAATGTGATTTTTTGCTTGTTCTTTATTCTAAGGTATAATAAAGGAGCAAAGATATACCAGTAGGCAATATAGAGTCATGAGTTCAAGAAGACAAAGACAAAACCCGGTATGCATGAAATAATCACAAAAGCAAAAAAAAACCGCACAGCATAAAAAACACATATCACAACCAAACTGCAATCAACGCAGGTGCCCCAGAAGAGTAAGTAGTTACTGTAGCAAGGGTATTAAGAGCTATTAATATCTCAGATATTCTTTAATTTGGCTTTGTTTCGCTTTTTTAAACGAAAATAACAAGCTTTTAGTTGAAACATATTTATTTATCCTGGATTGGGAAACAAGCTTAATGCTTATGTAAATCCCTCTCCAGCTAGCAGTTTGCGAGTGTGGTCTTTGCAGCGGCCCCCATTGAGCCTACTCTTATCGAACTCTACAAAGGGGTCTTTAACGTACATGGGGTATTGCTCTCCACATACACGGGACAACCTTTTTTCGTCCCTTCCGAAGGACTAGCATCGTTCCTTGAGACCATCCTCGCACATGGTGTCAAGAGAGAGTCGGAAAATTGGTTCATGAAATTTTCACGAACAAGCTTTTAAATTAAAAGAGTATAAACAATAAAAAAAACTTATACAGTGCACTGTAACAGTAATAGGTACAAATATATTATTATCAAGAACATTAGAAATAAGAGTGCACTATGCATTTCGACGGTAATAAAGACTCAGGTGTCATTTTAAGTTCAATGAACTGAACTGACTATTCGATAAATTTTGCAATAAATGAAAAATTATAATTTACCATAATGATGTAACCATTTAACAAAATGTCAAAGGGTTTAACATACCTGCAATAAGGTAAAAGTGCGTGATTCGTGATTTTAATGCTCGAGTTTTATTAATTTACTCTTGAAAATTAAAGATGATGTTATCCAGGCGAATCAAAGTATTGACTCTTAAAACCAACTAAAAGACAATATTTACAACTAACAGATTAAAATAGAAATATACACCAAGTTTTAACATCTATGTTAAATGTCTTAAATATTTAACTTCATTCATTATTTCTTAAAATAGCAACGCTTTGTGTTTGCTTTATAAATTGTATCTTTATATAAAGGGGAAATATCAAGTGATATGTATAGAAACATACGCAGTGTTTGTCGTAGGCAGGAACTTTCTGCTAGGAAATTTTCAACGAGGTTATGATTGGGAAGGTATTACCCCAAACTGCGCGTTGTGTTCGACTAACGTGTGTCTTTTTCTATTTTCGACACTCTCAACTTTTATTGCTCATTCTTTCATTGAAATGCCTGTACCAAGTCAGGACCATTGCAATCTTCAATTTTTTCGGTATGTCTTCCTAGTTTTGCCATTTTATATGGACATTTGAGATTTACCTTGATTAATATTTGCTGCATTAAAAATGATCATATAAAAATCTAGAAATTAAGGACACCTTTCAAACAATTTGCTGGTTGTTTATAGTTGCATTTTCCGAATAAGTTTTACTATATGGTTCTCCCTCTCGTTCTTTATGGTTTGGTACATATGATGACACATTGACCGATTTCTGTCATCGGAGTTGTTGCTTGAGGGACAAAATATCAGGGATGATCAAACACAAGGTGTGGTAATTCAATTCAATGCCATATGTGAGTACTGATTATCACCCAAAAGGTGCAATAAATAAATTCAAATATTATTTTACTCTATGAAAATCTAACAAATATTTGACCTCAAATCGACAAAATACGTTAAAATGTTATCTAAAATCCATTAAAAAATGTCCAATAAGCAATAAATCATGATCCATCTATTAAACGAAATAAAAATTAAAATACAAGTAAAAGGAACGACTTTGATGTAAGGTGACTTCACATAGTATTTAAAGGCATATTGTCTACGGCAAACTCATTTTTTTTTACCCACCAATTTTTTTGTGTCAATTAGACCGAAATGCAATAAAATGAATATTGAAAAACAAATTTGCCACAAATGTTGCCTCAAAAGTAATTTATTTTGATCAAAATAGCTCGACAATATTGATTGATATCTTATTTACCTGCATTACGTCACATTGACACAGGTTTAGACTGAGTAGTTTTAACGCGGACCCTTATCGGAATCTCGGGTTTTGTCCCCGAATACATTGATATATTGAAAAAAATACCAATATTTTTGTGTTTACCTTTTAAATCACATTCAAAACTTATTACAGGCAATAAATGTCAGTTTTATTCATTGAGTAGCTCTAAAATTCGGTTGCCGTTTTAATTTTCTTCCGAGCTTAAACTTCGAGAAACAGATTACGCACCACGTGCAAGAACTTTGAAAGTTTTCAATCAAAGAAAGTATAGTGCGCATGCTTACAGCTCATCTACATCTCATGAATATGATTTTTTGTAAAGCTTTACAAATATTATTTATTTTTCAATTTTTGAAGTAATAAGGTACACTAGTCATGCTAGTGGTATTTTGAACTTTTGTATCTTTCTAAATAAACAAAACGAATAGTCTGGCGACAATTTTTTGGTTTTACAAAAAATATTTTTTCGTAGACAATATGCCTTTAAATTAATGCAAAAAAAAAATCAAAAAGTTATGAAAATGGTTATTCTAGTATAACAAAAATGTTTTATAAAATCTTTATTTTTTTTCAATGACTCAGGATAACATACTATTCTAATTCTTTCAGTTCACCATGTTGAACTAATGAAAAATCCACAACTATGTATTTCTTTTTGATACTGGATACACAATCGGACTTTGAGGACGGGGTTTGGTGCCATAAAATATGGTGCAATCTACTTTTTTGGTTTTCGATTAGACCCTTTCATTCTTACATTTCGCAGGTGTGTAATTGACTATAATTTTTATTCTTTGCCGTTTAAGAGCTGGTATTTTCTGTGAAATTTATCTAAGTCTAGATTTTAAGGCGTCTTTGGTTGAACAAACAGGAGCACACTTGTGTCGTCCTTTTCTTGTTAGCGCAAAATTCAACAGAAAAAAAGTCAAGGTAAAAAACAAGGAATCTTAGTGTTGACTGTGATGGGGATGCCCAACACAACAATATCTCCCAAACGTACGAATGTTTGTCATTCTACCTACATTTTGACATAATATCCTATTTCACCATCATATAAAACCCCTATATGCCAAGTTTTGTTGAGATTGAAACACTTTGACAAATTGCTCATTACTGGACATTTTCTTAACTCAAAAACGCTAAATATCGCTTCAAATTTTTTTCATATTATTGAAGAGCTACTTTTGTTTCTTTTAACCTACAAGATTTCATAACCATACGCACATAGGATACCGAAATATTTTCAATGTCCTATATTATTACCTTTTCCCTGTTTCCATGGAAACAGCAGTCATTTTTCAAATCCTGATTTTTTTTCATGCAAACCTGTGAGTGCCACTTTATCAACATACGAAATTTCTTTTTTATCCATTTATTAGTTTTTGTGAAACCGTCCGTACAAATTCATGATCGGAAGAATTTTTTTAAAACCCTAGAGTAAAAACAATATAACTCCAAAACATAGAAAACATACAAATTACTCTTCATGAGGGAATGATAATTATTCCGTTAGGCATATTAAAAAACGCATTTATTTTTTACAGGAACTTCATAACCTTTAACAAATCTTTAACCATAATTAGTAAAGGCTTTAAGTACATTTTTGACGAGAAGAACAGTGTCAATTGGTTTCCACGTTAGCACATTTCTTGTGTTTCGATAACAAACCCGAACTGAACTCCAAGTACTGTTTGTTTTACTTGTAAAACCATTATTTAATAGTTCAATAGTAAAATAGTTATATTACAAATACGACATGATGTTATATAATACTATAGCCCATTTAATATAAACGGAAACACCTGATTCTTCCAAAGAGGTAAAACGCCTGCTTATATTTAGTCAATGCCTATGGGAAGATTAAAGTATTTTCAGACCACAAAAAAAAATTTCAATTTTATTTCATACCAAATCTCTTTAAAACAACTTTTTTTTATAAGATTTTATTTTACATTAGCTATAGCCAGATAAGTTGTATATAAGAGGTACCTTTGCATCGGAAAGTGGTGGCACATTTGACCTTTCTCCTTTTTCGCGCAGCAAATTATTATTTAGACAAATTCAACGAAATTTGCAGTATATATTTTGAAAGAAGCAGAGGTACCAACGAAAGGGCAGAGACAAAATCAGTAAACACCAACGAGAACGACACAAAAAAAAACAGACAAGCATGTAAAACACGGAAAATTTGTTCATTGTTGTATTTTTAGAGTGGCTACATATCTATATCAGACTCAAATCTTTAATGAACTGTTTTTACAACATAAAAAAACAACAGATTGTGATGACAAAAATAACATTCACAGAAAACAATATTTATGCTCTTGTTTTGTTACCGAAATTATCATTATGATGCAATCACGAGCATTTTCTTATTTCAGTGCACAGTGACTTTAAGTTTCTAACTGAGAAGTAAATATCGAAGTATTAAACCCAAGTAACTGAAGCCAGTCAACATCCAAAACCAATATCACCAAAGCACTATGTCTTTTGTCAAATAAGATATTTACCAAACAAAAAAGTACAAAAATATATACATTGATAAGACTCATGTTGGAAGCTGTTTTAATCATATTTTCATTCACTTTTAAAGTTAATGACGTGAAAAAGATTAAATTTTTTATCAGCAACATGCTATAAAGTAACATTAAAGCCTTGTTAGAGAGGTCATAAAAGTATAGTTATTTGCAATAAATACAAATATATCCCGTATTCACACGAAAATATCTTAATAAAAATGACTTATGAATGATGAGTCCATTGGGTGTATTAGACTATCTGTAACTACTTAAGCAAATCTTTATTAATAGTATACGTGTACCGATATTTAGCTTAGAAGGTCAATATTAATCTAAAATAAAAAATTACAACATAGTTCCAGCTATGCCTGACGTTTCGTTAATTCGTGACTCATCAGAGGCGCTCTACCCAAAGATTGAAAGTGCTAAACACTTTATTAATATAAAGAGCATAGAGCAATAAACCAAAAATGCCGAACTGGAAACCATATTATGACTAAGATCAACCTATGTCTGGGATAGGAAGAAACCTTATGGTTTTTGACAATTTTGAATTCTAAACTGGTAATTTTTCTACTTTTGGGAGGCTGGATAATTTGATTTTTAATCATTAGATTCCGAAATCACTATCAAAATCACAAAAATCCAAAGCTAAGTTATATTCTTTATCGACGTTCAAAGGATTGATAATGCCTTTAATGGTTGTCGTTTATATATGGTACTTTATAGGAACACGGTCTAACAATTTCAAAATTGTCTAAACTGTAAGGTTCTTCCTACCACAGACATAGGTTGATTATCTTAGTAATAATTTGGTTCCCCAGTTTGGTATATTTGGTTTTATTGTTCTATGCTCTTCATATTCATATAGTGTTTGGCATTTTCAATATTTTTGGTAGAGTGCCTCTGATGAGTCTTGAATAGACGAAACGCGCGTCAGGCGTAGCAAAATTTATTGTCTGGAAATTTGTTGTCATTTGTATTTCAATGTTAAAATGTGTGAAGCAAAGCAATAATAAATTGAACAAAAGTGGGCAAACACCTGAAAAAAAGTTAAGTGGAAAAAACTTCCGAGTTTTCAGCACATTAAAAATAGAAATGACAACAAAGTTCCAGACAATAAATTTTGCTACGCCTTACGCGCGTTTCGTCTATTCAAGACTCATCAGAGGTGCTCTACCAAAAATATTGAAAATGCCAAACACTATATGAGTATTAAGAGCATGGAACAATAAAACCAAAAAATACCTAACTGGGGAACCAAATTATTACTACGATTATCAACCTATGTCTGGGGTGGGAAGAACCTTAGGGTTTAGACATTTTTTAAATTTAAACGGATTTAAAGCTTTCTTTGTCGGAGTGACAACATTTTGATTAAATTTTCACAACCAATTTCATATCCTGTAACAAAAATATGCGACGTAGATGTGCTTCCTCGCCTGCTAATACAAGGTTACGTTCCGTTGTGTACAGAAAGAAGAAAATAAAACAATCAAAAGTTAAAGTGTATTATTAAATAACAAAACATAAAAATTGGTTTGGGGTTGCTATCTTTACCATATAACCAAACCATCCTTTACATGAAAATTTTCATTAACACCTTGTCTGAAATACAAAATGACAATTATAAAAACTTTTCAAGCATTATCATATTGGCCTCTTTGACACAAAAGAGACACTTTTTAACTAAACAATTCAAAATTTTGTAATCAATTTCATAAAACCAAAAGTGTGTGAAGGCTGAAATTTATACCATTGTATTGCCACAACTGGATCATTTTAATGCTTATGTAACTAACTTTATATTTCTATAAAGCGTTAATCCTTTAACGCCTCTATAACTATACTGAAAGCTAATAAAATATTGATGAAATACGGGCGTAGTCGAAAATATATATATACCATTCAATCGGTTATCAAATTAAATATTCTTCAGTTCAAATCGAAATGAAATGAATTTAAAAAAGTACGCTGCGAGTGATTACACCTGAATCGAACACAACATTACAAAACAACTTTGAATTCAGCACAAAATATACTTAGTTGTTACCTTGAACTTTCTGTAACGTATTTAAAAGGCCTGGTCGTGCAACAAGGTTAATTTCTGTTTTTGGACCAAATAGATCAATGGGTTATAAAGCACCTTGCTTCTTAAACATCAGGACACTTTTAAATATTGGAAGTATTGATAAGCGAATGGACGATTAATTGGTCTGAATATAGGCTTGCTTTCAATCACAACGAAGCTAATAAAGTTAAAGATAAATCCCAAATTTGACCAAATATATCAAGATTGAAAATGCGGCTGATTAATCAGAAAATCATGGACACAGTTATTTTCCATCAAATTTTGAATCTAGTGGACATTGGTGGACTTTGTACTTAAAACTGTCTCACTTCACTCGCCTAATATATCTTCAAACCGACCCCTATCCCCACTTATGTGGGTTAATTTCATCTGGGAGCATTTAGGTTTTGTACCATAGATTTAATTCATATAATTTCTGGGAATTTATTTTGGCAAGAAAGGCAAAAAAACTAATTATATAAAAAAAGATATAGCAAATGATGGTTATCTTTTCAGAACCCGTGAATTTTGTTTTTGAAAACAACGAATTTAAATAACAACAAATTAATAGATATCGAGTTTTCCATAAACAGGAGGATTATTAATCAGCTCTTATTCAAATCAGTGATTCAAATAGTGTTTGGTAATCCGGCTTGAATGACAAACTAAAAACTATGATTTTTGGCTCATGACATGACAATCTAATTGAGTATGCCCAAGTCAATAATTGATATGCATGTTAAACTTTAACATGCATATCAATGTTTGTTACACATTCAGAGAGCGTCATGTAGATATATACAAAACTTTTGTATATATCTACATGACGCTCTCTGAATGTGTTTGGTGAAGTATAAGTGATCAATGCTTTTAATTCTATGTCTATGCGTTTAATATATTTGCACAAGTGTATATTTTTCAGTAAATGTAATAATATCTCTTTAAATATTACATAATTTAAACTGAATAGTATGAATAACCAAATTCAATATTAATATTTCAACATAAAACATTTATTTTCAACGGAAAATCTAAAAAAATAATTAATGCATGTTGATCTTTTGTGGTTAGATTTAGACATTTGATCAGTGTATCACAGTGCTTCCAGCTTCCCACGAGAAACTAATATAATTTGGTTTTTTTTCACTTTTTATAATTCATTTATTTTTTTCTCTTGCATAATAACGGTATTCAGTTGGTTAAAAGTCGATGGGCAAGTTTAATCACCGGCGGTATTTAATTTAAACATAAGTTTGTCTATCATTTCAAATTTAGACGTTTTCTTAAAAACAGGTTTTCCTCCAGAGATAGTTGTGGATTACATGGTTTATCCACCCCTTGAATATTTTCTATTTTAACAAGCAAGCCTGGAATCACAAGTTTAAATAATAATACCTATCTTGGGGTAAAAGCTTTTGACTGAAAGAAATTCTATCTATACATGTATATGATGTATATACAAAATTGGAAAACTAGCTTTATGCTCTCTAGCATGCTGTTTGTGGGTCTTGCAAAACTCGTCACGTTTAAATCAGTTTGAATGGAACTATTCGTACTATTTTTAGAAACAGTTTCTATTTTTTATGACTAATTTCATCTAACTGATTGAAAATTGCGAACTTTGATATGAGCCGATAATGTTCCTTGCAAAACTTTCAATAGACCACTTGGTGTGAAGGTTACTGCTGATTTCGTTACGACTTTATGATTTATTTGACATTTGCCATTTACGCATTGCTATATTTTTATCAATACACCCCCAAGTTCAATTAAATCGATAACTGAGCACTGTGTGAAACTGGGAACATAAATTATATTTTATTACAATTTATTAAGAATCGCTACAGAACCTAATTTTTGGGTAGAAATTTCATGACGGAGATAAAATTATTAAATGCGGGATTTATTTTAAATTGTATAACAATTATGCTGCTTTTTACAAACTTTTGCATTTGATATTTATAGTATTACGTATGACTTTCAATAGAGAATATTTCTTATTTCATGGAATCTTTTTTTAATCTTAAAATTAACACCTTTTCAAATAAAAACCGAAATTTTAAGAGCATGATGATATATTAAAATATTCCATATGTGAGAAGATTTATTCTTAAGGTTTTACTATTATATGGTAAATAAATGAGTATTTCCACTTCTTTTTGTAAAAAGTCGTTTTATGCTTTCATAAACAATTTAATACAACTACAACAGAAGATATGTGCAGTTATATTAGACGACTGCACCTCAAATTGCCGATTTACATGCATGATAAAGCATATTTCTCATTCAAACATCCTTTTCAAAGGCCAGTGGACGACCGTTTAGTTCACCTCAGTTTCTAAATGTTCATTTTACCTATTTGATCGTTGCTGATGGTTCGACAGTTAGTTGTAATGAGTTTCCAATTGCTGCTACCTTCATTCAATAAAAGCCCACACCCTAATTTTGTAACTTGTAGTATTCAAGTATGTAGTATGAATTAGAATTGGATGGAGCGAAACTATTTCATATAATGTTGAAAGAAGCAAGAACACAGGCAGATTTTTTTAGGAAAAATCGAAAATTGTTTATTTACTTAATCATAAATTAAAATTACAAAATTAAAAAGAAGACAAAATAGGTCCTTAACTTATTTAGATACATAACAATAATGAGAGCCGGTGGTTTAGTGGTTAATGCGTTGGGCTTTTAACACCGAGTTTCGTGGTTCGATCTTCGTCAGGGGTGAAAATATCATGACCCGATTATCCGACTCTCTCTTGACACCATTTGTGAGGATGGTCTCAAGAAACGATGCTAGTCCTTCGGAAGGGACGAAAAAAGGTTGTCCCGTGTATTGGGAAAGCAATAACCTGTGCACGTTATAAACCCCTTGGTAGATTTCGATTAAAGTAGGCTCTACGGGGCCGTTTACAAAGGCCACATTCGCAAACTGCAATCTGGAGAGGGATTTATAGAAGCATTAAGCCTGTTTCCCAATCCAGGATAAATAAATATGTTAAAACTAATGAGTTGTAATTAAGTTTCTTTCTTACAATTAAAACAGAGCTTTATTCATTTATCTTTTTCAATATGCTTAAATATGAAAAAAAGAATTTCAATATTTAATCAAAACCGAGATTTTAAAAGCGTGTTAGTGATATGTTTAAGTACTGGTATTTCATATGTAATAAAATTATTTCTTAAGGTTTTACTTTATATGCATGGTAAATGAATGAGTATTTCTACTTTTTCGTGTAAATTGTCGATTTATGCTTTCAGAAACAATTAAACACAGCTATAACAGAAGAAAAGTACAGCTATGCTAGACGAATGCACCTCAAATTGTAGATTTACATGATGATAAAGCATATTACTCATTCAAACAACCTTTTCAAAGGCCGACAGACGACCGTTTAGTTCACCACCGATTGTAAATGTAGTTTAGTTCACCACCGATTATGAATGTACCAATTTGATTGCTCCTAACGGATGAACAGTTAGTTCTAATGGGCTTAGAATTGTAGATACTTACATTTGATTAAAGCCCATGCCCTTTATTGTGTAACCTGGAATATCGAAATATTTTGCATGAATCAAAAGTAGGCCAACTTCACAAAACTAATTCACTTATTTTAATATATTACAACATAGAATCGTACGTACTGTTCTTGATAGTTTTTGTATATTCTTACAGACAGCTGATTTTAGCGACACTGATCTTTTTGTGGTTGCATAAGGTTTACAACGACGCATTCAATAATATAAAAAAGAATTGAATGAATTATGATTTCATTCTAATTGTAGATGTAGATGATAATATTATGTAAAATTATGATTACGATGTCAATAATTCAAAATATGATGTTGGTGGTCGGGTGTCAGTTTATTATAACACTTTAAACATTGACAGAAAATATAGTGACTCATAAAATGTACATTATTTAACATAATTAGTAATAGACCTGATGCATATCTTATTCGTATTAAAAAGTGACGAGACAAATCTATCATAATTGTTAGACTAGTGTTGAGAAAATGACAACAGGTCAAACATAAATTCAAATTATTTTCAAGAATCCTAAAGAATGGTAAATATATCAACGTAAGAACAAAAACTTTAGATTAATATCAAAAAAGCTTTTGACGAGTATCAATTCTGTCCATTTTATGTACAATCAAAAAAGAAAACGCATCTCAATAATGGCAAAAACAATCTCATAATTGAACAACACAATACACCCATGACTGCCTCTGATATCCCTCATTTAGTCATATCCATGACGTTCATAAAGTAACTTAAGTTTTTTTTTTAGGTTAACCTATAGATGGGTTTATTAATTGTATAAAGAGCTTAAAATCACATAATTACATCAACTACAATGGTAAGGCTCCATAGTATATTCATTTTAATACAATCATAGTGTTTAACCTATTGTCATTATATTCATTTTTTCACATTTCTTATTTCTGATCATAAAAACATACACGACTTACAATATGACTAATATTTAAAGTACGTGAGGCGTTTGGAATTAAGAGGTTATTTAGGCGTATGCTATTCTTATGTAAACTGAGAATCAATTTATTATCAAACAGTCATTAGTAATTGGGAAAACATTTTCTCTTAAAATACTTGTTTAATTTTGTTCGTTATTTTACTGATACAAAAGTGCAAATACCATGAATACGAAAAGAAAGACCAAAACGTAAACAAGGAGCAAAAATGATATCTAAATGGGATAATCGGTGAAATCAAAGCTATCTGTGTTGATTTTTGTTTTCAAAAGGAGAAGTATAGTGCTCTCCAGAAATGTGTATATTTGCAATACACCAATGGCATTGAGAGTCCAAAAAGTTAGATAACGATCAAATCAGCATCAGAGTCTGATTTTAAAGTAGGATGCATGGTTCAAATGTTTTGTTGGTCTGGATTGGTTGTTTTATGTTCTATTGTGGCGTTATATACTTATTTTCATTTCAACATTAAAAAATATTTCGCATCAATTGTGTGTACATGCAAAGGTGGGTAAATCCCTATTATAAGATACTGGTACAAGTATATAGCTTATATGTCTTAAGTTACTCAGGTGTTAATAGTTATGATTTTTGTCGAATAAAGATTTTAGTTGTGACAAATACGAAAACAACAATATAACTTAAGATGTTGTGATGATTTCTGCCTTAATATTTTTAAAAAGAACTTCTTACGGTGCAAATCAAGTTACAATAGAAGCTTAAAGGACAGTACATTGTATGATATATGAGTTTTGTGAATATTAGAAATAAGAGTGAACAATGCAGGTATGACCCATTTGTATTGTAAAATTAAATGTACTTTACCGATTTCCAATATATTTTGCAATGAATTGAATTTCAAACTTTCATCTAATAATGTTACCAAATAACAAAATGTCAAAGGGGTTAATATACCTGCAATAAGTTAACAGTGAGTGGTTTCTAGTGCTCGGTTATTTTCTATTATTAAAATTAAATGAGGTTACAATTCAAGTGATTTTTTATGCGTTTTCAAAATAAAATAACACAAAGTAAAATAAGAATGAACAAGTCTATACACCATGATCACACAGATAAAACACTGTGTAAATACGAGGAACATATAACAATAAAAAAACAGAACATGTGACACTGTAACCAAATCATGACTATGATTAAACTATGACTGGGATAAGTAAAACAACTTTAACATAAACTTTGAATCTTATGTTTTATATATTGTATCTTAAATCATTCGAAAAATTAACAGTTCAAGTGCTCAGTGTATAGACCTATCCAGTTTGTCAATGACACTCAAATAACTATAGTCACTAACTTTATTTGAAAATCGGTTAACTTTTAACTCTTTTGAATTTTGTGAACATTATTTTATCCCAATGACCCCCATTTGCCCTACACAGTTTTATGTATCCGGATTATTGCATTTGTAAGAATTTTGATGCGTATAACCTTGACTCTCAAACTGACTTGAGCAATAACTGTTAACATTACAAAAAAATGAATAAAACAATCAAATACTGAATAATCATTTATTCATTTATTTTTTTCGTGGGGGTAAAACTTTGTGGTTATTAAAGATCACAAAACTGAATTGTTTCCTAAAACAAAATGTCGTTGAGTAGGTGACAAAGCTTTCACAATAAATATAATTTGTGCAATGCACAAAAAAATACAACAAGAAAATGTTGTTTGTTTTTTTTTTTTTTGAAAAGTTGATAAAGTTTCATAAAAGGTAAATAAATGATCATTCACACGATCCTTGCAATTTAGTTTATCATTTCAATAAACAAAAATCAATTTCTCATGAACTAACATCCAAAAGGCATTGTTTATTTACTAAAATGTGCCAGAGGCAGTGCAATAAAATTGATTTATAGAAAGAATTATAAATATTATTTTATTATACAATGAAGATTAAAATTTGTTAAATGAAAATATGGATTTACTTGCTTGACTTTTTCGGGTTTTTTTAATGCATAATAGTGTGTGCTTCAAAGATGACAATAGTGGGTTTTTAATGTACCAATAATTTAATGATAATAATGAAAAAATCTTTGATTAATAGTCTTATCGTTGTTATAGAAGGATAATAGAACAAGTTGACAGATTTATTTCGCAATGGACGAGTGAAGTGTGGTGCTATTAAAATTTAATTAACCCACCATTTCTTTTGAAAGGCCAGTCCTTTTTTCTTGAACATACAGTATTAGATATATCATCCCAGTTCGGTAGTTTTGTTATTACCGTTTTTGAATTTTGAATAAAAAGCCTATTTCAATATTTGTTCTTACACAAGAAAACGTTTCTACTGATGTCAATTTCAATTTGAGTATATGTTTTTTTTTCGCAAGATCTGTGCTAGTCTTTGAAATTAAATGGCTAATTCTGTTGTCAATATCCAATTTTATACATTGCTATCATGGATTTTACAGCTGATTGTGATGTTGTGCTTAGATAATTTAGGAACATAGAATAAAAACTAGCATAGCATGGCTAATCCCTTGGTGTTTTTTACTCAATAATTTTTTAGTAGTTAGTTGTTTGCTCTTGCTTCACCAGTTATATTTTTGCTTGCTTTTCTATAAAAATTACTGTTGGTGAAGAACCATATATGGAGGACAAGAGTCAGAGGCACCACTGGGGCATCCAAACGCTTAAAGGGCAACGACAAGGCCAGTAACCACGAACGGGAACAGCATGAAGAAGCACAAAACACATAAACACATTACCAACTGAATAGCAATCAACCACGCGAACTAAAGTCGTAACAAGAGTGATGTGAGCAAGCAGTTCATGTGTAGAACACCCGTCGCGCTGATAACAGTAAATTTCAAGTATTCAAGACATAGAAATAGTCATTTTAATAATAGACGAAAAATTAACTTTTAAAAACAAAACAAAAATATTAAAAAGCTAATTCACTGAAACCAGCACTTATATTAATGTGTCAGCCAAAGAATAAATCTCAGGCTACCAGATTTAATGCCGGTATCCCTAGTTATTAAATAAAGATTCGGTTAAGTATTGGCAGTCCAGTAACTTTTATAAACTCATCATTCAAAAATCATTTATAATCAAAAATTATCGTGTGAACACGGGAGATATTTATATTTATTAGAAACTACAATGCTTTAATGGTTTCACTAACAAGGCTGTAAACTTACTTTATGGTCATGGTGCTAATAAAAGGTTAAATGTCTTTTTCGCATCATTGATTTAAATTTTAATAAAGCGATGAAGAAAACTTCATTCATGAGTCTTTAGGATTTAAAAACATTTAACTGAGTTTTTGTTTGGTAAATGGCAAATTTGACATAGGGCATGGTACTTCGGTGACCGTGGTTGAATTTTTCGATGTTGACTCGCTCTAGTTCTCAGTTAGAGACAGCAAGTTATTCTGTTTAAAAATAGGAAAATGGTTATACTTGCATCAAATAGGACAAATTTGGTTCAGAAATGAAGCCGAAATGTAACGTGTATAAACATATTTGGAACAAATAGCATAAAATCATGATCCGTTTCTTTTCTGCGAAGAATTGATTCAAGCTATGGGTCTAACACAAACATATAAGTCAATATTTATCTGGGTACTACTCTTTATATTTACAAGCTTGTCATTGAAAATTATAGATTTTGGGAAATAAATTTACAATGAATCCCTGCAACTTTGAAAAACAAGAAAGCCAAACATGTTTCAACAATTATGTGATGACGCCAGTGACATGACTCACAGCATCTTTTGTAAAGTTAAATGTGCAAAATATAAAAGTTCGAATAAAGGCATGGAAGGTACTAACAAAAATAACAGAAATTGGATGATTGATTTCCTTGGCAAAGCGTCACATCTGATACAAAATATGCTCACACAGGGTTATGTTGCTCCTCGGTTGCGGTCTTTACTCAAGAAATTTTACGGAAGACATCATGACCTCATTGACAAATATGGGATTTCGATCTCTCATATGAGTGCAGATGTTGGTTTGTCATAGGGTTTTGTTTTGTCTTCCTTTACCGGATTTGACGCACTGAATCGACTGTTGGCAACACGTTGGGTGTGCTAGAGTAGGCATGAACTGCTTACTCTATTGAAGCACCAGGCTTCTCTCGTTATACCGACTAGAGTTCGTCTTGTTAATTGATATATTCAGTGGGTTTTTTTTTCGTTTCCTTGTTGTATATGTTGTCTGGTTTCTTTTTTTTTCTTTTTTTTTTGGTTTGTTTGGGGTTTTTTTTCGTTCTCTTTTGTGTTTACTGGTTTTGTCTCTTTCTGACTTTTGACATTCGGGTGCCTCATTGGTTCCTCTGCTTCTTTCAAATATCAAAGAGCGACAAAACGAGGCTAAGACAGACCGAAGTAATTTGAATATATAACAAAATTAATGTGTTTTAATAATAAAAATTTATAGTCTGGAAAAACTAAATTCTTTCTATGTATGTATTGAATGTATATTGATCTCTTTTGAACAACTGGGTGTTTCCGTTTAGATTAAATGGGCCGTGTTATTACATAACTTATTTACAGAAAAACCAACATTCTTAAGTGCTTGAACTATCCAATGAATTTACTTGTAACAAAATGAGAAGCACTTGGTTGTATCAATGGTTGTATGTAATGGTTAACAAAACACGATAAAATGTAACTATGGAATCCTAGTCAAAGCTTTTGTTTGTCCCTGTCAACTATCTGGGGGGGGGGTGTTTTTTTTTTTTTTTTTGGGGGGGGGGGGTTATGTCCAGAAATAGGTCTTTTGTTGATTATCTAGGGATTTGTTTGACTCTTATGTATTGGTTTTTTTTTAAGTCTTGGGCCAATGCAAAACAGCGAGCAGTGACCTCTGGTCATGTTGAAGACTGCTGGCTGTTTTCCATTGTGATTTTTTAAATTACCGTTTCTTTAATGTTGGTTGTGTCGCGTACACTAATTCCGCATCTCTTTATCGTCTATCTATGGATTGTTGATATTTTGGTGCATTTCATTTGAGCGGATGGCATTACATTTAGGGATTTTTTTTCTTTTTTAGCAAACTTTAATATAACAAACTGTTGTGATCAATCTCGGTGTCCAAACAAAACGGAATACTAGTAATTAAGAAGACGTCGATATTGTATCCCTTCCAAACAATATTATAGAAGCCATCTAAAGTTGTGGGGAAGGATTTGTAGAAGCTATGGATGTTTCATAATTGTTAACCTGATAAAAGTTAGCGCTGCTGCCACAACCCTGTATCAATAAACATAATTAATAACCATCCTATTTTAATTAATGTCTTATATTTTATAGTTAACTTAATGATATTTATTGTTCAATGTTATTATCTGTATAGCCTTCAACCCCTTGGGTTATAACCGTGCTCATAAAGATTATCGTTATAAAAATAATTTTCAAAAATCACTTTTACTTAAAAAAAAATTTTAATGTATTTATTGTATTTAATGTATTTAGTAATTTTTGAAATGTGTGAAGTTTCATAACCATGATCAAAGTCGATCGTAATTATCCAAATTTTAACGTTTAATTCGTCTAAAAGATAGAATATGATTTATTGCTTATCGGCCTATTTTTTTATTTTGAAATTATATAAAATATATTTTTTTTTTCAATCTACAGTTCAGTTGGTTCTAAAGTTAAAAATTTAAAGAATACTCGGGAATGTTAATTTCACACCTTCTGATTTATTACTCATATTTGAGATGACTTTGAGTAATGTTACCTAATGTTTCATCATCCCTGATATCTATTAGCTCAAACAATATTTAATGCCGTACAGTTATAGCTTGTTTTTCTCAACAGCGTTTCTCGGAAACGCCTCAACAGATTTTAATTAATTGGTAAGCTGTTTGAAGATAAAAAGTGGAAGTGTTCAAGGATTTCAAAATGACCGCCATTTTGATATGACGGCGATTTTATTTTTTTTCTGTAAAATACAGTAAAATGATTTTAATGAAGTTCAGGTTCTAGGTTTTATTAGATAATTTTTGGGATCACTTTTTCCTAGCCATCATTATTTCAATGGCGACCAAAAACAGAAACTTGTCAAACCTCAATAAAATTTATAAACCCAGTCTTTTGACGGATGACAAATCACTTTAAGACATTATTCTTTTCAAAACAGATACATTGTTACAATATTGTATCCATAGACACCTTAAGCATACCCGTAGCCAGGAGGGGGGGTTCGAGGGGTTCGGACGAATCCCCTCCTTGGACAAAAAAATTGATAAAAATAGAGGAAAAATCGGTTAAGCACTATCAAAGTCAGAAAAAAATGGGAAATCGAACCCCCCTCTTCACATTTCGAACCCCCTGTTGAAAAATTCTGGCTACGGGTTTGTTAAGCTCGTGTCAGAGTTCGTCGATATACCTTTCTAGATACCTACATCATAAACATCAATAATTTACCTTGAATACCATGTTTTTATCGTAAGTTACTGTTAAAAAGGGGTTTTAAAGGTTAATCAAGATTAAAAAGCTACTTTTATGAAGCTTTTAAGTTCATTTTATAGATATATAACAAATTGCCTTTCTCGGAGTGACAATTTTATGATTGAATTTTTCACAACCAATTTTATTCCCTGTCACAAAATTACATAAACATATTGCTGTTAAATCATTTTTACCATTTCTGTATATGTGCACATCACTATCTTTTTCATTGTGACGGTCGGTTTATTTAATTGCAAATAAATATATTTTTAAGAAAATTGCACATGCATCAATAAAGCTGATTTTTTTTCAGAAAATACGATTTCCTTTTAAAAAATGGACACAATTCCTGTATTCACAAACAAGCACGTATTAGTTTGGGTTTAAGTCTGATCTGTTTTTCCTTAGTTATGTTTGAACAAAAATGAATAGCGGTATTACAGGACCTAATATTTGAATGTTAGCTACCCTAGACTCCTTTTAATGTTTTCTTAACACATAATTGAAATCACGAAAGATGTCGTCCATGGACTCTAAAAAATAATTGCGAATTTATAAAGGATCCAGGGTCCAGCCTTTTCACTAGAATTTTTTCTCGTGCATATTTTCGACCAAAAATGACTGGAACTCCCATGCAAGGGTCCCCTTTTATCATGGACCTTAGATGGAAACCGATCTACTTTTTCGAAAATTTCTGCGTCTCGGTACTGAGATTTGAAACTACTTATTTGAATATATCAAAAGAATAAATACTGTTCAATTTATGGCCATCCTATTTATGAAGTTAACGATGTAACCCTATGTAGTTTCACGTAGATGTCTTTCTAAATTCAGATTCTCACCTATGTTAACTTGAGGGATTAGTTGAACGACCGAGATACACCCATATTATTTCATTAGAATTCATCGTGTGTCTGTTTCGATGTGCATGTATGCTTTTCCGCAGTCCAAATAGAATATGGGGAGTGCGCACTTTTGAAAAATGATCTATGGCAGCGGGGTGGATTAGTGATTATTAAAGTTAGCTTTTTGTTCAGCTTTTCAATAGATAACGCCGTTCGATGATATAATGTATATTAAATGTATATTTAGTCTAGAAGATGGGTAATTTAAGGCCTTTTGTCAAGAGATAGATGCACAAAATTAAATGACAACAACTTGTGGAAGAAGACATTTGTTTTCCATAATCGATCTTCAAAGCATAGATACCACCTGAAATTTAACTCTTTACAGTTAGATTAGCAAAAACGAATAGAAAATTTTACACTCGTTACAATTCAATAAGCAATGTGCTACACACAGTCATTTGGCTTAAAGTACTATATTCTACATAAGGATCAGACACATTGATCATTTCCATTTTTAGATTTTTGGGGTATAGATGTGTTAATTTCACCCCAAAAGCAAACCCAATGCTGTAGTCCCATTTTGGTATAAAGTAGGTGTCTAGATATACTGGTAAATAGGAAAAATTTATGGCGGGAAATTTTCCTGTACTTTTCAATATATAATGTAACTAAGTTTGACTGGTAATATATCCGTAACCTAAGACCGACTGAAAAAAATGAGTGGTCAAAACAAAGTTTTTCGGGGTTGCTTGACCTAATTTTATTGAAATTATTTTGTGTATTTGACATCGAGTTGCCTCCCTGCTAACAGGCCGGGCCCCTCAGCCCCTCCCACCCCCCACCCCCCTGGTTCCGCTTATGAATTTTAGCACGTGTTAGAGACAAAAACTATTCATTTATACAAGTACATGCATGCAATGACCATAGTTTGAGTATGCATATTTTAAGAAACCAACCATTTAACTTGAAAGATGGGGGAGGTTTTCTTTTATTAGCATTTTTTTTATATCGCAGAAATCCTTATTCGGAATATATTCTTTAAAAAAAGAACTGTTTTTCATCAATAGTCAGATACAAATTATTTCTAGGAAGACAAACCCCCCCCCCCCCGGTAAAATTAAATGGTCGGTCCCGAAAGTAGACTTCATTAAAACGTTCATATACAATGGATAATTAACACAGTGATAAAAAAGGTATTTATTTTGACATCTATTTATGTCTTTTCAAAAACGTTTTCAAATTATCATCTGGAAATAAACTTGGGACAGACGGATAGGTGGGCAGACGGACATTGGACGGGATATGAAAACACAGGCTTTATTTGCGTACTTTTTGTAAACATTGTTTGTTAGGAAAGAGGGAAGGTCAAGTAAACTCAAAGGGTCCTTTTCCGCTTTTGCGTTCGTTTGGCCGCCTTATTACCATTGCACACCGGTTTTCTCTTTTATTATTTTAAGAGACACCGGGCAAGTAAGCTGTCTAAAGCGGCAAATATCAATCCAACTAGTGCAACTATAAAGCATCTACATATATATGTGATTCAGAATTGCATCCATACCTTTTTGTGGTTTTGGCTGCTTTTGCTTAGCCGAAAGTCTCTTAGAATATATTCCTCTTATCAGAACTATAATATATAATGTCTTATATATCCAAATATTATTCACTTTTTTTCTAAATTCACTTTTATTTTTACCACCACCACTAAATAATTAATCTTTTCTTCCCTGGTGTTATCTTAACTTTTACTTTTCCCTATTTTAATTCATAGCCAAAATTTGATTTTTCATTTTCTTAGGAATTAAAAAGCAATAGTTTTAATTGGTTAAAACGGATATGCATGAATATTCATATTAATAGAAAATATATCTGTATAAAAAGATAGTGAAACTCCTTTTTAAATCCCTTCATTGCATCAATGAGTTACATGACAAAATAGAATTTTCTGCGTTAGTAACATTTACAATTTGTTATATGCATCCCTGGTAAGGTAACCTGGAGGAAGAGATGAATAAAACATTGTTTGGACTTTGAAAAGATATATATATATCATGTTTTGAAGGGGCATTTGCGAAAAATGATACTCAAGAGATGGTACTAGTATATTTCACTGAGCCCGAAGCCTGAGACTAGAATTTTTTGCAAATGTCCCGCAAAACATGATATACTAGTATCTGTTTAACTACACAAAATCTCAAATAAAACAGTATACCATTTTTTCTAGACAGTCAAGCGATAAAAATTTGGTTGAACTTAAAGCTAGATTTGAAATACACTTATTACTACTAAATTTTCTCATAAAAGAAAAGACGTTTCCATCCCTATTGTTTGTTTTAGTTGTCAAAATAGTATGTTTCCAAAAAGTCGGGAAAAGTTTCGAAAATAGATTTGGCGGGTAACGGCACGCAAGGGTAAAAATTCGAATTTTCGGCAAATACCCCGCATGTAAATATACATTCATGCAATTTTTATGCAAAATTGATGTAAATCTCTTAAAAATGGTGAAATAGTTCTCTAGTATTCAACCAATCAAAAGGCTTCTTTATTACATGAGGTGTAATTAACCTATTTATTCTGGACTATGAGTCCAACTCCACGGAGAGGTCTTTAGCATGGGGTTTTCTCTCTTCGTGGGAAAACCATTCCGACGGATTCGCTCCGTTCCCTGTGACTATCCTCGCAAATCAAATGGTGTCAAGAGACTCGGAAAGTTGTTCCATGAAATCCGCCATAATGATTATCGAACAAGTGATCCTGGTGATAGAATCGCTACACCAGTCACCATTGGCTCTAGGTTAGTTTTTGCTTACCCCACAAGTAGGGCTGGGTCGGTTATCAGGGAGGGGTGATGAAATGAACATGAAATGATTATGTGGGGTTGTTTAAGGACACAAGTCAAATGGAGTAAACGATTTGACTGTCACTAAGAAATGGAAGGATTGGTTAAGTCGGGTAATATAGCATATTAATGGGTTTAGTATTCTACTCTTATCTAGACCTGCAAGAATTCAATAAGAATTTAAACAAAATTTTACGTAGAGTTCACGCGAAATTGGTTTAAAATGAAATCTGTTTGGTCCCGCCGAATAGAAAGATTATTTCCGCCGCAACTTCTAGTTGTTAGCAAAACCATTTTAATGCGAACGCATCTTACCAGGCGTGGAGCGCGATATGAAAGGTTTGAAGCGTTAGTCAAATTATTCAACGATTGAATGGATAAATGCAAATCAATCTAGAAATATTAATTTAATATATTTTGTGGTATGTGTTAACGTTTAAATAATTTAATGTGCTTAACATCCTCAGTTGCTATGATATTGTCAAACAAAACCCATGTTTCTTATAATAAAAACGCATTAAAATTACACAGTTGATAAACTTCTATTTTGTCAAAGAAATCACTCAGACAGAATACATATTGTGAAAACCACAATTTGAAAACCAACCAATGGGTGTTTAATAGTCTAGACTTGTATGTCTGTTGGTTTTCTCTGGTCCTTTCGGACTTGGGATGCCCCATCGGTGTTTAATTGTCTAGACCTATTTGTCTGTTGGTTTTCTCTTGGTTTGTTAGTTAGTTATTTCTTTACACCCAAGCAGCGTGATTTCGACTATAATTTATCGGGAGATGAACATGAAAAAAACATGAAATGATGATGAAGTGGAGAAAAAGGGACACAAGGCCAATCGGGATGGAGAGTTTTGACTGGAAAAGGGGGTGATGGGTAGGGACGGGCAATTTGGGTTCTTCAACGTGCGGAGAACGTGACATTTTTCCACCATGGTGCACTACTATGGTTTGCGATCATATTTTTCTCATTATAGTATAGCCTGACGACCCCGGCATTCATTATGACATGGCTGTCCCACTCAACCACATGGGGCACACATCCAAGTCGCTTTGTGGGCTTTTACCGACAATCTTAGAGCTGCTGCGGGCCTATTCGACACCCGGAACCGGCACGGGTGATTTCGGACATTGGATGCCTAATTAATACTCCTTTGCTTCTAACACAGTTGGTTTACTTCTTCATTGAATGTATCGACAAAGAACCCTGACAAAAAGAATAAACTTTATAAAAACCACACAGCTTTACAACAAGACCAGATGATAATGAGATGTTGAATAAGTGTACTCGACACAACCAAAGAGAAACGACAATTTATTTTAAAAAAATCACAGTGGAAAATAGCCAGCAGTCTTCAACATGACCACAGGTCGCTGCTCGCCGTCTTGAATTGGCCCAAGACTGAAGATACAATATATAAGATTCAATAACAATTTCATAATTATTAACGAAAGACCTTTTCTGGACATAGAACAATAAACACAAAGATGACAGGGACAAACAAAAGCTTTGACAAAGATTCCTGGCTGATCACAGGCACATATAAAATGTGGCGGGGTTAAACTAGTTTTTTTTGGGGGGGGCGGCAACATTCCCCCTATAACTATTGTCTTCAACGCAGCCATGTGAAAAGTCTCGCAATGGATTGGCTTGCGTTTGATGGATGAGCTTACAAACTGAAAAACGATACTAGTTTTATCTAGTAAATCCAGGCATTTCTGCGACCGCGATAGATCGGCTAGTTTATTACATGAGAAAAAAAATACCCCGATCGTTAGTTAATTATAAAACGGGGTCCTTTACTTGGCCTATTTATGCAGTCTGCTCAAACCAGGGATGGTCCAGCTTTTCGCAAATGAAGCAAATCCTAATCTTTTGCCAAATTTAGGCCCTTTGATTCGTGACTGCATGCTGTTAAAAGCTCGCCATTTTTATTTACCAGATATACATGTATATAAGAAAATAAAGGTAAGATCAGGAGGATCACTCTCAATATCCAAGAGAAAAGACAAAACATGGAAAACATACCGGAAAAATTATAGATCGCAATGGTACTGACTTGGTATAGGCATTTCGAATGAAATGATGGGTTAAACCAGGTTTTATGGAGCGCAAAATTTAGAAGCGAATCCGGTCTTGCGATAGATGCTTTGATTGGCCTAATCATGTTGGTCGTGGACCAGCTCACAATATTAAACGCAAATCCTGATTATTTGCTAAAATGGGTCTATTATTTGGATTATACAGCCATGTTTGCTTCGTCAGTGGAACTGTCCAGAACATAGGAGGAGCATTTTACTAGAATTGGTTCCTTTACTTTGCATATTTATGCATGGGTGTTTCAAGCATTAAAGGCTTACAATTGATCGCCAGCTTATAATTTCAGAAGGAAATCCTGACCTATTGCTTAAATGTATTTCCATAAAAGGGTGCTATTTGAATGCATCGACTCTTTCGTCTATAGGTAGACAAATACACCATAGCTATTTCAGATGATCTCGCTCTTTGCTCCAGGGCTGCCCTATTTCGAAAGTCGTCCACCTATTTTTCCTTATAAATATTGTACTACGACGACAACTTTAATCGACTGCCAGTTCAGTCTAGTGGTGTTTTACATTAATTGGTGTTGGGACCAGTGCCGGATTTAGAGGAAGAGCCCAACCCACTCCCTTCTCCAGCCCCAATTATACATTTCTGTTGCAGAATAAATGCATAAATGGGGTCACCGAAGCATGGTAAGGTCTGGTTTCAAGAGTACCTCTGAAAAAAATCCGTGTCCGCCACTGAAAACAAAGTATGCATTAATAAATCAAAGCGCTTAAGCGTTAAAGGACAGAGCTAACTTGAGGCACTAAAAATACAGAACGACCTGTTTTTCACGAACTGGAAAAATATAACGCCATAAAATGATCATATTAACTTTGTAAGTACATGTAATACATCTTAAAAAATGAAAAACATATAAAATTAATTTCTTTTTCTGTTTTTTTTTACTATAGACCCGTATATAAACAGGTCTATGGTGAAATGTTCGAAACAATTACACAGGAACCGTTTTCAACCACGTGGTGGTTCCGGTTGGAATTCGGGAACATTTATTATACACATTGAACATTTGTTAAGAAAGCTGTTCCCTACCTTTTTGAATATTTGTTGAGAAAATTGTACTAACTATAGGTAAAAGGTAAAAGGTCAACAATGCTTAAAGTAGTTATACATCAACTTGAGCATTGGTACATGAAATGTAGGGCACAGTTTTATCGCATTTATATAGGGGTATGAAGATGTACCTATTAGTGTAGACAATTTGTGTCACATTTAATGCATTGAAACAATAAAAAACACAAGATACTAGTAATTGTTCTAGTATTGATCCTCCAGTAGGAATATTGCCTGACCGATTTTCTGTCTAGACTATATAAAAACGCGAACATCAGAAAGTTATAATATGACTACATAAGGCTCTGCCTAAAAATGTGAAACATCTTATAGTATATCAATTTAATTTTGATTTTAATGATTCTGAAATCTACCTTACCTTTTTCTAGTAACTGAAAGTTGAAGGATTTGCGAATCTTCAACAAAGAGTGGTAATAATTCAGTTAATACGACATTCAATTAACTTGATAGGCTCGCCTGACCACCATCTTCCCCCAGTTGCACATTGTTGTTTGCTTCATGTCCATAGGTCATATTCCGGAATAAAAATGACAACAAAGTTCCAGACAATACATTTTGCTACGCCTTACGCGC
The DNA here is from genome assembly GCA_963971305.1 of Arcuatula senhousia. Taxonomy (NCBI): domain Eukaryota; kingdom Metazoa; phylum Mollusca; class Bivalvia; order Mytilida; family Mytilidae; genus Arcuatula; species Arcuatula senhousia. The sequence goes on along the minus strand of OZ020308.1, from coordinate 54,700,035 downwards.
GTTTCGTCTATTCAAGACTCATCCGAGGCGCTCTACCAAAAATATTGAAAATGCCAAACACTATATGATTATGAAGAGCATAAAACAGTTAAACCAAAAATACCAAAATGGGGAACCAAATCATTACTAAAATAGGAATACAAAAACATAAACTAACTATACATAGATAATGCTGCAAACAAGTTCTGAGTTTGACTTTGTTAACTCCATTTCCTCTAGATCAAACAATTAATGCAAAGATCAAAAGCATGTCTGGTGAAATTTATTGGTGCAGTTTATTGTACATTATCCGTCACTTTGGTGCAAAATTGTATAAATCAGAGACTTTGTTAACAATAATCTGACAATTAAGACCAAATGGGGACTTTTGCAGGGATCAATGAGTTGAAGGTTTTAGCAAGCAACAGTTTCCTCTTTCTGTTATAGTTTTCATTTTGTAAGCCAAAAACATGAATAAATGTTTTCACCTTTAAAGGGCCAAGACCCTTTTAAAGACTTAGACCCAAAATTTTATATTTGCCTGTCATCAGCAAGGAATCTATGTCAAAGCTTTTCTTTGTCCCTGCATGTTCGAGGCCCAATATGGATAGTCTATTGCTTTGGTCACATGCAGCCCATGATGTTACTAAGCTTTTTGACACATGCAGCTTGTGGTGGACTTGACACATTTATTTTTACATTATCATTTAATAGAAAAAATCTTTATTCATTGACATTTTTTACCCGTTTTAGCCCCTTTTGGTCCTTTTTTCTAAAATGGTATGGGCCACAAACCCCAAATTGATTTTAAGCTTGTTACCTTGTCCTTTGTCCTTACCTCATAAGCAATATAACTGTGATTTAGTTTGTCATTTTAATTTCTAACACCCGTGAAGGCTAGCGCTCCTGGTGGAGTTTTAATTCCCCCAGGTCAGCCCGCTCCGGCACCAAACACTTTTGTGTCGGAGAACACCTCAAAGCTTTTAATTATCCGTTTAAATTTCAAATTGTTTAAACCCTAAGGTTCTTCCTACCCCAAACATAGGTTGATCATCTTGGTTCCCTATTTGGGTATTTTTGGTTTCTTGTTTTATGCTCTTCATAATCATATGAGTTTTGGCTTTTTCAATATTTTTGGTAGAGCGCCTCTGACAAGTCTTAAATAGACAAACGTCTGGTGTGGCAAAATCTGTTGTCTGGAACTTTGTTTTCTCACTTTTTGGACAGGACAGTTCCTATTTTTAGCGGTGTGAGATTTTTTTGTCTCACACCACCCCATGTGAGATAGCCTCGTGCAGTTTGGTTTGGTATTGTGACGTCACAAACATCTTCATTCGCTATGTTTTGTAAACAAATCCACGTTGTACAATTTACGGGTTTAGAGAGAAAAATAATCAAACACCGATGATTAGGGCAAGATAAGGAAATCTCCGACACCCTTGGGTAAGATTTCTTTACATCTGCAACTCGGCAGAGCCTCGTTGCAGACTTGAAATCTTACCCTCGGGGTGTCGGAGATTTCCTTATCTTGCCCTAACACCGGTGTTAGATTCTTATAGTCTTTTTTAATTTCATGAAATTAAATTCACTCTATTACAACTTGAGTTGCTATAAATCAGTTGGTTTTTTTTGTTGCATTTTTGCTGTTCTTGTTGGGATTTATACTATAGTTTTGTCTTATGCCTTTTTGGACTTTTTACTGTAAACATTTGCATGCCCTGTTGGTACCTCTTTGCTTCTCTCAAAATGACATATCATAACTTTTGATCTTGACCTTTGACCCCAAAATCAAAAGCTTTAATATGTTTTAAACTAAAGGAAATTCTAAATTAAATAAGGTATTCAAAAGTTGAGCTTCAGAAACCAATTTCCTTAAAAAAAAATTAAGTTCCAATGACTTTTCATGTCATTCATGGTGCATCAAAATCAGTTCCAGAAATCAATGTGGACAAGAACACACCTCATTCTTTGGATTTTGTAGTATTAGCACTTAGTGATATTTTTTCCATGAAATCAACCTGCTTATGGGCATAAATTCTACAACAAATAGGTGATCTGAAAGGAACAAATTTCCCTTTAAAAAGTTGCCTAGATCATACCAACCTGATGATTGGAATGAAATCACACAACAAATTTCAGAACAGATTAGACTTCAGAGCAAGACAGATCAGGTCATTCCAAGATTGGCAGACACATCTAATAAGATTTAGTATTTTCAAAACTCTGTCATCAATGCCAGTATTTTCAAACTTTTTCATTAAGATCAAGATCATTCCCAAGAAAGCAGAGTAAAACTGCCTTTGAATAAATTTAATTAAAGTTTGTTTTTGCCTACAAAAACAATGTCCCCCCCCCCCCCCCCCGTTTCCCCAAAAAGTTCTAAGTTCAAAGGGCCATAACTCATACAAAAATTTCCTGGTAATATGCACAACTACATATGTTGTCCTTCCTATATACCAAGTTTTATTGAATTTGGTTAAGTACTTTCAGAGGAGTTGCGCTGACAAGGTGATACAGGAGGATTTCAGCAAATTTCTAAGTTCAAAGGGCCATAACCCACAAAAATTTGTGGATCTAAATTTCCTTGTAATATGCACAACTACATATGGTGTCCTTCCTATATACCAAGTTTCATTGAATTTGGTTTAGTAGTTTCAGGGGAGTTGCGCTGACAAGATGATAAATGAGGATTTTCAGCAAATTTCTAAGTTCAATGGGCCATAACTCCCACAAAAATTTGAGGATCAAAATTTCCAGATAACATGCACAACTACATATGATGTCCTTCCTACATACCAAGTTTCATTGGATTCGGTTTAGTAGTTTCAGAGATGTTGCGCTGACAAGATGATAAATGAGGATTTTCAGCAGATTTCTGAGTTCAAATGGCCATAACTCCCACAAAAATTAGAGGATCAAAATTTCCTGGTAATATGCACAACTACATATGGTGTCCTTCCTATTTACCAAGTTTCGTTGAATTTGGTTCAGTAGTTTCAGAGGAGTTGCGCTGACAAACTTTGTGACGGACAGACGGACATACACGACAAAAACAATATATCTCCACACAAAAGTGGGGGGAGACATAATTCAGCTAAAGGTCTTTGAAGTAGCAATGAATAAGTCAAACACCATGCTGTTATAGACATTTTTCAATTTCATGCTTTGACAAACACTCAACTGAATTAGATTGCCTGTTAATATAATTGCCTACAAACCATTTTGTTTCAAACCATAAAATCTGCATTTTCAGCTATAAAGCATATATATATTTTTCTTATGTTTACCAAAAACAGTGCAGTAAAAGTGTAAATCGTTGAATTCGGTTCAGTAGTTTCAGAGGAGTTGCGCTGACAAACTTTGTGACGGACAGACGACGGACACAACAAAAACAATATGTTTCCCCACAATAGTGGGGGGAGACATAATTCAGCTAAAGGTCTTTGAAGTAGCAATGAATAAGTCAAACACCATGCTGTTATAGACATTTTTCAATTTCATGCTTTGACAAACACTCAACTGAATTAGATTGCCTGTTAATATAATTGCCTACAGACCATTTTGTTTCAAACCATAAAATCTGCATTTTCAGCTATAAAGCATATATATATTTTTCTTATGTTTATCAAAAACAGTGCAGTGAAAGTGTAAAAGTAAATAGGTCTGCATGAGCAAGGATATGAACCATCAACGCAAAACATATCAATTTCTTGCAAACTTGTTGAAGCATAAATAAATCAGAATGAGACAATTTCTTATAAAATTTGTTTTAACTTCAATGATATTGACAATGTGACAAAATGACAACAATGGCATCATGATATCCAATGATAAAACATAAAAAAACAATTTAAAATTGGTACAACAACATATTCAAGTCAGTATTGTGTGATTAGGACAATGTCCTATTAATGGAACAGGTCCATGGTCTCAGATCAAAGCTAGATGATTTAGTACGGCTTTGGTCTTCTATCTCCTCGGTCTCCACCAGATCTATAAAAGATGAAACAACAAACTGTCAGTCAAACACTTTTTGTTTATGTTGATGTGCTTAGTTATTGTCATTTCATGAACAACAGAAGTTTTAAACTTAAGATTCTTAACTAGGAAAAAGTTTGTTGTTTTGGAGTTTAATATCTTATACATGTACCTATCTAAAAGCTAATGTTAGTTCATGTACATATAAGCTAATATATCTACATGTACATCTTAATAATTATTTTGTTTAATGTCTACAAGGTCATGTTTTTTAATCATTTAAGTCCAACTGGATGAAGGTGGGCACCCACCACAAGTCAATAAAATGCTGTCAGTTTTCCAGTGACATATCTTATGACTGATATTGATTCATATACACTTATTCCACATCTCAGTTTTATCTTATTTTAATGAAAGCTTAATTCTGTCAGGCTTTCAATGATCTTCAACTTAATGCCACCTTACCTGTCAGGTCTACCACCTCCTCTATCTCTGCCTCCAAAGCCACCTCTGTCTCCACCACGTCCACGGCCACCTCTATCACCGCCAAATCCACCCCCACGCCCTCCACCGTATCCACCACGGCCTCCTCTATCTCCACCGAAGCCACCTCTACCACCACCTCTGTCCCCTCCACGTCCACGGCCGCCCCCGCGACCTCTGCCGCCGCCATCACCACCACCGGCACCCTCAGGTCTGGCGGCATTACATCTGTTACAGCTGTCTCTCCATGAGAAGTTGTTATTACCACACTCGCTGTTGAAATAAAAATCAAACAATTAGTAGGTTATGGAATAAATAGAATAAATAGTTGCATGTTTTATCTGATGATTTTGATCATGTTGATTGTTTTCTGTACATAAAGCAAATGACTTGTGCTTTGCTAATGCAAATTGAGCTAAAATAATTTTTCACCATCAACAAGGTGTGGGAATAAACATCAACTTTTTTGTTAAATAAATTACAGCTTTTCAAAAAATAAATGTCAGAGGGGTGGGGAATGGATAACACTTTTTTTCCAAACCCTGCCACCATATTTTTTTTGCAAGTCTGTGAAACAAATGCATATGGATTTCAAAGCTTCAGATAAGCTGCACATTTGTGTCTAACACACTTATAAATTTTCACAAAACCCAATCATATTCAAAGCTCTGCAAGGGAAAGGCATAAAACCCGATCCTTGTTTTGACCCTTAATACACAGAGTTGCAAATTCTGATTCCAATGCCCTCATCTATTTCCCTTGTGGAAATGCTCTAAGTATTAAACAGATGACTTACTCATTGGGACACGTCCAATCTCCAGCTCTGGATGGTCCTCCTCCACCACTACCACCGCCGCCGCCACCGCCTAAAACAGAAAAATACTATCATGAGAGAAACAAGAATAAGTCAAGATATGGAAGCCCACCTTAGAAAATAATTTTTCTTATTCATAAGAACATTATCCAAGTGGTAAAAATACACACACAAATATAATCACTGGTTGATGGTTCAATTTCAACACATTTTTCCCCCCCATTTCAAATTAAAGATGTTTTCTCTAAATTTTATGGAGAATCAGATTCTCGGAGTCATTGATTTCTCCATTACTAAACAGTTATCTATTAACAATCCCACCAAGGCCAGCATGTTGAAAATTTGAAGATTACTCCACCCCTCAATAGTTATTTTTTTAATTCTAACAAGCTCCCCAATGCTAGCATGTTGAATTTTTTTTTTTTTTTTTTTAATATATTGCCAAGAAAAGTACACAAATGCCCAGAATACATGAAAAATGTTAATTCTATCTTATTCTAATAAAATTTGAATCCTATACTTTTTGCATGAAAGATTTGATAGAGAAAATTGCATGGACTTTTATTTTTTACTCATTTTTAAGACATGCAAGACCTTTCTTCATCTTGATAATTAATCTTTTTGTACCATGTGAAGCTTGAAATACAATTTATTCCCTCATTATTTTCTAATCTACTTTTATGTTAGATATAAAACCCTTCATTTCAATTTATCAACTTTCACATTAATTCTTCACTAATATTTTTTTCATAACTAACTATGTCAGTGTTTTATTTATTTTAGAAAAATATTTGTTGCTGCATAAAACCTTAACCATGCCTTTTTTTCTTTACTGTTACATACCTCTGCCACCTCCGTCACGGCCACCACGGAAGCCACCGCCTCCGCCTCCACCACCTCTACCTCCTCCAAAACCTACAAAATAATGACAAAATCTATCAACATGATCAACTTAATGCATATAACAGTCTTATTCTTGGGCCTAGAATTGTCATATTAACTTTGAACTCTTAATTTACTATGATCATTTAAATGAAAACATTTGTAGCTTTTGCTTTATACTAAAATTGTATTTTATTTTCAGTAAAACTTTTTGTCCCAATGTACTCACAAGGGAATAAAAGAATAAATTTAAAAAGTGTCAATAAAATGATTGGAGTACAGGTTTTTTTTTACAGTAATGAGAAATAATTTTCAATTTTAATCTATTTAGATCTTACCACCACCACCACGGCCACCTCCTCCTCTGCCGCCGCCTCCTCTATCAAAGCTCTTCTGTACTCTGGTGGCAATCTCTACCTTAATCATTCCTCCCTCAAAGTCTTTCTCTGTAACAAGATAACATGTCCAAGTGAAAAATGGCCAGATTTTGTTAAACAGGAAGTCGAGCGACAGAATTGAAATCTAATCCCAAGGGACTCCATGCTGATGTTGCATACCAAATATCAAGAGGCTGTTTTTATTAGTAAATGCTGAGAAAAATGTTACGAAAATGACCATTTTATAACCCTGATTTTTCAGTCTGTGAAAATCCTTTGCTTTTCAAACTCAATCCATTTGTCAAGATCATCAGGATTTTTTGCAACAACTGTTTGTGTTTCAATAATCTTCTCTCAACATCATTGTTTCTATAGTTTTTACAAGTCAGACTTCAACCTCAGTCTTCCATTAACATTGATTTTGAGTGGATAAAGTCCATAATAAAATAATTTCTAGCTTCTCATTCAAATTTCCTGAAAATATGGGGGCTGGCAGAAATTTTTTTTCCTATTAGAGGAAATTGACCAACAATGAACATACTTTGCTAAAATTAAAAAATAATTTTTTTCAAGCAGCTGAAAAATGGGACCAGGAGGGGATGAGAATTACATTGTAGGATAGTTTTTATATTGGCATTAATGTCTCTTTGGTACCTTTTAGTTTCTAACACAGCTCATTACTATAGTGATACTCTATGACCTACCATTGAACCAGTTGATGGCTGCCTGTGCTGTAGCTGGATCATCGTATGTGATTGTAGCTTCTCCTTTAGGTCGGCCTGACATTTTATCCTTGTAGATCCACACCTTAGGCTTTCCTGTTCTCTTATCCATCTAAAAAATAAGGTCCAGATAATTTCAAAAGTAACTAACACGCTCCCAAAGGGAGTGATAATGGTAGAAATGCCAATATTTAGTTGTACTATGAGCTGAATTTTCCTTCAAGGTCTTGTTTAGCACGCTTAATTTCCCGAACTTTGAGCATCTTTTTAACACTTTTTTCTTTACAAATTAAAAATATGTGACCCACAAGAAAAGCTAGTTGGTTTTAATTTCGAATATATTCTATTTCAATTTATATTGCATTGATATAAAAATATTTTCACATGTAAACTATTAATGGAGACGTTTTAACTTTGGGAGTGCACAGGTTAAAACTTCCTCATATCAATTAAGATGAAAAGGGAGAAATAAATAATGATTTAATTCAAACAAGCAAATGGTCTCAAACTTTTAAAGATGGTGTTGGCACACTTGGTAATGGACACACATTAAATGGGATTTCATAATTTTTTTGCTCCAATGTGTTGTTTTGAGTAAATAAATTCATGAAGATCCTAGAAATCAGCTTTTAAACTTGAACACGAAGGTAAACCAGAATTGTGAGATGTACATGTATTTTCTAGGAACTTTCCTGTCATGGTAAAAAATATATATAAAGAAAGACAACTTTGTGGAGGTTGATTACCGATTAGTAGAAGGAATGCCTAAGGTTCACGTTGTAATCTTACCTTGATGACCCCAATGCTACCAAAATGGTTGACAAGGGCATCTTCTGTGATATTTGTGTTTAATCCAGTGACAAAGATGGTGTCTATCATTTCAGTTCTCTCACCACCTGAAGATAAAATATTCTTTACTAAATAGGTTCATTACTAGTAATGCTATATTAGACAAATTGATGGTTCTTTTAATATAAACTCTTTTTAAATCAAGTTTTTTAAGGGCTGTTGCAGAATTAAACGTGTTGGGGGGGGGGGGGTCTGGAGGAAATTTTATTACATATATGGTGGGTAGTGGGTGTTAAAAGTTACTTTTTTTTTACGGGTGGTGGGGTTAAGAAAAAAGTGCCTCCCGACCCCCTACCCTCCACACAACATTTATTTCTGGAACAGCCCTTAGCAAATTTGTCTTGAAATTTTCACATCTATTTCAATAATTTTGTTTAGTTTCTCTTTTATATTTTAATACTTTGTGTCCAAACTTTTTTTTAAATACAGTAATCTGGGTTGGTGGGTAAATAGTGTAATTCCTGTCTGCCACTGGTCAAATGTCTCAAATCAAAATTTCTTTTGAAGATGGTTATTTTGAATAAGCGACTCTTCTAATCAGATACAATGCCCCCACTCCATTCTGTAAACTGAATTTTTTGCACAGTCTTTCTTTTTGCAGTAGGACAAATGAATTCTAGTTCGCTCAGTTTAAAATTCACGCTGTAATGGTTATTGTTTGTTAACTACAACGGAAAACAAATATATTTGCACTGCTTAATTTTCCCGCAGCCAATGTCACCAGGAAAATTAAACTGGGGCAAAAATTTCCTGGATTACAGAATATAAATTTGAAAAAGATTATTTTTGCTGCATAGTGTTTTCTTAATTGTATTAATTGAGTGTACTAACCTCCTCCTCCTCCTCCGTCACCTGAAAAATAGTAAGGTCAAAATTTAGGACATGAGAAATCAAATTTCGCCAACTTGAACATGCAAGTATTTCTTAACAGAATGGCTACTGAATCAAAGTGACAACAAATTTACAAATTCAATTATCTAAGAATTGCTTTCTTCTACTTTTACTGTATACAACCAGACTTGTTGAATAGGAAATCAAAAGTTATGTTTATGAAAATCTATTAATCATAGATAGAAAAACTTAGTGCAAACAATTCCAAGGTTTGATTCGTAGCCAAAAAAGTTCTGAATAAAGGATATATTTTGGAGAATAAATGCCATATATCCTGTGACATGTCATCAAGTATTTTTGTAGGACAAATATACAGTAAACCAAAGAAAGCAACACTTCTATAACTGTCCGATATTAACATGTACAACATAGTGATGCATATCTGAAACTTTAACAAAATCTAAGCAAAGAAAAAACTGTCACTTGCATGTTCACGTAGCTTTGTATCAATCTTAAAATTAACCTTAGCATAACTTTTGAAGTTTGCAATGTGTGTGCATATTTTAACCAAAATCTAATTGTTCAGTCAATTTAAAAGAATGATTTTTGACCTCATTTGTTTTATACCAGTTCATTTCTGTATGCCTCAATAATTCTTCAATAACAGTTTTTACTACTTTTCAGCCATTTTCTATTAACCATGTTACGCACATTTTTTTCATTTACATCAATGATTCATATATGAACAAATTTTATAGTAAAGGTTATACCACTCAGTCAGGCCTACAAAGATTTGGATATTTTATAAGCTAATGTCCAGGCCTATATGAAGATTTGATTTTTCAATCTCGATAAAATACAAGTTAGTTTGCTGTTCCTCATTGAGACAGCAGTTTTAACTCTCCAACAAACTATAAATGTTTTTATTGTATTTTACTCTGCTGAACTTTGAGAGTCCACAAAGTAAAATCCACACTCCTTTTTTGCACTTGACAATCTAAATTAATTACACTTAGTTGGAGAACACAATGTACATTAAATCTTTTTTACTCTTATAATCATGATAATTTAACATGTTTACACCACTTATTTCTTTGGTCTACTTGCATTATGCATATCAACACTCTTGGTTATTTTCTGATACTATTCCAGTTTTTATCATTAGGCAATATCAACAGTAGATCCTATTTATACTTTTTCTACCCTTTCAAGCGCAAGACATTTTTATCATTCAAGACTTTTTGTAATCCGAGGTAGTTATACTGGTCTGCAATAACTCATTCTTGCTACATGTAGGTATATTCACCATCAAACATTTGAATTAACAATAAAACGGCAGTTATTACATACATCCAACATTCAATGATAATTGTCCAATTAATAATTTCTTTCCTTTTCTAGTCCTTCAAATGTATCACAGGTTTTTGCATAACTATTTGACAAATAAAGTATTTATTACTGCTATAAACTTTCTATTCTTCTAGACTTATGTTTAAGGAAACTGTAAGTGTCTCACTGGTCAACTTCACTTGGATCTCAGGAGAAGGGAAGCTTTGAATGTGCATATGTAAGACCTTCTCTGATTGGATAAAGGTTTCGCGCCGTTAGATCTCTACAAACCCTGGTTATGACAAGGGTTCATCGTGACTGACTCTATATCCCGAATGTGATGATGTCAATCAAATGAAATTTGAAAAGAGATATACATAGATGTGGCCTTGTACTTCCGGAACCCAAGGGTCTGTACCCGAGCCAATTTCATTTCTGTTCACATGGAACCCAGGTTAAAACTCTAGTTCCATGTTGGCCTTAGTTCTCTTCACTGAGCCTTACAACACTGCCCAAAGTGTAATCTATTCATTCTATATAATTTGATGGCAATAATCAATTGCAAGCTGTACTGCTTTTCTTTTATATTTTACATCATTCACTTATTTGACATAGAAGTTCACACGTTAGTTCTCAAAAGAAAAATATTTCACTGCCACATTTTCTCTACTCCATATTTTTTTCTCATTGGCTTCATTGTACACCTTTTCCTGTCTTTTTAAGGTCAACACCTTTTTTTAACATCATTATACCCAGCAAGCAACAGTCTGAATGATTTACTTATTCAATTGTCCATGAGAAATACTTTGCCCCTCTGAATTGGCAGTAACATGAACTTAATCAGCATAATGTAACTTGGTAAAATCAATCCATTTAAAAGTGTTTTAATTGTGATGTGGTTAAAAATTCATTAACTGTGTTAAGAGAACATTAATGAAGAAAATAAGGTTTTAACTGTTGCATGTGCCAAGATTGCAGTTTATGTACTTGGTCAATCCTTTTTTTTCAAGACAATCAAAATTCATAATGTTTTTTTTTTTTCTGTATAATAAGTAATTGTAAATGGAACACATTAATCTATTCAGAACCTTAGTTTCTTCATTACTTAACAAATTAGCCTTATCTTCCGCTAATCTAAATTGGAACTTTCTGTTATGACATAACATTAAAAGAAACAAGATGAAGCAACATATGCAACATCTTGTCCTTTAGTACGAGGCAACACCAAAACGTATAAAATGTGGATAAGAAAATACTGGTCCGAAAATCTCGTGACCTTTTAACTTACCACCATACCCTCTGTTGAACCCTCCTCGACTACCGCTGAAAAATATTGTCAGGGTCAATATCTAGCACATCCATAGAGAATCCCATGGATGAGAGATACTGGGTGTAGAATCGTCTTCTTATATAACCAGATTTAATGCACATTGTAGACTGTTGCAAAACACCCCTAATTTGTACACACTTTGATGATTTTCTTGAATACTTTTTAAACACCTTTGCATTTCTGCATTTAACCCTCAGAATATTTTATTTATTTCAACAATACCAATAATTCACTAAATTGTACACTATCCGTGGCTCTGGTATAGAATAATAGGACACATCACACCTTTAAGTAAGGAATTAACATGTACTACACATGTACACTTGGGATTTTTCTAAAGGGATAATACTATATCAATTTTATGAACTTATGGGGGATTTGCTATAATCCCTGATGTTTAAAATGCAATTATCATTTTGTTTAACTCAAATGAATACCTTTTTAACTACATGAGACAAAACATATCTCTGTATGAACTGGAAAACGAAGTTTTTATGAACTGGAATACAAAGTTTTTAATGTATAAAATAAAGAGAAAAATGGAAACACTTTTTAAAATGTCAACAATTTTAGTTCTATCTCGGTTAAAACTGAATAGACAGCAACACTAAAATCCCTAACTAATCATTTTTCATGTAAAAGAAAATGTTATATTGTTCTTGGAAAAACATTCTATGACACTCAACACACGACCAAGATGCTTAAATTCACTGCATGTAACAATGATTTCATGATTTATTGTTTAATGTCCTGTCAGCAACTTTGCAGTCACAATCAGGACACAACAATGATTTTTCCAAATTATTTGTTGAACATGGAAATTACTGTGTTCCCAAAGAAAATCTTTAAATAATTTGAGGTTATTCTAAGGCCTATTTAAGGTTTTCATACACTTTTGAGGTCATTTTATAACAAGCTTACATTCAAATCCACATGAAGAACGAGGGTGACATTCACACACTCAAGAGCATGAAATTAAACTTGAAAACCCAGATGTATTGGGATTCAAAGCTTCAACACAAAGCATCAATATATTTCAACAGAAAATTGGAAAAAATTATAACACAGGTTTTATTTCTCGTGAGATAAATTCAAGATTTGCCCATGATTTTTGCAATTACAATGATCCCAAACATATGAAAGAAACGTTATGCATCACTTTTATTCTAAAGGTTTCCCCAGTAGTGCAGGAACCCTGAATTGATTGTTTCTGAGAGTTTTTTTTTTAACCGTAAATATTTACTATACTAGGGGCACATATTATATACCGTTTGTCAAGGTGGGGAAAATCATAAACCTTCTGTTTATTATTCTAATCCCTCTACTCATGGCAGTTTAACTTGTACACAATTTTAAGTTTAGACCTAAGAGCTGTTCCAGAATTAAATGTGTGGAGGGGTGGGGGGGGGGGGGTCAGGAGGCACTTTTTTCTTTACCTCACCACCCATCAAATTTTTATCATTGTTTCATCACAAAAAATTTCTCAAACACCCACCATATGTGTTATAGAAATTCCTCCCAACCCCCCAACGATTAATTCTGGAACAGCCCTAAAGTACCCAGAGAATGTTAACTTGTGTTAGGTTTCACTTTTTTCATATAACAACATTTGTAAAAGGTTTCATTTTTTATATAACTACCATTCTAACACATACATAGGACATAAACATCACTGAAAACCTTTTAAGCATTATCCATAACCTTCAGATTGAAATCTAAGTTTTAATGTATTATGTTTCAATACACCTTTGATATTAGTTTTAACCTTTGTTTATTTTATATTCTTAATACCAGAGCCACTTCAACCTTTTTCAATCTATAACCAATGTAAACCAATAATGGTTTCAACCAATTCATTTGAGATTGTCAGGGACCCACTGGTTGGCTAAGCTTAACTACATAAACACACAAAAAATATTTTAACCTCTAAATAAGGTTCAAGGTATATAGAACCAAATTGTGTGAACTTTCAATATCTTTAACACTCTAGTTGCTAGATAAAACAAAAAACTTTGACTTTGTAAAAACTTTTTAAATCATGTATATTCAGTAGTTCATATATTTTTTATTCAAGTATTTTCTGTTTGTTGACCATTCTTTTTCATGTTTCAAAGTACTATTTAATACCTAGTAAAATATGTAAATAGTCATTGCAATTGTAAAATCATTAAAACATGTTAAAAATCTCTTACAAATATGCCACTCATGTAGTTGCAAAAAATGCATAGTTAATGTATTTACACAAAAAAAATTTATGTCTTCCAACACTTTGGGTTGTAAGTACAATGTGTTAGCACCAGTGAGCCCTGCATATTTAACCCCCTACTTGAAAAGTCTTTGCATTTTGCAACAAAGTACACTGTTAAACACCATTGCTTTGGATAAAACCTGTGGAAAAGATCTTAGGAAATGGCAGAATTATGGCAAATAAAATAATGGCAACAATATGATATCTTTGTGCAAAAGCAAACACATTCCTAACCTATTCACTCTTTATATTATCTATTTTGTTCGCTCTAAATTATAAAATAAATCCTTTGAAATGAAGCTATACATGTACTTTTGAACTCATTAATATTACCCATGAAGGTAGATTACTAAACCTTTGAAAATATATCTATAAATATGCACTACACTTTCGATACCCATTTATTTAACCTTGATCTTAAAAGCTTTATCACCATTAAATGTAATCCTGATCACCTCATTTTTAATTGAAATCAGCCCATATTTGTAACAAGAGCATGATATTTATGCATCATACCATAACATGAGTTTCATTTAATTTATAAATCCCTTTGATTGTAACGATAGCAGACCTAATTTGACCCTATTGAATGAGTGTGTAAAATAATTAAGATAAACCTACCCTCCTCCACCTCCGTCACGTCCTCCTCGGCCACCTCCACCTCTTCCTCCTCCTATAAGTAAATAAAACAAAAAAGAATGACAGATACGAAAAGACAAAATTGAAATAATACTTTTAAGCATATCGACTGGTTGTTTTATCAAAAGGTAACAAGATCATGAATATGTATGGTCTATATAATATTAAAAACTCTTTGATCAATTTTCCGTTCCAGGAGTCCCTACCTCGGCCACCATAACCACCACCTCCTCCGCCTCCATAACCTCCAGAGGCACCACCATAGCCGCCGCCTCCTCCTGATCCGTATGAGCCACCTCCCTGAGATCCATAATCACTGCCACCACCTCCACCACCACCACCATAGCCGCCTGCCTGGCCACCATAGCCTCCTGACTGCTGGTCGTAACCTGTGGATTGGGCGCCGTAACCACCTGTGGAGCCACAAGAAGTACTTTTGATCATAACCTGATTACATACAACTCTTGATTTAGCACCTAAAAATATTTCTTGTACCCTTTGGATTGACCATATGTGAATAGTCACTGATGCTCTGAAGCATGTTACTATCATAATAGGTGAATATATATCTCATTTTTAAAATTATCTTAACATTTAAAGCTGGATAAAATTGGATATAAACAAATAACTTTAAGTTTCAAAATCTTATTTATAATTTGTGTCTTTTTTTCAATAATTTTCTTTTTTGTCCCATAACTATGCCATTAAAAAGAAAAATGAATATAAATATTCTATGCAACACTTTATGAAATGTGTGTCTTTACCAAACTTATCATTCAATCCAAAATTTATCCAACATTGACATTTGACATTAACCTTGTTGTCCATACTGTGCTGTGGCATCTTGTCCTTGTGTCATACCATAAGCTGACTGATCTGAAACATAATGGTATTAAGAGCTTGTTCATAAGAAAACCATGCAAAATCGTCCAGTAGCAATGTTTTCATTTTTGTAAAAGGGTGAATTTCAAAAAAATGACACCTTAAGGGAAAATTTTCTTGAATTTTAAAATTCATTCTTCTGTTTTCTTTATGACATTTATAAATAGTATATACATCAAAGTTAAAAATTCCAGAAGGGCATTATAATTGATCAAGACATAAAAAAATTACAGAACTTTTATTTTGAGATTTGAACAAATTTTTTTTGAAATACTAGAACATAGACACTTGCTTGAAAACATATCTGACATAATTATAATTGACAAATTCATTTGTATATGATAACATGGTAACTTGTCTATCAAAATTAACAATAATGACCAACTATAATACTATAAAGATAAAAAAAATAGCATTTTTGTCATTTTTCACACCTTTTATTTATAATTATGGTCTTAAAAGTTTTTATATTGTTTTGAAATAAAGACAAAGGATAATTTCAGGTACTTTCCATTTAACTAAAACACCTTTAGATGCCATGTGCAAAAAGAAATTACTCAAAATTCAATTTTAATTAAAAAATATCACTGTTTGATGAACCCTCTTTTTTTTTCATCTTTTTGTTGCACTCCTGACATAAAACATATACTTCAATCAGGAGGAAGCTGGAACCACTCTAGACATACTTTGATTTTTCTTAAGAACATAGTGAATTGGAATATAGTTTGTAGCTACTTTTCTGAGGCAAATTACATAAAATAAATGTAGTGCTCTGTCAGGAGTGCAACACAAAAACATATCTTTTGAATTAAATGTTGAATTTTGGA
Organism: Arcuatula senhousia; assembly: GCA_963971305.1. NCBI lineage: Eukaryota > Metazoa > Mollusca > Bivalvia > Mytilida > Mytilidae > Arcuatula > Arcuatula senhousia. The sequence continues at coordinate 54,683,865 of OZ020308.1, read as the reverse complement.
CTTAATTATCAGATTTCAACAATAAAATGACAATTTACTAATACAAAAATATTACCTTTATCAATTTAAAGAAAAAAAATATTGCTTAAATGTGTAGAAAAGAGATGAGAGTCAATCAAACCAACTTACCCATTGATGTCAGGAGTGCAACATTCTGACTTTTCACACACACAGATTACAAATGATTAATCATATTGGTCATTATTCTTTATTTTTCAGAAGTAGTTACTAAAAAGACAAGAATTTTCCAAAAAAGAAGACAGAAAAAGACTGCATTTGTTTTTCAAAGTCATTTTTTGTATGTCAGGAGTGCAACACTTTTTTTTTTAAATCACTAGCTTTGTTATTTTTGATGACATATTGGTGCATAATCTTTCTTACTATACTTGCACAATTACCTAATATGTTTCCAAGAAAAAAAAAGTCACAATAGCTAAATAAAGACGAAATTGCCAATTTGTGTCAGGAGTGCAACAAAATATCAGACTTTAAATACTATGGCTAAATTGATAATTTATGGAAGTTTCTTTAAGTACTATTTATTGGAATCCTTAAACTATTGATTCATACACATTTTAGCAGTGAAAACAACTAATCAAATGAAAAACAAACAGAAAATACTCTTTAAAAATCCTTAATTTTATTTGCAATTGATAATTTCTTAAACCCTAAAGTGTTGAAAATAAAAACTAGCTTATTTTTTTTTCTTGGAAACATATTTGGTGTTCGTGCAAGAATAGTAAGAAAGATTATGCACCAATATATCACCAGAAATAACAAAGCTAGTGATTTTTTAAAAAAAAGTGTTGCACTCCTGACATACAAAAAATGACTCTAAAAATCAAATGCAGTCTTTTTCTGTCTTCTTTTTTGGAAAATTCTTGTCTTTTTAGCAACTCCTTCTGAAAAATAAAGAATAATGACAAATATGATTAATCAGTTGTAATCTGTATGTGTGAAAAGTCAGAATGTTGCACTCCTGACATCAATGGGTAGGTTGGTTTGATTGACTCTCATCTCTTTTCTACACATTTAAGCAATATTTTTTTTCTTTAAAATGATAAAGGTAATATTTTTGTATTAGTAAATTGTCATTTAATTGTTGAAATCTGATAATTACGTCCAAAATTCAACATTTAATTCAAAAGATATGTTTTTTGTGTTGCACTCCTGACAGAGCACTACATTTATGAAAGGCAGAATTTTTCCATGACCTAAACATTGTTTTGGTTTTAATTTCACAGTAGATGAAAGTATATAAACATAGATTCCTCCTGAAACAATGTTTTTTTCATTTAAGATGTTTTTATCAAATTGGCAGTTAAATGAAAAAAGGTGATTTTTTTTTATGTCACAAAAACATGTTGCACTCCTGACATTTTTAGGGTGTTTTTCGACTGCCAAATCATTGTATGTTGAGATATCTCTTTGAAATTTGGCATACATATGCCAAATGTTACTACTGATGTTATAATATCAATAAAGTCAATCAGATTATTTGCAATAAAAGATAAATTAGTAAAATATTAAAGGTGTCATTTTTTTGAAATTCACCCAAAAGGTATATTGCAACTGAAAGACCATCCTATAAGACCTATTCAGGCAAATTTTTTCCTTCGAAAAATCAAAGATGGCCGCCCTACAGGCCTAAATAGCTATACATAGCATTCATCTGATTTTTCAGTGATTTCAATATTTTTTTATGAAAATAAGACATTTTCATTGTGACTTTTTTTTTAGTTTAGGTAAATTAAATGACAATTGTAACAATATTTTTTGAAATAGTGATATTTTGTCTTTTAAATACAGTGCAATTTTCGTTATTCATAATTTTGGTTCCTCTGGTACCTTTAGGTAGGACTTGGGCAGTATTCCAGACTGTTCAAAAATGCTGAAATTTGTTATTTTTAAGGGCACTTATTGTCCAAGGTAACGCTTTTTTATCCTTATCTTTTAGTAATTCCAAAACAATAACATATCAAGACAAACTTATCAAAAAGCCGAGCTGGGATTTTACATTTTGACTTAGCCACAGCCCGGAAAACAATGACATGTTTTGATAATTCTTCATAAAATCTACATTTTGGAGGATTCAGTTTAAAACTCTGAATGTATTTGCTATGAAACAAAATACATTTAGAACATTTGATACAACAGATGATCACAATACAAGTACCATTTAAGGGTCAAGAAAGACATATACTTGGGGATAAAGGGTGAAAGATGGGAATATTTTGTGTATTTTGATGAAATGTACAGAAATGGCCAACTTTAGGGGACTATTTTTTATGAATGAAGGGTTGGACTATTAATATGGCATATCTTTCCAAAAGACTCTTATATGGTCTATACAAAAACATATTTGTAACTTTGCTTACGGTCATCCCTTACATGTTACAGCATTACAAAAATGGAGATTTGGCCATTTTAGCACATGGCTAAAATGGGCTTCGGGGGCCTAATAGTGTCATCTTTTAGAAATAATTAAAAGATGTACAGAACAGGAGACTTTAGAGGCAAAATGTATATAACTTGTTCTATATAAACAAATAATATTGTAGAAATCAAACAAAAGAGCACTTTCAACTTGGTGGTCCAATATGGCTCCCATGGCCATTTGGCGAAATAGTCCCTTGTCCTCAAGCAAAACCTAACATTATTTTTGGTCGGGATCCACCATACAAAATGTTTAAATATGCAGAAAATGGTCGAATTTTACAAATAAAACAATTTTCCTGGTTCATATTTTTTTTCATATTTAGGTCTGACTTTGTCATTTTAAGGTGGCTAGAGACTTTTTTTTTGTAAAAAGGCTCTAGGGGCTATAATAGACCACCAAGTAAAAAGTGCTCTTTTGTTTGATTTCTACAATATTATTTGTTTATATAGAACAAGTTATATACATTTGGCCTAAAAAGTCTCCTGTTCTGTACATCTTTTAGTTATTTCAAAAAGATGCCACTATTAGGCCCCTGAAGCCCATTTTAGCTATGTGCTAAAATGGCCAAATCTCCATTTTTGTAATGTTGTAACATGTAAGGGATGACCGAAAGCAAAGTTACAAATATGTTTTTGTACAGACCATATAACAGTCTTTTGGAAAAATATTCCATATTAATAGTCCAACCCTTCATTGATGAAAAATAGTCCCCTAAAGTTGGTCATTTCTGTACATTTCATCAAAATACACAAGATATTCCCATCTTTCACCCTTGATCCCCAAGTATATGTCTTTCTCCACCCTTAAATGGTACTTGTATTGTGATCATCTGTTGTATAAAATGTTCTAAATGTATTTTGTTTCATAGCAAACACATTCAGATTTTTAAACTGAATCCTCCAAAAAGTAGATTTTATGAAGAATTATCAAAACATGTCATTGTTTTCCAGGGCTGTGGCTAAGTCAAAATGTAAAATCCCAGCTCGGCTTTTTGATAAGTTTGTCTTGATATGTAATTGTTTTGGAATTACTAAAAAATAAGGATAAAAAAGCGTTACCTTGGACAATAAGTGCCCTTAAAAATAACAAATTTCAGCATTTTTGAACAGTCTGGAATACTGCCCAAGTCCTACCTAAAGGTATCAGAGAAACCAAAATTATGAATTGCGAAAATTGCACTGTATTTGAAAGACCAAACATCACTTTTTCAAAAAAAATTGATACAATTTTAATTCCTTCTACGTAGACTGAAAAAATCAAAATAAAAATGTCAAATTTTCAAATAAAATTTGATTGAAATAAGCGTTAAATCAGATGAAAGCTATATATATCTATTGAGGCCTGTAGGGCAGCCATCTTGAATTTTTCGAAAAAATAAATTTGCCTGTATTAGTCTTATAGGATGGTCTTTCAGTTGCAATATACCTTTTACATAATTAAAAACCTTGCTACTGGACAAAATTTCCATTTTTGCATGGTTTTCTCATGAACAGGCTCTTAAAATCATGTTCATGTATACATGTATATCAAGATGATCTTACCATTAGTGTGGTTTGTTCCGTTTTAATTTTATATCCATGAATCTTTTATTATTTTTAGTCTTCCAAATTGGCCACCAGCCAGATGCTTTAGGCCTGTGGCTAAATAAAGGCTTTGGGGGCTTGTAAATTGTGTGTCGTTGAATGCCCACCTGGTTGGTAAAATTTTTAGAAATGTACATGTACCATATTTATTTTGTAGGGCTTGCTGGTTTTACATTCAAACAATTCCTTCTGGCGTCTGCTGTGAAATTTATAAGTTGAAGACCGTTTTTATTTTTTATAATTAGTGTCCTGAGATTTGATCTGGAGAAACAAATAATGTTTGCTTTCATTGCTCTGCCCATTTTAGAAACTTGTGAGATAATTGCAAAAGTTTGTTAGTCATGCTAACTGGTCATATTTGTAGGCTGCTTTTCTTTGTGGAATTTATATAGTCTATATAATTATGTGTAGTTCTGTCTACTCTATTTATCTAAGGTAGTTTCTTGTATACTTATTTCGCATCCTATATTCATTCCTTTTCACTTTACTACTCCAGGTAAATGGAATTTGTGTCATGTAAACTTATTCTAAGTCTTTTTTTTTACTTTTCTAGTTAACTCACCAGTTGCCTGTCCATATGAAGCTGTCTGTCCGTATCCTGTGGCCTGAGTAGCAGCTGGTTGGGCTGTCTGTCCATAAGCACTGGCATCATATCCTGTGTAACCAGCTTGTTGCCCATAGCCAGCCTAAAATAAATCATAAATACATGGTTTTATTTTTTTTTAATAGCAGACAAATGAAAATTCTGTAATCATCTGTATGCATTTCATCCAAATTAAAGCGCTATCGTCATGACTCTAAAAAAATATTTATACTATAGCCTCTTCTGCAAACTTTTTTTTCTCTCTATGTGTTCTCACAAGTTCTTTATTTCAATGTCATGTTCTTTGGTTTTTGTTCATTTTTTTTTACAAGAGAATTGATAAGTTTGATACGTGTTAAAGGATTTCTAACAAACCTGTTGTGCTGGCTGTGTTTGGCCATATTGTTGGTACCCTGTAGCATCTGTACCTTGAGCACTGTAATTTCCATAGTTGTAACTATAAAACAAACCATACACATATTAACTGAGCACTGTAATTCCCATAGTTGTAACTATAAAACAAACCATACACATATTAACTGAGCACTGTAATTCCCATAGTTGTAACTATAAAACAAACCATACACATATTAACTGAGCACTGTAATTCCCATAGTTGTAACTATAAAACAAACCATACACATATTAACTGAGCACTGTAATTCCCATAGTTGTAACTATAAAACAAACCATACACATATTAACTGAGCACTGTAATTCCCATAGTTGTAACTATAAAACAAACCATACACATATTAACTGAGCACTGTAATTCCCATAGTTGTAACTATAAAACAAACCATGTACACATTTTAACTGAGCACTGTAATTCCCATAGTTGTAACTATAAAACAAACCATACACATATTAAAAAGATCAAAATATATAGAACTTTGAGAATGTATTGTACATTCACAAAATATTATATATTTTTTTTTTACAAAATGAGTCCGATATGTTTCAATTTTAACTCTGTGCACATCAAACATCTCATTTAGAATAAATTGCCAGCAAACACATTCCTTCTTGGATGAAATGACAGATACAGACAATGTGACTAAGTTTCTACACATTTAGTATTAGATCAAGATAATGAGATTCACAAATAACTTGGCTTTAGAAATATTAAGCTACATTCAACCACCAAGTACTTTTTGACTGTATAGAATGAGTTAATAACTGGATCGGATAACATTATTTTGCCTTTACCTTTGTGCTCCCCCAGCTGAATAATCGTACTCTGAAAGTAAAGAAAACATGATCATCTGAATGTGAATAAATATGATGCAGGACCAATACTGGTATAGATGCAATTGGATTAGCAAGAGCTTTCCTGATCTGCAAAATTTAATAATTTTTGTAGGGGAGAAGTCTATTGCTTTTTTATATGCTCCCTGATTGGAGTGTTAATGGTAGAGAAGTCAATATCTTTGTTACTACTAGGGGTTTAACAATACCACTTTCTCACGATATACATCACGATTCTTGACCTACAATAAAAATAGGATGCGGAATTTGTTGTTATAAGGCAAAAAAACAATAAACTTGGGGGAATGGCACACTAAAATAAAGAATTGCATCTGATGCATCAAGTTGATGACGATCTGATACCAGTATTGTAAGACAAAATGTCGTGATTCCAATCATTACACCCCAAGTTACTACACCTACATGTATCTGCTGAAATTTCATTCATTTTCTGGTTTAGCATTCTAGTTATCACAAACTTTCTGTGTCTTTTCAGAAAAATGTTTTTTCTTTGAAAATTTCTTATTTCAGTAAGTGCACATGTGACCCAGAGGAAAATCTTATTAGTCTACTTACGAAATACAACAATTTTGTATCAATTGCTTAAATTCATTGTACTATGATTTATTTTAATTTTCATCTTTCGAAAAAGTTACAACTTAAGGAATGTCAAGGTGCCCAATTATTTAATATAATTTACTGCACACAGATTACTCTGATTAGCTGTTTCAACATCAAAAGCTTGGGGTTTTTATTTCATGTATTTGAGAGTGGGGTTCCGGTTTACTCAACAAAATATTTAGAAGTACGCTGTGTACGGCACTGAATATGAATAAGAAAAATGAATCTACTGATCTATTCGTATTTTCAGTATAAAATAAAATAAGTTAAAAACGCCCAACATTGATTTGAAAATTTGAAATGGCTTTCCATTCAATTTCTTTGCGACATTTCATAAAGGACTAGAGCCACGAACCCCAGGGGTTCAAATTAGCGGTGGTCCGAGGTCCGGGACCTTCCCGATACGCGATCGGACTTGCGCTTTGGGTATTAGCCGAACCCGACGGACCTTCGATATTTTTCTTTTACTTCTGTATGAAAGTAAAATGTTTTCAAATTATTTCGTTTATCAAAAATCTAATAAAATTAATGTGGTTTAAACATTTTTCGTGATGTTTTTAAACCTAAAAATAAGTAACAATTTCCTTCCTTGTCTATGTTTAGAGTTTGATTATTTTTGTCACGTGACATAATTTGACTGAATTTCATTTCTAAGTTGCCATGAGTTTGTTTCGCTTCGGTGTGACTTCTTCTAAAAGAAAACCTGGTGAAGATGACGAACAATCGGGTTCGAGTAGTAAAAAAACAAGCAAATCTAACGAGGATGATAGTTTGACAAAAGATCAGAAGTACGATCGTGAAAAACGTGAAAGAAAATTTCAGCCTCATTGGAAAAAAGATCGTCCCTGGCTCGATTACGACGAAGGATTGGGCTTGATGTCTTGTAAATATTGTAAGAAATTTCCTCTTCATTCCGATAAAGAAAGTGCTTTGGTAAAAGGTACTAAAAATTTGAAAGTAGATCCTATCAAAATTCACGAGTTAACCCCCCAGCATATTTCCTGCCAAAAACAGTGGATTAAAGATGAAAATCCAGATACTGAAATTAAAGAACTTTTGTCAGATACTAAACTTGGTCAATGTATTTTGAAACAGCAGTGTAAACCTGAACAGTTACAAAAATATAAAGTACTCTTTAACACTGCTTACAGTATTGCCAAAAAGGGGAAACCTTTCACTGATTATGAGTTTATACTTGATGTTCAAAAGAAAAATGGGGTAGATGTTGGTGAGCAATACTTCAATATTGAGGGCTGTAAACTTTTTATTCGGTGGATTGCACAGTTTTTGAGATCCAAAATGATTGCTGACATATCACAGACTCCATTCATAAGTATCTTGTCTGATGGAAGCACAGACAGAGCTGTTATTGAACAGGAGATCGTGTACATCAGATTTGTAAATAAGCAATGTCTACCCATTACTCAAATGATAGGTTTGATGTCCCTTGAATCAGGAAATGCAGATGGAATTTTAGCTGCAATTTTTGATGCTCTGAAAAGTATTAAGCTAGACAAAGAAAAAATTCAACATGGAACTGAGGGGCCCAAGTTAATTTGTTGTAATTTTGATGGTGCTTCTGTTAATTTTGGAAACAAAGCTGGGGTTTTCAAAAAAATTAAGGATGAGGTCCCACAGGCTGTTGGAATTCATTGCATTGCTCATAAATTAGAGTTGGCTGTCCTTGATGCCAATAAAAGTCTGACTTATATGAATAACTTTGAGACCACCCTGAAAGGAATCTTTAAGTTCTACTATTATTCCCCTAAGCGTAGAAGAGAAGTACTTGAGATAAGTGACATGCTTGATCAAATATTCCTACATTTTGGAGATGTAAAACAGGTTCGTTGGTTGTCAAGTAAAGAAAGGGCAGTCAAAGCTATGATAGCAAATTATGAAATAGTTGTCACACATCTTGAGCATGATTTTGTTGCTGGATCTAGAGCTGATGATGCTAATCGAGCCAAGGGTTACCATACTACTATTACTTCTATTAAGTTTCTGAAATTCCTGTACTTTTTAATGGACTTTCTACCCATTGTTGCCAAGCTATCACGTACTTTCCAATATGACAGCTACTTGATTATTGAGATCAATGATGACATAGAATCAGCTGTAATTCAACTGTCACAGCTAAAACAGGGCACTGGAAAATATTGTAAAGAGTTTATGGAGAAATTTGACAAGGAAAACAAGACCTTTGGAAAAGTCAAGATCAGTACTAGAAATGTTCCACAGCTGGACATGAAAACAGACAAGGATCTACATGCACTGGTTGATGGCACAGTCAAATACATACAATCAAGGTTCAGTTTCCTTAAAGATAAACCCTTCTCATTGCTTCAGATATTTAACTTTCACCAATGGCCTCTAGGTAGAGGGTATGAACTGGCTGAATTTGGAAATGAGGAGCTAGTTGAACTTGTAAGCTTGCCTGAATTTTTAGATGTCTTTACCCCAGATGAAAGGGAGCAGATCAAAACTGAATGGACTGAGTTGAAACTTTATTTGAGTAGGTTCAGAGCCAATCCCTTATTGGATATGTACAGCCTGGTGTTACAAAATAAGGCTGCAGCTTCTATGGCTATTGCAAGAGATGATGGAAGCACAGAAGCAGATGATTATCAGAGGAAGCTGACACCCATTGAATTGATGATCCATTGGATGATGACAGTTTCTCCATCAACCAGCACATGTGAAAGGGGCTTTTCTCTAATGAACACTTTGAAAAGTAAACTAAGAACAAGACTGACACAGGAATCATTACAGAACCAACTATATATCATGAATGAGGGGCCATCATTACAGGAATTTGAACCATTGCCCTGCATTATGTATTGGTTTGAAAACAGCACCAGGGTGCCTCACTGTAGTGGACACAAGTTAAAGACAAGAGAAGTTGAACAGGACAATACAAATTTCCAGCTAGAGGCATCAGGAAAATGAACAATTTAAAGACTCGCTGAGACAAAGTTTCCATATTAATTAATAAAAATACTACACAGTGTTTTATGATTTTATTTTAGAATAACATAAAAAGAACAAAATAGAAATATCATACACAATCAATGACAAACTAATAAGTACATTTGCTTATTTAAAAGAACAATATAAAGTTTTTAACTCAAACAAGTCAAAATGGTAGTGGAATAAATGTACATAAGAATACAAATATAAACTTAGCCTGTATCCCAACAAAAAATTATTGCTTAGTTGTTTTGGTCATTTTAGTCGTGTTAGTAGGACTTTTTGTTTTTGTGGCGGACCTTCTAATTTTGTGATGAAAAAGTCCTGGACCTTCTGGTGACAAATACTAATTTGAACCCCTGAACCCCCATATTTGGCCCTGTTAATACTCAAATATCAAAATTGGTTTGTTTTACACCAAAATTTGTGTATGCTTAGCTGGATATCTGTGTTTAAAGAGAAAAGATTTGATTATGGTGTATAAATAAATTTTCAAGTACTCTAACCCTTCAAAAAATAGCCTAAATCAGTGATTTTTCACTTTTTGGCCAAAATGACTTGTTTTTCAGTCACAATTTTGTGATTTTCTATGTGGCGCCACCCCTCGCCCATCAAAATTTTTGTTGAAATATGAAGAAAATAATGTATTTATGTAATTTAAGCAAAAATATTTATGGGCGAGGGGTGGCGCCAAAGTCATTTTCACCAAAAACCAGGTAGAAAATTGTGAAATTTAGCTAAAATTAGCATATTTTCAATTTTAGTGTCACTTTATGACGTCATTACAATGTCACAGGTACAGAAAACTTTAAAATTGATTTTGTTTTGTAAAAAGTAATCATTCTAGACTACTTGGCCACTTAATTCTTATCTAACAAATGTATTTGAAAAAATGGCCCGATTTAGGGCCAAATATGAGGGTTCCTGGCTTTAGTCCTTTGTGCACAAGCACAACCGGCACATCACTTGCAACGCCAGACAGCAGAATAGAGGAATTAAACTATCAAATCCTGTGGTAAAAAGAAAAGCTAAGACTTTTAGTGAAATGTTTGCATTAATCTAAAAAAGAATTATTGGACTTTTTCACTGATAAAATTGTTTTAAACGGACATAAAACTTACGACTTGCATCCGCCATTGTTAATTCGGAGAAGAGATTGTCACGTGTTTAAAACCGCGTGTATAAGTCGACACGTGATTAGTCGATTCTGGGTGAGTTCAGAAGTGCGCCTAAATTTTCTTTTCATTGAGAGATCAAAGACTGTGTGCCATATGCAACACACTTGATGATGAGTCACACTTCTTACTTGAATGTAAAATTAATTCTAATATTCGAACTGTCTTTTTGCAATATTATAATAACATTTATGATTTTAGTAAACTAAGTAAAACTGAAAAACTAACAAAAATTCTGAATCCAACTACAACTGAAGAAATTAAGACCGTTACTTCTTTTATTAAACAGTCATTAGAACTGAGAGAAAACCTGTCATAAATACTTTAGCTGTACATTGTAAAATTTAGATACCACTATGATTTATGTTGTTCTTTGCTTGTTTTATATCCATGTATATGTTTTTAAGAAAAAATTTTGTAAAGCTATAACCAATGCGGTTTACTGTGTGCTTTAATAAAATAAAATATTTTTTACACACTTCAAAGATTTATGCTGAGATAATTTAACTATATTTTATTTTCTCAGATTTATGATATCAATTTTAAACCTCCACATTTAAAACAAATTAATATGCAATACAGCATAATTATACTATAATTTCAGAATAAAATTCTCAATAAGCACAAAACGTTCACCAAACGATGAAAATCATGTTTACACAACGCTTTCAATTATTTTTGAAGTCATTCGGTGGTTTCGAATTTCAACGATTTAATTGTAGAAAACAGATGGACTTAAGACTGAATTTTAAAAATATAGTTGTAGGGCGTCCGTCGAAGTTAAATAGACAATAGACAATATTTATTTGCATAAACACATTTACATTAAATGGTTATAACACAAAGAATAAGCAAAAATGTCAATAAACAGTTATTTACAAACATAGCTATATTAACATCGCATGACAGTGGTACTAATTTATTTTTTGACATTTAATTGTGTTTTCTATATAGAAATAGTCCGACATTTTTCTTATTTTACTTGATTATATCAGAACAGAACAGATTTTTATTAACCAATTATAGGTGCCCGTTACAGGCAGAATGAATTACAATTCATTTATACAGAACACACATAAAATAAATCATAATAAATAAACAAAATAGTTTCATTTTAAGATAATTATAGTCATTATAAGAACATATTCATGAATATAATCTATATATAAAGTAATGAGGGTATCCAGTAAGGACAAGGCAAGGGGAGACAACTCTATCATTTTTTTAATCCATTTCAATTTATGCTTGACGTTTTTCTCTCAAATCGGATACTAATTTCAATAGAAGTTTTATAACATATGTATCTTCATTGCTCATTAACCATAAGAACTTATTATTAATACAAAGGTTTTTAAAAATTATAATATTTATCATTCATTTCTTCAATAAAAGTTTTTCTAATTTCTTCTAAGTTTGTTTCTAGTAGCGATATACTTTAAAATATTAATTTAGTCTTGTTTTACATCTCCCATTTTACAAATGACTGATGCAAGAGTTATTTTAACATTTAGAATGAATTCGTTAAAATCACGTGTTTTTGATATGGTAGGAGCTCTGACGACCCACGGCACCAGCTTGCTGGAAAAATGCCGAGCACGTCAGAGCAATTTAGGACTATCATAGAAACCGTCTTATTGGTATCATTGTATGATGTACAACTTACGATAACGATTACGAATAATTTTATTTCAATCATATTATTGCTTTCGACATCTACAACTTTAAAACAATTATACTGTTACAACCCTTTAAGTTGACCATGTAACACCCAATAGGTAACTTAGCTAGAAAGGTAGGTGAAGCATGAGTGTGTATTGGGGTGATCAGTATACATAGCTGTCCAGTGAAATGACAGTAAAGGGGATTAAGACGTGGCCATATGTTCAAATAAGTCAGCTCGTTAAACTGGAATTAGTAAGTAAGACTAAAGTGACAGACCTGGCAACACATCCCACTGTATGAGATACCTACCTGAAGCTGCATACCAAATATTCAAACCAAAGACTAAAAATAGGTGAGATATCTGTTACGAAAAAGAGTGTGACGGACGCCCGGCATTTCTACATGCCTGCTCCACGTTGCGTCGGGGGACAAGAAAGGGGTAAACAATCTCGCTTTTTTTCAATTTATGCATAAAATTACAAAATTTGATAACTCTATATAGGATGGTTTTCTTCTGAACTCGTCAACTTGATATGAGTTGGTGACCAACATTTACTCAAGGGGAGCATCTGTAGATCGGGATGCAGGTATACCATTACGCATAATTAGTTCAATTTTAAGCAAGTCGTTGTAGTTGATAACAGCTAGTCTATCTACGTACAGCACTTCTTATCTTTTAAACGTGCCAATCATACAGTTTGTCAAAATGTATGCTTCATGTCATTTAAGTTTCCTGTTGGTGTGTTTTGGGTCATTTTATGGTAGTTTTGGACTATTGGAAAATGTAGGCAATGTTGGTACTTTACAGAGCCAAGTTGCTGCATTACAACAGAAGGTGGCGACGTTGGAGAGTGATGTTCAAAGTTTGAAGCAGAAAAACAGTAAGACTGAGTAGTTTAATATATTATATAAATTAATAAACTTGTCTTTCTTGAATGCCTAAACGACAGGTTGTCAATTACCGTAGAGCGGGTTATTTTCGCAGGGGTAAATTTTCGCGGTTTTTGTGTAATGACGTACATGTATGTGAAAAATATTTTCGCGGTTTGTGAACTTGTTAGTATAAGATTTGCGTAAGATGGATATTTTTGCTGGATTTATTTTCGCGGCAGTTTCCGTCGACCCGCAAAAATAAGCGAAAAATAGCCCGCTATACGGATGTACTCAATTTCATTCTCAAGGTATGATGGAGCATACAAGCTGGACTTTTTTTTATTGTGATTTTAGGGATTTGCCCCTATGCAGCGACTTCTAGTAAAGACAAGCTATGTGCAATGAAATGTTCAGCTTATAATTCTTATCAGACATGCATTCATGCGTATACTCATTTCTGATTGGTCGAAACGTCATTGCCAGATCCGTTCATACTTTCCAAGCTCCCCACAGCGCTCTCTCCTTTCGTCGATTAGACCGCTGCACCCAGCGGTTTTGACCAAAAAGCCCATTTCTGGCTATTGCGCACTTTTTGTGAGATTTATTGCGGAAATAAGATTTTTTAAATTAAAATACTTAAACTTCAGATAAATTATTTACATTTTGGCAACTTTTGATGAATTTTTGTTTTTTGATGAAATATAAAGGTAGAACTATATTGTTGCGTATTGTTTTGATTGTTTACGTTTGTGAATTTTATTTCAAGATGGACGATCAAATTCACCGAGCTGTTTGTGAAACTTACCCTGGATTTACCTTAAAACCAGAACAACTATTAGCAGTTAGATACATCGTGGAGGGATGCGATGTATTTGTTAATTTGCCCGTTGGGTTTGGCAAAAGCATGATATTTCACATTTTACCTAGTAGGCATTTTATAAATTCAAATTCTTTCAATATACATGTAAATTGGCACAGACACAAACCAAGGGCAAGGAATTAAATCTAAATAATTCCTAGACCTTGCACAAACAGTTTTACATGTTTTCTATATAAGAAGCAAAGGGGTAATCAAATATCATTATACCGAAAAGACGAAGACAAAATTGGTAGACAAAAATTAAGACATCGCAAAGAAACAAACCACACAACATTTAAAAACACACACATTACAACAAATTGCTTTAAGGTTTCTATATAACTTTTACCTTGAATACATACAAGTTGATATAAATGACCAGAATTCAAGCCACTGTGGTATCTTTAGGTAAGCATAATCAGACATAGACAAAGTGAAAATTTACATAATCTGCTTCAGGGATTATTCAATGTGGCTGTGCACCATGAGAAATTAAGTAATATGGGTTCAATAAACCAAACAATTATAACAGTTAATTCTTTAGTAAAGAAGAAGGTACATTGTAATTATAATGAACTGCTAGAAATACTATAAATATGTACATTTATGTCTACTGTATTCAGTCATGTCAGTGTTCTGAAAATTAGAGCACTTGACTGTACGTGGAGTTGTACACTTTTTGAGGTTTTAACTTTTAAAATCTCTACGACAAATGAGAATCGGTTGCAATCATTTTCCCAAATAAAGGGGTGAATCGGTTGCAATCATTTTCCCAAATAAAGGGGTGGACAAGACCTTCAAACACTCAATTATAAGTTAGTAATATTTTTACAGTTACAACACAATGAAACAAACCAGATTATAATTTGAAGGTAACAAAAGCGTGGAAAATTGCTACAAATAGTACGTGGAGTCGTACACCTCAAAAGGTTGAAAATTTTCGTTCATTTTTTACCAAGTCGTATACAGAGTGAAAGACAATCATTTCAAAGACATTTTTTCACTGCTTATTTTCCAGAAAAAAAAGCAGAATAGCATCATATCTGTTTGTTTATCAATATGCATGTTTGACCACCTCTGAAAATCAGCAAATTTATATTTTAAGCATTAGTACTGAAATCAAGATTGAAACTTTTGAAAATATTTGCGGAAAATAATTAGAATAACATTATTTTGCAATGTCCAAGTGATTTCTGATCTAAGCTTTTCACAAAATGGTGTTTTCAGCTTAATTTGTATTTCTTTCTTTATGTTGACCAATGCAAGGGTGTCGGGATTCACTAAAAACATAATTGTAACTTTTTTCCAAAAATATTTCAAAAAATATTTTAAAAATTTTGTAAGACAGATCGTTTTACCGGTATTCAGTTTTCAATAAATATATTGTATGTTTAACAAATAAAAATTCTTAATTGACGTTTTAGAAAAGACAAGTTTACAACCTAGCGGATTAATCGGACTTCGATTTTTAATTTTAATTTAATAGTTCTTCAACCATGTCAACTCAAAAACGTGACTTATCCTGTACATGCTGTAAAAGAACATATTAATGATATAGTATCTTTTATGCATAAAAATATTTGTATCTTCATTTCCCGTAAAAGTTAATTTTGAAACAAACCAAAAGTGTACGACAGTACGACTCCACGTACAGTTACTCTACAGATAAATAATTTTTATTATCAGGAAATGACTGTAAAGATTGTACACAAATTGATGACATATAATTTTTTAATTAGAGCTATTTGAGATTCTTGGAAGAACAGACAACAAAGTCATAGTTGTGTCACCATTAAATGTCATCATGAGGGATCAACTTTTAAAGTTGCAAGAGAGATCAATAGCTGCAGTTCAGCTAGATCAAAATTGTTGTGTGGTGCAAGGAAGCGAAAAAGATGGTTAGTTCAATTTTTTTTAAACATGTTTCTAAATTTGTCAGGCACATTTCCATAAATACATGTAGAATAAAGAACAAAACAGTTTTACTATAAAGTTCTTTTTATTTTTATTTGATCTTACTTTGATTCATTATTGTTGTGTTGTTCATATTATTGTTTTGATCAGTTTTATATGTATTAACAAGGTCATTATTAGTGCAACTCATGAAAGTAAGGGGGCTTGTGGGATACCCTGAGTGTCGGCGTCTGGATCCACTTACAGAAGAAAGGTTAAGGTCCATACATAATTAGTGACAAGTGCCACATCAACCATATTGGTATGGAAGGTGCACTTAGCAGTGCTGGCTGTGACCTACATTTTCCACATAAATGACCACTTACAGATGAATGGTTTAAGTCCATTCTCACTTACTGACAAGTGCCATATCAACCATATTGGTGTGGTAGGTTCACTTAGTGATGCAAAGCACAATGTACAAATGTACATCATGTACATGGAGATTTGGATGCTGGCTATGACCTATATTTGTTGCATGGACGACCACTTACAGAACAATGGTTAAAGTCCATTCCTTCTAAGAGGGAAGTACTACATCAACCATATTGGTGTGTTTAACAAGATGCATGGTTCAGAAGCTTGTTGTGACCTTGTTTTTCCCCACGGATGAACACTTAAAATTTGGAAAAGTCAAGTCCTGCTTAGTGTCAATAATGTGTTACAAAATAGATTACCTATGTTTAATATATGTTTTTATCTATTTATTCAGTCATACTTTTTGTTTTATGTACATTCTTATGATTTTCTTTTATATTGAACTTTTATTTATATATTACATATTACAACCTGTTTATATCCTGATTTGTCATTATGGCTTAAATATCACAGATGGGACTTTAAGCAAACAGCTATCAATCAAACATAAACTATGTAGTAAGCCATAGAAGTTAGCTTAGGACCAACAGCTTGTGACCTGTAAAAATATGTTTGGTTCTGTGAATTGAAGCAACTTTGCAACCAACTAAAATAATAATGAGTACAAAATCTAAAAGAATGCAGAAAGTTAAAATGATTTATTTTATATTACATGGAATATTATGGAATTACATTGTACATGAACAAGCAATTTGTAAAGACAGGGATGTCATAAGTGAGAAAATCTGACAGATTTGTTTTGAACCCATGAGATAAGACCTGGAAATTTATTTTAAAATTAAAGGTTTCCAAAAATAAATTTAGTTTCAGTTGTGAAGATCCTCTTTAATTTTTTACATGTATGTTGCTAGTTCTGTTTCTTTGCAAAGATTTTTATTTTACCTTTTTTCTCTTCAATTTTTAAAATTCTTTGTAAGGAACATGAATTTAGTATATAAAAAGGGAGACGTGATGTCTGGGATCAGATCCCATTGCAGAGGAGAAGCCCTTCTTCATAACTGAAAAATGCATTTTACCTGATTTTGTAGTTATAAATGCTGTTTCAAACAGCAGTATCATATTGTCACACCCAGAATCATTAATAACAGCCAACAAAAGTGTAGAGATTTTACGGTGCCTTGAGGGGAAAGTTGGAGTTGTGGTTGTTGATGAATGTCATAAAATAGATGATTGGTAATTAAAACAATTGAATTGCCTTTTGTCATGTTTGTGTTTGATGTTGTGCATTCTAAATTTTGTTTGTTACTTTATTTTTGATTGTATTTACATGTATATGTTTTAGAGTTCTGTGTTTAAAAATTCTTTTAATGTTTTCACAATATACAGCTAGCTAAAAATGTTTGTTCAGATGCCATATTTTTACAAATGATTATTAATTTTTAATAAGAACAATATTTACATGTACACAATGTTAACATGGCACATGTATATGATAAAGTCTTGATATGAATTATTTCAATGAATTTTTAAAACAAATACAGTTTGTATACCATAGGACATATGAAAATATATTGGCTTTACGAAAATTGATGATGTAAAGAAGATAAAGATGTTTTCTTTTCAGGGGTAAAGAGTTTAGAAAAAGTTTTTTGGAACTAGGAAGCCTAAGGTCTTTTTTTCCAAATTGTACAGTTGTTTGCCTAAGTGGTACATTAACAGATAAACACATAAAAACAATATCCAGTAGTATGTTGATGGAAGGCTATAAGTTGGTATCTGCAAACCCTGACAAACCCAATCTCAAACTAGTGGTCATCAAGAAGGAATGTATGCCAGGAAAAAGATCCATATGTAATATATACGAGGAGCAGGTCAGAAAACTTCAACAACAAAAGGGAAGCTTTCCTGTAACTCTAATGTTCATGCCAATGGAGTATATTGCATCTGCAATGTCCTTTGCATGTTCGTTATTTTCAGCCAGCACTACAAGTATAGATAATTCTCTATTTGGGTGCCTCTATTCCAATCAGGACCAAGTTGTTACTGATAAGATTTTGGAAGAGCTGATGAAACCTAACCCTCAGTTCCGACTTGTTTTCTGTACTTCTGTTTTAGGTATGGGTTTTGATCCTCCAGGAGTAGAAACGGTCATCCATTGCAAACCTCCTAGGTTGTTAATCAACTACTTACAAGAGATAGGGCGAGCAGGCAGAAGAGGTCAACAGGCAACAGCCATTCTCTACTTTAGTCCAGCAGACATTGGTAAAAACATAGAGGGAATGTCTGATGATGTCAGAACATACTGTAATTCTAAATCTTGTCTGAGGGAGTGTTTGTTGAAAGCATTTCAACACTCAAGATCTGAGGAAAGTCCAGTGGGATGTTTATGCTGTAGTGTATGTGAAGCAATATGCTCTTGTGATGACTGTGAACTAGTTCAAGTTGTTGATAATATTGATATTCAGTAGGACTATCAAAATCATAATAATCAATTGGTAATAATGAGATGTGGAATTATTGTACATGTCCTCTGTAAACTTTATTTCATGCATGAACCTGTCTTGGTAATTATGCACATACGATGTTGTGAACTAGCTCAATTTGTGGACAATATTGATAATCAGAATTCTAAATTTAACAGACCATCAAAATCAATTATGATAGATAAAAATGCGGTGTGGAATAACTGTTCATGACAAATTATCTGTAAACTTTACTTCTTTGAATGATCCTGGCTTGGTAATCATTTTTTTCAAACTAAATAACAATAGATTTCACACCAGATATCAATGGTTATTTCTTTCATTTGGCTATAAATTTTGAGTGTTGGAAGCATTGGTATGAATACTATAGTATTTATGATCCATTTATTGTTATTAATGTTGAAAATTGGAATTAAATGGGCAAAAAATAAAATTATCAGATTTGAGATGGACAATTTTTTTATGCATTAACTTTAAAGTAATGGGCCAACCAATTGTTAAAAAGTTTTATTCTGATGTTATTCATCACTAAAAGAAGCTTCATCTTGCATTTCGGATTTGCAAAAAAAACAAAAGAGGACAAAAATGGGCATAACAAGTAATACTGTGAATGAGCTCACAAAAGGATAACCCTCCCTTCATATTGAACATTTTACTGCCAAACAAACACAAGTCCAATTATATCCTCTCAATGATATCTGAGAACGATAAATATTCTTCATGCATATCTACATGCCATGAACTTTCTTCATATATAATAATTAAGTTTCATCAAAATCCTTCAAGCTGTTTAGGAAAAGTTGCACTTTCAAAGGTCTCCCATTGAATTCATTAATTCTAAGTCAATTACAATTGTATCTCACATATGATGTATGGGACTTTCTTTATGTAAAGTTTTATCAAAATCCATTCAGCAGTTTAGTAAGAGTTGCGCTTTAGAGGTCTCCGATTTTCTGTATTTGAAAAGTGGAAGTCCAATTTTCTGCTCTTAATAATATCTGATAAATGAAAATTCTTTATACACATCAACACATAATGTACTTCCTTCATGTAAAGTTGCATCAAAATTTGTGGAGCAGTTTAGGAAAAGCACTTACAATATTATGTGGACTGAAAGACAGGGTGATTCCAAAATGTGATAAATATTCAAAAATTGTATTTTTCCTCCTAAATTAGTTCTTGTACATGTACATTCAGAACAATTTAAGCTGATCAGTAATTCGAACAGAAAAAGAAACTGAACAAAGAAATAATGCTTTTTATTAATCTATCAGGTAGTCAAGAAATAATTCATCTTAAGCCGTCATAAATTTTAAATGTTTTTGATTTGTAGCAGGCCAAGTTTGCGGGTCTATTTCATCCACGCCAGGGACTTGCAATCTTACGACCTTTTAGAGTGCGCCAGAGGATTGCATCCTGTTCTACAAACCAAGTCCCACCCCCTTTTTTGAAAATTTGTAAACATGAAAACTATAAGTTATAACAGCAAATAACAAAACTTTTTACATCAAATAATTAAATTAAAGTACTATATCGCTATTTACTAGCACCATAACTTTTAAAACTCATAATCTCAACTAACATAAATATATGATTATTCAATTCAATTGTTGACTCCAGATATAACTCTAAATGGCACCAGATTGCAACAGCAAAAGTACTAAGATTGTGATATTAACTTTCATGAGTTCTCATTATAAATCATTTCCCTCTTTTAAACATGTTTTTCATCCCCGCATGGAAAAAAATGAATGTGTAAAGCCAATTTGAATAATTTCCCAATGTAAGAATTAACTGCAAATTACCATTCGTAACAATAGATAGTTAACTGCCATTTATTGAGTCATATTGACATAAACTATTGAATTAAGTGAAAGAATTACATATGATAACACACCTAATGTGTTCTTACAATGTACTCATCTTATAATCTATTCAAATAAAACACACCAAATTGTACTCTATGAGCTAACTTATTCTACTGCAAATACATCTAATTGTGCCCTAATAATAGCTAACTTATTCTACAGCAAACACTCCAACATGTGCTCTAAACATAGCTAACTTATTCTACTGCAAACACACCTAAATGTGTTCCAACAATTAACACCCTATACTTATTCTACTGTATGTGACAAAATATGGTCTAACAACATACCACATTATTTTACAGCAAACACACCTAAACGTGTTTTAAACATATGATATTATTCCACTGTAAACACATCCTGATATGAGTTCTAACAATATGCTATTCTTATTCTATAGCAAACACACCTAAACATGCTCTAAACATAGCTTACTTATTCTACTGCAAATACATCTAAATGTGCTCTAAACATAGCTAACTTATTTTACAGCAATCACACCAAAATGTGCTCTAAACAATTGATACCTAATCTACTGTAAACACACCTTATGTGTTCTTACAATCTACTATTTTTATTCTACAGCAAACACTCCAACATGTGCTCTAAACATAGCTAACTTATTCTACTGCAAACACATCTAAATGTGTTCTAACAATTAACACCCCATATTTATACTGTATATAATTTGACAAAATATAGTATAACAACATACCATAACTATTTTACAACAAACACACCTAAATGTGTTCTAAACATACAAACTTATTAAAAAGTAAACACACCTAAATGTGTTCTAAACATACCAAACATATTCCACAGCAAATACACCTAAATGTGCTCTAAACATACCACACTTATTCTACAGCAAACACACCTAAATGTGCTCTAAACATACCAAATTATTCTACAGCAAACACACCTAAATGTGCTCTAAACATACCAAACATATTCTACAGCAAACACACCTAAATGTGCTCTAAACATACCAACTTATTCTACAGCAAACACACCTAAATGTGCTCTAAACATACCAAACATATTCCACAGCAAACACACCTAAATGTGCTCTAAACATACAAACTTATTAAAAAGTAAACACACCTAAATGTGTTCTAAACATACCAAACATATTCCACAGCAAATACACCTAAATGTGCTCTAAACATACAAACTTATTAAAAAGTAAACACACCTAAATGTGTTCTAAACATACCAAACATATTCTACAGCAAACACACCTAAATGTGCTCTAAACATACCAAACATATTCTACAGCAAACACACCTAAATGTGCTCTAAACATACCAAATTATTCTACAGCAAACACACCTAAATGTGCTCTAAACATACCACACTTATTCTACAGCAAACACACCTAAATGTGCTCTAAACATACCAAACATATTCTACAGCAAACACACCTAAATGTTCTCTAAACATACCAACTTATTCTACAGCAAACACACCTAAATGTGCTCTAAACATACCAAACATATTCTACAGCAAACACACCTAAATGTGCTCTAAACATACCAAACATATTCTACAGCAAACACACCTAAATGTGCTCTAAACATACCAAATTATTCTACAGCAAACACACCTAAATGTGCTCTAAACATACCACACTTATTCTACAGCAAACACACCTAGATGTGTTCTAACAATGTACTTAATCTACTGGAAATTCTATGACAAATGATGTTTAACAACATACCATCTTATTCTATTATAAAAACACTAAAATATGTAACAATTAGATATCATTACTGTAAACACAATTCAGAATTTGTTCTGACAAAATATAATACTAAACAGATATAGTATAACATATACTAATACACCATGCTTTTACAATATTTCAAACAAAATGTTTATTAAATTCAATCTTTCTCCACCAATTCTGTGTCTGGAACCTCATCCACATTACATTTTCCTTAAAATAATAAATTGGTACTTAATTAGAAACAAAAGGGGGATTAGAAAAAGATAAATGGGAAATTTGAAATAAATATATATAACAAAATAACTTGATATTGCATGCATATTTGTGAATTTGTAGAAAAAAATTATGAATATGTGGGTGAAAAAAATCCACATTTCACTTGTTGGCTTTTTAAATCTAGAATAAAAAAATGTTATGTACATCAGGGTATTTGTCAAGAAGTTTTAGGTAGCAGTGGTGGTCCTCAATATATTAACTTGTCTGACAGCAGAAATGTGCAAATTTGTTATGTGCCTTTTCCATAGTTATAATTCTTATGTCTACCAATGACCAACTCTAAATTGACAGTGTGTTTTGCAACAATCAGGAAGTACTTATATTTCACCCTTCCGTAGTTCACTCTCATTCTTGTTTTTATTTCAAGTACATTGCTGATTGTAGTTTGATTGTTTTGTGTGTTTTTTGTATTATGCTTGTTTCTTTGTTTAGTTTTAATTGATTTAGTATTTTTTGAATTACTGACATTGTGATATGTCCAAAAGTTATTTTTTAGCTTCTCTCAAAAGTGTAATAGAATTTTACATCTTACCACAATTTACATAATATCTGGTAAATCATCTTCTCCATCAAAGTCTTCATCCCCACTCTCTTCCTCTTCACTCTCTTCCTCTGACATAATAAAAGGACCCTCTTTTAAATTGCTGATGATCCTATCAAGATCAATTGACATTTTGTGAATGTCAACAGTATCAATTGGTGTTCTTGATATAGAGTCATGGCCACTGCATGTACGACCCGGTTTAAAAAGAAAGGGTCTGATGTCCCTAAGTTTCTTTGAGACAATATCAATATCTTTGTCTGTTAAAGATCTTGAGTGCCTTGATGATTTCTTGGGAACTTTGTGGGCTGTATCAAAGTTGGAGCAAACAGATGAAATGATGGGTGCTGCAGCTGTTACAATGTTGATGGCATTTTCTGTTTTGTTGGCTCCTAGACCCCGTATCAGCTCCTTTTGATGGCGAACAGAATGTTCTTGAACCAGATCTGCTTCTACATTGTTGCCTGCACCACCTCGTACATTAACAAAGCTTCCCTCCAACACTCTTAACTTGTCTAAAGGTGACAGTTGAAAGTCCACTTTGAAAATGTAGTCGATGCATTCAACAAGATACTTGGATAGACATGAATGGCTATAAAAAAATGGAATGCATGTCTTTAAATTCGGAATGACTCTTGAGACATCTCCTTCTTTAGCTGTGTCTTCTAGGTTAAGGAGATGAAGACCCCATATACAGAGCTGCCTACTATAGTTGAAAAGGAAATCTTCATTATCCTCAATTCCTTCCTTTTCATTGCCAAGGTTATAGTATAGATCTACAATTAATCCTGTTACACTCATCATGACTTGATGCTTCACTTTCCTGCTGGCATTTGTCATGTCAGGAAGTCCATGAGGTGTATCTTCTTGGCTTTGCATGTTGTATAGCTCCATTACTTGTTCCTGTAAAAATATGTAGGTCAACAAATCATAAATTTATTTGTTGTTAATTATATTCAATTACTAGTTACAGAATTCATATTGGGATTCATATATAAATTGAGAACTTATTAGAAATACAAATAAAAAGGTTTAGAACTAAGTTGTGCTAAGCATTCACTCTCAAGAAAGCAGAAATTTAAAAGAAAAAGTGGAACATATTTTAACTTTTCATGCCTAGACGGTGTACTAAATTTGAAATCAATCCCTCCAAATGAAGCTGAGAAAATAATTGTATGGGATGCATGGAAATGAGGGTAGAAAGACATGGTTATTGCAATAAAGTACCCTCAATTAAGAGTGGAGATAATCTAAGTAAAGGTAAAATAAAAATACAATTTTACAAGAATGGAATTCCAGGGTCCCCGGCCGGTGAAGAAAAAAATATTTAACACGGCTGATTTTTTAACTTGACCTAGGTATTAATGGTTTAAACATTGGTATCAATTTCATGGAAGGATTTCTGTAGGGATGAGAGCGCTTACAGGTCTGTTTTGCAAAAAAAAAAAAAAAAACATAGTCGTTTTTATGGTCAAAGTCCCCTAACTCCTACAAAAATTATCAAAATATGCTGATTGTCGAACTTGACCAAAGTATTGGTGATATAAACATTAGGTATAAATTACATGAAAATCTGTCAACATCTATAGGGATGAGAGCGCTGACAAGGTCTTTTTTGCAAAAAAACAGAGTCGTTTTTATGGTCAAAGTCCCATAACTCCTACAAAAATTATCGAAAAATGGGTCAAAGACAGAAATGGCTGGATTTCGTTTAACAGGAAGTAGGTGAGCGATAGACCTGAAATCGACTCCCACGTTATGGGAGCCCATTCTGATGCTGCATACCAAATATCAAGAGGCTGTGATTAGCAGTTGCTGAGAAAACTGTAACGAAATCTAAAAGATATTACATGTAATACAAAAAAATAAAATCATGACTTGAGGCCTTAAGCAAATTCATGCATGCAAAAAGAAAATAAACAAGTCTATCTCTTTATGTCTATTTTAAAATTAACTCCTACAAAAATTATCGAAAAATGCTGATTGTTGAATTTGACCAAGGTATTAGTGATATAATCATTTGGTATAAATTTCATGAAAATCCAACAAAATTTGTAGCCTTGAGAGCGCTTACAAAAAGTGTGACGGACGGACGGACGACGGAAAGACGGCATTTCTATGTCCCCGCTCCCTGTTGCGGCGGGGGACAAAAACCCTTTAAACTATTGCAGGCAGAGATTGATATAATGCATATTTTAATTGCCACAATTTGATATCTCATTATCATCTATCTATGAAGTTTTATAACTACCTTGATCATACAAGAAGTGATCATCTTCAAAAATTCACAATGTGAATGGAACTTCCCCTTAACTTTCCCAGTTACATCTGTCTTTCTCAGTAGGTTTCTGAAAAATGAGAGGGAACCCTCCTGCTTTTGAGAGGACACTGAGTAAAGTTTCTTGTAAGCCTTCTGGAAAAGAAAAAAAAAATCAAATAAAAGGCTATTATTACTCTACTTTATTCACAAGGTTGGGCGGAGCTTAAATTTCTTCGTGTTTAATGTAAGATTTAAATGAAGAATCCCGAAATAATTGACCCGTGACCAACCCGGTCGATAAAATAGAGTAATAAGATCAATCAAACCATTTTAGAAAAAGATCTATACACCTGTACACCTGTAAGTTCATAATATTAACTCCTATAATGAATTTTGATATCTTTCATTGTTTTTGAGCTTTTTAAAAAAGAAAATACTGTTTTACCCCACTGTTCTATATTTTAGCAACGACGTCCATGTTTTATCAAATCAATTCAAAATGAAGATCATTTGTAGCCAATATGTCATATAGCAAGCCTATCAATTTTCAGTCAAATTGGTACAGTACGTAGTTTCAGACAAGAAGATTTTTTATATTGTTTACAGACGACGCATAGTTATGGCAAAAGCTCAGCCAGGTGAGCTAAAAAACAAACTTGTAATTACAAAAATACCAACTTTGACTTAAATTTCTTGTTCATTTACTCCATATCCTTTCATAAATTATCAAAGTAATGTTTGCTTGGTCCATTATATTGTAAATCTTTCTTATGTTTGTCTATTAGATAATAACCTCAACAAAATCTTGTTTTAAATGCCATAATTCACACACAACAGGTCTCAGATGGTCAAATCTTCCTGTGGCAGTGGGAGACAATCGTCTAAGATTAATGGCTCCAACAAATCTTACTTTAGTAAGCTGGTCCCCTCCAACAACAACTCTGAACTTGTCAAGCATGTCAATATTTCCTAAAATATTTATAAATTAAATGTGATTGTGAATTCAAACAGATGAAATTTTCAATGTATATATTGATTAATCATTTGTTTTTTAATCTTTATTTATATTTATTGGTAATAAAGATCTAGTAAATATCATGAATATAGTCTGCGATACTAAAACAAGAGTTATTATTAAAGTATGTTTCGTCTATCAGCACCATCAGAAACAATGATTCTTTCTTACTTCCACTACAAGGTCAAAAGATGGGGATGCAACTGTGCTATAAAGCTACAACTGGAGCATATGCATACCAAGTTTCATCAACCTACATGTAGCACTTATAGTTCTTGAGATACGGAGGTGCTATTATTATATGTATTGAAAATTGTCAAAGTCACTCAACTGGAAAATCAAGGTCAAGGTCAATAAATGGGGACACAGCTTTGCTAAGCAACTAATAGGGCATAAGCGTACCAAGTTTCATCAACCTAGAACCTTTAGTTCTTGAGATATGAGGTGCTCATAAAACCTTACCAAAACATTAACACTGCCTCGCCGCCGGTAAAGTAACACCTATGTGCCGCTCTGCTTTGCAGGTGAGACAAAAAATCATGTGATTAAATGTAACGTTATTTGTGAAGTAACGTGACATTATTTCACTTGAAAACTTTTTTCAAATTACTGAAAAAAAAGAGACTATTCTATACTTTCTGTTTCAATATTATCTACATCTAGTCTTGTATCATACCGGCCCTACCTAGCTTGTTTAATACTGACCTAGATATAGACAGTATCGAAATGGAAAGTACATGATATTCTATATTTAGGAAGCAAGTTTCCATTATAAAGTACCAGTTTAAAATAAACTATACTATGAAAAACTATAATACAAACCATAGGCTTCTCTGAAATATTGTTGAAGTGTTCTTTCATATGCTTCCATTATGTCCACTACATCTTCGTATTTGGCTTCATTCTTATGCTGGATAGGCAGCTCAAAAACAAATGATTTTTCAGACATTGATGAAAGGTGCTGAACTTCGATGATGTGAGGTGGTACGATCCCTTTCATCCATTTAAACGTTTCCATAGTACTCAATACTCTAGCAATCTAAATAAAGACATGAATAATAATTGTTTTTTTGAAAATTAAAATATTTCACATTCAATTACAAATCATGAAATTAGGCCTGGCAAATATTTCTATTATATGGTAAAAATATTTAATGAAAATCTCAATATAATTTCAATAACCTTTGTAATAGTTCATTTGCATTAACTAGCGCTTCCATTTGCATGTCATATGATCATATAAAAGTTACAGCAAATGAGTTTAGAATAGATTGAAGATGGTTCAGGGATCCATATATAATCAAATTACATCCACCGGATTTCCTAATACAGTCATTTATTTTTAAATATTGAGTGTGACAGACATTTGAGCAAAGGACATGGTACGATAAGGGACATATTTGGATTGTTTTAATATCCTGCTTTCCATCAATGTTAGATGATATTATCAAAAAAAATATTAGAACAAGTTTTTACATACACTTGAACTTCAAAATAGCACAGGTAATCTTTTCCATGACAATTTTGTATTTTTAGTCATACAGGGGGCCAAATATGGGCCTAACTGTACCTTTTCCGTAATTTTAACATGACAAATCTAAAAGATATTACATGTAATACAAAAAAATAAAATCATGACTTGAGGCCTTAAGCAAATTCATGCATGCAAAAAGAAAATAAACAAGTCTATCTCTTTATGTCTATTTTAAAATTAAAATGAAGCAAAAAAGAAACTTTATGAAATTGCTTAAGCTGGCCATCAAATTATATTTTGGCAGTAGATTACATATGAAAAAGTACCATCTAGTATCTTCAAACAGACACTGTGAGCAGAAAACCTATTTTGGTGGGTTTTTTTCCGCAAAAGACAAGTTTGTGTCATCAAAATGAATATAAATGCATAATTTAACTAAAATTACCAAATAACAATATGCTGTCTTTAATTTGTCCAGTTCAAAGTCTGAGGCCTTTAAAATACTGCTATTCAGTATTTCAGGAAGTACTTGAGCTTTTCTGTCCATGTCCTGTTTTGATAAACGCACAGATATGGCGTTGGTGGCAAACAAATGCAGATCAAGATTCCTTTTATCCACACTCTAAAAAAAATTGTGAAAATAAAATTGTATTTAGACTGCAACTTACCATATTAAACTTTTTTAATAACCAAACTATAGATGTTTCTCTAAATTCTTTACTGATTGAACTACACTTCATACATTCATTCATGGCAATGCAAATAGTGTGCTTAAATTCTTTCCGGCATGAGTTTGCAGTTCATTCCTTATTCACCATGAGTAAGATAAAAGACAGAATGCAAATTGTTTTTTTTTTTTTTAAGTTTTAAGCTTTTATTCTTTGTGTCAATTGGTTTTGTCATGCATTGCTTTTTCTGCATTCCAACATTTGTGCAATATAATTCTTTTTAAGGATCATTTGAGTATTTCACAAACTTAAAAAGATCTATACAAAATAAAATCAAAAGTTAATATCATTAGAAACCTGTACAGTTCTTTTGATGTATATGTCCAAATTATCCCCGGTTATCTTCAGCAGAGGATTTCTTTTCAGGTATTCAATGAGGGCCTTCTGATTGATATTAGCTGCTTCTTCTAAAATCCTTGCCTTTGATGATGTTGACAAAGAAATTCCAACCTTGTTAAGACGTGTGAAAACCTGAAATAAACAAAAAATATGTCCAAAAGACCTAACACCCATTCTTACAGGCTCTATTATTTAATAATTTTTGTATCCTCATTTCCTGCTTCAGTCACATATGAAGTTGATCAGACTAAAATAAGTAAAATATTAAACCGTGTTTGTTTATTCATGTCCTTATGTACATGTGTATTAAGTTTCATGATAATACAATTCTTTCTTTATGGTATTTTACATTTTTATGAAAGGTTATTTAGGGGCAATGCATGCTTCTCCTCTTTTTTTTACATTTTTTACAATTCAGTAATGTAAATTGTAAGAAACAGTTTAACTTTTATTACCATATCATCAGCATGACCTCTAATGCATATAGAGGAAATCAGCCTTTGAAAAGCATTTATCTCAGGATTTCTTGTAAAGAGCACCAGAGAATAAATCACAGCCACTATGGATTTTTTGTTGTCCTTCCTGCCAATAGCCTCGAACAAAAGTTCATAAAAAAATGGGGTCCTGTAAATAGAGTATATAAGAGATACTTTAATACGTTAACAAGATAATGTTTATGATCAACTTGAAGTGTAATATAAAACATGTGTGGTGTCTAGCTTACAGTTAAAGTCTTGTCTGCCTTAAAGGTTTGTGGTTCTTCAGATAATAAATAAGCCCCAAAAATTAATCTTATGCAACATGTATTCAGAAATATAAAATGAAATTGATCAAACAAATTAATTCCTATTTCAAATGTTCTATATCAAAACATTGATTTTATATTTCATAATGTCATATAATTTACTAAATTATTCTATTTTCATTCTAATTGTAACATGTATGGCTGTGCTTCAATGTCACAAAGCTGTGTAGTGACATTGGCATACCAGTTCTATAGTTAAAAAATGATGTGGCATTATTAAAAGAACTATTGATTTGGGGGTATAATGTTCATGAAGTCTGATTAAGATAGAGCCCATGAACTCATAAAAGCTACAACATACATTTTTGCCTTTATATACCTTGTTGAGAGCTATTATGAGCTCAGGGGCTGTATTTTAAACAGACTTGTATAATATTATTTTTCATCTGTATGTTTGAACAATACTTATGCATTTTTGAAATTAACTTCTCTAATAAAAGAACTTATAGTGTGGATATCATTCAACTTTTTTTACCTAGTATTATAAATTTCATACCTTTGTTGCATTTCAGCAATGATATTTTCTATCAATTGATCCCCCTTCTCAGCTAAATCCTTCATTTTCTTGCCAGCCAAAAGAATGCTCTCTTCACCGATTCTCTTGCTACTGACACTTGTCACCTCCTTTCCCATCCTTTTCACACAAACGACCATTTCATCTGACATAACTATTAAAAATAGGGCATGTAATGGGACATTAAATGATACCCCGCCACGTTATAATATCAAAAGTTCATAAAATTTGATTTCAAAGTAGCCTATCTCGAAAACTGTTCTTCGGATCATGTTGGAAATTACACTTGACCTGTATTTTATTGTACTAAACAGCTGTGCAAAATATCATTCAAATCCTTTGACATGTTTTCAAGTTATTGGTCCGAAACTCAAAATTTCATGAAATTTGATTTTTCAAAGTGGCCTATCTCGAAAACTATTTTTTGGACCATGCTGGAAATCGAACTTGACCTGTTTTTTATTGTACTAAACAGCTGTGCAAAATATCATTCAAATCCTTTGACGCGTTTTCAAGTTATTGGTCGGAAACTAAAAATTTCATGAAATTTGATTTTTCAAAGTGGCCTATCTCGAAAACTATTTTTTGGATCATGCTGGAAATCGAACTTGACCTGTACTTTATTGTACTAAACAGCTGTGTAAAATATCTTTCAAATCCTTTGACGCGTTTTCAAGTTATTGGTCGGAAACCTTCGGGGGACGGACAGACGGACAGACAGACGGACGGACGGACAGACACCGAAAAAACTGAGGGTATAACATAATACCCTGCCACTTCGTGTGGCGGGGTATAAAAAGTATAAATATTATAAATGTTATCAATTTTTGTTGTTCTCATAGAGTTCCAATATAACTTAAACAATTAATAGGAAGTTTGCAAAAAAATCTGTTTACCCATTCTATTGGATTTTCTAAGGCACTTGGCAAAAATGTTCTCTTTAACATTTAAAGGGCTGTAGCTTCCTAAGTGGTCATCAAACCTCAACTAGCTTTAGTTTTTGTTGGACAGTTCATTAAACTGAACATGCATTTATGCAAACAAAATCTTTTCTTTGTCTTGTGCAGTTTTTAAGGAATATGAACTTGATAACCATTCTTCTTTAATACAAGAAGCAATGTTTCAGGCATAAAATCACTTTACACCTTGCCAAATATCAAGGAGCTGTGGCATGTAGTTGCCCAGTAAACTGTGACAAAAAATGTTGTGACGCTGCACGACAAGGGCATAAGACGATGGATGGTGCTAAAATTACCTCTATATGTTGCTTCAGCAACAAGTTGCAGGCAACATTAAAAAAACTCCAATTGTAGCATA
Organism: Arcuatula senhousia; assembly: GCA_963971305.1. Classification (NCBI taxonomy): domain Eukaryota; kingdom Metazoa; phylum Mollusca; class Bivalvia; order Mytilida; family Mytilidae; genus Arcuatula; species Arcuatula senhousia. Next base: position 54,652,234 of record OZ020308.1, on the reverse strand, counting down.
ATATAATTGGTAAAAACATATTGATTTATACCATTAGGTTTATCAGGTTGAACTGGAAATAGTTCTTTCCTTGGCAAATCTCTGTTGCAATAGCTGTGCTCTGGTGTCAAACTTCTGAAAAAAAAATAATCACTTTCATTCAATTGATCTTCATAATCATCAAATAGAACAAAAAGTCAGCAAAAGAATATGTATGAAGACATAATGCCGAATCTCGCAGAATTTGGAACGGACAGACAAATGGATTCCTGAACACTATTATGTCCCCTACATGCGTAGATGGGGCATAAAAACACAATTCACAACTTATTAGTTTTTTTTTTCCGTATCAAACTCAGTTTGTGATACACACATACCTTTAGTTTAGGTGAATATTTATTTCATATAAATAATCTCATATAAATAATCTAGATTAATATGTGAATGGTCATCACTTTTGATCTATAGCCACTTATTCATCTTTTGTATCATTTTTATGTTTTCATTTGGTAATGCTAATAAAATATATGATGAATTCCATTTCATCTCCAAGTAGGACATGTTAGAAAATTAACAACACTTTTTTTTAGGATTATATCCAAAATTGTATTCAAATTCCAAAACATATAGATACTTGAAAAATTCAAATATTTTATGAATGCTAATTCTGAAACTTTCGTTCTAGTCACTTCTTTCCATTCTTTGGAAAAATGGTAAAAGTTTAATAGACCAAACATGTTAACTAACACGTTTTCTTCTCATTTCATCTGTAAATCAGAATTATTGGTGGAAATAATGTTTTGTTATGTTCGCCAAACAATATTAAGAATATAAAAAAATACACATGAAATCTAATAAGAATTGGCAAAATGAGAAAATACATTTTCAGGATTAAAACATTTTCTGTACCTACTGGTAACATACATGACATACCTGTCAACTGTCATGCTATAACCAAATGTGCCTTGAACACTGTGGTCCCTAAAAATATAGATACTTAATGTATTAAAGCATTTATGACAATTAAAATATTTATCACAATTGTTTAAAATACATGGTACTTCAATTATATTGCTACTGACTTTTTTGTTAAATTTATTTTCAATACATAATTACATTTGATGACAGATCATTATATTTGGCCTTTAAATCAACAAGCATTCTGAGAGTATATATTGCAAAGCAATACATACCAGCCCTATATATTTTAAAGTCAAAAGGGTCATTACTCTTGTATTTTTTTGGAAAACAAAACATAAACTTTTATAAAAGGCTATATCTATTGTAAGAACTTCCTGTTGCTAGGAATGGAATATGATTAAACATAAATGTTGATAAAAATGCAGCATTTATTCATCATTTCTTTTACATAACAAGGCAGAACATTAAAAAAAATCAATTCAATAAAGCATTGAAAGAATAATTGAGGAGAACTATAATTTCAGAGATTCAAAGGGTTTACTCAACATGTCTTTTACATAACAAAACAACACATTTGACAAATTTAATAGGCTCTATAAAGGCAATTTGTTGATTGAATTGCAATTGAATGAGATCAAAGCCTGGGCCAGAAGCAATGCTATGTTTATGCAAATGATATATCTTTTTTTGCATTAAATTGGTGGTAAGTTTTAAAGTTTTTTGCATTCTGCATGTTTATGTGATTGTTTGACTTGAATGAGGGGAATTTTTCAAAATCATATTTTAATAACAAAAAGATCTGTCGAAGTCAAAAATGGCCGGATTTCGTTAGACAGGAAGCAGGTGAGCAACAGATCTGAAATTGAACCCCACATTATGGGATCCCATCTTGATGTTGTATATCAAATATCAGGTGGTTGTGAAAAGCAGTTGCTGAGAAAACTGTAACGAAAGTTTCTTCCCTGCCCTGCACATGCCCGACATTCACCATTTTATAACCCAATTATTTCACTCCATGAAATGTGGCCAAAATCTGTAGAGTTACATATATATATCAAGAAACTTACTGTCTATAAACTGTCTGTTCAAAAGGCTTAGCTGTCTGTTTTTGTAAGGGAACTTCACAGATATTCCTATAATATACAGTAATGACAGTACAGATTAAGTTATCAATGCAAATGAGAAACTGTGCATTCAGCTAACTCACAAATACACACCCAGTCTCTTAAAATTCACCTTAAAAAAATGTTCAGATATGATATTTTAATAGGAGGTGCACATCAACATTAAGTTTGATAGATTGTTTGAAAGTTTAATGACAAGAACAGAATTCCTGTATCACTTGAGACAAAGGGGGTTTGGAGTAGATGTGGAAAAGAGATATCTTGTTGTCCAAATGTGCAAGTCCATGTTTTGCTGAAAGAGAAATCACAAAAATCAATCAGAACAAATTAAATAAAAGAGGCATGTCTACATTGTGTCACAAATATTCTGTGAAAGTTTGATGACAATCAATTAAGGGTTGGGGAGGATAGTTGTGGATAAGAGATGGATATACATTGAAATGAAGCAGAAGATCAGAATAGATATCCCTATCACAATATCCCCCTTGGGTATCAAGCAAGGAGTTAAACAATATATATATACAATATATAACAAATCTGATCCTGTTCTTTTTTTGTTTAATCAAGGGCTTTTTTATTCATTCTTTGTTTTGTAAATTATTGTGTATTGTTTAATACAGTGTACCTGCTTGGAACAGGATTTATATTTTCCTTATCTAGTGACTGGTTCTTCCTCAAGTTGTTTCTGTAATTTAAGAAGAGAAAATTAGCTCATAATATAAACAACCCATCTCATCAATATCTTTTTAAGCTACTAGTGCTATTGGATACATATTACCTGTTATTTATAAAAGAAGTGAGAATGGAATTAACAATAGAAACAAAGGTATTTCTAAATCATGGAATATGATGATCAATTATCAATTAATGTTCATAAAGATTAAAATAAAGATCAAAAAGACAAAAATCTGTCAAAGACAAAAATGGCATAATGTCGTTAAACAGGAAGTAAGTGAGTGACAAGCCTTAAATTGAATCCCACATTATGGGACCCAAGCCTCAGATGCTGCAGGTATACCAAAAATCAAGTGGCTGTGATAAGTAGTTGCTGATAAAACTGTTATGAAAATTTCTTCCCCACTTATAGTTAAAGCATTTTCACAACAAATAAACCACTCTTGTCATGCTGGTCGCATGCTGGTTGGCACCCTCAATCTTCCAAACAAATTAATTTCTTGATAACCTGTAAAAGTTTAAGAAGTGCTTCAGGCTTCAGAAAACTGTAATTATAATTTGTTTTACATTTCTGATATAAAGGGATATTTAATTGAATACTAAGAAGCAGCAACATCCACCCAGTAAAAAAATGTAAAAATCTTAAGTGTAGGTGTCCAGAAAGAGGCATGATATATTAATTGAGTAAAAGTCAATGTACTTGAAATTTGAAATAAGTCCATTCATTAAAATTAATATGGCTTACCCACATGACACTCTATCAACCAAAGGTATGTTTTCTAGTCTGTCTTCATTATGCTGTGTATTGATGACATCATTTCTGAATGTGTTGGATAAAATATTATCAAAAATTAATTTATAAGAAATTACTATACATAGGTCCTGCTATGGTTTATTTTTGAACTCTACATGAAGTCTTTGCTGTACACATACTGTGCATAAAAATCTCTTTTAAAGCACTAAAATAAAATACCACTGCACTTGAAATGGCAGGAAAAAATACCACGGCATTTAATTGGCACGAAATAAAATCCAACGACAGCTACAATTAATTCCAGATATATTGAATATGCAGAAAAATACTATGTTTGTTGACCAATCAAAGCATGGCATTATTATATACATGGAATTAAATTTAATAGCCATTATACTTTTAATCTAGAGCCTGAGCCAATTGCAAACAGCCACCAACCACTGCATAGTCACAATGAAGGCCAGTTGATATTGCTGATTTTTTAATTGCTGTTTATATTGTAGGTTGCGTCATGTAATTATTCCATATCTCATTATAATATCTTTTAATTACCAGTCCATTATAAAATACCCATTTTAACATACTATAAATAATAAAATACCAAAAGTGTTTAGACAAGAGTTAACACTAAAGTATGTCTCGCCTGCCCGCACCATCAGAAACAATTATTCTTTCTTACTTCCACTATATTTTGAATTTACATGGATTTTCAGTTTCTGAGATCAAAAGATGTTTATAGAACCTAAACACTGCTAATATATGCAATAAAAATAATCAAAGTCAATCAACCAGAAAATCAAGGTCAAGGTCAAAAGATGGGGATGCAACTGTGCTAAGATATTACTAAGGCATATGCATACCAAGTTTCATTATGCAATCAGGACCAATAATACTTGAGATATGGAGGTGTATGCAAAACCTTTACATTGCATGGTATTACATGTATATGTATTGAAAATTGTCAAAGTCACTCAACCGGAATATCAAGGTCAAGGTCAAAAGATGGGGATGTAACTGTGCTAAGCTATTACTGGGGCATATGCATACAAAGTTTCATCAACCTAGGACCTATACTTCTTGAGATATGGAGGCTGCAAACTTTTCCATTGCTATATTATATGTATTGAAAATTGTCAAAGTCACTCAACCGGAAAAGCAAGGTCAAGGTTAAAAGATGGGGATGCAACTGTGCTAAGCTACTACTGGGGCATATGCATATCAAGTTTCATAAACCCAGGACCTATAGTTGTTGAGATATGGAGGTGCTCATAAAACTTTTCCAAAAAGTTAACGCGGCCGCCAGTAAAGTAACACCTATGTCCCGCTCTGCTTCGCAGGTGAGACAAAAAATTACTTACTGAACAATAATTTCATGTAAGGGTTGTCTTGCACTGGCACTTCCCTTCTCCGCTGACACCTTGATCTTTTTAGAAGTCCTGAAATGGATCAACAAAATCTTTACTAATTAATTTTCATGCGTATAAAGAAATTAATTAGCACATAATCTTATGACATATATGTATGAAGTACACAATAAACAAACAAAAATGTCCATAATTCCTTTTTATTTACATGTACCATACAAGTATATGGCAATAAATTGTATGTTGGTAGGTGCATAGGCATTTATTTTTTAACATGTCTGTTTCACTTGTCATGTAGATGAAAACAGGAAGTAAACCTGCTATAACATGCAGTGAATCAGAAAAAGTCATAAAAGGGCAATGAAAACTTTAGGGGTCATGCAGGTATGATGTTGCAAAATAGTATTAGCTTATAATTATGATATATATATATAGTCAAATAACATGAAGCTTTGAATTATTAATAAATCACATGTATCTAGAGTGTTTGTGAACATATAAACCTGCAGATTCATACAAATGTATACTTGCATAGTTCATTCCATCATCTAAGCTGAGGGAATCTTGCATGCATATTAAAAGACCTGTATCAAAGTTTTTTATGTGTGGTTCACTGCTGTGTGTGTGCGCATATGTGTTTTTAAGCTCTGTTTCTTGTTGCTATATATGTATATATATATATAATTTGATTCTATATACACCTACTATAAAAGATTTTGAATTGGTTTCTATAAAATTTGATAACATGACTGCATTAATGTAGTGGAAAGTGTCAGCATTTGAATGTAGTAAAAAATATTTATAATCATGTCAATCAACTTACTGGGAACTTAACACCGCAATACTTGCATGTGGGGTAACAGGATGGCCATTACTTTCTTCAACAATACTGCAACATACATGTGAATCATAAATTAAAAGTATTAATCTTTGTAGGACAACTTTTGAGGAAGACTAGATTTAAATTTTAGTTTTAATATTTCTTGTGTAAAATAAAGTGGGTAATATGTTTCATGTATTATCTTAATTATATATATATAAACATGAAGACTCAAAAAATACTTTTAAACATTTTTTCAGATAGTAGTTCTTGTTACTTAAAAAATTTTCTTTCACAGCAATTTTTGAGAACTTTGACCGATATGGACCCTATCTTGGCAGTTCCAAGGACTGCTTTTAAAGTCATTTATAAATGGTAAAATTTCATTTTCAGCAGATAAAATAACAAGTAGTTGCTGGGCAGGTTCTAATTTTAAAAAGTTTGATTTAATATTAGATATATTATTATAAAGAGTAGATCGAAAAACTCAATATTTTGAGCAGTGTGTAAAGAAATGAAGCTCCTCTTCAACTTTGTTCTCATGACAATATCTACAAAAACGTTATATATATCATGTATATATATGACTCTGTTGTTATTTTGTTAACTTAATACTTTCTGTATTTGATATGGCCTTAAATCATTGTAAAATGCCTAAATAATTTCACAATAGATGTTTGAAAATACATTGTCATTGGGAAGGCATTATACAATGAAGTAAGGCCATATCAAATTAAAATGCAGATTCTCATCCCCATCCTCCCCTAATCAATAGATGGTTGTTGGATTTTTTTTTTCAAAATTGTTTGAAAATGCATTACCATTGGGAGGCATTATTTATTACATTGATGCATGTGAAATACTGATTTTTCCCTGTGAAATAAAATCTGGTAAATTCATTATAAACAAAAGTATTTTCACTCTGTCAAATGTGATACCAAACTTTTAAATAATTAAATATCAGCATTTTTATCTATGTAATAAATACAATAATCAATTATATGATCACTCATGCAGAAAAGCACTCCGATTTAATTATAGGTGCACTTGTTAAATCATGAGGCGTTCCCCGACTCGTGATCATATTTTGGTTATTCAATTGACTCAATTAATTATTAGACCTGTAAATAATTAATGTTTCCCCTTCAGTAAAGCCATATCAAATTAAAATGTAGATTCTCATCCCCCATCCTCCTCAATTTTGGTTGTTGGATTTTTTTTTAAAAATTTATATTCTTTAAATTTTATGGTATTTTTTAAAATGTGTCAGAAGGAATGAAAACCTCCAACCTACCCCATTTATGACAATATTTGGGTGATAATGTACAGGTTAATTCAATAAATTTTATTGTTGCCTAAATACAAAATACAAGATATCTTATTTGCAAATCATTGCGTACAATATTGAGCATATACCAGCTTAAGTATAACCTTTATTATGCACATAACAGGTCAAATGTTAAAGGCCTAAGCACATGCTTCTAAGAAAGCAGGCTAAGCCTTTTTATGTAAAAAAAAACATATGGGGGAGTGGGAGGGGTCCGTATGTACACTGAAGTCATGGCAAAATATTCAGTTTGTTGATTGTGGCCATTATCCGGTAGAAGTAGAAGCATAATTATTTTGACTATTGATAACGAGAGCCTTATCAAACAGGACCAAAAAAAATCAGATATGTGAAGCTTCTTACATCTGCTCGGGACTAAAATTTGCCGCTCTCTTCTTTTCACCAAACTGTCTCTCCAGGTTGCAGAACATGTCTTTGTAAAACAAATGAAAATTGACAACGCGATTGAAACATGGCCGGCAAATGAAACTTGAGGAACTAAATAGTTTTAAAATAACATCCTGCTTTTCAAAAAACATTTCTAATAAAATGGGTTTTAAAATTAGACATTTCCTATTATCAACTCGAAAAGAATTCTGTCTCTCTTCAGAACAGACACAGCAGGCGACAATGGACGCCATGTTGTGTACAAATGCTCCGAGTGCATAGCAATCGATGAGTTCCGAAGGGCTGAGGGCAGCGTTTATAAATAGACGTTAGGCGAATGTTAAACGTTGTGAGGAGCTTGCATACTTTCATGAACGTCTCTGCCTCGTTTCCAATGTAAACAAATATGGTGGCGATGACGTCGTCCTAAATAACGTAATTTATTTTTCTTTTGAAAAAAGGTATAAATTTGAAGAATTATAAGGATTGAACACCTATTTTCGGTCGTTCATGCATGTATGAACGGATCTCTTCACTCACAAACTGTAACATGAACGGCCTTCGGCCATTCATTCAGTTTGTGAGCTCCAAGATCCGTTCATACATGCATGAACGACCGAAAATAGGTGTTCATTCCTATAATGACGCACAATCCTCATAGTTTGCTTCCCCAGTGCGCCCCGTACGATGGTCTTGTTTCACTATATCCCAACACGTGGAGGTATGGTTCTTCAGGATACCGGACGGGTTATGGTGAAAAAGTAAATGTCTGACGACAGGCAAGGAAAGTGTATTCGTAACAGGTTTCTAACAAACTACTTATCACAGCCTTTTGATATTTGCTATCATCATGCAGTATCATCACATCACTATATGAGGCCCCATAGCGTGGGATTTAATTTCAGGTTCACCGTTCATCTTCTTCCTGTTTACGGACTTAGTAATTTTTTATATTAATGGTCAATGTGAAAGAACATTTTCGTAACAGTTTTTCTCAGCAACTACTTATCACAGCCTTTTGACATAGTGTACTCAGCATAAGCATGATGCCCTTTAATGTGGGATTCGATTTCAGGTCGCTCATCCTCCTCAAGTTGAACGACTTAGACTGGACAAATATGGGATTTCTATCTTTCAAATGAGTACAGGTGTTGGTTTATCGTAAAGTTTGTCTACCGGATTTGACACACTGAATTGGAAATTAGCAGCACGACGGGTGTGCTATAGCAGACATGAACAGCTTACTCTTCCGGAGCACATGAGTTCACTCTTGTTACGACATGATTTTGCGTTGTTGATTTCCATTCGGTTGATTTTGTGTTTTGTGTTTTTTTCGTGCTGTTCTTGTTCGTGTAAATCTAACCGGTTTTGTCGTTGCCCTTTCGGACTTTTGACACTTGAGTTCCGCATTGGTGGCTCTTTGCTTCTTACATTAACTTTCAATGGTAGAAGTTTTCTCAGCAAATTCTTATAAAAACCTTTTGATATTTGGTATACGGTATAAACATACCAAGTTTGCATAACGTGGGATTCGATTTCAGGTCTGTTGCTCATCTACTCCCTGTTTACCGACTTTAACAGTTTATTTCTTACATTGATTTTCATTGGTATATTTTTTTTCGCAACAGTTTTCATAGCAATTACTTGTTACATCCATGCATTTGATATTCTTTTAAAGACACTTATAAAGCAAGCACCACGGGGTATTATCGGCTAACACTGGCAAACTGAGGACAGTCCAAAATACCTGTTGATGACTTTTAACAAAGGAATGGGTAAACGGAGAAAAAGCTAGTCTAATATACTCGTCTGTTAATCTCTTATTGTCTTCTTATTTGTCAAAAATCTTATACCGTTACTTCTTTTTTTTATTCCCTCAGTTTGCCAGTGAAACACGACAGTCGGTACTATCCTGTGGTCAAACATTAATGTTGATTGTATTTTTTTATATAGATGTTGCCTTCCTGGCTGAAATGGACGGTGCATATTTTACACCCACAGTGGGACAACATCTTCTCTACAACACTGTTCATCTGAATACCGGAAACGGATACCACAAGTTCCATGGCGCATTCATAGCACCTGTTTCCGGGAACTATTTTATCAACGTGGCCGCTACGGTCTCGGAGGGATCCTCGAAGGCCACTCACATCAATATAAAAAAGAATGGCAGCGTCGTAGGGTATATTTTCTTTGACAACATGAACTCTCTATGGTTGAAGAATCGAGATTCGATCATTGTTCATTTAGACCAAGGCGATGAAGTATGGACAGAAGTTACTGCGACAGGCGGAGGATCACAAATAGCTACCAATAACATGCATACTTATTTTTCTGGCTTTTTGATCAGTTCAGATTAAACTTTTAAAACAACGAACATGTAGACCAATGGTCTTCCATGCAATAACAAACATGTATACTTTGAAATAAAATTTGAAAAATATATATTTTGGGACATTTCATCTGTAGGTGTTAACGTCAGTAAATCGGTAAATGTCATGAGTATTACTAGTACAAAAACAAATATTTTAGCTGTTTTCTTCTTGCTATTTTACATTTTAATACATAGTAAGATCATTTATTGATGCATCACGGGCAAAAGCAATATTCTTGTAAAAATAAGTAACTGCGACAAATTATTTACCATTTCAGGGACTCGCATTCAAAGTTGTTACACATCACTACAACTAAACGTATTGAATGATCATCCAATTTGGCAAAAAATTAGGTTATTATTTAGTGTACATGTAAATGGTGCATCAGGAGTAAAAAGTCGCAATCAGTGTAAAAAGTGTCATTGAAGCCAATACCGTATGTTATTCAACTTGGAAAATGAAGATCAAAGTAAAATAAATCCATGCGATCTACATTTTTAATCAGTGACTTGCGTTCAAGTTTTTGTCCAAATTAATATCTTAATATCTACAAATGGTATGATCATTAAACTTTATATATAGATACATCAGAGGTAGAATATCAGCATTTGGCAATATAAGGTCAATTACACATATTTTCAGTTTGAAGAATTCGAATTTACTTTACTTGTTTTTACCTTGTTCATATTTCAGCACCTGTATATGGAAACATCAACAAACTTAGTATCTGGTTGCATCAAAGCCAAAATTAAGCATACTGGAAAATGAGGCGATCGACTGTGACCTTTATTATTACCTCCTAAAAAACTTACATTCAAGTTTACATCCGAATTCGTATAGCTTCATCAAAACTGCTTTACACCCTTATAAGACGAATCCACGAAAAATGGTTTTGGTAATTACAATTCATTTGAATGATTGGAAATTTAACAGGGTGCTTGAGTGTGAAAATCTGTGACTACAGAAGTATCAGATCTGTCCAACTCGTATGTACTTCCTGTTTAAGGCGCGGGAGGGAGGCATCTGTGTCCCATGGAAAAATGTCTCCATTTTGTTATATTTTAAGATCTAAGCTAGTCTACATATAACAGATAAGCACATGCGTGACCATCCCTACGTACAATGTTCAACATGGTGCTCTTGGCGTAGCTTTTTAATAAATGTTTTGATCAATCTGTGTTCAGTTTTCTATACTCTTTAATGCACTGGACATGTAGCATATAAGCGAAAATAAACCTTTGCCAGAAAGTAAAGGGTTTTATTTCAAAATACATTCAGTAAAAAGTATCGCGATCAGCTGGCGAATATTACATTGTAAAACGAAAAGTTTGGTTATACTGGATATGCTTATCTGTAAAGACTGACACCTTATTTAAAAGAATGAAGGGAAGAAACCCTGCGGGAAAAGGCTTTGGAAATAAATGTAAAGTCCAGGTAAGTCATGGGGTCCGCGCTTGGCACCAAGCCTGGATCCGCATCACTGCACCTGCAGCCTTGAAAGGAATCATACCAACAAGCTTTAAGAAACCAAAGGTATCGAAAAGACGAAAAATGAGCATTCATTGGGAGTTTTTTTTATAATATATCTTTTTGAATATATTATATTTGTCTGTTTGGTGAACTTTTGCAACTGATGATTGAACTTTTGGCTTAAAAAATACATTTGACCAGCTGTCCTTATTAAACTTTCAATAACCTTTTATAGTATATTGTAAAAGCCAACATATACTTTTTCTTGTAAATTTCATGTAAATTATAAATGGACAGATTTTATGGTAATTTTTTTAAGACGGACATTTCAATATATAAATTCATACAAGTACTATCTTAACTACAGACGGCTAACAAATCATCAAACCTTTCTCGTCTTGCAAACAACATGATTTTAGTTTTTATATTGATGATCGTAGAACTTCGCTCATTTGGAGCTAGTGAGCCTTTAAGCTTGTTTTTAAGTCCGACAGGTTCAGACGACAATGACGGGTAAGTTTCTTAATATATATTATATTATTCTTACAGCTGAAGGTTTTTAGTTTCATGACCATGCAATTAAAACCAAATTTAAGCTTAAACTTAAAAATAAGCCTACATCAGAAATACGAAATTAGGAATGACCCCTTCAATTAGACAAATGCTAGACCCAGTTAAAGTTCTTTATCTTGCCAGAAACTTGTTGTTTTAGGATTTTTGCTCGTAATGATCTATCCATTTCTGTTTTGTGGTTTTTTGGGTGTTTTTTTAATAGTTTTTTATGGACAAGAACTAGTCGTTCCTGCTGATCCTGTGGTATTCAAACATGCAAGTCTAAGATATTTTAGAATTATGCGTATAACATTTCATTGTGAATAACCTAGATGGTTGTCACATTTTCGAAATAAAATAAAAACATTCAATACAAGAACTATTTAGCAACATCTTGTTCCTAGAGAAGGTTGATCATCTGATTTCAATTAAAATAGTTGTTTAACTCAATTAACCGACTTCCATTCACATTAAAAAAATCGCATTATGCTTTTTGAGTAATTCACGAAAGCATGGAATAATTTTTCTTTTATATCTAAAAGACCGCAACATTGGACGCAATAACTTCAGAGTTCGAGTTATTTACCTAATTCGAAAGTGTACACGTTATTTATAATAGTTTTAAAATCAAATAAGATTCTAATTCAATGAGACTAAGTTGCAAAAAATAAATAAAATGAATAGAATGAAATCATGTCAAATTAAAATGAAATAAAATAAAATGGAAGAAGTTATTTGAAACTTATGAAGACCCTCATTTGATTTCAAGATGTAGACAGAAATATAAGCCATGTCCTCGAAAATGTATTTGTACATGTATGTGTTTTTGTCACACGTACATTGTGTTCACTCAATATCCTTCCATTTAGTATTAATCGAATTAAGTTGAAATAAAACTAAAACAAATAACATGAATTGAAATGGATAAAATGAAATAAAGTATCTTTGAAATAAAATAAGATAAAATAGAAAATAAAATATAAGAAAGGCATAAAATAAAACCAAATTGAAATGACATAGAATAAAATGGCACAGGTTGTTTTGAAATAAATAAATTTGATTAAAATACTGCAATTTGATTGGACGAATTTTTTTTTTTTTCATATCCCAATGAAGAAAAAAAATCATGGAGAAACGCTCACTTTTTACAGGAAGTGCCACAATTTTAGTTCTTTTATCATTAGAGAAAGTGCATCTTAATTTTTGTAAATTTTTATTAGGAACAAAAAAATCCTCATCTAATATTGGTGTGCGGTCAGAGCTTGGAAGATATCCATTAGAAAATTTCATACATTCACAATCTATTGTATATCTGGCTCGACTTCATACTGATGATATAAATCCACTTCTAAAAGAGGCGTTTGAACTAACTAAGATCTTAGATTCAAACAGCATTTATTCTTGGTACACCTATGTAAAAGATATTTCTCCGAACCAAGAAATAGGAGAAAATATTATTAATTGTAAAACAATGAAAAATGTTAAAAGCTTAAAATCTAGTATAAAAGTAGAAATAAATGACAAGTTCAAACATTTATTCTCTGATAAAATTCAGGGTTTTGATGAAAATAATAAGCTCTTTCTCTATAAAAAACTAAACCCTACCTTAGAAGGAGAGTATTATTTGTCAGAATCTTTATTTTATTTGAGACAAATCTTTACTAAACTTAGAATAAGTGATCATAATCTGGAAATTGAGAGGGGAAGATATTTCAAAATTCCCCGCCATGACAGATTATGTAAAACTTGTAATATTCTTGAAGATGAAATGCATTTTCTTTTAAATTGTAATATAAATAAAAAAATCAGAGAAAACCTTTTTAATTTAATAGGAACAGATGATTCAAATTTTATTAATATGTCAGATGAAAATAAAATGGTCTATTTGCTTAACCCAACAAATCATAATCATATAAGAATGTTTGGCTTCTTTTTTAAACAGTCATTAGAACTGAGGGCAGAGGTCTCATAACTTGCTATATGTTTATTTGTCTAAAATAATATTATCTTCATGTTTACATTTAAATATGATATGTATATGTTCTGTCACAAACTGTTTTTTGTATGTTTATATGACAATAAAAAAAATTATCATATAAGTAAGATTTCCATGTTTTTTTTTCAATTGTTTTGGAAATTTATTTATAAGGAATTTTTTCCTTGGGTATAAATGTTTTTTTTTTCATTGGGGATATAAAAAAAACTTTTGCACATTAAGTATATTATACAATGTGCAATTTTTTTTCATACCCCAATGAAAAAAAAACAACTTACGACAGTCATTCCTAAAATGGAATCAAATTGAGTTAAATAAAATTACATTTAATTGAATTGAAATGGAAGCAAATAATTCAAATGGAAATAAAATAAGTCAAAATGAATAAGGTCCACAACCCCTTCTTTGATTCTGATATTCATGTGTAGGTCAATGAACACTACCTGTTTTCAGTAGTTACATTTTCAAACAAAATGATCGGTCCCAGTAACATATTCCCTTAATGTAACGTACATTCGATGTACTATTCAACTTGTGCATATGTACTACACAGCTAGTGCTCCTGTTTAAAAGTTGCACTACTCCACTATATCATTTAATACGCTCCCGAAGGGAGCGATAATGGTAGAAATGTCAATATTTTAGTTGTACTATGAGCTGAATTTTCCTTCAACGTCCGCTTAGCACGCGCTTGTTTTCCCGAACTTTCGGCGTCTTTTTAACGTTTTTATCTTTGAAAATTTTAGACGTCATTAAACGCTCACGTAACCCACAAGAAAAGCTAGTTTGTTTTTATTTTCGGACCAAAAAATTTTAATTAATTGAAACTTCGGGAGCGTAACAGGTTTTACCTGCCACATATTAATTTACATGCGTTTTTAAAAAGGCCCGTTATGTTAAAAAGTAAGTATATTTCATATATTTTAATGTAGAGTGCGTTATCTAGATAGTGTTCACTGACCTACACATGAATATCAGAATCAAACCTTTACCTATGCACAAGTTGAATAGTATAGAAGCTACAGTTGAATAGTACATCGAATGTACGTTACATGAAATGATGATAATCGAGGTGAAGCGAATGGGGACACCTGCCCAATCTGCATTCTTTTCATTTTGTTTGGCCTTTTAAAGACATTGTATACATACAGTTTATGGTTCCGTTGTGCCCAAAGACATGTCCAAGATAAATTCTATCAACTATAAGGGCCGGACCATTTAACAAGAAGGGGGGGTCTAAGTTTTTCATAAAATTTATTTTAACAGATTGTTTTGGAAAATATTTTGGCAGCAGAGGTTGAAAATAAAAATATTCTGATGAATGATTTTTGTTATGTGAAAAAATGCTAATAATGAACCAAAATTTGCCTTCAAAAATTAAATATATTTTTTTTAAATTTGACATGAACATAAAAAAATATGCCCCCCTGTAAAGTTGAATGGACGGTTTTTAAATGTCTCCATTTTTTTTCTTCAAAATAGTTTAAAACACCGATTTGCTCTCCCGTTTTGCTGCACATGGTAGATATCCTTGGTGGTTGTTTTAGGGTATCAATACTTCTCTCCAACATGCATGTTCGGTTTTCTGTCTTCTTGGTAATTTGACCGATTGAAAGCTGATGATGAAAGATTTCTCTTCGCAGTGTCCATTTATGCAGTATTACCAAGCTAAAATGTTATAAAATTAGTACTTCATATAAAAACAAAACGCCCCAAACACGAACATTGGCCCTGCAGTCATTGTAATTGCGCTTTCAACGAGCTACACAGAAAACAATTAAAGTTATTTAATAAAAATTGTCATAAACCAAGATTAAAGATAGGGACTACATGATTTGGCGGATGATATCAGAGTCCGGGAGTGATAATTCTAGATAAAACGGCTGCTGACCCAACAAATGTCAAGATGAAATGTCGGTAGACATCTGGACACATACATTTGGCCAATATAGACTAAATTAAAAACATGCTTATCATCAGAATTTTATAGTATTCTATATATGGTGGCCCTGTATATAAAAATTAATTAACTTTTCCTATCAAGGTACGTTGCCTTATTCAGCATGTTGATACTCTGAGTCTTTAAATCATGTGTATGTGAATTGGACAAACCAAATTTGATAAATATTTGGTGGAATAATTCCAAAATATATACTGTTGTTGAAAATTGCAAAACTTGCGTCATGCTTATAAAAGTGCTTTTGATTTCTATGTTTACTGTTTGTGTTGATTGTTTTGATTTGATTGATGTTTGGTCGCCATTCGGACCGCGGCCTTCACCTCCGTTACAAGTCTTTCTGAGCCCATGTGGAAGGGATGGGAAAAATAGAGGGTAAGGAAAAAGCTCATTTTTCCATAAAACTGAAAAACTTAGGTTTTTACTAATAATATATTATAATAAGTATCAATTACCGAACTAGGAATGTAAAACTGGGCAGACACAAATTGTTAATTAAATTCAAAGAAAATTTCAAGACCTAATGGTCCTGGTATAGTAAAGAAAATTCTTTTAGAGGGATTAGATATTCTTTAGGCATATATAATAGACGATTCTTTAAACCTATAGCTAGTGGGGAGACTCACACCGTGATTACACCTACGGCATGACGGTACGGATAACACTCTTATCAATTTGTATTCTTTATATGTTTTTCTTTTTTCTTTCTTTCTATCGTTTGAAGTTCGACATTGTTCTCATCATTTTTCATATTGTAAGGGTAAGTATTCTCTTTTTTCAATTTTCCAGGCTTTTTTTCTATATCTATCAACTTTTTTACCATTATCTAATTAAAACAAACGCCATCCACTCTCCCTCTTGCATTGAAGACTACCTAAAAAAAAACACCAGACATTTAACCAAGTGATAAGGAACCGACATTGTTTCTGCATTTGAAAACAGTTTTGACATTTGATACCCATTAGTTGTTTATTTGTTGTTTTTGTTTTTGTTTATTTTTTTAATTTTATGTTAACGAAAAATATTTTACATATTATTGTTCTTTTTTCAGACTCAGCATTCTAAAACCCCTTTTGACCTTTGAGGCAGCTTTCTCCCTAATAAATGAACCTGACCATAAGGACAAAGGTACGTAAGGGGGATTCCAGGGCAGAATTTCGGATATTCAAATATTTTTTTTCCATTTACATTTATTTTACTTTCCGAAATTCAAAAAAAAAAACAAACATTATTTTGATGAATGTGTTCTTTTATATTAGCGTACAAATTGAGTCAAGCATTGATTATCGACATTGAGACACCGTCCACCCCTGACGAGCCTCAATTTTTTTAGTATTTGTCGGGAAAGTTATATCCCCCGGCCCCAACGCAGAGCGGGAATATAGAAATGCCGTGCGTGTTTGTCCTCTCGCGTGTCCGTCACAAAAATTTCCGTAACTCATATTTTCTCACCAACTTTCAATTGTAGGCTTCAAATGCTGATTCAGGTAGGGGTCTTATAATATGGGATGCGTTTTCGGGACTGTCGCATATCTACTTCCTGTATAACAAACTGACTTAGATTTCTTCCATGATCTCAACGGGTTGAGACCTAGAATCTGTTGGTTTTTTTCATATAATCTTTGCAAGATTGTTGATTTCCCCTCATGTACAAAGAAATTCGCACTAACAGGTGCTAGGACCCGTTCCAATTTTGCAGTTTGCTTCACTTTTAAGGCCTTGTTCTGTGATGAAGAATAGCGATAAAAGCTTTGATCTATTCCAATATTTTATGGCAGGCATATTTTCTCCATATCCCTTTCTTTTCAATATGGGCTAACTGACTTTAGTGGATTTGGACTTTGATCGATATGATTTTTATTGTGTGTTTAGTTTCTGTGCTTTGTCTAGGAATATTGATAAGGGTAAGGTTGGGCTCAAAAAACTAGTTTAACCCCGCCACATATTATATGTACCTGTCTTAAGCCAGGAATCCTTGACAAAGCTTTCGTTTGTACTTGTCTTTTTGATGTTTTCTGTTCTTTGTTGAAGAAGGGGGTCTATCTGTGACTATTTTAGGACTGGATTTGAATTATATGCATTTTATTTAGACCATGTGCCAATTGCAGAACCGCGAGCAGCGCCTACTGGCCTCGTTGAAGGCTGCTGGCGGTTGTCCATTGTGGTTTTTCTGAATTGCCGCTTGATTTTGGGCTGTGTCGCGTACACTTATTCCACATCACATTGTTTTCTATTTACATCAATTGTCTACAGATTCATGTTAGAATATTCTGTGTTATTTACACATTTTTAGTCCAAAACACATCTTAACGTTGCCTTTTGTATACAAACTCACGTTTTTTTCTCTGTTACAGATGTTGTGATCGAGTTAATGTGTGGGACCTGTGGTTCTTCATGCTTCTTTAACCTACAATCAACCCTGCAGATAAGTAACCCTGGGAATCGACTATTAACTATCAGAGCATTCGCTGCCGATCAAGTTCATATTGTAAGTTAAAATGTGTGTGTCAGTTACGAATAAAGGTAACAACAAAATTACCGAACTGGGGTGATCAATCTCAATTATATCCAAGAATCAACGACGAAACAAGGCAAAGAAACACCATAGAAATTGAAGATCGCAATGGTCCTGACTTGGTACAGGCATTTCAAAAGAAATGGTGGGTTGAACCAGGTTTTATTGACTCAAATTCTCTCAATTTTTTTGAAACATTTTACTTTAATGACAAGAACTATAGAAACGGAATTAGAACCAGCAAGATGTTTTCCCAAAAATGTCTTATCTAAAACATGAACTGCACTAGCTGTGTGCATAAAATATTAACAATTTGAAAGTTGAGTTACAGTTCAATAATTTTACTTCGAATTACCAAACTTATTAAATGTAGTTCTGTACTAAAATAAAAACTGAGATATAATATATCTTACAAGGCTGACAAGGATTTCTATCTCTCAAATGAGCAAGGTTTTATGATGTTGATTACCCCTTTGGTACACCTTTACTTCTGACATTATTTTCAGTAGTACTTTAAATTAAAATTGTAAGGGACGCTGCTACTCGGAACAGCACTCGACCTTTTCCGAAAAAAAAACCCGGAATATTTCGTTTGTTCCTATAGAAATTCACCTGGCTATAGAGTCTATTCATTCTATTCAAGAATAAGTCTATTTCTGCTTCGCTTTTCAGGTTCTAAAAATCGATTTGTACCCTTTGGTGTTTTCTCGAAATTGTAAGGGACGCTGCTACTCGGAACAGCACTCGACCTTTTCCAAAAAAAAAAAAACGGAATATTTCTTTTGTTCCTATAGAAGATCATAGAAATTCATCTGGCTAACTCTTTTTATACAATATTCAGTGTCTTTGTCTTTTCGATCTTTTTTTTTTCATTTTTATATTGGTTTTTTTTCAAGACCGGGGGAACACAGATACCTTCTTCGGCATTTAAGCCACTATCGGCAGGCGATGCCCCGAACAGACTGGCACCGGAGGTGCGACCACATGTAAGTATGTTCATAATATAAAACATGTTTTAACGTGTGATATGGTTAATTTGATGTTTAAATTCAGCATTGTTAGCTATAGTGGAAATCTGCAGTCATTTTTTTCTTTCACAAATGGCATAGATTGATATTTTTAACTTGTGTTTGTTCATTACTTGTACTCTTTGTGGATTTGCTGAAAATTGTGCGTTTCGCCGCCTAGGTAACACCACTAGGTCCTTTCCGAAGAAAAAAAGACGGAACTATGGAAATTCATCTCGACCATTGAGTCAATTCATTCTATTCAAGCATAAGTCTATTTCTGCTTCGTTTTTCAGGTTCTAAAAGTCGATTTGCCAGGTGCTGGAATAACAAATCTTGGGAACATAACGGTCTATGGATATTATGTCAGGCGCATTGCACCGTTGGAGATTTTTGAAAACTTTAAGCCGTTGACGTTAGCCAGATACCCAAACAAGGTAGGTGTGTACGAAGTAAAACAAAGCTTTAGATAGGAGATATCACTATGAACCAAAATAATGACTGACATTACCATGTACAGTTCAAATTCGATTAAAAAATGACTGAAATGAACTGTAATTTACCACAATTTATCTGTAAAATGCTGATTTTCTTTGATGCAATATCTTCAGTAATTATCAATTTCTGCATTTTTACTGTTTTTGATTGTCCTTAACTGTAGCAGACGGTGTCAGTTTATGACAGTCAATCTTGTTATTTATATCAAATCATGACAGTCATTTTAAATGTCGTTGTCAGTCATTAACAGAACTTTACCTTGATTTAAAATGACTGACAGGGATTAGTTGACGATACATTTTCAGTCGATGTCAGTCATTTTAAATCAAGGTAAAGTTCTGTTAATGACTAACAATGACAGTAGCAATCCACATCAAGGTAAATATTTAAAATGACTGTCATGATTTGATACCACTCATTAAATTGACTGATATAAACTGACATCGTCATACCGTACTAATTTTTTTACAATTTTTCACCACATTTATATGCCAATATTGTAGCATTTATGACACTCTCTTTTCCAGGAGGAGTACGTTAACGTCGATCAACCGAACGTTTTCAATGATGATAAATCATTCACGTATACATCAGACAGGCCTTTACTTTGGGGAAACGAGGATGACGTATGGTGCCATGGGTTTTGGTACGTCTATAACTTTTTTTTATCAAACCAAAGAATTTTAATCCAGTTTGTTTAGAAAGTGCAAAAGGTTTTAACTTTGGTGAAAACGAGAAAGGCATATAGACACAAGCGATCTACTTAAGTGCTTTACAAAAATTATCATCTTATTTAAAATATCTGACATATTAGTGTTGGTCGGTTTGTAGTATGAGATTAATGCACGTTTTAACAAATGAGCTGTTTGGGCAGTTAGTTTAAAACACGGGGGATAGAGTGATGGCAAAATTAACATATATATATATATAATCAGATAGTGCAAATCGTTTTCAGTTGCTCTTTTTGTAAGCATATATAGATATCAAATGAATGTTTGCACTGGACATGCTGAAGACTTTACTTTAAATTCACGTTTTCATTTTTAATATAATGTTATACTGCAACGGTATGTTAGTGATAACTAAGATAATCTTTGGTACTTATACCCCCCTGTCTGTTTGTCTGGCCACATATTTCGCGAGCACGACTGTTCGTTAACCGCTTGACGGATTTTAGTGAAACTTTGCATGAAGCCAATACACCATGTTCGCATGCGTGAATGCCATTCTTGGAAGATAATAATGATTGGACTTGGTTTTGATAGCATATAGTTTGATATTAAGCGGGTCATCACTACAGGAGCTCGCTTTATTTGTTTTATTAAAATGCCCCCTTTTTGTGTTAGAAATTATAAGAAATGCACTTTATACCAACGCAGGTCGGTTAATGCACTTTTCCGGAAAATCGTCCGTTTCTCGACCCTTTCAAACATAAAAAATTAAAAATCAATTATAAAGTTATTTTATATCGAAATGAACAGGAATTTGATATGTATTTAGAAAATATGTAAATGCGTTAAAATACTGCTCATATAGTACCATAAATAAGTATCCATGGCAACCATTTTGTCTGCAACATGATTTTTCTCGGATTTGGAAACTGAAGTTTAGCACCCCGATAAGCACCATCGAATTGATTAAAAATCATTTATTTGGGTTCGTTTTTGATCAATTTATTTGGATTTAGGTGCTCATTGTTGATAATGTTAAGAATAGTTTTAATTTTTGGATGAAAAGGGTAGATCAGAATGAGAAAAACTGCGTTTTTCATCTTAATTGATATCAATTTTTTGTTATAATTTTCAAAAATACAAAAGAAGGAGCAGCAATTCTCAAATTCTATATTTTATGATCTATCATGTGATGAAATTCTAAAACAATCGATGTCGATCTTCGGGGTGCTAAATCCGATTTAAGAAATGAGGTATCTAATTTCGTCTGATTTGCCAAATAAGGTAAAAGGGGCGGGACTTAATTTCCAATAGAAAATTCTTCTATTCGTGTTTTTCTAACTATTGAGTAATATTAATAAAATATAATGGTTTGGATAACTGTAAATAATTATTTCAGACTACATAAGACAATAAAACTACAAATATTTTATCAAATCTATATGGTACAGGCATTTTATTTTTCCGAGTATTCGTCGCAATACGGGGGACAACTCTTGGAAACTTGTTTTTAACTTTTTGCGGGACTAACGTCATTAACATCACTGTGAATGTTTCATTTCTAACAATTTATTGTAGGTACTGGGGTTGGGCAGACAAAGCATACAGGGCTGTTTCAATTAACCCTAACAACAGAACGGTAGTGCTGTCAGAGAAAGTACAGTACGGAATAAGAAAGGGTAAGTCAGGACCATTGCTATCTTTGATTTCTCAGGAATGTATTTCTCCTGTTTTGTCTTTACTTCTTGGACATCATCCAACTTCGGTAATTTTATGTGTTTCTTTACTTAAAAAATAACCGTCAATTTGTGAAAGAAGCAGAGGTACCAATGGGGTATCCGAATGTCAAAAGTCCGAAAGGGCAGAGACAAAACCAGCAAACACCACTGAACAAGAACGTGACAAAACCAGACAACATGTAAAACATGGAAACACAAAATAACTGAATATCAATCAACAACGCGAACTCCAGTCGAAACAAGAGTGAAGTGAAATAGCGTTGGATTTGCCTTTGAGTAAATGCTACAGTGATATGGATATATGAAATATTGATAATAGCTCCATTTTGGACCTGTATGATCACTATTCTGTTTCAATTTCAGGTTACTATGATGCCTCTGATCCAGCAGGAGCAGATTTTCACAAACAAGGAGGGAATTTCAGATTTGTCAATGTTTTACACGAGCTTGACGAAGCGGTATGCCTTTTGACCATTTGATTTAGTGGGGAGGGGGGGGGGGCTATGGATATTATCTTCGTCCTGCCTTTTTATTTTCGGAAAAAGCAAAGCCTGGATTTTTAATTTTGAAAGCTACTATAAATTTTCAGCCAAAAATACCATCCTGCCTTTTTTGTCCTGTCTTGGTTTTTTCTGAATTTTTGCCACCCTGCCTTTTCATTTCAAATTTCACCACAGCCCTCCCGGCCCCTAAAACAACAAATTGTCATTCCCTTAGCATTCTTATCGATCTTCTCACAAAGCTATAGATTATCCGTTCAAATTTCAAAATTGCCTGTACCCTAAAGTTCTGTGTACCCCGATATAGTTTGATCTTACTCATAATATGGTTTGTTCAGTATACCAGTATATAAATTACAAAAAAGTAATTATTGGTTGTACTATTCAATGCTCTTCATAATCTCGCTATATTATTGTTTTGCTTTGTCAATATTTTGGGTAGAGTGCCTCTGATGAGTCTTGAATAGACGAAACGCGCTTCAGGCTTTGCAAATGTATTGTCTGGAACTTTGTTGTAATTTATATTTCCAGTTCCCATCTGCCCCAATTGCTCTATCTGGCAGCTTTTTAAAGATCTATTTTTGACCAGGCTCTGCTCTTCTATTTAAAATCTTGACAAGTACTCATTTATATGTACTGCAATTTATTGCGTAAAGCTGAAACAAAATCGTTGTTAAGTAATTAACCGACCATTTTACTTGAAGAAGGTTGAAGGGCTTGGGGTTTTCATGAAAAAATGGTTTGAATTTGATTTTTGACGAAAAAAATATTGGCAGCATATGTTAAAAGAAAAATAGATATTCTGAAGAATGATTTCTGCTTATAAAATAATGCTAAAAGAGGGAAAGAAAAAAATCTGACACCTTTAAAGAACAAATAATTTTTCCGCGGTGTATGCGAACAAAAAATTTCGCTCAAAACAAAAACTAAACCTCCATTTAAGTAAAGTGGTCGTTTTCCTTAATTTGTTCAATCAATATCTTCAAAAACTCGTTTGACGACTGTAATTTGATGATAAGAAAATATGAAAGTTCATATAATACTTGACCTTCATTGATTTATAAAGATGGTGCTTTTCAGGGAGAATACTACGTGGACAGACTTACGAGCACTTTATACGTCTGGCCGCTGAAGGACGCAGCATACACGTCATCTGACGTCATCCAGGCATCAATCATCGACGACTGCATTGAGTAAACACTTGTTTATAACTTAAACTTAAACAAACTTTCAAAGTTCTTTTGAAATATTAGTTATTAATTTTTTTTCATCAAAATGTTCATAATTGGAGTTTTTTGTTTGTTTGCCAAATGTTAAACCAATATCACTTAGAATCTGTTTCAAAGCAGAGCTTAGATAATATTCATTCAAGAGCAAAAATATCTCTTATAAATATGGCTGAAATCTACACTTACGAAAACTTTGACACTTAATATTTTTTGTGAAAAGGGGAATTTATTGCTATTATGATCATAGTTAGACTGCTACAAAACAAAATTACCTGCTTTTTAGTTTTATGAGGGTCGGTAGGACCTTTTGCGGGACAGCGGGAAAGCCCATATATTTCAACGGGAATTCGGGAAAACCCTTAACGGGAACGGGATTTAGCCATTTTTATTTTTTGGGATGCGGGAATCACACATTTATTTTGCGCGGGAATCCGGGATTTCTTGTTTTATTTGCTGGGACTTCGGGATCATACCCCCTCCTACCCCCCCCCTTTTATCTTATCAACGAGATATTTTTTTCTACGTCTTATTTTCACAACACATATGCTTTATCTTATAGAATTACAGCGGGTTCTTCTAACATCGTGCTACAAGGCTTTACCTTGGAAGCCTGTCGGAGATTTGGAATAGTGGCCAACCGTGTACAAAACTTGACTGTAACCGCCATGAGAATTCAAAATTTAGGTAATGAAATCGTGCCAACTAGCGGTAGCTGTCTTTTAAAAGGTCCCTAAATTCGGTATTCTTTAAACCTTTTGCCCTTTCCTATTTATTGTTCGATTTTTTTTTTGGGGGGGGGAGGGGGGTTTGGTTTTTTTGGGGGGCATTGTTCTCCTTAATCCTTTATACTTTAAGAATCACTTTCTTTATTCTTCATTTTAGGCCATTATTCTTCGATCTTTATTTGTTAATTTTTGGACCATTATTCTGTTTAGTAGACCCAATAAGGGTGCTTTTAGTGTTTATATTCGTAGGGTAGATTCCTCTGTTGCAACTTTTACACTGGACACGCTATGGGCCATGGGACACATCCCCGCCAAAATTAGTTGCTCTAGTTACAGTTGAACCACAATTAGGACCCGTCTCCAACCGCATGGAGGTTCTAGTCGGAATTTAATTGGGAATTATTTTTAACCCAATCCATTACCAACTTTTTTATGAATACAATTATGAGGTGTATATTGACACAAAACATTTTAGTACACTCAAACCAGTCAAATAATCCAAAATAACTTTGTTAAAATTTTCTAATTTTTCTTTGTTTTGTTAATTGTCCTTTTATCTTTTTTACAAGAAAATAATATCGCATTGTCAACTATGCAAGTTTATTTTATATTTTAAATTCAAGGACCATTTTGAAAAGCAAAAGAGATGAAATTTTGTCCATTTTTGCCAATTTTGTTTGCGTGTCTTTACTATAAAATTTAAAAATTACCGTTTTTTCTTCTTCTTTTTTTTGAATTTTCCTTTTATTTCCTATATTTCTATCCATCTATTGATTGATACAGGTTCGTATGGGCTCACCTCTAGACAAAGCACCAATGTCAAAATAGAAAGATGTGATATTAGGGATACAGATGGCGGTATAGATTTATTTGGTAAGTATACATTAAGCCAAGTAATAAGCCTTTAAACATAACACTAGTACTTTAAAAATTGTCTGATACGGCGGACATATAAGATAATCAAAAACAAACAGCATTTTTTTTGGTTGAGACTAGTCAAGCTATTCCGATCTCTTAAGACATGAAGCCTTACAGTCAATTAAGACTTGTCCAGACATTATTTTCTGAACACGTCCGAATTGACAGCAAGGCACTTTGACTAAACTTAATTGGAAGGCCTAACAAGTCTGAACACTTCTCATTTTTTTTTATATAAATGGGTCTCAAATGGCCATTTCAATTAACTTTGCAGGTACTAGTGTAACTTCAGTAGGGGGATTTTACGAGCTAACACTAAAGACTAGAAACATATTTCTTCAACATGGATAGTTTTACAAGCAATGTAAGACTGAAAACATAGTAGACCTGAAATAATTTTGAACCCGTCCCAAATGTTAAAGAAGGGACGTTTGGTGTAAATTGATCGATTAAATGCGTCCATGTCAGTTGAAGACATTTTGATAACCCAAAATTAAAGCTCATCCCATCAAAATAAAGGCAGAAATCAGGTGAGGATAAGATTTATTTATTACATGAAATTTTATATGGCAATCTAAATCATCATTTCTACTTAATTTAGACGAATTTTGTCCTTTTATGTGAATTTAAAATCTCCATATTACTACTTTAAAGGTGGCGATAGAAGAAAGCTTACTCCATCTGGCCATGAAATATGTGATAATATCATCACAAACAGCGGTCGAGTGAGCTACGTCGGTAGTGACAGTATAAATTTACACGGCGTCGGCGTTCACGTTCACCACAATATGTTGGTGGACGCTGCCAACACAGGAATCCACTGGTTGGTGAGTTCTGTTTCGTTTTTTTTAAGTTAGTGTGTTTTCATCCTTTGGGTAGGGATACTTGTTGAGGGCTTTAAATATTACAGAAATCAAAAAAAAAATTGCTGAAGGTCTATGTCATAAAACACAGTATGAAGTAATTAATAGTAAACTGGAAAAATGTGTTCTTGGGTACTGATACACTCCAACCTCAAACAAAAAGGAGTTGTTGGACAAGTCTGAAAATGACTCACTACATAAAGATTTTTAGTTACACCCCCTCCCCTGGTCAAATTTCAAATCATTCTCACAAACGGTTACAAGGAAAAGCCTGACCGAAATTTTTGAATATTAGCTAAAAAATGATCTCTCGACAAGTTGTCGTAATAGAGTAAGAACTCATTACAGGGTAACGATCACATCTTTGAACATAACTACCTCTACCGGATGTGCTGGAGGGCCAGTGATTGTGGGGGATTTATGACCGGAAGAGACTGGACTGGGGTGAGTGTCAAAATGTTTATTCTCATTATTTTTTTTTTACAAGTTTCGGAGTAATTTACAATCTTAACGTTGCCATTATTGTCTTAAAACTTTTTTGTTAGAAAATAATAGCGTTTTCCCTGACCGATATTCCTATTATCCAGTCCTAAGTCGGCTTTTACATATTTACGTTAAAACATTTTTCACAATTTTTTTAGGCTTTAGGAGGGTGACGAACTTGGGATTTATCTTATTTTGACTTTAGGTCGTCCGAAAAATAATAACAAAGGCCGGATACTATAGTAAAAATGGATACCGTTTTTGTTTTTGTTGTTTGTTTGTTTGGTTTTTTTTTTTTGTTGTTGTTGTTGTTGTAGCTTAATTTTGAAAGTGAAGTCTTTCGTACCCTTTTGTTTAATTTGGATATATTTTATTGTTTAGAGAGGAATCATTATCCGAAATAACCACATACAGAACACCAGACGACATATACCAGGGGCTGACGTCAGAGGGATTATGTTGGACGATCAATATTCTTCCACCTACATGGTCAACAATGTGTTTGATAACGTAAGGTTTTGCACTACTTTCATGACTTTACGTAGAAATTTTAAAAGTTTTTGTTGGCAAGAACTCTGTTAAAACTTTCATATCTATAAATCGATTAACACTTGGACCTGTAATTGCAAAACAATTACTAGCCTGAAACCAATGGACTTGTTCCCATACTTTAGGACAGAAAGGCCCTCTGCCTGAAATAATTTTTTAATTCAGTAATGTAAAGTAATACATCATCAAATGCAGACTGATCAGACAATGTTCCAAAATGTTTTTGCAATAAATCCACGAAATATAAAAAATGGTAAGATCTATGAGATATTTGCAGTTTTAACTTCTGGAGCATTTGGTGTGCCACTCGAAGCTCTTGATTTCTTTACTTTCTATCAACCTTTTTTGTAAAAATTACCAAACCATGTCTTTGCAAACACGCACGAAATTATATAAAATTAACTTTTAGATGAGAGCAATGTCTTTAAAACATGAAAAAAAAAAAGACTTTAGACCTCTATATATAAAGTTTTGTTTGTTCGCCGAGTACCGGTAGTGCAATTCTAACGAGATCATTTATTTCATTGATGGAACCTCTAAAATAAATCTTTCAGAATGACGTCCATATATTGATAGCAGGGGGAAGAGACAATATCGTAAAACATAACATATTTTCCAATGCTCAGCAATATTCCCTCAACTTTGATGATATAGGAGCAGAAGGCACCAACACTTCCAGTATGATCCAACTGTATCAATTATTAGCGGTAGGTTGCCTCATGGTGTAGTCAATTTTATAGTTTTGTTCAATTTCAATATGAATTATAAGGGAGCGACCTTTCGATTTTTATAGGGAGGGGAGCTATGGGGGAAATTTGAAATAAAAAGGCAGGATGCCGAAAATCAGAAAATAAAAAGGCAGAGGAATGCTTTGAAATAACAAAAAAGGCAGGAAGCAGTTTTTTGCTAAAAGATATATGGTAAATTTAAGAATAAAAAAGTGCGTGCTCCAATTTTTCCGAAAATAAAAATTGATAAAACTACTTAATCTTTATCAGCCATTTATGGTTTTTAGGTTTTAAAACATGATATGTTATGAATACTTGTGTTAAGAGCAGAAGATAATCTTTGTTTAATAACAAACCTAAAGAATAGAGGTGATCAATTGCACAAGGCAAAACATACCGGATAAATTTAAGATCACAACGGTCCTGACTTGGTATAAGCAGTTTAAAAGAATTTTATTTTTTTTCTGACTAGGCAATGCCATACAGAGATACTTTATGGAAAGAACGATATCCCAAGCTGTACCATATACTTGATGACGGTACACCTGGAAAACCTGAAGGTACGAATTATTAAAATATACCAATAACTGGCAGATTAATATGCGAGCGAAGCGAAGCTCACTATTGTAGAGAGTCTGCCAAATTGCACGAGACCCAAAATACTATGGAAGAAAAATCGTTCTGTCACCGGAAACATTTGATTTTCGGAAGTTTTCGAAAATGTCTGCGCGTGCTGAAAAATTGCGGGAAATAGTAATACATCGTCCAAATTATCTCGTCCCAGGCATTATTCGAAATTATCAATGGCATATATTTTATTTTTGTATCTACGCGAGCTTTTAAGGCAATGTCTTTCTCATATTAGTGAATACTAGAAGATTAAATCGAGTTTAACGGAATTCGAAGATAATGGCGGATTTCTATCTCTCGATCAGACGAGTACTGATGTAGGTTTTTCAAATTTAATTTTTAAAAAAAACCAAAATACTGAAAGTATTGTTGGCCGGGATATTCTACAAATTTTAAAAATTGTTTACTAAAAGTAGAGTTGTACTTGGATATTTTAAAAGGAACTATATTGCGAGCGTGTTTTAATATGTGAATTGATATGTGATGAGTCAACCATCAGCTAGCTTTTGATTGGTCGGTAAATGAAAGGCTATCGTACCTATAGCCATGGTTTATCGCTACAGCGATTATCCCGGCGACTGAAAACAAGCTTTTATTTCTGAAATCTTTATACAAAAGTCAGTGAGCGTCACTATATGGGTTATATAATGGAGATGAACATGAAGAGGATAATAAAATGAACATGATATTCAGTGGCGGATCCAGAAATTTTCAAACCAGGGGACGCGCAATTATAAAAATCTTCTGGGACCTCTTGTTTCATACAGTTCCTAACTATTTTTTTTGGCGCCCGGAACGCCGGTCCTAGATCCGCCTTTGATATTGTGATGAGAAATATTATAGGCATATAACAACCAGGAGGTGCAGACGAGGGTCACCCTATTTAGCCACCTAGAGTATACACCTTGGTCTCTATGAGGGCCGAGCACTTACCCCATGTCATATCTAAAACTTTTACCGCCTATTAAGAAAAGCCAGTCTCTGCTGCAGACCTATTTAACATCCGTGTACAGCACCAAATTGAAAATAATGAGATGTGAAATAAGTGTACGCGACACAGTTCCACATTCAAGCGGCAATTCAGAATGAAAAGTCTTCATGCATGGCCGAATAGAAGATACTGAGATCATGGTGGAATAAGTATTGTTGACACTCTCAATCTGCATTACCGGTAGCAATTTAAAAAAAAAACACGATGGAAAACAGCCAGCAGCCTTCGATGTAACCGGTGGTTGCTGCGCGCTGTTTTGCAATGGGTCTTTGATTAAAATATATGATTATATTGCATACAATTCAAAACCTCTATACTGAAACGAAAGAACAAATAAAGAACAACTTCTACTAATATACAGACGGCAAATATATAACCATAAGCCTTGATAAAGATTCCTGACTTAGGACAGGCACAGAAAAATGTCGAAATTTTGTATCTGATAGGTTAGATTTAAAAGACACATATTTGTAAGTTCTACAAGTGCAAACAATGTTGTTCTTTAGAAAGATCTTGCCATTTTTGCTCTAATACTTGCAGGAAATCAGATTGTGGAGAACATATTTTATTCTGCCGAGAAAAAGTCCATCCATGGTCGAAATTTTGGGTCTGATTGGTTTAACGTGACCGACAACATATTTGTAAGTTAGGGACCGATCATTTAACCTAAACTGAAGGGATGAGCCTTGGATTTTTGTTCTCGTTGGATAATTTGTTTCATTATTTACATAATTTTACATATCATTTCTTCGGAATCTTTTGTTTCATTTCCTCTGATGCAAAAATATTTTGAACAAACCATGATCCCATCCCTCATCAAGTTAAATGGTCAGTCCTTTAAACAAATGATAAGTGAGTAATAATTTGTATTTAAGTCTTTTGGGGTCTTGCTGGTTAAATTCTACTTGAATTTCATTAGAAGTACATTTAATCCATTTAAGATTTTGAAAAAAAAGTTGTGTTGCAGCAAACGAAAGTTTATTAAATGGCATCATCTACGACAAAGACACT
Organism: Arcuatula senhousia; assembly: GCA_963971305.1. Classification (NCBI taxonomy): domain Eukaryota; kingdom Metazoa; phylum Mollusca; class Bivalvia; order Mytilida; family Mytilidae; genus Arcuatula; species Arcuatula senhousia. The sequence goes on along the minus strand of OZ020308.1, from coordinate 54,621,476 downwards.
GAAAAATAAATTATTTGTACATTTATGGTCAAAGTTAGTAGACCCGAGAAGTTCAAGGAAACCACAGTCACTTCATTTCCGTGAGGAAGCAGGAGGTATTGAATGACGTAATGATAATTGATTGACTAACATTTGTAAAGCCAATAAAAAACGCTCAAACTAAACTACATGTATTTGAGAAGAAAGCAAAAAAAGGCACCAATGGGGCATTCGAGTATCAAGTCCGAAATTGCAACGACAAAACCGGAAAACACAAACAAGAACAGCACGAAGAAACACAAAATACAAAATCAACCGAACGGAAATCAACAACGCGAACTCAAGTCGTAACAAAGATTCGATTTTACCGTTTTTGTTTTGTCTTTTTCTGATCTAGATTGGTAGTGCTGATAACTTCTATGCCCCAGAATATGGAAACTTCTATCCAAGATGTCTTCTAGATGACTTTGTCAAACAATACAATTTCCCCATCCCGGTCCTCCCTGACGAACTAGAACCAAGGACCTTTGTAGGACCTTTGTTCTCTGGTAAACTACAGTTAAACCTGTCTTAAAGGGCACCTGTATATAGCAAATCACTACCTAGAAAGGGCAACTCAAGAATATCCATTCTATGAACAATACAACCAAAATGAACGTTTATATGCGAGCGTAGCGAGCTCTCTAATGTAGAAAGTATGCCAAATTGCACGAGACTCAAAATACTATGGAAGAAAAATCGTTCTCACCGGAAACATTCGATTTTCGGAAGTTTTCGAAAATGTCTGCGCGTGCTGAAAAATTGCGGGAAAAAGTAATACATCGTCCCAAATTATCTCGTCCTAGGGATTATTCGAAATTTTCAATGGAATTATCTACGCGAGCTTTTAAGGCAATGTCTTTCTCATATTATGAAGGGCATCTGCTTTTAAAGGGCATGATTTTTTTCGTCCCATGGCTGCCCTTTATATACAGGTATGACTGTATATATTAACTTTAATGCTAACGGAATAATAAGATTTTGGTTTTGTAATTGCGATCTCTTGCATGAGATTATTTGCAAACTTTCTTCGACATTTGAGATTGATAATTTCGGTTTGTATCAAAAGATGCAATGGTATCATTTTAAGCAAAACAACTATTGTCTGGAACTTTGTTGTCATTTTAAGTTGTTGGGTTTATTTGAAATCATTAAAGCTGTTCCATGCGAGTCAATGTTGCAGAGTCAGTATTCACCTTTAACAAACTTTCTGGAGCAGCTCCTGGAGAAATAAACATAATTGTTTCTCATTATTTTGATGTTAAGTTTGGTTTTATTTTACAGCTGCAGATACAACATTTATTGGCTACAAGGATGGATACCCTCCAGTCCCTGCTCCTTGCTTTCCAAAAAGTCCCAAACCAGCCCCTAAGCCTATCTACCTCCCCGATGGGACGTCTGATGAAACTGCAATAAGTGGTCTACCAAATGAAGGTGATGGTTAAAAGATTTATTTTAAGGAAACATATTTTTCTCTGTATTTCCGAAGCTTAATACTTAAGTCTGAGAATATTCTTATTTTCCATTGCGGCTCCAATCATAACTTTCTAATTCGATGACGTCACAATGAGTTGAGAATATTCTCAGACTTAAGTAATTTTTCATGTTTTGTGGCGCCCAGGCCTGAGTTCACTCTCGTTTCGACTTGAGTTCCCATTGCTAATTGCTGTTTGGTGTTTATGTGCTTTTTTGTTTGATTTGTGGTTTGTTTTGTTGTGATGATGTCTACTGATTTTGTCTGTCTTTTCGGAATAACGATATTTGATTGCCCCTTTGGTACACCTTTGTGTCCAATCTATCACCAGAGGGAGCGTCTATCAACACTAACCTCTATACTATCGCGCTAAGGGTCATGGGAAATAATTCAATGATATTCAAACCCCGAATTCGGGGATATTACCCACAATCCTTAGCGCGATAGTATAGAGGTTAGTGTTGATAGACGCTCCCTCTGGTGATTGATTGCCTTTGTGTCTCTAATAATGCACACATAAATGTATAAAAATAAGTAGACCTTATTATAATTATGTAATAATGGCTAATATTATCCTTAAATATGTTTTCATCTGGCCCCAACGCCACAAAATATTCTCAACTTATTGTATTTACTATGGGAGTTGAGAATATTCTCAGACTTGAGAATATTTTTTTGTGGTGCTGGGGCCTGGTGTTTATTATTTTATGTTGCTGTTGAACAAAAATCAGTAGATAGGTTTAAAACGTAGATAATGCGGTCTAAAGTATAAGACGATTTCAAGGCCATCGGTAAGGCCGGTGTGTGCATTGGGTGCGATCGCATCACCCCTTCGCAAAAATGTAATGATTTTTAACACCAAATGATTGTCACAAAACCCACCATAAAAACTTTACAAAAAATTCAGAAAATTTTCTCCACCGCACCCCCACTTTGCGCACCCCCTTGCCAGAAACCTGGCGACGATTTTGCATATCATTAGATTCAATATTGCATAAATATCTTTGTTTGTTTACACCAGTTTTGTGCCATATAAACCTGAGTTAACTAATTGAAGACTTTTACTAACATTCCTATGATAGTAAGGGGGAATTATCAATAAAGGGGGTCATTTAGATATGAAAGAAGAAGAAAAACTGGTCTATTTGCTTAACCCTAAAACTTCTAAACATATTAGGTTGATTGGATTCTTCTTAAAACAATCATTAGAACTGAGGACGGAAGTTTCATAAGTTATTTAATATGTTATTTGCCTTTATTACTTATACAATATATAGCATATTATATCATGTTCTTGTAGTCATCTTATATTTGCTTTCTTATTTGTATATCTGTATGTCTTTGTTACAAACTGTACATATGTTTAACGACAAATACAAGTTATGTTTTATAAATAATGTGCTGTCGTTTTTGAAGGTTGTCTGTTTATTATTGACAAATGTGTGAAAATTCCAAAAAGAGAAAAACACAGACAAAGGAACGGTTACTATAGAAACAAGAGGACTGAAAAAGACGGCTCTGGTACCAATGAGACCGCTTGTTTGGAAAGGGTACCAGAAATGATGATGGAATGCGGACTCGGGTCAGAATTTCAAGTTGTATATGGTCCAACAGGTACGGTACGCTAAACCCCAAAAACAAGTTTCGTTTACAGACACGATAACATAAACGATAACATAAACGAGAGCAATAAAATCAAGATTTTATTTTCAGGCTTTTTTACGTAAATGCAAAATATGGTGTTTAGATTCTAGGTCTTATAGCTATCTAAAATTATTTCGAATTTTGATAGTTTGTTAATTTATGAAATACCTAAGTATAAAGTATGTTTTCCATCGCAATTATTACCCAATATTCGATAACCGTTAAAAAACTTAGCCTTTCAAGCTCTTTGACAAATGCTTTACAGAGATTTGCTTCATATTTTGACAGGTGCTTCGACTCTCGGAGGAGATGGGTGTTATTTTGCTACTTGGGGTTGTCCAACAACTGGTTCAACTCGGTCTGGTTATAGCCGAGACACGTGGGTAGAACTACACAGGGGAGGAGCTGATGATGAAGATGAATGTCTCTCTCGTGCCCGGAACCAGTGGCATTGGTGTGAGGCAGATAAAGACTTTCCATTGACATTAGTATACAGGCCAACAGGTGCGTTAAAATCGATACCGGTCCGGGTATAAAACTTTTTGCTGCCGTAAGAATGTGGACTCGATTAGGTTCAGTTATAATATATTAAAAAAAACTTCCTTTACATCTGTAGTAAGTAGAGTGACTGGTAATCGTTCCCGACTGGTAGGATGAAGTTATAAAAAGAAGTCAGAAGCCATGACGTTATATGCGTTTGGTTCCGAATAGAAAATATAACCAATGTTAACAAAATCAACACCACTGAAAGTTGCTAACTAGCGTGGTTATGGAAAAATTAAGTAGCTGCAATGTCATAAATGTCGGGTACAAGAAATACAAAACAATATACAAAAGTTACCGTATAGCGGGCTATTTTAACGTAGGTTTTATTTTCGCTTATTTTCGCGGGTCAATGGAATCGCGAATATATCCATCTACAAAATTATTCACAAACCGCGAAATTGTTTTCATGATACCTGATTACACAAAAACCACAACAATTTACTACAAAGATAACCAGTTGTACAAAGTTGTTCGAAGAATGAATGCTGAGAGTTAAAAGAGAGTACTTTGTTTATTAATTAAAATGATATCTTCTACGTATTATTCCCAGGTCATTACAGTGCCGCAGGCTTTGGTTGCTGGATAAGACCAGAAAGATGTCCTGCGGATGAAACATTAAGTCATCGGTTTTACGATGGGTATGGAGCTGCTAACTATGCAACTGGTATTTATCAATATTCTATCAAATCATATCATCCCGGTGGTCGTTCGGTATTTCTAGTAAATTATGGTGACAACTCAATCTCGATTACGATGCCCCTTCCATCCACGAGCAGATTCCTATACTTTGCCGCAGTTATCGATTCCTTTACGAGGCAAAATTCGCGATACCGAATGATGGCCATGATATATAAACTGTAATGGAAGTCAACGGTTTCAAACTTTGACTTTATTCATTGGCAGATTATTTCTAGTTCTAAGTTTAATGAGGAAGAAAACATTGAATATCAATTGTTTTAGGTCAAATTACCAAATGCGTTAAAAACTGTTTGCTTCTTATGATATATTTATTACAAATTGTAGACAGAAATGTTCTATTTGTTAGTATTATTTTTAAGCATAACCAATAATCATAGAAGAAAGTGGGATGTGGAATAATTGTACACGACACAACCTACAATATAAACGACAATTTAAAAAATCCAGAATGGAAAACAGCCAGACAGTGGTCGCTGCTCGCTGTTTTTCAGTTGGCCCTGGATTGAAAATAAACTACATGTGATTCAAGCCCAATCCTAAAGTGCAAAGAAGACTCTCTCCTTGACAAAAAAAAATTAACACAAATACGATGAAATACGAACATAAGCTTTGATAAAGATTTCTGGCTTAGGACAGGCACATTTGAAATGTGGCGGGGTTAAACTAGTTTTTTTGACGCCAACCTTCCCCTATTGATATTCTATAACAAAGCACAAACTAACACACAATAAAAATCAAACCGATAGAAGTTCAATTCAACAAGAGAAAATCTGAGAGAAAAGGACAACAAGAAATTAACGGGACGTAGAGATACTCTCTTGAGAACACTCGAAGTTACTGACAGCAGCTAAGAAGCATCTATCGACTGATGTAAAAAAATCATGTCATTTTGATCATATTATATTATTATAATCTTACTACAACAAACTCCTTATCATGGCCATAGCATGGCCACATTCTGAAATAATATACGTTTTTTTCTGTAAAATATTTCGGCTGCCTTTCATGTATACATATATATCATTTCAATCAATGTAATCAATGTATGAAATTAATGTTAATTATTCTGCCTTAACGGGCGTCTTTGATTGACAATAAAATATTTTGTTTGTTGTTTGTTTGTTTATATATTATATAATTTGGATAAAACACACCCAAACAGTTTTAAAATCACGGTAATTTATCTAAATCGCTTAAATTAACAACAGTCTACACTTCATTGCAGATTACAGTATCGAAAGCTGCTTTGCAAGAGCCAAATATTTCTGGGAACTTTGTGGTAGTTATCAAGAATATAAAGTGTATGCAAATTTCCGATCTGAAGCAAAAACGTTTGTTTATCCCGGATCAGTCATATCATCACGGACAATTTGATATATACAATAACAACAGACTTTCGTATTAGGAATGAGTACATTAAATGCCTATGACAGTGAGAAGGCGAACATTTCAAGTGATTATTTAAGTTCAAAAGAACATCCATTCATTGCTTTAATGATGGCTCAAATACAGCCGAATCTGCCAATAATATCTGAATAAAGCTGATAAATGTTTTAATTTGATTTCTTTAATTGTGACTTTAATGTTCTATATCTGTTTTCTGGCAATCAGATAAGAAAGAGGCTCTAATAACTTATACTAGAGAAAATCGGATAAGAAAGTCTCCTTTACGTAATGTATCACTTAAAGTACATAACAAGTACGTAAGGCATGTTTTCTTTTGTCTTCCTAACGTAACAAAATGTTATAATCAAATTTGAATTGTCGTTCTTTGCATGGCTTTCTTGATACGTAAGACTTACATTACGAGGAGCAGAAAGTTAGAAATACTCTCCCTTGTTTGTAAGCTTATATTAGTTTTATCGATAATAAAATGCGTTGCTACAGATCTAAAACTAGGGATAATCACGGCGTTTATTAAAAAATTCCCAATCAGTTGTTACACTACCTCTGAAATCTAATCAACTGGATAAATGCCTGAGGTAATCGACCTGCATTGAAACATAATTTTATCTTTTATATGGTGTCCCCCTTTCGAAAGGCATCTTGAAAGGTTTTTCAATCAATTTAACATTTATCATGTTTCATAGATTTCAGTCCTGTCACGACTTGAATTTGCGTTTAAGATTATCAGTCCTTTGCCCTTTGCTTGTATAATTATTTTTGTGTTTTATGCAGGCGGATTTAGAACCGACGTGCCGGGCGCACGCCCTCCCGTTTGACAGCCAAGTTTGGTTAGGAACTGTATGAAACAAGAGGTCCCAGAATATTTTTTTAACTTGGGAGGGCGCCTCCCATATAAAAATTTCTGGATCCGCCACAGATTCGGTCTGTTTCTTTGTCCTATTCTCGTAAGTGTTTATTATAGTTTTGTTTTTGCCTTTTCGGAATTATAACATGCGGATGCCCCATTGGTAACTCTACTTCATAAACTGTTCATAGACGACTGATTAAGATATTCAAGTCTCTGATTGTTTTCCATTGCGGATTTTGTTATAATTGCGGCTTCGACACCATATAAAAGATAAAATTATGTTTCAATGCTAGTGAATGTACTCCTGTGTTTGTACAGTCAACTGAAGATCTTCGGATATTACCGTATTTTAAATCATTGCAGTTGAAAATCTTTAATTGTGACTGTGTCAGCTCAGGTTCTGGGGTAACCTTATGCATGTGAGGGGGCGGACAGGGGGAACGGGGGTACGGTGGTTGAGGAGGCGGGGAGCGGGTGTAGAAGGGGCGGGGAGCGGGGGTAGAAGGGGCGGGGAACGGGAGTGGAAGGGGCGGGGAGCGGGGGTACAGGGGCGGACAAGGGGGACGGGGGCATGGGGATTTAAGTGGCGGGGAGAAGGGGTGGAAGGGACGGAGGTGGAGAGGGCAGGGAGCGGGGTCGGAGGGGCGGGGAACGGGGGAAGAGAACCCCCTGTCCACACACCTCTTATGTGTTGCACACAAACTAAATTCGTGTTAAGACATGGATCGAGTTTTGAAATGATCAATTGGCTACTGACCAGAGTGTGTCTTGTCTGACGGGCCAACCTGCATCTACATAACACTCTGAGAGAATCAAAGCTGTACTTCGTCAGTCGACAAAAGGCAAATGAACGAGGCCACAATCGGAATATGTTTGCCCTTCCCGTTGCTACACTTTTGAGTATTCAATTTCTCATCATCTTCTTCTCATTTAAGAAGGCGCTTAAGATTTTACATGATACTCTGGTGACATATTATCCTTTGCATATTAACTTCCTGTTGTTATACATACCGGTACCGGTACTGTTGTCAAATTTTGGTTTTGACGTTTGTAAAGAATTGGACTTGATATATGGAATATAAAGGTAACAACAAAATTACCCAACTGGGATGATCAATCTTATATATCAAAGAACAAAAGACAAAAAAAAAAGCAAAGACATACCAGAGAAATTTAAGATCGCAATGGTACTGACTTGGTGTAGGCATTTCAAAAGAAATGGTGGGTTGAACCAGGTTTTATGGCGCCAAACTTCCCTCTTCCGTTGCGATCCAAAGGTCTAGTAACATAAAACACAACATGGTTGTGAGACAAAATAGAAAAAAAGAGGTGATCATCTCAGTACAACATTTTATCAACAGGATATCAACCTTAGTAGGGGGGATATCTAATTACGCAAATTTGACTTTCTGCTGGTTGCGCCAACATATTTTTTGAAAGGGTAAGATCAATTGCGCTGATATTTTATGAATTCGATTGCGCCACTCATATTGAGTTTAACGGAAATTCTGACTGATGCATTTAATTGTTTTATGACTTCCTCCGCCTTTTCCCGGGCTTTGGAAGATACAATCCAACTGTTTGCATGTATCTTAACAATAGTTAAGACATGCAAATAATATAGAAAATAAGCATCATTGATAATTATAATTTTAAAACAATTAAAGTCAATGAAAATCAAAGGTATCTGCAAAGAAGATTCGCAGTTATGGTTGTAATGTGTAGCTCATCACAAATACATATTCTTTAAGCTTGCGACTAACATGACTAAGTTCACCGTTGATATACTTATGATACTTTTCAACAGAGTAGTTTTCTTACTATTGTAGCGCGACCAAGTGTGTACCCTAGTTCAGGCCGTTCTATGTTGATTAGACTTTTTAAAGCTGTAATGCGTAAAAATGCTTGTTTTGCTCTTACAATCCTAGTCCGATATATGCCTGGTTGCTATCAGCACCTGGTGATATTTTAACATCAGAAAAAAAACCATGCATGTAACCCTTCTTGTAAACAACAAAATGTCTAAAGCAATATCATGGAAGGAATTCGAAATAAAATCGATCTATAATACCAGTATATACATTTATGTTCCGATATATAGAAACTAATTAGGATCAAAAGTCTTCCTACTTTGTTAATATTTTTAGTGTTTATCATTCATTTTTATTTTATTTACCCCTGCGGGTTCCGTGTGGCGAATAGAACCACAGCAGCGCTAAGCTTGTCGGTAACAGTCCATCAAAGAGCGCTTAAGAAACCTGACATCGGCTCGGGTGGCTTTGCTATAATGTGGATAACCTAACCGTAAACCATAGTAGGGCACCATATTAGGAAAAATTCCACGTTCCTCGCGCGTTAAATAACCTTGTTACAGGTCTCGTGAAGAATATGATATCCATAGGAGGTTAAATGGCCAGTTAATACCATCACTCCTTTGCCCATGCAACTTGCAAGTCAAAACTGTCCTCCCCGACTGGCCTTGTGTCCCCGTTTCCCTCACTTGGTTTTTTTTCGATTTTCTTGATAATAGTAAGTTTTGCAATTTTTTTAAAAATTATAATGTATTTTTAGATTTCACTTATAAATTGTTAAGTTTTTTAACCGTGCAAACGGTGAAATTTAGAACTTAGAAATTGGAGTTGTAAGTACTTAGAAATCATCTAGTAAATTATTCGAAGTTACGTCCATGATTTGCTTATCTACAATTTTGCAAAACACTCTTTTTGTTTTTTAGCAAACATCAATTAATTATCATAGAATCTATCGCTTGCTTGGGTTAACAAAAGGCCCCCCTTTTTATGTCACTTCCTATTGAAATCAGTAACACACAATCTGGCGAAACAAGTTCTATACATGTACAATTGTTATTTAAATTAATAGCTTGAAGACCGATTAGAATGGTTTAATGATTATCCTAAGAGCCATCACACTCCAAGTAACTAGATTGTATTAGTATTGGAGGTGAAAATTTGAGGAGCATCCAGTTTCTGGAGTGTGAAACACTGTTCAAATAAAACAGGGTGGGGCGGTGGGAAAAATTACAGATTCATAAGCTTAAACCCCTTCATAACCACAACCATAGTCATAGCCACAGCTTAATCGAGAGAAAGAATCACTTTCAATCCATAACCTGACTGCGTTTCGAAGAATGATTTAAATTGATAGATCTCGTGACTTCTCGTGTGATGTCGCTTAGGATAAATGATTATCCTAAGAGCCATCACACTCCAAGTAACTAGATTGTATTAGTATTGGAGGTGAAAATTTGATACGCAATAATCATCCTTTGTTATGTGAAATCAGTAACTATTTCACACTCACCACAAAACCCCCAAAACTCAAAACTCAAAACTCACCAAAACTTGTATCTTAAATATGTCTAGCCAATATACAAAAGTAAATTTTTAATACAATCCTGAAAATTACACATAAATTGACCTACAATGTATATTCATTTGATGAAAATGCAACTGTATACCAAATATCAACACTGTAGACGATAAAGAGATGCGAGATAGGCATACGCAACGCAACCAACCCAAAACAAAAACATAAAAGGAAAACAGCTAGCAGTCACCAAGATTACCAGATCACCGGTCACCGATCGCCGTCTTGCGTTGGTCCGACTAAGACTAAAAATTTTATACACAAGGTTGAACACCACTGAAAAAATTTATCACCGAGACAGACGACATATGAAATGTACCATTATCTATTCGCATAAATAGACTAGAAAAAACATTAACATATAGCCAAAGGAGCAAGAACCCTTATAGTCAGTAGACCATGTAGGGGCGTATATGTAGAAAATATCTTCCTGGAATAGACCAGTACTGATCCTTATGAAACAGCCTACCAAATATCAATGATATGTCATAAACGCCAACGCTATTTGTTAAACGGACAGAAGAGTATGCCAAATCAGTATACAAAAATTCCTAAGTCAGCAGAAGACCGTGCAATATATATATCACCTGCCTGTATACCCAATATCTATACTTTTCAAGCCATTCAATGTACACAAAATCATTTCAAAATGTTTTCTGCCTGAAAAAAAGACCTAAGGTTATCGAGTCACTAGAGCGTGAAAATGGGGTCAAGGTCACACGGCATGGTAGACCATAACCTCAACTGTCTGTTTACTCAATATCAGATTCCTAGCTTTTATATCACCAAGTAATTCATTGTCCACAAAAAACCTTATAAAAAAGTTCACGGCCTGAAAAAACGACCTAAGTTCAGAGTCACTGGAGCGTGAAAATGGGGTCAATATCATACGGCATTGTGACAGTTGCGTAGACCATAACCTTAACTGTCTGTATACCCAATATCAGATGCCTAGCAATTATACTTTTCAAGCAATTCAAGCAGTTTTCATTGTCCAAAAAAGTCTTACAAAGAGTTTACGACACCACCGCCGGAAAGTAATACCAAGGTCTTACTATTCGTCGCAGGTGAGACAAAAACTAAATTTGCACTGAAGCTAACGCAATTGCATAAAATCAATGGTGTACCATGCCTGCTTCAAGTTTAACATAGTTGAGAACAAACTATAGCATTAAGCCAAATCAGAAAGAAATCACAAAATTAGTAGACCGTGGTTGCAGGGGCATACCGATGAAATGCTTTAAAAACTTATCTGTACCAACTCTAAAGCAACCACATACCAAATATCAATGTTGCGCCATAACTTGTTCACAAACAAATATAGGATTAGATTGAAATAAAGTAAACATGTGTTAATTGTGCCCGATAGTGGCACCTTTATTCTCATTTTCAACCACAGCTCTACTAACGAGTCTTTCAATGAAACGTAAACCATCATTTTGACCTAATCAAAAATTTGCTTACACTTATTTAAACCTCATCTCACCCTTTAAATGTCCATAACGCATAAATCCAATTCTAAAATAAAACAAATAATAATGCAACAACTTTATTCACAAATATACAGTACAACCTGACAAAGGAAACGGCAAAACTATCAGTCAATATTTTTTGTCCCCGGGTTATCAATCGCAATATTGAAAATAAGCCCAGTTTTATATCACCAAAACGTTGATAGCAATTAACCGATATCCCAGGCTAAATCCAAAACCCTACTTATAAATATATGGCCACCACAAAATAAAGTTGAGAAAAGGCTTGTCCCTATCTATGAAAATAAATTTGCAAACTTTCGGCATTCAGAATCGAAATTTCACCGAGAATTTCCTGCACATTATAACATAACAAAATATTTAGCCTGTATAGTAACATTTTAATCGGTCTAACTAAAAGGCTTCTTCCTTAGCGTTTCCAAATTTCAACATTTCAACAATGATTTAATTGATTAATGTGAACGTTTGTCCCCCAATACTGTAACTTTTCACAGGAAATTATTCTTCATAAAAATTATAGTTTTCAAAAACATTCTCTGCTTTGTAAAACCGATTAGGAGGTTGAAGAACTTCTCCTCTGTAGTTTCAACAAAAAATTCATGGTCAACAAAAAGTAGGATCAAAAGAAAATCTCAACTTCAATTGATTGACTAATTTTAGCATGATCAGTTTACAATAAAAAATGTTATAAATATATCATTGTATAAAGAGATAAATGTAAAATTTTCAAAAGGAAATTACAGAGAAAAAGCTCTCCAACCCCCATTCCGCGTGACAAAAGCCACTAAGGATTAGATTCCCTGGAATGGAAATTAGAAAACTATCTCAAGTCAATTATTCTTTGAGTAAACGTAGCACTTGAAATTTCTGAGTATACAACAAGGTCCTTAAAGTTAAAATAAGTTACAAGTATCATCATGCGCTTCAAATTGTTTATATGCCTGCAAAGCTTTACTATAGAACTCAATTTCCGGATGACTCGTTTTATGATCGAGCACTAAGCTATAGAACCTTCAAGGCGGCATCAAGGACACAAACAGGCATCAATTTAGGTCTTCCAGTCATAGCTCTGACGTTTTTACGTCCCTGCCTATCATCCAAATCATTTTCCAATTACTGATGTCTCCCTTCGAGATCCCAATACTATAATTACTTGCAGACGTTATATAGTTACACCTGTGTTGTTAACCGAAACTGGCTCCGATCTTTCAATGCCTACAAAATGACATAATATGCTACTAAATATATATAACTCAATATACCTATAAGAAACGCAGACCCTATGTCACATACAAGTATCTGTTACTAAATCATTTAAACATACTAGACATTCAACTTTAACTTCCAATTTGTACAACACACATGACATACATGACAATTGACATACATGATAATGCCCCCGACGCAAAAACATGAACTATCTATAGCTAGAACATAAAAGTTCTTAAAGTCCCTCAAAGAGCCAGTTTTTTTTTCCTTTATCTTTTCCCGCGATGAGAAAACGTACATGAAACTAGATTGTGTTCAACAATATCTTAAACTAAAGTATTAATTACAAACTTTAAAAAAAAAGCCTTCTCTCTAAACACAATATGCATTGCTCTACAGCATCTAAATCTTACCCTTTCGATCCTTCAACTAAATTAACCATTAAGGAGCCAACTGCTAAGAACTTCCAAGGTGATGTTCAACCATCTACAAGTAAATTAAAATACACTACATAAACATAATTGATCCAAGCATGTCGTTTGTCGATATACTACTGGACGAGAACATGTTTTTTTTGTTTTGTTTTGTTTTTTTTTTTACATTTAAGCCGCTTCGGAATATACATATAGAATATAACCAATAAAATCAGCATCCATTCTGACCACAAGAAAACAACAAAATTGTACCAGGTTAAACCCCAATCATATCAAACAGCGGTGGCACAATCCACTCTTATTTCGAGGTCCATACTCCGAAACGTAATTCAACAACCGAGGCGACACTATCCGCTAAATGATTTTAAATTCTATAATCAAACGGACGACAGCATCCGCACTTCAAAATATAAATTGCCTAGCTACGTATCATACCATCCGTACTAAAAAAATCAAAATATGAACCAAACGAGCAACACCATCCGTACATCCAACTGGACAACATGCTCGTACTTCAAAGGGAAAAATCGACAAAACGGACGACACCATCCATGCTTCTGAAATTAAAAATTACCAAGACGGACACCATATATGTTTACTTTAGTCAAAATTAAAAATTCACCAAAAACACACCAAGTCCTTGCTCCAAAATTATTGAATTTACCAAACGGACACCATGCTCGTACTTCAAAAAAAAAAATTAATCCTACAGACACCATGCTCATACTTCAAAATAAAAATTTAATCCTACAGACACCATGCTCGTACTTCAAAATAAAAAATTAATCCTACAGACACCATGCTCGTACATCAAAATTAATCATACAGACACCATTACTCGTACTTCAAAATCAAAAATTAATCATACAGACACCATGCTCATACTTCAAAATCAAAAATTAATCCGACACCATGCTCGTACTTCAAAATCAAAAATTAATCATACAGACACCATGCTCGTACTTCAAAATAAAAAATTAATCCTACAGACACCATGCTCGTACTACAAAATCAAAAATTAATCCGACACCATGCTCGTACTTCAAAATCAAAAATTAATCTTACAGACACCATGCTCGTACTTTAAAACAAAAAATTAATCCTACAGACACCATGCTCGTACTTCAAAATCAAAAATTAATCTTACAGACACCATGCTCGTACTTTAAAATAAAAAATTAATCCTACAGACACCATGCTCGTACTTCAAAATCAGAAATTAATCATACAGACACCACGCTCATACTTCAAAATCTAAAATTAATCATACAGACACCATGCTCGTACATCAAAATTAATCATACAGACACCATGCTCGTACTTTAAAATCAAAAAATTAATCCGACACCATGCTCGTACTTCAAAATCAAAAATTAATCATACAGACACCATGCTCGTACTTTAAAATCAAAAATTAATCATACAGACACCATTGCTCGTACTTTAAAATCAAAACTTTATCATACAGACACCATTGCTCGTACTTCAAAATCAAAAAATTTACCAACTGAACACTAAGTCCTTGGCCTTGCTTCAAAATTAAAAATCAACAAAACGGACACCAGGTCATTTATATTGCTATAAAATTAAAAAATTAACCACACGGACACCATGCCCGTGCTTCAAAATGAAAAATTAATCATACAGACACTATGCCCGTGCTTCAATTTAAATAATTAACCAAACGGACCATGCCCGTGCTTCACAATTAAAAATTAACCAAACGGATCCATGTCCGGGCTTCAAAATCATATATTTACCAAATGGACCCATGTCCGGGCTCCAAAATCAAATATTTACCAAATGGACCCATGTCCGGGCTTCAAAATCAAATATTTACCAAATGGACCCATGTCCGTGCTCCAAAATTAAAAATTAACATAACGGACCCATGTCCGTGCCTTATAATTGAAAAATTAGCCAAACAGACCCATGTCTTTGCTTCAAAATTAAAAATTAACCAAACGGACCCATGTCCGTGCTTCAAAATTAAAAATTGACCAAACGGACCAATGTCCGCTTCATCATTAAAAAATTAACCAAACGGACCCATGTCCGCTTCATCATTAAAAAATTAACCAAACGGACCCATGTCCGCTTCATCATTAAAAATTAACCAAACCGACCCATGTCCGTTTCATCATTAAAAAGTTAACCAAACGGACCCATGTCCGCTTCATCATTAAAAAATTAACCAAACGGACCCATGTCCGTTTCATCATTAAAAAGTTAACCAAACGGACCCATGTCCGATTCATCATTAAAAAATTAACCAAACGGACCCATGTCCGTTTCATCATAAAAAAGTTAACCAAACGGACCCATGTCCGTGCTTCAAAATTAAAAATTAACAAAACGGACCCATGTCCGTACTATAAAATCTCTCAAAAGGACCATAATGTCCTCACAAGCATGCAAATAAAAGAAAAATATACTTACATAAAAGTAATGGATAATTTCCGAGACCGTGTAATACAAGGCAACGATTTGCACGTGCTCAAAAGTACCGCGAAAAGGAGAGGACAGGAGAGCGTCTGTCCTCGCCGACTGCGTTTCGAAGAATGATTTAAATTGATAGATCTCGTGACTTCTCGTGTGATGTCGCTTAGGATAATCGTACAACGGCTGCGGCGATTCGATTCGACAATTAAATGATCAGTTTAAATGGTCAAGTAGCTTATTTTCACTTTTCTATTGTTATTCAAATATTAAAAGTTGTTATGCGATGTACAAAAACTGGTTTGTTCGGTCTATTTGAATAGCCGTTATTTGCCAGCTAAGTCTATAACGAGTAGTAGAAAAAACTACTCGAAGGATACAAACCAAAAGCTTACTCGAAAAGTGATAGGCGCTTAATCGCGAGAAGATTACTGCAATTTGCTACTTACAAAGTTTTGCTTTTATAAACCAATAAAAAATAAAAATTCAAAGTTACTGACTGTTCGCAAAGCAACGGATGTGTTGCACTTACCATTCAAAAGCGCCAGAGTTTAGTTTTCGTTCCGGCGTTAGTTCGAAATATAAATTACAACAAAGTTCCAGACAATTAATTTTGCTACGACTGACGCACGTTTCGTCTATAAAAGATTCAACGGTGGTACTCTACCAAAAGATTGAAAATACCGAACATTGATTTAAGAATTGAATGTTTGTATTTTGATGTTTCGTTGACATGTAAACCGCTGACCGTAGCACATTTTTAATGAAACGCGCTAGCGCTTCATGTTAAAAATGTGTGATAACGGTCAAGGGTTTTAAATGGCTTTGCCGATGAAACGTCAAAATACAAATATGTGAGGCAATTGATATTTCTTCGAGTTATGCAGGTCGATTACCTCAGGCATTTATCCAGTTGATTAGATTTCAGAGGTAGTATACGGACTGATTGGGAAGTTTTTTAATAAACGCCGTAATTACCCCTAGTTTTAGGTCTGAAGCACCGCGGGAATAATAACTTTGAGAAGATGAATTAATAAATAATAAATAGTTCTCATATATATGGTATACGAATCGGATTGATTTGCAAATGTTTATTACAGTTTTATAAAAATAGTGCAAAAATACATTTATTGTATAACCTTAAATGAACTTTAGTATAGCATGGATAAATTTATCAATTTATTTCATTTTATTATCGATAAAACTAATATAAGCTTACAAACAAGGGAGAGTATTTCTAACTTTCTGCTCCTCGTAATGTAAGTCTTACGTATGTTACTTAACTTATCAAGAAAGCCATGCAAAGAACGACAATTCAAATTTGATTATAGCATTTTGTTACGTTAGGAAGACAAAAGAAAACATGCCTTACGTACTTGTTATGTACTTTAAGTGATACATTACGTAAAGGAGACTTTCTTATCCGATTTTCTCTACTAAACAACAAATTAAGCTAGCAATAATGATGTGAGTACGTGACACAATCTACATAATATAGACGATATTGAGATGTGGAATAAGTGTACGCGACACAACAAACATAAACAAACAGCAATTCAAAAAATCACAACGGAAAACAGCAAGCAGTCTTCAACATGACCATAGGTCACTGCTTACCGTCTTGCATTGGCCCGACTTATAATACAATACAAAAGTATCAAAACCAATCCCTAAATCATCAACGAAAGACCCAATTCTTGACACAAAGAATGACAAGGACAAACAAAGGCTTTGGCAAAGTTTCCTGGCTTAGGACAGGCACATATAAAATGTGGCGGGGTTAATCTAGGATAAACCGAAAACCAAAGAATCCACTATTGAATCAGCCAGCAACCTTTAAAGTGCTGGTCATGGTCATTGTAAACACATTGTGGATTCCACATGGTGGATTCTTTAATAAAATCTGAATTAATAGAAAACTTAGAACAATAATCAGTTATGCATGAAAGTGTGTTTAACTGATTGAAGTTCTATTAACATAAAAAAACATGTACATGTATGTCATGTATATTGGCTTGGATAGAAGATAAAGAGATATGTGGAATAATTGTACACAACACAACCTACAATATAAACGACAATTAATAAAATCCTTAATAGAAAACAGCCAGAAGCCTTCAATGTGACCAGTTGTCGCTGCTCGCTGTTTTACAATTTGCCCTGGATTGAAAATAAACTACATATGATTCAAGCCCAATCCTAAAGTACAATGAAAGAACCCTCTTTTTGTACATTTGTACCTTTTTTTGATTAATTTGTTCATAACTTTTACAGTGTTTTTGCAGAGTTTTCCAAAATGTACATCTATTCATAAAATGTTGCAAATACTATTGCGACAGCAAATACCTCCCCATTACTAAAATTAGAGCTAACATACGAGTCCATACTCCCGTCACAAAGAGACTGACTTCCGATAGTCACAGTTTGTCTTTCCCTTTGACCAATGGCTACCATGGTTACGAATTTGTAACGAGGAAACTTCAAAGATTTTACAATATTTCTAAGATCTTCACTTAGTTCTTGTGATAGCTGTTTACAGAAGTCCGCGTCGTACTTCACATGTTTTATATTTTCTTCAAGAAATGTGTACAAGATTGGCTGTACTTCCTCTGGGTTGAACCTTCTGACCTTGTGCTCTATTGTTTCATTTCCGGTATAGTCCAGTTTCTTTTGCCGACTTATCTGCGCATGTCGCACTTGTCGTGCAATCTTGCGCATGGTCAATAATTTTAATAAATTGCCATCCAAACCGGAAGTATCATCACTCTGGTTTGCGCTTCTGCTTGTTTCTGAAGGTGTTGGCGTTCTGCGCAAGTGAACTGTTGTTATATCCGGTTTGAATTTGTCCGTTCTTGGTGATTTCTTAGGTGTCAAAATCTTTGATAAAAATGACGATTTCGGACTGGATTCTTTTTGTTTTGGCTTTAAGTCGTGTCCGCCATTTTCTATATAATTGATCTCAGTTTGGAAAAATCCTAGTTTTTCTTGCTTATCATCCATTTTTACATTTAAACCTAAAATTTACAGTAGAAATATTTTATATATTTAAACTTTTGAACAAGAAAAAAAATACGACACGTTGCGCAAACGCTATCTTCCTCGTTTTATACGCTTCCGAAGGGAGCTATTATGGTAGAAGTGTCACAATCAACGTCCGGTTTTTCATGCTTGTTTTTCCGAACTTTCAGCGTCTCTTTTGTTGAAAAAACGCTTATTTATTTGAAAATTTCGAACGTCATTAAGCACACGCGGTACCCGAAACTGGCGGAAGAAAAGCTAGTAAGTTTTTATTTTCGGATACAAATTGTTTCAATTCATAGCATTATAAACATTTTAAAATTTATATAGCATCAAAAATTTTTCAAGATATGTTGTAACTTCGGGAGCGTCACAGATTAAACCTGCCTCATATTACATATGCGATAGTCATCCTTCAAGTTCAGATTGAAGTTAAGTTATTACCTTTATATGCGTGTGTAGCGAGCTCTCTAATGTAGAAAATCTGCTAAATTGCACGAGACTCAAAGAACAATGAAATAATATTCTTTCTTGTGGAAACATTCGGAATTCTTTGTAGTTCTTGAAAATGTCTGCGCGTGCAGAAAAACGGCGGGAAATAGTAACACATAGCCCCAAATTAACACGTCCCAATGATCATTTTTTTTAAAAACAACTCACTCAAGGAATTGTTTTGCTTTTTTCAGACATGGAATGGATTTTTTTTTGTATCTACGCGAGCTTTTAAGGCAATATCTTTCTCATATCATCCAAGGACAGTCACTCTGAAGTCTTACAATAATATGAGAAAGACATTGCCTTAAAAGCTCGCGTAGATACAAAAAAAAAAAAAACATTCCATTGATTATTTGAATCAAGAGGACGAGATAGTTTTGGGCGACGTATTACAATTTTCCGCCGTTTTTCTGCACGCAAACATTTTCGAAAACTTCTCAGAAATCCGAATGTATCCGACAGAACGATTTTTGTTCCATGGTATTTTGAACCTCCTGCAATTTTGCAGACCTTCTACATTAAAGAGCTCGATACGCTCGCAAATAAACAAATTCTTTTGGGGTAAAATTGCTTTATAATAGTATTCAATTTTAATTTTTAGTATTTAATTGCAAACACGACAAAAAGATTTTACAGTGCAAACTGTAATGATAATATGAGGCAGGTTTAACCTGTGACGCCCCCGAAATTGCAATGTACATTGTATTTCTATATATTTCTCAAGCTTTAATGAATTAAAAAATGAATTGAAATATTTTATATTCGAAAATTAAAACAAACTAGCTTCACTGGTGCGCTTAATGACGTCGGAAATTTCCAAAGGAAAAATCGTTTTAAAGACACTGAAAGTTCAGGAAAACAAGCGTCGGTGTTAAACTGGACATTGAAGAAAAATTCAGCTCATAAAACAACTATAATACTGATATTTCTACCATTATCTATCCATTCGGGAGCGAATATATACATGCTACATATTGGCCTTAGTTTTATTTATTTAAAAAAAAATAATGAAAAGAATGCGATTAAATTAATGTTAGCATTTTATCATCTGTTGAAATAAAAAAAAATGTTTCCCATACCTTTCGTCAAATTTTGTGCTGTTCGTTTTTATCCTAACTTGAAAAAAATTCTGAAGTGTATTCTAGGGGTACTTCTTATGGTCTCTAATAGAGACGACTTTTCAGTTGGACAAAAGGTCAGTAGGCCCATACGTAATATTTATAAATCTTGTTACAAAATTAACATAACCAAACAAAAATTTTGATTTTCATTGTATCTTAATGTTTGTGTTTCATAAATCTAAAATTAAAGCCTCTTTTTGAAAGAATTTTTAAAGACCGGAAGTAAAACTGTTGACTCTCTCACGTCTAAATGTTTACCCTTTCGAAAAGGATAAATCTTTGTAAATATTGAGAAATAAACAAACAGAGTTATGTTATTAGAATGTCCAAAAAAGTTGTTTATTCAAACAATTTGTGATATTTATCTACCATTATACTGAACAATCTTTAAAATACAACTAACAATAATACCGTTGAAGCATGGCTTACAAATTTCAGACAATGAATGTTGCTTCACCTGACGCGTGTTCCGCCTATTCAAGACTCGTCAGAGGTGGTCTTCCAAGAGATTGAAAATGGCAAACACTATATGAATATGAAGAGCATAGAACCATTTAACCGAAAACCAAATTATAACAGCTCAACATAAGCCTGGGTGTAGGAAGATTCTTAGGATTTATGTTTTGAAACTGAAACTTATAATATCATAGCTTTGTTGTGTTTCAGCACAAAAATGTTGATGCCGGTGCGGGCTCACCTCGCAGAATTAAAACTCCATATGCAGCACTAACCATCACGGATGTTAGAAATAAAAAGTACAACAAAGTTCCCGACAATAAATTTTGCTACCTCTGACGTTCTTTTCGTCTATTTGAGATTCATTGGATCGCGCTCTACCAATAGATTGAAAATGCCGAAAAACTATATTCATATGAGAGCTAAGAGTTGGAACATTTTAACAAAAATTGCCTAACTGGGAACCAAATTAAAGCTAAGATAAACCTATATCTGGGGTAAGAAAACCCTTAGAAGGTTGACAATTTCGAAATTTTACAGATAACTTCATCTCTTTGCCTTGTTCTTGAATACAAAAGTGTTGAAGGCGGAGCGGGCTTACCTCGGGGAATAAAAGCTACACTGGCAACGATAACCGTCGCGGATGTAAGACGAGGGTCCAGGCAATTACTTTTTCTACGCCTGGTGCACATTTTGTCTATTCAAGACTCATCAGAGGCGCTGTTCCTAAAGGTTGAAAATGCCTACTCGAAGAGCATAGAACAAGAAAACCAAATATGCAGAACTTGGAACCAAATCATGACTATAGGCAACAGTCATCTGCAATATTTCATTCTATAGGATCAAACCATGAAAAAATTATTTGTGACCTTAAAAGGACCATTTAAAGGTCCATCTGACAATTTTGACCCTTTTGTAGGCTAAAGCAGCTTATCACTTTCTGCAATAGTTTTTGACATTTTGATTCTGGAGAGCCTAAGATTCTTCGAATTTTTCCTAGCTGTTATACTTGCTAAGTTTTACGCCATTTTAAGTCATTCTACCCTACTTTCTATTTATAGTAACAGCGGTCATGTTTCATATCGAATCTTTCCAAAATGAAATGACAACATGTCAAAAATCATTTCTGCAAAGTTTTAGTTAAATCAATTGGTGTATTGGTTTTAGATATTTGAAATTGTAGACAACGAACGCATAATGGCATAAGCTCACATCGCCTTTTATCAGGTAAGCTAAAAAGTATAAAAAAGGATCTTTTGAATAGTGGGTACCATGCAGTGACAGACCAAGAATTTCTAAAAAGGGGGCTCACTGGAGGGCTTAGGGGTGCCACTGCTGTCCTGCTTCGATAATTTTCTATATATCCAATCATATTTTCCGCTAAAATGGGGTGGGGTGGGGTGGGGGGCTCCTCTCTTCCTCTGGATCCGCCCCTGGGTAGTACCGTACAATTAACTTTTCTTTTCACGTATTGATTTAAAATACCAGTATAAAATGCATTTGAACAATGATCCATGCATAAATATTTTATTCTGTTTCTTGTGTGTAATAAAGGCGATAGTTATTTCGAATTATTTATAATCAAAATACTTATATTCTTTAACAGTCACTCGTAGAGTCATAGGAAATGTTGCATTTATCAACTTATTGCATGGGTGAATGTTCCTTTCACATATTCACACATAGACCACCTTGAACTGTATCTTGATATTTTTATGATCATATAATCAATCAACTAGGTCGAAATATAAGAAGGCTTATCAGTAAATAATTTAGTTGTTAGGTTATGTTTGTTTTATCTCCTAAAATTTTATAAACTTCAATATACTCTCCAACAATAATGTAGAGTGTAGAATTGTCCGTTGGGTCTAACCACATATCAACCGGGGAATCGATATTCTGAAATTTGTCAAGTAAAGTTATATGACTGGTTCCATCCGGAGAGACGACGTGAAGAGCGCCATGGCCACTGGTATTCATAACTAACACCGCCCCGGAAGGAAGAACTGCAATGCCAGCTTCTATCGTTCCGATGTCGCTACTGTAAGAAAATTTTCGACTCCCCTGCAAATCTGTGCATTCAATAGCATGTCTGCTGTAATCATTACCCGTTGCGTATATCAAGCTTTCATCGAAGTAACCAATTCCTGTTCGACCAATTTTTTTGTGCGTCTCTGCTGAAAAACATTTGATCATACCAGTTTTGTCATAGGGGTGTTGGGACGCTGGAAACTGTTTTATGCAGCTATCAGCGACGATGTATATCACGCCATTTCTCTCAACCATTGCGCCTAGATAGTTAGATTTTGTCAGGTGTGGAAGATGTTGAACTTCTCTAATTCTTTCTCCAGTCACTTCAATTCTGAAAATATGATCTTTTTCATTGTGAAAATTGTATGACAAAATTAGAAAGTTTCGGTCACCAATCGCCGCAAAACATAGTCGGTTACATCCTGTCATCAAAAGTTCCTTAGAGTCTGAAATTCTAAAATTGGTTTTGTTAACAAAACACAACTGTTCGGCATTCGATGCATTCACGAGTACTAGTGCAATAGAATGCTTCCCGACACTAGCGCCGCATTTTAATCTGCACCCTTCGTAACGAAAATATTTTTCAAATTGTACCTCTAAAAATGGAAATCCATCATTTATTTTAAAAAGTTTTGCTGTTTCGACAATCATTGCATTGAGAAGTTTGACGGGGTTCTTCTCCTCCGTTATATTAAATCTTCTTGCACGCAGGTGTGGCTTTAGTTGTGAGTGTTGTGACGGTTTGATCGATCCAAAGCCATGAAAGCCGAACCTGTTTGTTTGTTCGAAACCGATCCCTTCAAATTTAATTTGAATAGATGTGTCTTTCTGGAAATTTTCTAATATTTCTCTAATTCTTTTTCCGATTTGATGCTTTACGGTTTCTAGGTGTAAAAACGTTTGAATTGCACTTCCATTTTCACCAACGATCTTCGAAACCTCGTTCCAATGTTGGAGATGCTGGATAAATTGTTCTATTAATCGAATACTCACGTTAATTTGTGTATTTCTTTCCTCTTTTCGAATATTTATTTCTTTAATGTCGGCTGTAATTATTTCGTCGATTTCGTCTTTCATTTTATCCGCAGCCACGAATGCAGCTTTCTCTGCGATTTGAACTGATTCTTTTAAGTTAGATTTTTCATCTTCTTTCACTTTTAGAAGATGTTTTAGAAAATCATTAAGCATTCTGATATTTCCAGGAAGTTGTTTCAATATCGCATCTTCAGAACCGTCGTTATTGATTGAGAACACCTTATCGCATCTCCTGTGGTCGGCCATCATGCAAGATATACAGCATAACTCGTTATGGTCGTAGCAAACAATTTCGATTGGTTTTTCCTTGTGTCTGTTGCATGAATCTTTTATTGCATCAATGTCTATCCCTTTAAAACTTAATATCACCCCATCTAATGGTGCAAGTTCATGGAAAAAAGAAAGTTTCATCTTTTTGTGAGCATCTTTGCACTTTTCACACAAAGCCTCCCGACATTTTTTACACCAAATTACGGCTACTGCGTTTTCTTCTACACTTTCGCATGCTTGACATACCTGGTTGCCCATTTTTGATGTTTCCATGAGTTGCTCCATGAATGTATTGCTACGCAACATGCTCGCCCAAGAACTAACATCTTCCAAAGGATATGGTACGGTAAGAGCCATATTTGGCCCCCTATTTTACGAAAAAGTAAATCTGAAGTAAATTATTAAAATGCACATTAAAAATGGAGTAGGATGGTTCAAATTTATGAGTAGGCTTTCAATTTCCAATAATCCTTTCGGTTTTTCAATTTTATTGAGACCTAAAACTGAGTAAGATCAAGAAAATCGAGAAAAATGATGATTTTTAGAGCTTCTATTGTTATTTTCAAAGGCCTCCGCCTATGTGACCCAAAGATTTCTTAAGTGATTTAGACTTTAATTGAAGTCACTTTTAAAGTTAATTTACAAAATGTGTGGGTCAAGAAGGCGGAGGCATCTAAAAATTGAAAAAAATGACCCAAAATTCATCAATTTTCCGCAAATTTGACAGGACTCTTACATATTTGGTTTGTTTTGACATCCCATTTTTCATCAATGTCAGATGGTACGCTTAAAAAAAATATTAGAACAAGTTTGTTCATTCACTTGAACTTCTAAATAGCATAAGAAATCTTTTTAAAAATCAATTTTGTAATTTTGAATCGAAGAGGGGGCCAAATATGGGCCTTAGTGTACCTTGTCCTTTGCATTTGTTGGTTTTGATGCAGTTCTGCATACGGGACAACTGAACTCAGTTATTTTTGTGTCTTTAGTTTTGGATAGGGACACGATATAGTCTCGTAAACATTCTTCACAGAATGTATGCAAACACTGCAATATCTTTGGTGATTTATATTTCCCAGAACAAAGCACACAATGAAAATGTATGTCTTCAATTAGATCAGTCGGCGGCTTATTCGACGCCATTTTGAAAAAGGTTATTTAAATACTTCCTTCTTGCGAGAGTCAGATCAATTTGATTTAAAAATCAAGTACGTCCGTTTATTATTTATCATTCATGCATTTGAAGCCGGATAATGATAAAATAAAGGGATAATGATAAAATAAAGGAACAAAATGTACTCTATTAGGATATTTATGTTCTTAAATTTCATCTCTTGATATATTGATTTGATTTTTTAGGGGAGGGGCTATTGTGAATAAATATTCGAAAAATGTTTGCCTTTTTTAGAAAAAGTCATGGTAAAAAATCACATTTTCACATTATAGAAAGGCGCGCGCATGGTGCGGCCCCGTCTGCACTGCCAGCCTGGCACCAAACAAATCAGACAGATCTAAAATTTCTTCATCAGGACACACAGTTTGTCATACTGAACCATTCTATCAGGCTTGAATTTATTTTTATGTAGGGTTGACGTTAATTTTCAAGTTGAATGTTCTATCGGTCCAGCCTCAAACAGGAAGTAGAGGTCCAACAGACCTGGCCCCGGTTTCATAAAACATCTCATATTAAGTATTTCCTCAAATCCTCCCTCAACTCAAAATCTAACCAATTAAAAATGTGAGATTTGAGGAAATACTCAATTTGAGATTTTCTATGAAACCGGGGCCTAAAAGTCGCTTATGATGTACAGTTTGTCATACAAAGACATCCTGCCAAATTTCATTTCATTCCCATGAACGGTTTCTGACAATATCTTCGGAAATTGGTACTGACGGACGGATGGACAGACGGACATATGTAAAACTTAATACCCTCCCAAACATGTCGTCACGGATGCATAACAAAATCCAGACCCTGATTTTTCAGAAAATAAAAAGGAAGGACTAAAAAAATATCCGTAGCCCCCTCGCCTCCATCTTCGCTAGCCAAGGGTTACAATCCGCTATCTCTCATCTTCAGTGAAGAGGAGAGGTAGCGAATCGTAACCCTTGGCTAGCGAAGATGCCTCGCCTCAATAAAAATCAAATAATCATTGAAGCATTGTTGTTCGGTCTTCACGACCTGGTAATAGCTTACAGAGGCGGATCCAGAAAATTTCGAAAAGAGGGGCACACTCAATCTCACTAAAATCAGATCTATCAATTGTTCTTTTCTGTCTATGCGTGGTAGATATGAAGACATAACATTCTACTTTCTGCTCTGATGAGCTGTAGAATAGACCAAACGGTACAGCATCCAAGATTTTGATAAATCCTGTTTTTTTTTCGAAAAAGGTCATCAGAACAGAAAGTAGAATGAGATGTCTTCAGATCTACCATTTATAGGCGAGCGGCGGAAAGGGTCTTGAAAAAAATTTAAATTACCCAAAAACCTCATGGGATATTTTTAACTATATTGATAGTTAAATATTTCAGCTTTAATTATATCGATGTTTGCCATTTGAAATCTGGTCAGAACATGAAAAAAATAAAGGTCAAAGGTCACTACCCAAAATCTAAAAGTTTGAGTCTGCAAACATTAAGGCAACTAAAATGTTACAAAATGGGGTTAAAAGTTAGAAAATAAAGACTTAAAATTACTTACATATATAAGTGAATATCAATCATTCACTTTTGGTTTCTTTGAAGAAATTTATTACGTCATTTTTTCTATTTTTAGAAAAGGGTCAAATTATTTTGATTTTTGTGTATAAAAGTTTGAATTGCGATAAAAAGAATTTACATTTTCACTTACTTTTTTCCTCTATTTGTAAAACATTATCTTATCTTTCGTTTGTAACAAAAATAAATGGATCAAATGTGTTCATTGACTCAAAAACACCACATTTGAAGATTATACCAGAATATTAGGTTTTTGATAAAAAGTGTACTGAGTTACCATTAACATGTTTAAAACGGAATAGGAATCAAAAACCAACAAAAATATCTTTAATCCAACTAGTTAAGTTGAGAACAATAACTTTGCACAGAAAAAAGAAAGAAAATCATCGAAAAATTAACTAAAAAACATATAAGAGTTACGTGGTGAACAGAGGTTTTAGAAACTATTAAGTTTTATAACTTAATAACAAACTTTGGGCGATGTTTTGGACTTAATAGAGAGATGAGATTTTTGGCTTTCAGAACATAATAGTTTGACGCTTCTAAAATGGTCAAAACATTGTGCAATTTGAGCTCAAAGATAAGAACTTTTTAAGCTTCAGTCATAAGTTCAAAAGACGACCAAATCATTGTACAATAACGGGTCCAGCAGGTGGGGTGTTCTGGGGCCCCTTAATGTCGCTTAGTGACAAAATGTATCTTACAGATTTCAGGCAAAACTGTCATGAACATCTTCAACAACAAGGCTTGATGTAGAGCCCTCCCCCTTTTTTCGAAAATTTCTTGATTTTCTTCTGGATGCTTAAATGCACAGTTTATACTTTTAGTTTCAAGTAGATAGTCTAGTAACATAATGTCAAATATTTTCGCAAAAATGTACGGCATCAATTTATTATTTTTCTGCAATCGAATTTTTATTCAGTTCAACATAACAAACGCACCCCAAAAGTCAAGTACACCTTTCACAAATTTTTAAAACTTCGCTTTTATGAAACCTCGCAAGTTAAAAATAAAAGCAAAGACCAAATAATAAATTTCTTGTGTTCACTCAAATCCAAAACTAAACACATATTCTTCATAATTACACCAAAAAATGAAAATTTTTACAATTACTAATCAATCAGATTATAGTTAAAATGTAAATACGGGACACTCCGACAATTTTCCGAGTCATCTGCAGTCATCTTATATATTCAATTAAGTATAACTTTATTATCATTCGTCAGAAGTAATGCAGTTTTAACTAAAAAGTAGCCTTACAACATTTTCTTGATCTAAGTATACAATTTGTTTGATTTTAATTACAATTAATGTTGCACAAGTTAAAATTAACGTGTATTTTTGCTACTTTTATTCTTGATTTTAAATTCGATAAAAATTGTACAAAACTATTATTGTTTTTGTAAATTTCAATTGCAAACAAAGAATTGGGCAAAATATTTCATGATGTGATTTACAATTTTTTTTTTCGTGTGTGTTTTTTAGGTAATAAAAATAATTTTAAAAATCAAGCCGTTAGAGATTTTCATAGGGTGCATGTACAAAACATTTTTTTTTTATATCTTCTGACCATATTCGACTTGTCAAACATATATATTCATAAAATAGAATAATCAACCTTTTATTTGAGTTCAAAAAATCTCATAAGGTTTTTGGGTAATTTAAACTTTTTAATTAGACGACTTTTTCGATATCCGCCGCTCGCCTATTATAGACAGTAGGGAACAATTGATAGATCTGATTTAAATCGGATTAAGCCCACTGTGGTCATGCTTCAATGATTTCCTATGTATCTTAACAAATTTTCACGCCAAGAGAGGGGGTGGGTTCCCTGGGCCACTCTGGATCCGCCCCTGGTTTATATACATTTGATACAGCGTGTTTTTTTGCTATAAATTGGGAGTGGTAAAGGGGGGTTCCCAACACGAAAACACGTTCTTCAAAAACGCTGAAAATAAAGCACGATTTATAAAGATCGCCAAAACACGAAACACGGGAAAAATGAATTCAGATAATCGAAAACACGAAATCACGTGCCTCAAAAAGGCAGAAATCGAAGCACGGGTAATAAAAATCTTAAAACTCGAAACACGGGACAAAAGTACAGACAAAAACGGAGCACGTACAACCTCCCTAACACGAAAACACGAGAAATAAAAATCAAAACCACGAAAACACGTCAAATATAAACTTCGAAAACGTAGCACGAAAATAACCCTTAACCGTCCTCTTAATTGTGACATACATAACCTAACAAGAGAAGAAATCAAAGGTAAAAAGTTGCTTCCTTTTTTTATGAGGGTGTGAATGGGGCTATAATCCATTCTATATTCTATAATTTTAAGACCATTTTCCTCTATTCTATTAATTCTTGCCTTTTTCTATAAATATTTGTATATACTTTTCCTTATTCGCTATTTTACCACCATATTGAAAGTTACAATGTGTGTAGTATTATATAACACTTTTCTGTAAGTCACAATTTCTTAAATTGTGTATTTCTGTAATCAGTTTTATTTTCTTTTTATCTCTTTTATTTCATTCTTTATATTTTATAAGGCCATATTCTCCATTTTTTATATATATTTACATAAATCTTTGTGTTCGTATTTTTTTTCATTTCATTATTTCTTTGTCTTTATTTTACATTCTGTAATCCATCCACACCCTGTTATACAATTTCGCAATTTCGAATAAGGGCAAAAACAGTTATTTATAATTTTGATAAAAAAAAACAGTTACACAAATACTCGCATAAAGGCCGGTGACCACTCGTAAACATCTTTTGCATTTTGTTGTCTCTTCTTTATATATTAGTTTGGTCGTCAAAGCTTAAATTGGTGCAATTTTTCATAAAACACAATCCATTGCAAACAAATGTTTTTGAGATTTGGGGAAAACATCACTTTTATTAATCGATAAAGCAAATTAGACTTCATATTTAACTAAAGTAAATTTGTAACCATTTACATCATGCCTATTCAAACGGAAGGAATAACTTTCTCGATTTAATTTACCTTAATTTAAAAAGCGTGGGGGTTTTGTGTCATAAAGATCATTTTGACACATAAAAAGAGGGGGGTGATGGGATAATTTCGTGATGCGTGATCGTCCATTTGAATTTCTGTGAACTGTGATTCAGCCAAACAATTGTTCGTGAACTGTGATAAGGGCATTTTCTGTGAACCGTTCTCAGCAAAAATATTTTTCGTGAACTGTGATTGATGCCTCCACAGATCTCTAGTCATGACAGTGGCAATATTTCCTGTGAATTGTGATTTGGGGAAACTTCTCAAATATTTGCTAATTCCTTGTGAACTGTGAAATCCAAATTTTGTTTTCCGTGAACCGTGATCAGGACCCCCCAAATCAGGTCCACCTAAAGAAAGTTATCTAGGAATATAAATGTTTAATTTGATAAAATTTTGAAAAAAGTATCATATCTTTTAGAATATTAAAAAGGAAATAAGCCTAATCTAAACATAAAGGCGTATAATTCGGACAAAGAGACATGCATCCCCGAAACTACGTGTGAATTCTCCTATCATATGTACACTTAAAACCTACCCACGTGAACCTACCTTCAAACCAAATTTTAATGCTTTATACGAACGTTTTATTTTCTTGAAGAAAGCTAGTATGAATATTTATTTTAGTTCTGCAACCTAGGAATAACAGTTGCCAAGTAACTTGCACAAATGAAAAGCGGGACGGAATTAAAATGTGACAGAATTGTTTTATGTAAACAGGAAGTAGATGTCTGATAGATCCAAAAATGTATCCAACAATACATAGTTGCTAAGTTATACATGTAAGTGAATGAAAAGTGTGACAGATTTTTAAAAAAGTTTTCAGAAACAGGAAGTAGGTGTCCTATCATATCCATATCAAGCTTTTTACCAAATATCAGCAATCTAATGATTTGGTTTTTTTGGTCAAGCGGCTTCAGAGAAAAGGGAAAGCAGGCGATGCATGGGCGCCAAGTGATGACATTAGCTCAAATGGGCTTCGGTAGTGAGTGAGTGAGTTGGTGTTTTTACGCCCGTGCAACGCTATATAGGTTATTTACAGGCGATGAATATGAAAAGGGTGACACAATGAAAATGAAATGATGATGATAAATGAAATATGGGGGGTGGGGTGGGGTGGGAAACAAAGGACCGGTAAATTTTGAAGAACCACAGGACAAGGGGAGAGGTGGATAGGGGCGGAAAATTTAGCCTATGTGGTGCACTACTTGGCGGTCCACAAAGGGGTCTATTACGTGCATAAAGCGTGGTATTCTCCACACACGTTGGCCCACTATGCTCGGCGGTTGTGCTTTGTGAGGTGATCGAAAATGGGGGAAAACTAAATCAATTTTATTATTTGACTTGATCAAGATACATGCATCGTGAATATGTTTCTAAATTAACAGATAGACCTGGACCTAGAGCAAGATTTTCCCCTCAGCACATCAATATAAATGGAACTTAAAAGGATTATCTGTCAAGTCAATTGACACTTAAAATTAAGGCCTCTAGAGTTGGTTATTTCAACCTTCATCTGCAATAGTTTTCATTCTACTGAAACTCAACTTTCAATCTTTTAGGGAGTATGGCCTCTAAAAGGGGTCATCTGACAACTTCCGACTAATGAAGACTTTAGAATAACTTCATGCAACAGCTTTCCACTTCCTGCAATAGTATTAATTATGTAAGCCAAACTCTGGATATATATATATTCAACCTTTAAAGTAGTTAAATCCCTAAAAGGGACCATCTGACAACTTTAGTCTGATGAAGACTTTTGAAGAGCTAAATGAGCTGAACATCTAGGCAAGAAACAGCTTTTCTCTATCTGCAAAATTTTTCATTCTGTAAAGCAAAAATATGAAAAAAAACAATACTTTTTTACCTTTAAAGGGTCATAAGACTTAGGGAGCAACCATTTGATTTTTATGAGGGGCGCTATGAATATTTTCTTCGTCCTGCCTTTTTATTTTCGGAAAAAGTCGAGCCTGGATTTTTTTTCGCGCTTGCGCGCAATTTTTTTTTAACTTGAAAGGGGCCTTAGTTTTTTGTTTTGATCAGAATTTTTTTTCCGCGCAGAGCGCGGACAAAATATTTATTTTTCGAAGGCGTCGCGACAGAATATTTTTTTCATTATCAGCATTATTTTTTATAGCAGAAATCCTTCTTCAGAATATTTGTTATTCTTACCATCAGCTGCCAAAATATTTTTTTCATCAAAAATAATTTTCAGAATATTTTTTTAGGAAAAAACCAAGGCCCCCCTTCAAGTTAAATGGTCGGTCCCTTAACGTGTGCAACAACACTATTGTCTAGTAACTCTGAAAAAAATACATCTTCGTATTGCTAAACTTAAAAACATTCACTGAACCTGAAAACTTCTCAGGTCACGTATCTTTCATATCATTTTGATATCAGGACGACTTTGAACCTAATATCATATGACATTTCACAATGATTAGCCTACCTGTACGTGAAAAAGAAACTTAGCTATTCAATATATAACTTCATAAACATGGCATTAAGTAAATAACTGAGTGATGAAATTGAAAATGTAAATTTTCATTGTGTGCTTTGTTCTGGGAAATATAAATCACCAAAGATATTGCAGTGTTTGCATACATTCTGTGAAGAATGTCTACGCGACTATATCGTGTCCCTGTCCAAAACTAAAGACACAAAAATAACTGAGTTCAGTTGTCCCGTATGCAGAACTGCATCAAAACCAACAGATGCACTGGAAGACGTGAGTTCTTGGGCAAGCATGTTACGTAGCAATACATTCATGGAGCAACTTATAGAAGAATCTAAAACTCAAAAGCAAAACCAGATATGTCAAGCGTGCGAAAGGGTAGAAGAAAACGAAGTAGCCGTAATTTGGTGTAAAAACTGTCGGGAGGCTTTGTGTGAAAAGTGCAAAGATGCTCACAAAAAGATGAAACTTTCCTTTTTCCATGAACTTGCACCATTAGATGGCGCGATATTAAG
Organism: Arcuatula senhousia; assembly: GCA_963971305.1. NCBI lineage: Eukaryota > Metazoa > Mollusca > Bivalvia > Mytilida > Mytilidae > Arcuatula > Arcuatula senhousia. The sequence goes on along the minus strand of OZ020308.1, from coordinate 54,588,733 downwards.
TTTTAAAGGGATTGACATTGATGTAATAAAAGATTCATGCAACAGACACAAGGGAAAACCAATCGACATCATTTGCTACGACCATAACGAGTTATGCTGTATTTCTTGCATGATGGCCGACCACAGGAGATGCGATAAGGTGTTCTCAATCAATAACGAAGGTTCTGAAGATGCGATATTGAAACAACTTCCTGGAAATATTAATATGCTTAATGATATCCTAAAACAGCTTCTTCAAGTGAAAGAAGACGAAAAGGCTGGTTTAAAAGAATCCGTTCAAAACGTAGAACAAACTGCGTCCGTAGCTGTTGAGAAAATGAAAGCGCAAATAGACGAAGCATTTAAAACTGATATTAAAGAACTTAATATTCGACAAGATGAAAGAAATACACAACTCAACGTGACAATTCGATTACTCGAACAATTTATCCAGCATCTTCAACATTGGAGCATAGTTTCTAAAATTGTAAGAGAAAACGGAAGCGCAATACAAATGTTTTTACATTTAGGAACCATAAAACGACAAATCGGGAAAAGTGTGAGAGAAATAAAGGAAAACTTCAGAAAAGACAAATTTATTAAGATTAGTTTCCAAGAGCAGTCCTATGTTAGAGTGCGTGCAGGGAAATTTGTAGTAGAAATAAAGGAAAATAAAGTCGAACTTATCAAAGAAATGATGATCGGGGCAATGAAACATTTGAACATTTATGATGGTTTTCCACTAGTAGAGGCACAATTTGCACAATCTTTCCCTTTCGAAGGTTGTAAATTAGAAAGCGGTGTTAACGTTGGAAAGAATACTATTGCACTGGTAAGTTCATCGACTGTCGAACAATTGTATTTGGTGAACAAAACTAATTTTAAAATTTTTGACACCAAAGAACTTAGCACTGGGTGTGGTCGACTATGTTGCGTGACAGTGGATGGGCAAACCTTCCTGTTTGTGTCGCGCAATTATACTGGACTTCAGGACCAGATATTTAGAATTGGTGTTACGGATGAGAAAATAAAAGAAGTTGATTATCTCTCACACCTGACCCGATCCAATTATCTAGGCGCAATGATTGAGAAAAATGGCGTGGTATACATCGTCGCGGATAACTGCATTAAACAATTCCCAGCATCATAAACTCTTCTTGACACAAGTCCTATGATCAAATGTTTTTCAGCAGACACGCATGTTGGTCGAACGGGGATTGGCTACTTCGATGAAAGTTTGATATATGCGACGGGATATTCCGGATCTACAATAGAATGCAAAGATTTGAATGGGACAAGAAAATTTTCCTATAATGTGCAACTCGGAACGGTAAAAGGCATTGCAGTTCTTCCTTCCGGGGCGGTCTTAGTTTTGAATAACAGTGTCTATGGTAATGGCTCTCTCCAAGTCGTTTCTCCCGATGGAACCAGTCATATAACTTTACTTGACAAATTCCAGAATATCAAGACCTCGGTTGATATGTGGTTAGACCCAACGGACAATTCTACACTTTACATTATTGGTGGAGAGTACATTGAAGTTTATAAAATTTTCGGAGGATAAAAACGCCTATATCAATGCAGCTATCAATAACACTGATTTATCTAGAAAAACAACTACAATGACCTTGTTTTCTTTTATCTCGAGTTTCACAACAACAATCTTAAAGAAATATATGATTGCTTCAAGATAAAACACAAAATAAATGGTGTTTGCAGTAAAAGGATACATATAGATTATTACACAGGGTTTTCCATATCAGGTCCTATATCATTCCGAGACTGCCATATTAGACAGAGGCGTCAGCTGGGTCGAGGAATGATATGGGACCTAATATGGAAAACCCTGTGTCATAATCTTTTTATTATGGATGCCTCGACGTGCCACGAACAAAAAAATATTTAACTGGTGCGCACGAGTTTCAAACTGGTGCGCATGAGTTACAAACTTGTGCCCACGAGTTTTTTTTATCTCGTGCGCACGAGTTTCAAACTTGTGCGCACCATTAAGTAATAACTCGTGCATGCACACATATAAGTTTCAAACTCGTGCACACTAGTTAGTAAGTCGTGCGCACGAGTTTCACAGTTGACACAGTTTCAACTTAAACTCGTGCGCACCAGTTTGTAGCTTGAGTGCACGAGTTACTAAACTCGTGCGCACAAGTTACTAACTCGTGCGCTCAGGTAAAAAACTCGTGCGCACAAGTTTGAAACTCGTGCGCATAAGATAAAAAACTCGTGCGCACGAGTTAGTAACTCGTGTGCTCAAGTTTGAATCTCGTACGCATGAGTTAAAATATTTTTGTTGCCACGTGGGGGCTTCCTTACTTTATCACACCTTAATCTTTTTCCACATAAGACCACATAAGACCTTAAAATGCTCTATAAAACCTACTCTTATTCTAGTCTTTTACATACAGAAATAAATAATATAGAAAATAAAATATTCAATTATCTTTTTTTTATTGTTATTATAAATTAATTATAATCTGAACCTCCTCTCAAGCTAATGTCGTCACATGAACACTCAAGGTCTGATATGGCACAGGAAAAGGTCATATCAAGCCCTCTCGTGAGCACGCGACGCCTGATATGGCCATATCAAGTCATTGGTCAAATACGGCTTGCACACTTCCGACTGTTTCATCCGGAAAAATTCACGCATATAAACGGTAAATGTGTGATAAATTGTGTTATGTTGTTGGACTTATTATCAATTTTGTTTCAGAAATGTAACTACCACCGGTTGTCATGTCACTATCTCTCAAGTGTTTTATTTCCTTATATTAATGCATATGGTCAACGTCCTCGCTGTTGGATTTGATTCCATTTTACAACTAGTTCGTTGCAGGCTGCTGGTTGTTTTTCATTGTGTGTGTTTTTTTATTTTCACTTGCTGATTGTAGAATGTGTCGCGTACACTTTTTTTAAATCTCATTTTTCTCCATTATTTAGTAAAAGGCTGCTGATGAGAGACGTCTCAACAACAAGTGTGGCCACTTAAAGTAGGCGCCATCACCAGTTGAGATCAGAGGTTTTAATAAATTAAAGTCACGGTCATGTGGCAGGTGACTCATTGACATTTTACCACCAAGAAGAGTCTTTGGACCAGCTAAAGTGATTCTAGATATCAGTCATTGAGAAACAGAATTAACATAAAAGACTGAACACAAAAAAAAACAATTATTAGATAGTTTAGTGTAAAAATGCGATCAAGGTCAGATGACATGGTGACAGATGCATAGTCTCTAATTTAATTCATCGATATCCTAAATATCAGCTGCCTAGCTATTACACTTTTCAAAGAAGCATTCGAGTCTCTAAGGTCCGAAAGGGCAACGACGAAACCGGTAAACACGAACAAGAACAGCACGAAGAAACACAAAACACAAAATAAACCGAACGATCGAACTCAAGTCGTAACAAGAGTGAACTCCGGAAGAGTAAGGGACGGACCATTAAACCTGAAGGGGGGGCTTGTTTTTTTTTTTGTTTTGGTCAGAAAATCCTTCTTCAGAATATTTTGTTAGGAAAAAACCAAGCCCCCCCCCTTCAAGTTAAATGGTCGGTCCCTAAGCGGTTCCTGCCTGCTATAGCACAACCGTCGTGTTGCTAATATTCAATTCAGTGTGTCAAATCCGGTAGAGGAACACAAAACAAGTTTCTACGACAAATCAACATCTGCACTCAACCCTGTGTCAGCAATTTCTGTGTCAAACGTGACGCTCTGTCAAAGAAGTCTATTAATTCCCGCTAGCCCTGGAGTAACAAATACTAGTAATTTGTGATTTCAAGAAATTCATTTTCCACAAAAGTCTTACAAAGAGTATACGTCTTGAAAAAAAAGACCTAAGTTAACAAAGTCACTTACGCGTAAATGTACAGTAGTATGGTAACAGTTGTATAGGCCAACTTTCCGTATACCAAATATCCGATGCCTTGCTATTATACGTTTTAAAAAAAGAAATTCATTTTCCACAAAAGTATTTCAAAGAGGTTTACGGCCTGAAAAAAAAATCAAAGTTCACATAGTCATTATAGCATAAAATAGGGTCAGGGTTACAAGAAATGGTGACAGTTTGGTAGAACACATTCTCAACCGTCAGTATACCAAATATCAGATGCCTAGCTATTTTACCTTTTAAGAAATTCATTTTCCACAAAAATCATACAAATAAGTTTTCGGCCTGAAAAAAAACCCCATAAGTTCACAGAGTCACTTGGGCGTAAAAATGGGTTCAGTGTCACATGGCAAGATGACAGTTGTGTTATACTAGATGCCTTGTGTAGTTATCATCCTTTTAAAGAAATTTCCACTTTTTGAAAAAAGTCTTACAAAAAAGTTTATGTCGTCGCCGCCGCCACCACCGACTATTCGTCTTAGCGGCTAGACTAAAATGACAGCAAGTTAACCGAACAATGCAAGACATTTTATTTGCAATACCTTTGATATTTTGTATAACTTGTTCTGAAAAAAAAGTAATATCAAAATGACCGAAATGACCCAATGAACAACCTCTATGTCTAAGATTAAAAGATTAAACAAAATGACGTACTGGAGAAGTTAAAGATCACAATCATGGTTTTGTCATGATACAGTACAGCCATTCGAATAAAACGGCGGGCTAAATTAGATTTATGGCGCCGAACCCCCTCTTCCATTAGGGTGTTGCTAAAAGGCGGAACGGAATACGGAACGGAAAACGGAACGGAAAAACGGGAAACAAATATATAAAAATGTTTAGATTTACTTTGCAATTTTCTTAATTTTCAATGCTAAAAATCGTGTTTTCAGTTCTTAACACATTTAATTCTTGATCTTTATAATATTAAAGTATTTAATCGAGATATAACTATAGCTATTCAAAACCACGTACTGCGTTAGTTTCTTTTAATATACAGAAGATAAAACATTCCATGTCATTATTTAAATTTAATATAAGAATCTTTACAACTTTCTTTTCTTACTGCTTTATTTTTTTGGTTTTTTTTATTACTGCTGATTCATGTAGGTTTGTTTTGAATACACCTTTTCAACATCACGTAATTTTCTAATTGTTATTGCGCTGATGTTGTATCGGGGACCAGGGTTGACCACTGACAACAAGGTCCATGGTTTTTGCTCCTCGTCAGAAGACCAATTTTACGACTATCTCTTGACACTATTTGCAAGGATGGTAAAATGAAACAGTGATAGACCTTCAGAGAGCTCAAAAGTGAATTTTAGAAACACAATTAAACAAAATGAAGTACATGTATACGTCTTAAAATGCCACTATACATCGTCATTTTTGGGCTAATATTCTTTAATATTATAACTTTTTACGGTACATTTTATTATTTCATTTTACACCATAGACCAACATTTCAATGTTAATAAAGGTACTGACAGCGAACTAGGATGATCAATCCCAAATGACTATAAGAAGAAAAGACCAAAAAAGCAAAACACATGCCAGAGAAATTGAAAGATTTTAAGCTGTACCACTGTAGTGAGTCGGAAAAGACTCATTTTTAATTTCGCAAGACAAATAATCACCACAAAATAAATATTACAACTATAAAAACTTTTACAGATTGCAATGGTCCTGACTTAATCGGTACAGGTATCTTGAAAAAAAATGGAATCACATGTTTTAATACACCAGGTTTCTTTCCTTGTAATACACATGGTCGATATCATCGGTGCTGGCTTCCTTGTTTGAACGTTTAGGTTTTGAGTACTTTTGTTTTCAACAGTTTTGGAATTTGAACTTCCAATGTTTTGATTTAATGCTACTGATGATAGGTTACTGCTTGAAATATCGATATATAGCATATCCAAATTAACCGTTTATACCCGCGTTTTGGTATTTGTAATTTTGTACTTTACCCCGCCACCAGGGTGCGTCAAAAGAAGTCAAGCAGTCAAAAAGCAAAATGAACAGATTCAATATAGCAAAATGTTTTATTCAGACGTTTTATCCTTTTTTATATAGTTTATACATGTATAAGCTTTAAAATAGTCAATTTACATAAAAATTAAAATGTTCATATCAAAACGTCAAACGTGCAGTAAATGTGAAAGTTGAAGCCTCAAAGGATGTTTCATCCTTTTCTTTTATATAGTTAATACAAGTAGTCAATTTACATTTTAAAGTAAAATTTTCATATAAAAACGTCAAACAGTAAATGTGGAAAGTATTGAAAATTATTATCGGCATAAAAAAAAAATAACAACATTGTGAGGAAAAAAAAAAAAAAAAAATATTTCAACGAATTTCTTAATTCCGTTTTTCCGTTGTGATCTGAAATGAAAGTTGATTTTTTTCGTTATTACTAAACTGGAGGCTCCCAGGAGCATTTTTAATAAAGATTTAAGATATCCAATTCATAACCTGTTACGGCCAAAATCCTTAAAAGATTTATCTGACAACTTATAATAGAAAATAAAGAGATGTGGAATAAGTGTACGCGACACAGCCCACAATTAAACGGCAATTTAGAAAAACCACAATGGACAACCGCCAGCAGCCTTCAACGAGGCCATTTGGCACTGCTCGCGGTTATGCAATTGGCCCATGGTCTAAATAAGATGCATATAATTCAAATCCAGCCCTGAAATAGTCACAGATAGACCCCCTTCTTAAACAAGGAACAGAAAACATAAAAAAGACAAGTACAAACGAAAGCTTTGTCAAGGATTCCTGGCTTAGGACAGGCACATGTAATATGTGGCGGGGTTAAACTAGTTTTTTGGGCCCAACCTTCCCCCTATCAATATTCCTAGACAAAGCACAAAAACTAAACACACAATAAAAATCAAATCGATCAAAGTCCAATTCTACTAGAGAGAACCTAAGACAAAAAACAAGAACAAACAATAGGACGGTAAGGAACTCTCTATAGAACACTCGCTGTTACTGACAGCTAGCTGAGAATCATCAATCGACTGATGTAAAAAAATCAAACGTATCGATTTTAAATCCGACACAACACTTCAAGCAATAATGATTTAATAAAAAACACTTTTTGCAGACCTCTCAAGATGAACATGTAAGCTAGCAAAAGCTTTTCTCCTTGACCTGAAAAGAACCATTACACTTAAAAAGGGTCGTCCGACAGCTTCGACTCATTGATTTCTTCTGATGAGCTTCAGCTCTAGTTTTTCTCTATCTGCTATAAGCCACAAATATGGTTTTTGACCTTAAAAGGACCGCAACCCCTAACTAGAATGGTGGTCTTCCATGGAAGACGTATGTCACCTGCGTGTTAAAACATTCGGTAAACAGGAAATAGCAGTGTTTCGGGAATATAATTGCTTTACATCTGATAGTACTATGGGATAAAGCTACATGCCAAATATCAAGAAGCTGTGGCATGTAGTTGCCCAGAAAATTGCGACGAAAATTTTGCATATCATATATGGTCATAATACATGAATACCTAAGTATTCAGTAAACAGGAAGTAGCGATTTTTTCTTGCATAAAATCGCTTTACACCTTATAGTGCAATGAGATGAAGCTACATACCAAATACCAATAAAAAGCTACGCCGAGCGCAGCATGATACGACCGCAACAATTTGAACCCTGCACATTGGAGGCCCAATATGGATAGTCTATTGCTTTGGTCACATGCAGCCCATGGTGGACTAACAAAGCTTTTTGACACATGCATCCTGTAGTTTAATCTAAAATGCATATTTGACACATATATAATTTCATTAACATCTAATAGAAAAAATCTTATTTCAATATTCATTTACAGTTTGACCCGTTCAAGTCCCTTTCGGCCCTTTTTTCTTAAAATAACAAGGGCCACAAACCCCAAATGCAATAAAAAGCTTCCTCTAGTAGATATTATCATCATATTAAAACTTCATAACAATTGGCTGGCCCACAACAGATAAATTTCCTGTGTAAAACCATTTGCCTTAACCAACTTTAAAAAATGGCGTTTTTTGGCCCTTCGACCCCTAATATCTCAAAAATGGTAAGAGATATTGCAAATCTGATTGAAAAACGCAGGCAGGAATTTTCACAAGGGTTCCAACGAAAAAAAGATTTTGAAAATCGGACCAGAAATAAAAAAGTTGATTTTTTGGGCGTGGCCCATCTTTGGCTCCCTGTAGCATCATAACGGTACAATATGTATCAAAACCATTGACACATTTAGTTGACAGAATTTAATGAGGAATTCAATAAAAAAAGAATTTTCAAAATCGAATGAATAATTAACATTCTACAACAGTTTTGACAATACACCCGTTTTAGCCCCTTTTGGCCCTTTTTTCTAAAACGGTAGGGGCCACCAACCCCAAATACAATAGGAACCTTCCTCTAGTGGTTACAAATATCATATCAAAATTTCATAACAATTGGTTAATATTTACTCAAGTTATCGCACGGAAACCAAATGTCCCCAGACGACGACGACATCGCCATAACATTTTACGATCGCAAAAATTTTGCGGTCGTATAAAAAGCTGTGGCATGTAGTTGCCTGGAAAACTGCGACTGAAATTTTTGTGACGCCGCAGGACGCAGGACGACGGATGGTGTCAAAGTAATCCCTAAATGTCGCTTCTGCAACACGTTGTAGGCTACATAAAAGGATTAAAAATGATCATCTGACAACTAAGACCCAATGAACACTTTACTACGGCTTCTCAAGCTGAACATTTCTGCAAGCTCTTCTCTAACTGCAATAGTTTTCCAAATGTGCTTTTTACCTAACAAGGGTTTTTACACATAAAAAGGTTCATCTGACAATTTCAGCTCAATGTAAACTTTGTAGAGCTTTTTATATTATAGAGACCAAAATCCCAGATTTGTTTTATCTGTTATATTTTTAACTATAAGGCTTCAATAAACTGAACTTCTGTTGCATTGTAAAATACAACAGATAAGGGGTAACGAATCTCTAATTTTGATTGGCTAGAAAAATATGTTGCATATTATCCTGTCCCTGCAGTCTTTTAATTGATGCTAATTATAAGCTGATAAAATTAAGTGGATCTTTCAGATGTTTGTAACTTAATTAGTAAGAAAGACATGAGAAGTAGGTGTTAATTTTGTGATAATGAATTTTATCTAAAGAAATCTCTAACACGATTTTCATACGATTGATAAGCCCAGCATGGTAATACGGCCACCCAAACAATGGCGGAGATAAAATCGGGCCTAAAATCATACCCGATTTATTACCCCTTTCCTGTTGTATGTAGCGCTGATAAGCGATTGACAACAGGTGGTCCAGTTTAAGGCTTCAAAAGCAAGGTGATTCTGTCCATATTCTTATTTTAATCAAAGGTTGAAATGTTTTTTGTCCAATCAAAAATCCAAACAAGAGGCTCCCAGGAGCCTGAATCGCTCACCTGGTCTTGATGTCGACCCTATAAAAACTCTTCTAAAGCTAAATGAGCTGAATGTGTAAGCAAGAAAATGCTTTTCTCTATCTGTAATAGTTTTCATTTTAAAGGCCAAAAACATGAAAAAACGTTATTTTAAGGGTGTAACCCCTATAAGGGGTAATCTGACAACTATCACCCTATGTAACTTTTGTAGAGCTAAATGAACTCAACATTTAAGCAAGCAACAGCTTTTCTCTATCTGCTATAGTTTTCATTCTATAGGCCAAAAACATGAAAAAACATCATTTTAGGGGCCGAAACCCCTATAAGGGGACATCTGACAACTTCGACCCTATGGAGACTTTTGTAGAACTAAATAAGCTGATCATTTTAGCAAGCAACAGCTTCTCTCTATCTGCTATAGTTTTCATTCCATAGGCCAAAATATAAAAAAACTTTATTTTAGGGGCTGTAACCCCTTTAAGGGGTCATCTGACAACTTCGACCCTATGGAGACTTTTGTAGGGTTACATGAGCTGAACATTTAAGCAAGCAACAATTTTTCTCTATCTGTCATAGTTTTCATTTTATAAGCCAAAAACATGAAAAAATGCTATTTTTCACCTTTAAGGGGCCGTAACTCCTATAAGGGGTCATCTGACAACTTCGACTCAATGAAGACTTTTGTAGAGCTTTTGATGCTGAAGCAGTAGTGTGGCATCAGATTTCTTCTATCTCTTATACTTTTTGATTTACAAGCCAAAAACAGTAGTCTGACCCCCCTGGTCTATTTTTAGTAACGGCGGCCATGTTGTTTAGAGGGCGGTCACCATTTGTGCAATCTTGGTAGAGGACATCCCATAGATGAAGTGTGCAAAGTTTCAAAGCAATCCCTTTAGTCGTTTCAGAGGAGAAGATTTTCAAAGAAAAGTTAACGACGACGACGACGGACGACGACGGACGCCAAGTGATGGCAATAGCTCACATGGACCTTTGGTCCAGGTGAGCTAAAAACTGCATTAATAAGGACACCCTAAATAACAATCATATCAAGTTTGGATGAATTTGGTTGAGCAGTTTCAGAGAAGAAGGTTTTTGAACAGTTGAACAGACGCAAAGTGATGTCAATAGCTTGGCCAGATAAGAAAGGGATAATTAAATCAATCTCATCTATCCTTCTATCACAAGAAACATCATTATAAAATTCCATATCAAATGCTCAGCTAGGACAAATTAATCACATTTTATTTCCCTTTTTGTTCACTTAAGTGGGCATCTAAAATTGGACCCATCTATCGTTTTATGGCAAGAAACATAAATTTCATATATATCAGTTGACTTGAAGTACCAGTTTACCAAGATGATGGATAATTTTCTTGTTCCTGTTTCTTGTTATCTCTTTCAAGTTCAGATTTTCAATCAGCACTTAAATAGCATTGTGTTAATAAAAAGCTACGCCGAGCGCAGCATGATACGACCGCAACAAGTTGAACCCTGTACATTGGAGGCCCAATATGGATAGTCAATTGCTTTGGTCACATGCAGCCCATGGTGGACTTACAAAGCTTTATTACACATGCAACCTATGGTGGACTTTAAAATGCATATTTGACACATATATATTTACAATAACATTTAATAGAAAAAAATTATTTCTATATTCATTGACATTTTTGACACGATTAAGCCCCTTTTGGCCCTTTTTTAAAAAAGGTTAGGACCACAAAATGCAATAAAAAGCTTCCTTCAGTGTATATAATCATCATATTTAAACTTCATAACAATTGGCTGGCCCACTACAGCTAAATTTCTTGTGTAAAACCATTTGGCTTGACCAACTTTTAAAAATGGTGTTTTTTGCCCCTTCGACCCCTTATATCTCAAAAACAGTAAGAGATATTTCAAATCTGATTGAAAAATGCAGGCAGGGATTTTCACAAGGATTCCAATGAAAAAAAGATTTTGAAAATCGGACCACCAATAAAAAAGTTGATTTTTTGGGTGTGGCCCGTGTTTGGCCCCCTGTAGCAATGTAACGGTTCAATATACATCACAAGTGTGGCCACTAAAAGTATGTCTCGCCTGCCGGCACCATCGCTAAAATCAACTACCTAAGCTTTCATTTCTTGATATAAACACAAAAAGTGTCAGTATACCTAATAACAGATGCCTAGTTATTATACTATTCAAGCAATCCATTGTCCACACAAGTATTACAAAAAGTTTTCTGTCTGAAAAAAAAACCTAATTTCACAGAGTCACTGGAGCATAAAAATGGGGTCATGGTCACATGGCATGGTGACAGTTGCGTTGTCCATAACCGCAACTGTCTGTTTACCCAATATCAGATGCCTAGCTATTATAACTTTCCAGCAATTCATCTTCCATAAAAGTCTTACAAAAAAGTTTTTCGGCCTGAAAAAGACCTAAGTTCACAGAGTCACTGGAGCGTGAAAATGGGGTCAGGGTCACACGGCATGGGGACAGTTGCATGGACCATAACCTAAACTGTCTGTATACTAAATATCAGATGCCTAGCTAATATACTTTTCAAGCAATTCATCGTCCACAAAAGTCTTACAAAAAAGTTTACGGCCTGAAAAAAGACCTAAGTTCACAGAGTCACTAGAGCGTGAAAATGGGGTCAGGGTCAAACGGCATGGTGACAGTTGCGTAGACCATAACCTGAACTGTCTGTATACCAAATATCAGATGCCTAGCTATTATACTTTTCAAGCAATTCATCGTCCACAAAAGTCTTACAAAAAAGTTTACGGCCTGAAAAAAGACCTAAGTTCACAGAGTCACTGGAGCGTGAAAATGGGGTCAGGGTCAAACAGCATGGTGACAGTTGCGTAGACCATAACCTGAACTGTCTGTATACCAAATATCAGATGCCTAGCTATTATACTTTTCAAGCAATTCATCGTCCACAAAAGTCTTACAAAAAAGTTTACGGCCTGAAAAAAGACCTAAGTTCACAGAGTCACTGGAGCGTGAAAATGGGGTCAGGGTCAAACGGCATGGTGACAGTTGCGTAGACCATAACCTGAACTGTCTGTATACCAAATATCAGATGCCTAGCTATTATACTTTTCAAGCAATTCATTGTCCACAAAAGTCTTACAAAAAAGTTTACGCCGCCGCCGTCGCCGCCGCCGCCGTCGCCGCCGCCGTCGCCGGAAAGTAATACCTATGTCTCGCCTTCCGCGACTATTCGTCGCAGGCGAGACAAAAACCATTGACACATTTTGTTGACAGAATTTAACAAGAGGCTCCCAGGAGCCTGAATCGCTCACCTGGTCTTGATGTTGACCCTATACTTGTGTAGAGCTAAATGAGCTGAACATTTAAGCAAGCAACAGCTTTTCTCTACCTGCAATAGTTTTCATTCTATAGGCCAAAAACACCATTTTTCACCTATAAGGGACCATAACCCCTATAAGGAGTCATCTGACAACTTCGACCCTATGAAGACTTTTGTAGAGCTAAATGAGCTGAACATTTAAGCAACCAACAGCTAATCTCTATCTGCAATAGTTTTCATTCTGTAGGCCAAAAACATGAAAAATGGCTATTTTTCAGGGGCCGTAACACCTGACAACTTCAACCCTATGGAGAATTTTGTAAAGCTAAATGAGCTGAACATTTAAGCAAGCAACAGCTAATCTCTATCAGCAATAGTTTTCATTCTGTAGGCCAAAAACATGAAAAATTGCTATTTTTCAGGGGCCGTAACCCCTATAAGGGGTCATCTGCCAACTTCGACCCTATGGAGAATTTTGTAGAGCTCAATGAGCTGAACATTTAAGCAAGCAACAGCTAATCTCTATGTGCAATAGTTTTCATTCTGTAGGCCAAAAACATGAAAAAATGCCATTTTTCAGGGGCCGTAACCCCTATAAGGGGTTGTCTGACAACTTCGATCCTATGGAGACTTTCGTAGAGCTAAATGAGCTAAACATTTAAGCAAGCAACAGCTAATCTCTATCTGCAATAGTTTTCATTCTGTAGGCCAAAAACATGAAAAATGGCTATTTTTCAACTTTAAGGGGCCGTAACCCCTATAAGGGGTCATCTGACAACTTCGACCCTATGGAGACTTTTGTAGAGTTAAATGAGCTGAACATTTAAGCAAGCAACAGCTAATCTCTATCTGCAATAGTTTTCATTCTGTAGGCCAAAAACATGAAAAAATGCTATTTTTCACCTTTAAGGGGCCGTAACCCCTATAAGGGGTCATCTGACAACTTTGACCAAATGGAGGTTTTTGTAGAGCTTTTGATGCTGAATCAGTAGCGTGGCCTCAGATTTCCTCTATCTCTTATACTTTTTGATTTATAAGCCAAAAACAGTAGTCTGACCCCCCTAGTCTATTTTTAGTAACGGCGGCCATGTTTTTTAACGGATTAAAAATCAAAACACAAGTTTGGTGCAGGACACCCTAAGGATCATTCATACCAAGTTTCATTAAATTCTGTTTGGTAGTTTCAGAGGAGAAGATTTTTGAAAAATTGTTAACAGACGACGACGACGACAGACGACGACAGACGACAGACGACGACGACGGACGCCAAGTGATGGTAATAGCTCACATGGACCTTCGGTCCAGGTGAGCTAAAAAGGAATTCAATAAAAAAAAAATTTTCAAAATCAAATGAATAATAAACATTCTACAACAGTTTTGTCAATACACCCGTATTAGCCCCTTTTGGCCCTTTTTTCCAAAACGGTAAGGGCCACCAACCCCAAATACAATAGGAACCTTCCTCTGGTGGTTACAAACATCATATAAAAATTTCATAACAATTGGTCAATATTTACTCAAGTTATCGCACGGAAACCAAATGTCCCCAGACGACGATGACAACGACAACGACGACAGCATCATACCAATATACGTCCGCAAATTTTTTGCGGTCGTATAAAAAATTAATTGAAGAAATACTGTATTTTCACTGCATCTCTCTAAGAGACAGGTATTTTATTTCCATGCTTCATAATAAACACAATAAATCAACAATTTTCATAACTCATCATCTTCAACAATTACAAGGCATTTTATACCTTATCTATATATTTTCAATTGATATAAAAAATAAATTAGTAATAAAATCAAGCCAACAATTTTTACAGCTTAAAAATAAACTATTTACTTTGGTTTTGGAATTAATTTAACCTGATTGTAAAGACACAAAACTTTTTCGTTATTTCTCGTCTTAAATACACATCAAACTCTCCTTTCATACAAAAATTCATTTTCAAATTTAAAGTTACCCTACATCTAGTACATAAAAGTGAAAATCAACTAAAATCTGTTCCTATTTGTGTATAAGGAAAAAAGATAATAAATCCGTCATTGTCTGTTAAATAAACCAGATGAGATGAGAAAAAAAAAACAAATTGTTTTTCTTATAGTCTTTCTTGAAAAATAAACCCCTCTCAGGAAATAATTAACAATCACAGAACAAAACTAACCTATTTAGGTTATGCCATGTTTTCTTTAAATATAACTTAAGATTTTTTTAAAAAGAGAGTGTAAACAGTTTCTAAATTATTCTTTTTAAATGATGGAGCGTCTTAAACATGTTATAGAAATAACAGTCTTTTCAAAAACGAAATAAAGCAAGACTTAAAGAAAAGACACACTATTTTCTATCATATATAGGTATTATTCACATATATCAGGTTTCTTTCCTTGTACTGCACATGGTCAATATCCTCAGTAGTGGATTTAGCATCCCTATTTAAATCTTTTTGCTTTGAGTACTTTCCATTCAGGACTTTTTGTTATTGACTTTTCAATGTTTTGATTTAAATGCTGCTGATGAGAGGTTACTCATTGAAATACTGATTTACAACATAACCAAATTCATCGTTTTTTTTACCCATTTTGGTATTTGTATATACATGTAATGTCATGATGATGACTAAAAACTTGGCACTAAACAAAGTACCAATGGCAGAATAATAGTGGTTCTATAATTAAGTTTACCTATGGCCTATCAAAGATAAATTTATCAATAAAGTTGATGCAATAAAAGCACTTAGGTAAACTAAGAGAACAGCACTATTTTATAGTTCACATGATTTCTTAATTTTTATCATCCTCGGAAACCCAGGGGTTCTTCACTGGCTAACTCATTCATCACCCCTGGGACATTACTCATGAAATACATTATTTTTGATAGTTTAGTAAAGAGCCTTCTGAATGGTCGCATTACATTTTCTAATGTGATTTAAACATGTTCCTATATATAAATTTAATGAAGTTCAAGATTAGAACCTGAACGCTAAACGAACAAAATCATACTAAATGTCCAGGGGTGATGAATGAGAAAGCAAGTGAAGAACCCTTGGGTTTCCTAGGATGAATTTTTATAATTTAGTAACCAAAAACATGCAAGATATACAGGCTGAAAAAAATGTAGAATATTAACCAACATTGGAGATAGTTATGGTTCATGATTTCAAAGATATTATCTGGTCATCCATGTTAGATTGACGGGTCATGGAGAACTCTGGAACAATTGTGGAATCTTCTGATTAGTACTGATCTGGATATCTTCTGTTGGATGGTTTCTGAAAAATAAATGATATGTGTGAGAAATATAACAATCAATTATATTATAGAATTTCTAACATCAAGGGAAATAAATTTGATTATTTTTATGGCAAGGCTTTCCCAGCAATTAAAATATCAAATCTATTTCCAGAGATGTTAGAAATTCCATAATCATCAAGAATCAAGTTGTAGAAGATTTTTCTTCAATGTCTAAAGGTAAATAAAAAGCTACGCCAAGCGCAGCATGATATGACCATAAATAAACAAAGATATCAAAGAAAAGCCTCATATATATATACATGTATATATATGAAATTAAATAAAATCGGTATGTAACAAATAAATGAATTCCAAGTATTTTCCAGAAGTTTACTAATTGAATCATATGTAGTTTAATTTCAATCCAGGGCCAATTGCAAAACAGCAAGCAGCAATGGCTGGTCACATTGAAGGCTACAGGCTGTTTTCCGTTTGGATTTTTTAAAAATTGTCATTCATATTGTAGTTTGTGCTGCGCACACTTATTCATCATTTAATTATCTTCAATATCATATTGATTTACAAGAACTACAAGGTGAAACCCTATGAATTTGTATATATTGGTACAGATTAAGAATTTGTTTGTATTCATGCATTATCTTACAGGATTTTTATTAGTTCCATAATCAAAAGGCCTGGTTCGAGATCCCTGTCTAATTTGTGAAGCCTCTGTCGTGGTTCGTGATGGAGTACTGCCTAACTGGTTCCTTGTTCTATTAGATGAAACTGCAGTGGTTCCAGTTGGTCTGAAATAATGAAGAGAGTTAAATATTTAATACAGCAATCAATGAGATTTTTTTGCAAGAACAACAAAACCCTATAACTCTTACTAAATTGTAAAAGGGAAAATTGGATATAGACTTCCATTTAAAGTT
Organism: Arcuatula senhousia; assembly: GCA_963971305.1. Taxonomy (NCBI): domain Eukaryota; kingdom Metazoa; phylum Mollusca; class Bivalvia; order Mytilida; family Mytilidae; genus Arcuatula; species Arcuatula senhousia. The sequence goes on along the minus strand of OZ020308.1, from coordinate 54,571,938 downwards.
ATTAAAATTTAAAAAAGGTATGATTAGGGCTCAAATTTGTCTCCAAATTTTGAAATTATTCAAATGAGCTAAAAATATGCAATATATACTTTAAAATAGTTAAACTTTACTGTATCAGCATAATTTTGATTAAAAACACCCATGGTGATGTTAAAATAATTACTGCAAGTGGCCTTAAAATTGTAATTTGTCGAAAAACTGTAAAAAACCTGCAAATTCAGAGTGGTTTTTGGCAAATTTAACTATTAGCCACAAAGAGTACCACTACAATAATTTGTGTAAATGATAACTGTAAATATACAAACAAACCACAAAAATATCTTTGTGGTACTCTGTGTGGCTCATAGTTTAATTAACCAAAAACTACTCATAATTTGCATGAATTTAACACTTTTTCACCAAAATGCCATTTTTGCATTATTTGATGACGTCACTGTGAAGTAATAAACAAAATTTTGTTAAAATTACTGTTATTTTTCTATACCTTGTTCATCAAAGAACTGATCTAGAATAGTTTCACCTCAATTCAATTATTTTTAAAAAATGGTAAATACATTTTTGTAAGGGGGCCAAATTGAGCTCTAATCATATCTTGTCCTTTACATGAAACTCTGAAAAATATGTATTCAAAGCATTTTGCTGTTTGTGGTCAAAGGTAGATATGAACAAAATTTGAATTGATATTTCCTGAGGTTCAAACACTTTTGTAAACATACTTATTTTTGTGGGTACTTTATAGGATTGAACACCTATTTTCGGTCGTTCATGCATGTATGAATGGATCTCGGAGCTCACAAACTGAATGAATGGCCGAAGGCCGTTCATGTAACAGTTTGTGAGTGAAGAGATCCATTCATACATGCATGAACGACCGAAAATAGGTGTTCAATCCTAATAATTCTTCAAATTTATACATTTTAAAAAAATATATAATAAATTCGGAAACAATTCGTTATTTAGGACGACGTCTTCGCCACCATATTTGTTTACATTGGAAACGAGGCAGAGGCGTTCATGAAAGTATGAACGGATCTGGCAATGACGTTTCAACCAATCAGAAATGAGTATACGCATGAACGCATGTCTGATAAGAATTATATTTTCATAATTCTACGATTTTAAGCTATTTGGCAGGTATTTAATTTCGTATTTTCTACTTATGATTCTATTCATTTCAACCATAATGTTTCTTTTCGTGGGTATTTGATTTTGTGAAAACTGCCTTACAGCATATTTCTGTGAAAAGAACCTCATGAAAATAAGTATGTTTTCAGTATTTAACAAACCTAGTAGGATTTCTGTTGGACCTGGAGTCAAGAAGTGCAGCACCAGACAGTTCTAAATCTCTCCTTGTATTCCTACTGGCATTGGTTGTCTTGGAATCACCTACAATGAAACAAGGGATTCATGACATAATATCTTTTAAATTACCCCTGATTTATTTAAGTTGTGCTGCATACGATTATTCCACATCTAATTATGGTAATCTTTTTTCTTTTTAAAAGGAAATTCAATCATTATTGTCTACTTTTTTGTGCATTTCAAGTACTGGTTAGTGGAAAGGAAATGAATTTGTATGAACTATTGCTTTGTATACTATATGGATCTTGTCTGCTCCTACTTAGATGAAAAATTAGTACATTGTAATTCAAAATAAAAATATGGAGTCTTCTTATCACAGTTGATTCGTTAATCCAGAGCGTGCAGGAATCGCATCCATTTCCTTGGCAATGCGTCACGTTTGACACAGAAATTGCTGACACAGGGTTATGTTGCTCCATGGTTGCTGTCTGCACTCAAGAAATTTTACGATAGACACCATGCACTCATAGACAAATATGGCATTTCTGTCTCTCAAATGAGTGCAGTTTGTCATAGAATTTGGTTTTGTCTTCCTTTACCGGATTAGACACACTGAATCGGAAATTAGCAACGTTTCCTGATTGTCTAGATACATTGGTATTATCTTACCTCTAGCACCACTGACAGAGGGAACATATCCCGATTGTCTAGATACATTAGTATTATCTTACCTCTAGCACCACTGACAGACAGAACATATCCTGATTGTCTAGATACATTGGTATTATCTTACCTCTAGCACCACTGACAGACGGAACATATCCTGATTGTCTAGATACATTGGTATTATCTTTCCTCTAGCACCACTGACAGAGGGAACATATCCTGATTGTCTAGAAACATTATTATTATCTTACCTCTAGCACCCCTGACAGAGGGAACATATCCTGATTGTCTAGATAAATTATTCATGTTAGTATTATCTTACCTTTAGCACCACTGACAGAGGGAACATATCCTGATTGTCAAGATACATTAGTATTATCTTACCTCTAGCACCACTGACAGACGGAACGTATACTAATTGTCTAGATACATTGGTATTATCTTACCTCTAGCACCACTGACAGAGGGAATATATCCTGATTGTCTAGATACATTGGTATTATCTTACCTCTAGCACCACTGACAGAGGGAATATATCCTGATTGTCTAGATACATTAGTATTATCTTACCTCTAGCACCACTGACAGAGGGAACATATCCTGATTGTCTAGATACATTGGTATTATCTTACCTCTAGCACCACTGACAGACGGAATATATCCTGATTGTCTAGATACATTGGTATTATCTTACCTCTAGCACCACTGACAGACGGAACATATCCTGATTGTCTAGATACATTGGTATTATCTTACCTCTAGCACCACCGACAGAGAGAACATATCCTGATTGTCTAGATACATTGGTATTATCTTACCTCTAGCACCACTGACAGAGGAAACATATCCTGATTGTCTAGATACATTAGTATTATCTTACCTCTAGCACCACTGACAGAGGAAACATATCCTGATTGTCTAGATACATTGGTATTATCTTACCTCTAGCACCACTGACAGACAGAACATATCCCGATTGTCTAGATACATTAGTATTATCTTACCTCTAGCACCACTGACAGATGGAACATATCCTGATTGTCTAGATACATTAGTATTATCTTACCTCTAGCACCACTGACAGATGGACTAGATACATTAGTATTATCTTACCTCTAGCACCACTGACAGACAGAACATATCCTGATTGTCTAGATACATTAGTATTATCTTACCTCTAGCACCACTGACAGACGGAACATATCCTGATTGTCTAGATACATTAGTATTATCTTACCTCTAGCACCACTGACAGACGGAACATATCCTGATTGTCTAGATACATTAGTATTATCTTACCTCTAGCACCACTGACGGACAGAACATATCCTGATTGTCTAGATACAATGGTATTATCTTACCTCTAGCACCACTGACAGACAGAACATATCCTGATTGTCTAGATACAATGGTATTATCTTACCTCTAGCACCACTGACAGACGGAACATATCCTGATTGTCTGGATACATTGGTATTATCTTTACTCTAGCACCACTGACAGAGGGAACATATCCTGATTGTCTAGATACATTAGTATTATCTTACCTCTAGCACCACTGACGGACAGAACATATCCTGATTGTCTAGATACAATGGTATTATCTTACCTCTAGCACCACTGACAGACAGAACATATCCTGATTGTCTAGATACATTAGTATTATCTTACCTCTAGCACCACTGACAGACAGAACATATCCTGATTGTCTAGATACATTAGTATTATCTTACCTCTAGCACCACTGACAGAGGGAACATATCCTGATTGTCTAGATACATTGGTATTATCTTACCTCTAGCACCACTGACAGACAGAACATATCCTGATTGTCTAGATACAATGGTATTATCTTACCTCTAGCACCACTGACAGACAGAACATATCCTGATTGTCTAGATACAATGGTATTATCTTACCTCTAGCACCACCGACAGAGGGAACATATCCTGATTGTCTAGATACATTAGTATTATCTTACCTCTAGCACCACTGACAGAGGGAACATATCCTGATTGTCTAGATACAATGGTATTATCTTACCTCTAGCACCACTGAGAGAGAGAACATATCCTGATTGTCTAGATACATTAGTATTATCTTACCTCTAGCACCACTGACAGAGGGAACATATCCTGATTGTCTAGATACATTAGTATTATCTTACCTCTAGCACCACTGACGGACAGAACATATCCTGATTGTCTAGATACATTAGTATTATCTTACCTCTAGCACCACTGACAGCCAGAACATATCCTGATTGTCTAGATACATTAGTATTATCTTACCTCTAGCACCACTGACAGACGGAACATATCCTGATTGTCTGGATACATTGGTATTATCTTTACTCTGTTTTTGTCTACTCCCATTGTTTATATGACTTAAATAATTAACTTTCGGATGAGGCTGATCAGGCTGTAACAGTTCATCAAGAGTATGTCTCGTTCTGGAAGCTCCCTCCACACGTTTAGTATGACTCGCCCGTCTTTGTGACGTATGATTTTCTTCATCACTATCAAGTGTTCCTGAATATCTCCTAGAGGATGGGATTTTTGGTTCTTTCATTTCCACCCCATATTTATGTAGCGTTTCTCGTAAATGATGTGACGGAGGATCATCCCTGCTAGCACTAGAGGAAGTCCGTGAGTTTGAGGATCGGCTATGTAAAATGTCATTTGTTGAGGGTTTGTATCTGTCAGAGATGTGTGTTGGTTCTGTGTTCTGTTTCTTGGGGGTTCGTTGTACTGGGGGTCTAGGTGTCATGGATGAATTAGGTTCACACACAGCCTGAAGAAATACAATGGCAGAGCTATAAACTTCTATGCTTTCTAACATTCTACTCAGCATGTTCAGTTGAGAAACATTTGTGTTAAAAATTTATAATTGTAAATTTTCAGTTAAAATTTCAAATTCTTTTAACGTCTCTAAGATTAAAATCAATTTCATTTGATTTGAAACAAAAAAATATTTACAAATTACATGCCAATTTCTTAGACACCCAAATGCTATAAAATTATTATTCACCTGTCAATTTGATGTAAAATTCATGTCTTTTTTGCTAGAAATGATTTTCACACTAATTTCTTGCAAAGCATTTTTGACTGTGTAACTCTACTTTTTATACTGGGTTGCATAAGTGTCTTTAATGAGTTGCTTTATGTGGGTGAGATATTGAAAAATAATTTGTAGATTTTTGGCTGGATTTCAAGGAATGAACTAAGATGGTGGTCTTCCATGGAAAACATATGTCGCCTGCGTCTTAAAATATTCGGTAAACAGGAAACATGAATTACAGACATTAAATCGCTTTACATCATATAAAACTATAGAAGGAAGCTACATGCTAAATATCAAGAGGCTGTGACTTGAAGTTGCCTGGAAAAATGTGACAATTTTTTTTTGTGATGCCGTAAGACGATGGAAAGTGTCAAAGTAACCCCTATATGTCACTTTGCAACACATTGCAGGCGACATAAAAATCCGGGTTATAAGATGGTGAATGTCAGGCAGGCAGTGAAGAAATTCTAATAACAATTTTCTCAGCAACTACTAATCACAACCACTTGATATTTGGTATATAGCATCAGGGTGGGGTCCAATAACATGAGATTCGATTTCAGGTCTGTCGTTTATCTACTTCCTGATAAATGAAATCCAACGATTTTTGACTTTGACAGGACAAAACAGGGGGAACAAAAATTGATTTCTTTATATTGATCTATCTGTACGATCCTTGCATTTCAACACTCTCATAGACTCTTTGAAGACAAAGTGGGCGAGTGGGTAAGGTGCCGGCCTCGCAGCCAAAGGGTTGCGAGTTCGACTCCCATCACTACCCATGTTATTGTGGTGTATCTTTGAGCAAGATACTTTACTTCACTTGTTCCAGTTTACTCAGCTGTGAATGAGTACCTGTGAGGGTTGTAAGCCAATGTGCTGTGGCTGCTATGGGCGTTGTATGTTAATAGCCGACTTGCAATTCAGTGATCGGGGGTTAAAGTGTGAAGTCTTTTAAATATGCCTAGCGTACAAAAAGACTATAAACCTAAAACTTTAACTTTAGACCTACCTGGTGCTGAACTAGAACATCTAACCCCGCTCCCCGCTCCTTCTACACCCGCTCCCCGCCTCCTCAACCCCCGTACCCCTGTCCGTCCCCTCTTATAGACCTACCTGGTGCTGTACTAAAACATCTTGTGGGAAAAGTTCATCACAGAATTCACAGGGAAGCATAAAATTACCGCTGTCAGGGTGGTGATCTTCTATATCAAAACCATGGATGTCTTCATTGGCGGAACCACTGAAATATAGAAGGAAATGTTTGACTATTACAGGAACAATAATATTACCATTTTTCTTGATTGTGTCTTTTTAACATACATGTAACTGCATGTTTTAGGTTCTCAAAGCACTTAACATGCTTTTTTAACAATATGTTCAACAAATTGCACAAATTTTTGTCTTTCAGACACTCTAATTTAAATCATAAACATGTAATGCATATGCAGGGGTTTTCCTTCAGTATGCAAAAAATATTTTTTAGCCTATTGCATGGAATCAAATTTCTATGTCTTTAAGAATTACTTCTAAAACAATTACTGATTGCAATTTTGTAAAGTTTTTCATCATGATTTATAAAGTTTTAACAATATGGTACTTTAATACCTGGCCCACATATTCTGAAGGGCTCCATAGTCTAAGTTGTTAATCACAGATGGCTGTTGACGTGCATTATCCTGAGACCTTAGTCGATTGTCCAGTTCTTGTGGTATCGTCTCTTGAGCTACGCCTCCAGAACTCCAGGACGGATCTTCTCTGTTGTTAATCTGGGGCATCAGTGAGCTCAGAGGATCTGATGTACAGTTACTCTGTAATCAAATTTGACATGTAAGTTATGTAAGAAAAATTGTAGAATCAAAATGGTGGTACAATATGATAAACTACATATCATGACAAACAATCCTACAAAGTTTCATCAAAATCCGTTGAGCAGTCTCATAAAAGTGTGACAGACGAATGGATGGAGAGAAGGACGGACGGACAAAGACCATTACTAGGTCCCTCTGTCGCATTGCAGCGGGGGACAAAAATATATGAAAGTCACAAAAAGTAGGTGTGCAACAGATGCAAATGGATATCCTCTGATATGGGACCCCATGCTGGTCTTTTATACCAAACTCAAATGTCACGAGTAGTTGCTTAGAAAACTGTTTTGAAAAAAAATTTAATGCGACCTGACATTCATAATTTTATACCACCAATATTTTTTTCCATCAAAGTAATACATGTGATAACATTTCTCACAGCCTTGAATTTGTTTTATTCTAAATCTTCCACTGTTTTGTGAAAAAAACATGAAAAAACACCTAAAAGAGACAAGCTGTAAAGATTTCAGTATAAGATTTTGTGTAATGATCTTGATGGCTGTTAATATATTACCTGATGATTTACAATGTCATCTAATGGGAAAGCTTCACCACAGAACTCGCATGGCAAGAAAGATATATCTGAAAATAGAATCAGCAAAAACTTTAATGCACAAAGTTAAATTAACACATAAACAAGTAAGTGAAACTTCAATCTGACCTAATTTGTACTTTGTTTTGTCAAGCATTAATAAAGTTACTGAAGAATAATTTATATCTATTTTGTCATCCTTTCCGGATCTGACGTACACTAAATCGATCTTTGGCAACATGACGGGTGTGCTATAGCAAGCAGGAGCTGCTTACTCTTCCGGAGCACCTGAGTTCACTTTCATTTCGACTTGAGTTCACGTTGCTGAATGCCATTTTGTTGTTATGTGTATGTTTTATGTTGTTGTGTGGTTTGTTTCGTTGTGATGATTTTTTGTCTACCGGTTTTGTCTTTGTTTTTACGGTTTTATGATGTTGATTACCCCTTTGGTACACCTTTGCTTCTTTGGACTCATACCTGGGTGATCTGGCTCAATATCGAATCCATCAGACATATTTCTGTCAAAGGTAGGTGAAGTGTGGCCTCCCCTGGCAATAAGAGATGGTTTATCTAACTGTCGGATAATGTCCTGAATGTTATCACTCTCATTTAAGTCTTGAGCAAGGTGCATGGCAAGAAGGCGGTCCTGTTCTTCTTGATTGACATTTTTTGTTGACTCCCTTTTGTGACTGGTTATGACTGGTTCTGGTCGGTGGTTGGTCTTTTCTGTATAAATTATGAGAAAAATAAAAAATTGAGAACATTTTACATGGTATTAACATTTTAAAATGAAATTTGTTAGGAACATTCATGATAAAGAAAAGTTTTGTATTTTGTAAGTATCATGTTTCATATATCAGTGGATGTTTAAAGGTATAAAACAATTAATACTGGTACTCCTTATTTTGATCAGAAAACATGAGTTCTGCCATGTCTTTTAAATGACAATGATATTATATAAGCTTTATTACAGAAAACACCATGCACTAATGTTCTTTGCATGTAATTAAAACAAATTATAATTTGGAACATTTTTTAGGGTTGGTAGGACCTTTTATTGGACAGCAGGAAATTAAAGCTGAATTGTTAAACTAAGAATTTGGGATTTAACCTATTTAACTATGGTTATTTGTGACTTTTTTACAGTTTGTTATATCCATTATTTCACCAGGAGAGCAAGATATTAATTTATTTGACGGGAGTGCTGCACCTAGATGAGACATTCTCCTACCATCCCCCCATTTTTTCAAAGAATAGTCCGTACCTCTCTGTTTGTTGACTTCTGATTTCTTATTATTAGTTTTACTCTTAGTTAACTTCGTTTTATCCTGTCTGGTATCATTAACAAAAGGATGAGCTATTCCACCAGCTGCTCCTGCAATATCTTCGGATCTCAACATCCTGTGCATTTCTTCAAAAACAAAGGGGTCATAATTTGGGTCACTCCTGTAAATTTGGTCAGGCAACAAAATATGGCTGTTCTGTCCATTATTGGTAGTGGACTGACTGGTTGTGTTTTCTGTTACTGGTTTTGGTGTGGGATACGTGCACTTGCTTTCTTCGTGCCGTATCTCGTCTTTTTTCATAATAAATTGTCCACATTTGGCACATGCTTCAGTTCTTGTGCCACAATAATCTAAATGTTGGTCAAGGTCACTTCTTGGTATTTCTATTTCACAGTAAGTACATTTCATTGGTCTTTTGGAACAGTCTTCTTGCTGTAAAAAACAAACAAACATAACAATGGAAAAGGAAAAGTATATTAAATGAAAGAACTTTAGTGAGCACGCTCACATACCCCATGCATTCTGCTATTGAACTACAAAAATTAACCTTGAGCTTGTAAAATTTTGCGAATTAAATATTTGTGGTAACATACACAGCTACATATGTTATACTTTTTGCATACCAAGTTTCATAAAATTATGTTCAATAGTTTGAGAGGAGTTATGTTCACAACCTGTAATAAGGATTTTCTGCAAATGTCCAAAGGACCATAACTCCCACCAAAATCTGTGGATTGAAAATTCCTGGTAACATGCTTATTACATATGGTGTACTTCTTGCATACCAAGTTTCATTACATTCTGTTCAGTAGTTTGAGAGGAGTTGCGTTCACAAACTAAAATCAGGATTTTCTGAAAATTTCAAGTCCAAAGGGCCATAACTCCCACAAAAATTGACAGATAAAAATTTCCTGGTAATATGCACAACTATATATGATATACTTCTTGCATACCAAGTTTCATTAAATTCTGTTCAATAGTTTAAGAGGAGATGTGTTCACAAACTTTGATCACAGACAAATGTACGGACTGATGGACCAGTCAAAAACATTATACCCTCCGCAACTTTGTTGTGTGGGGTATAACAAGTAAATCTGTGAGCTTATGCTCACTACTAGTGATACCCATGCTCCCTAAACAGCCTTTCCTAAAAAGTTTTCTGTAAACAGGAAATAGATGACCTAAAAGCATAAAATTGGTAAACACCTTAGGGCTGTTCCAGCAAAACATACATGGGACAGGGGGAAGGCAAAATTAAATTGCCACTATGGGTGGGCTTCAAAAGCTTGTGTAAACTCAATGAAAATAATGTTAGTTTAAAAATTAAATTCTATGGGTGACTCCCCTTTCTAAGAAGTGCCTTCCCCCCGTCCCATGTATATTTTGCTGGAACAGCCCTTATGGTAGCATTGGATAAAGCTGTATACAAAATACTAGACCTCTACCTCATGCAGTTGCTAGGAAAACTGTGATGGAAATTTTGTTACGGATGGATGAACAGACGGAAGAACAAGGGTAAAACAGTATACCCCCTCTTCTTCGAAATGGGGGGTATAAACAGAATATTCATTTTAACCTTTAACCAAAGTGCATTAGTTATTAAGGTACACCAAAACGATCAAAATAATTCTTTAGGATGATTAGTCTACATACATCATGTGCATGGATCAATACAATTTTGTGGTTTTTATTTCTTTAAATATATACCTGTATATGTTATGTTTGTAAAATAATAGAGGTGTAACGATACCACTTCCCCACGATCCAATACAGATCACGATACCTGGCTCACAATCCAATCTGTATCACGATACCTTTTACTTTTATTACTTACAAAAGACCTGCATGTCATATCATTGTAAATCGATGGTAATGTTAAAGAAGAATAATTTTTATGTGTTAAATAGACTGTAAACTAAGTCTTTTCGAGCAAAATATTTTATTTCAGTTCGACAGACAATGATTTGTGCCATTGTTGACACTGGAAGCAAGCTTTTTTATTTCCTGCCAAAGATGGATATGACATTTTTTGGATCGGATCGGAATGGCGAAGTCAAACATGGTATCAATTTCTGGATCATTTCATGAAATATCGTGATGCAACAGTGCACTAGTGAATCATTACACCCCTATAAAATAACTTGGTGACTTTCAATTGATCATATAATTTATATTCATATTATATGTTACCTCATGTTTTTCCAATACACTTTTTTCCACGTCCACACCACATTTTTCACATTTAATCTTGGCATGAAGTTCTTCAAAATGTTGTTCTATTTCTCCTTTTGGGACAGGCTCTTTGCAATGTTTACATAGTGTAATATTACGCATGCAGTGCATCTCATGCATAACAAAGTTTGCAGCGCTGATATCCCTTTTGCTGAAATGTATAAAAATACATATATTAACATGTTAACATGATTAAGGTCTATGCATAAAAACATTATATCATATATTTCAGTATAAGTAAAGTCTTTTTTAATATATGCATTATAGGACAAAGTACATTACCTTTATCACATACTCTATACCTCTTATCCTATATCGCAACTCTACAAAATATCAATATTTTATTCTACATGTATATGATATAATGAACATTACATGGCAAAATCTGCAACGCATGCTGTATTAACCCTCGACCCATATCATATCTCAGGCCGTTGGCCCTCAGTATAATATAGTTGTCTCGTGTAAATACAACAAATGATACAGATTTTGCCATGTATTATTCAGTATATATTATTTGAAGGTATGTTTAAACTCTGTTGGTTGGTAGAATTTAAGCAGTCAGGGAGATCATAAAAAACAGTTATAATTTTTATAACTGATTTAGGTTATCTGAATTTAAAAAGATAACCATTTTCAGTTACTTTTGTTAAATTGATCATTTTCAAACATACAAATTTTCATAATTAGTGAATTTCCCCCCACTTGGCTATTTTTTTCCTGCATTAATTGAACTTTAAACTGTGTAGTTCAGCTATGAGTTTTAAATTGCAAGCTTATCTTATTGGTACGTAAGCTAGCCTCTCAAAGATGATGCCCATGGGAAATTGAAATGTCATTATCACAGCACCAGTGCTAAAATCATAAAAATACTTTGTAAAACCATTGATAATAAAGATCAAAACTTACGATTTAGGTAAGAATTAAGAGAAAATTTTACACTTTTGTAAAATTTGTTATTTTTAGTCAGAAAATAGAAAAATAACTGAAACTGGTTACATTTATAAAGAAATCAAGGGAAGTAACTCAAATTAGACTAAAAAAGTACAAATAAGTAACCTAGAATGGTTATAAAAAAATTATAACTGTATTTGATGATCTCCCTGACTGTTAAGATTTCGAGCAGATTATCCTGAGTGTATTTTTTTATCATTTTTTACAATTAATGAAAGCATATGTAATTTTTTAAAAGGCTTCTATGATAAATGTCCATTGAAGCAGTGGTGCCCCCCCCCCTGAAATTTTATATAGTGTATGCACACATGTGATTCTCCCGCCGGCACTTTTTGTGTAATCTTTTTTCAAGACATGACAATATATTAGTTTTATAGACATTAAATTGTTCAATCATTAAATTGTTCAATCATACATTTCCGGTGCTTTAGGGGTTCGTCAATTAGGTAGGCATTAATTTAACAGGTAAAGGTGTTAATTGAAGGTTTATTGCTATAACTGACCTGTTGATTGTATCATAGACCTGTATATTAAATATAAATTTAATATACAGGTCTATGATTGTATAAACAGCTTGAAGTTTATCAGTGAAGCCATGTATATTTGGCACACGCAAGTGCCCTCAATTGACATTGAAATGTAATTTTAATGAGCGTTGAAAATCTCCCGCTTTTTTGTCCAATCTCCAGTCAAAAAAATCAAAATCTCCAGCTTCGTCATCACAGATCTGTCACATGTATGTGTATGTAGATTTACTGCATGATTACAGATTAGCCTGAAACTCCCCTTGTACTTCCCCAGTTGACTGCGCGTAGAACGGCCCTTAAACAATTTCTAGATCCATCATCAACATGTCATTGATTTGTAGATTACTTGGGTAACTGTAGCTACAATAATGTAGCTCCTTTGACATCTTTGATTAGGCGGAGCTACAATGCGGTCCCATTACTCGTAATGGAGCAAATCGAATTTTTTTCTCAAACTAAAACAAAGCTTCAAGATGGTTCGAAAATACCAATAACACTCCGAATAACATTGATATATTAAAAATTTTGGTCGACAGCCGTAGGTAAACATTAATTTATTAGAAAACCAACATTTTAAAAATTCTGATCCTGAACTTCATTATAAAGTTCAGGATCAAGATCCTTCAAAATATAATATTTTAACAAAAATCTTTTAAACTGTGCTAAATGTCGGAAAATTTAAACTGAATTCGTCATTAAAATACTAAAAGCGATATTTTTATACAAAATTTGACGTCTAATGGATTGAATTGCACCCGGTGTGATTTCACTTTCGGCGTTGCTCCGTTATGAGTAATGGGACGGCATTGTAGCTCCACCTAATCAAAGATGTCTAAGGAGCTACATTATTGTAGCTAGGGTAACTGAAGTTCAAGGCCAGCTGAAATTTCTTTATTCTCTCACCTATTAAAGATGTCATCCAAGCAATTGTCTAAAAATTTGGTTGTCATGGCAAATCGTTTTGGAAGGTTAAAAAACAGTGATTTCGCTTTCGGCCTTGCTAAGTTACCGGCAATGGGACCCTTATTGTAGCTCCGCCCTATGAAAGATGTCATACGAGCTATATTATTGTAGCTGTGTAAACTAGCTCAAACCACAACAAAAAATTCAAAATATGTAAAAATGTATCAAGGTATTTTAGAAGTAAATAATAATGTAAAAATTTTGTTTTTTACCAGTTTCTGCAAAACTTTGTCTCTACTTCTGTAGTCTCAGCCATAGTTGGGGTGTATTTGTGTCAAACAAAACTGAAAGTAAAATTATTTTCCCAAATGACTAAAACTAAAACTGTGTCATCTAAATTAGTGACATTGACAGCAAATTTAACATCATAGATCAACGTTTAAGCCCATAGTCTTTTGTCTTATACGCATTCCTTCAGAAGATTGTAATTTGAGAAATTCTTCGGGTTTTCCCCTTTCAATCGATAGGCAACAAGTGCGAGAGTCTGCTTGTCAACAAAATATTTTGACAGATCTAAGCCTTATGAAACAGAGCTTTAGATTGGATGATTATTTAATTAGGACTGTTTTCATTGGCTAATTTCTTAAGATGATACTTGCCACTATCACTACTTCCGGTTAACCTGCACGTGGGTAAAAACTATCAAAAACTGCAAAGAAATTACTGTCAGCGATGGCAGCCACATCTTTAAACGATGCACAGTTAAAGCTGGTTACAGACCTTGAGCTTGAAATGATGGCAGACATGTACAATAGGTGAGGTCCAATAGGTATCAAACATTTTTTTGTACCAAGTTGCTTCATAAACCAAGGCAAATATTGAATGACCTCCAACTAACAGACTAAGAGCTACTTTTTTGACTTGTCACTTATTTCTAATTACCAAGATGACCCCACCAGTCCCCTACTCCTAGATGGGGAACAATATGCCTAGAAGTGAAATAATTATATGCGACAACTAAGCTAGAGGTTTAATTTAGGTAAAGGTAAAGGTAAGATTTATTTAAGGTTTATGGTAAAACTCTGGTGGTTATAATTGCACCCTGAGTTCACTCTACAATACAGTGGGTCCAAACTTAGGATAAAGTGTAAGATGCGTCTTACCTGTCCAAAGGTTCAGCAACAAGAAGACCGTTTTCGTGACATCTCATTCGGTCCTCGGTTTTCGGCATCCATCAGCCAATCAGTGACTTGCAATCCGAATATTACCATGGTGACGATCTATTTATATCTAACGGAAACCCCCGTCTAATTTTACCACACTCCCCCCAACTTTATAAAGGTGGGACCTATACCTAAATTATAAAATGTTATGCCACCCAAAAATGGCAGAATGCCAGCCTTAACCCACATATAATGGGACTTCAGGTAATATAATGCTACAGGCATTAAAATATATACCTTTCTTGCTACAGCGCAATATGTAGCGACCTAACTGCCATTATCCTGGGATGTAAACTAAAACAATATTAGTTGAACCCATATAAAAGGGAAATAACCAAAATTGGAGTGTGATAATACTAAAATACTGAAAAGAACCTGGGCAAGGTGTAAGTCTGTCAAAACTGAGAATTTACTTAAAAACCACCCTTACCCAAAAATTAACTTGAAATTTAAATAAAAATCTCCTTTAAGATTCCTAGGCGGTACATGTAGTAAAAAATACTCAAAAACATTTAACAAAATAACCCACACGAACTATTCTCTTGATAATTCGAAACAATCTAACACCCTTGTTAGATTTAAAGTTTACTACTGTACAATTAAAAAAAATAACAAGTCATTAACCCTGTAATCAGGGGATTCTTTTCCTCTCTTATTAAAAAAATACCAGTATAAGTGGTCGATATTCCCAACTATGGAGAAACCCTATAAAAAGATTCCAAGTCTGAAGCAACAAAAATTTACTCAAAAAATTTAATAAAAATTAATATAAAGCTTCAACTTGGACTTGCCACTGGCAACTTATAACTTACATGTATGTTTAAGCTGCATACAAAAATTATCAAAAGGAACATATGTACAACTGACTCAAAAGTCAAATACTCTCTGAATATGACCACCTATAAATTTTCCTTTATTAATGCAACCCCTGACAATGTCAGGGAACTTATCAATTTCTCAGTTCTTAGTCTGGCGTCCGTAGTCACGTTATCAGTCCTAATTTATTTGTCAGTATCTTATACACACCAGAGGGAGGTCGGTCCCATCCGGAATATCCTCCAGGTCAACATCTGACTTAATCCGTCGTTGACCCCAGTAAATCTGGGAATACTCTCCGTCCGGACTTCTACAATATACCTCTGACCATTGTAGCAGTTCTCTGAAATTTAGGATTTCCACCCAATATTTGTAGGTAGTGTAACTGTTGGTCAGACCCAATTTCTTGGGATAAACATATAGTTCAGCAGTACGTAACCTCTCCCTCTGGCTATCACTCAGGAACTGCAACATAGTAGCGGCCACCCTCCAATGGCATAAAAGAGCGGGACAGTTAATAGGTCGCAACCTTAACTCATCCGGCTGTGTCCACCCAGCCATTCTACATAACTTTTGTATGGCTGGGAACGCAGCGACTGGAACTTCACACAACTCATACAGCTTAACGTATCTCGTACTCCATTGCCACAGGTCTGGGACATTGGCTCCACTCCCCAGTATCCACTGGGCCACTTGTCCCAAAACCTCCATCTGTCGTATCTGATGTACTCCATTCCCAGGTTCCGCTGGGAAGGTAAAAGCAGATGACAAATGACACTTTACCATGTGTCTCTTGATTGTTCTGTCTCGGACATCACATCCTAGCACAGGACACTTGGAGGCTCTAGCTAACCATCTGCCCCTAACAAATCTGGCCTCTACCAGTTGGGCTATATCTGGTACTTCAGTACTCTCCTTCTCCTTCTCTCTAAGCATTTGGTTCAACTCCTCCCTAGTGAATTCTGCCATTCCTCTTCCTCTCCCCCTACTAAAAGCAGGGTTCTTTATTTTCTTCTCCTGAGACATGATCTTTATAGTTTTTGTTTTATGACTACCAATAACTGAAATGAGAAAATGCATCATTATTAACTGCCTGGCTACCCTTTTTCTAGGGTTATTACAGTGGTAAGGTCTATTCATCTTTATTACCCCTACTGGTAATGTATTACAGTTAAAATCACCATTCCGACCTGGACTTCCTGTCCTGGTAACAGTGTACTTACATAGATCGAAGCCATCATTGGCCATTACCTCCAGGCCATCAGCCAACAGTGTTTCCTCTAAACTCTGTTCCTCAACTGGAAGTTTTACCCTTAACCCCTGCAAGTTCCAGGGAAGCTCCTCCTCACCTGGACAAGTCTGTCCACCAGATCTTGACTACACTCCTCTGAGTAAGTGTACTTGCACCCTTGGGTCTTCTCTAAGGGACTCAACTTCTTGATATAGTTCCCTGTAATCCATTCCTTGGTTCTCTTCTACCAGGACCCCATCTGTATCTGTCATAGAACAGATATGTGGACTACTTCTAGAACATATCACTCTAGGCTGAATAAATGTGGCTTTATCATCTACTGTAAAAGTTTCTTCCATTACTGTGTCTATCGTAGTACCAATATCTTCGATTTCATCTTTACCTGATAACTTGACCTCTAAACTTGGCTGTATTACTGCACAACTTGGTATAGTTACCCTGTGAATCTTTGGTACAAATTCTTGAACACCCTCCACTAACTGGAATGGGACAAGCTTACCACAAAACTCTAATTCTCTTCTACCCATATGGATTGAAACATTGTGCTTCTCTAAGAAATCTAAACCCAATAGCATCTCACATTCTAATGGCCCTACATATAGTTCTTCTTTGAACCGCTCAGAATCTATCTCAAAATAAAGAGGGTCTATAACATTACAGGTCATTGTCATATCTCTCCCTGCGGCATGCAGGGTAGATGTTCTTACAACTTTTGGTTTGTATTTGAGACTGTCATATATGATGTCTTTCAAAAGTGAAACCTGGGCGCCAGTGTCTACTATTGCATTAACTGGTATACCTTGTATATCAACATTTACCCTGATCATACGGGCTGTACCCAACATCCCAACAGCTGCAGTATTAGATGCAAATTTACCATCTTTTTTACCCTCCTGAGAGGGAATGGGTTTGGCTTGATCTTGATTTTTATCTTTATTTGGACAATTTTTAGCAAAATGACCCTTCTGGTTGCATGCATAGCAAATAACTTCAGACATATCAAATTTCTGATTTTTATTCTGACCTCTTCCCCCTCTTCCTTTCTGGAAGTTCTTCCCTTCTTTAGGAGTAGGAGTTGATGGTTCCGTAGATACCACAGTAGAACTGGGACTAACATTGCGGTCTAATCTGTCTGAAATGTTTGATAATTTGTCCATCACAGTGTTGAATCTATCTTCCAGCTGTGTAATTCTTTCAAGGCAATTATCTCGTGATGTGGCTTGTACCCTGATATTGGTATCTGGTTCTGATGTTAATACATTTGCTACCCCTATGTTGTTAGCAGATTGAATTGCCCGTTTTGAATGTTGATACCATTTAATGACATCAATCGCTGCGTCCATGCTTCTGGGTCTTGAATTACATGCATGCTGACCCGCTTCCATATCTTCACACCCTTGGCAAAATCTTAGTACTGCTTGTTCCATCATATGGTTCTCTGGTAATCCTTGGAAAGCCCTTGTAGCAAGGGAAAGGATCCTATCTGCCCAGTCTTCAAGCGACTCATTGTATTTTTGCTTGGTGGTAGTGAACTGTAACATTGCTGTCTCTTTAAGTTCTGAAAAGCCAAATCTCTTCTCAAGCTTTGACACCAATTCTCTAAATGGTGGTCTGACATCTCCCTCTACTAAAAGGGTGTAGTACTCACTGGCTTTACCTTCTAAACACCAGCAAAGTTGCTGACATTTCTCTTCTTCAGTGCAGTGTGATGCTGCTGCCATCTCATTAAATTTGGTTATGAAAGCTTTCCAATTTGTATCTCCTTTATATTTCAATGTTTTCATGGCAGAAAAGAAATTGGCATTTCTCTGGTTCTCATGACGGCGATTATAATCTATCCCTCTTTCTATTCTATTGGGGTTATAGTCTCTATTAAAGCGTCTCTCACCATATTGACGGTTATTCTCATTTCGTCGTGGTAGTTCATAATGCTCCTCAGTAAAATCTGAGTAAGAACCTACTGATTCCTGGTCTGAATCCACACGTTCGAGCAAAGTAGTTCTAATTATATCATCTCCAGACGGACGTCTGGGTCCTGGTCTAGGCTCCACTGGCTGACGTCTTTGCGGTTGGGGCTGTACTGGCTCATATCTTCCAGGATGACTTACTACTGGCTGCGGCATGGTATGTGTAGGCTGGTTCAGATTAAAATTAGGAGGAGGTCGCGAAAAGTCCATGTTCGCAAAAGAATATGTGACTGTGGTGTTGTGAGGGTATACTGGTTGGGTAAGTTGGACTGGTGGTTGAATGTTCATAGGTTGATTTAAACTTCCCTGCTGAAAATTCAGATTGGATACACTTGGTTGCAGCCCTGCATTAAACCCAATTGGAAATTGGGGTTGGACAGCTGGTGCATTCATTGTGTACATATAAGCAGGTTGAGGTGCTTGATAGGTCATAGTAGTTGGAAAACTTGGGAATTGACTTGAACTCACTGGTTGGTCACCTTGTGAAAACATATTCCCAGTGTTAGCCGGGTTGGAATTGTTCATTGTTTGACCTTGTGGTAATGTCATTGGTTGTGACATATAGTGAAACTGATTTATTGGAGCTTGTGTCATTGGGCATGGCATAGCTTGAACCTGATTTGTTGGAGCTAGTGTCATTGGTCGTGACATAGCTTGATTCTGATTCGTAGGAGCTAATGTCATTGGTCGTGACATAGCTTGGTTCTGAAACATAGATTGATTATTTGAAAATTGTGAATTCCCAGTTATGCCTGGGTTGGGCATACTGGTAACAGTGTTTTGAACCTGTGAAGTTTGTTGTTGCCCAGTAAAATCTGGGTTGGACATACTGGCAACTGATAAAGGTTCGTTATTTCCCATGTGAGTGGGATTTTCACCTGATGGACTGAGGGAGGACAAACCAAATAATTGTTTCTCAGGCTCTAACATACCGGTTGGTTGGTTGTGATACAATGAACTGGCTACACCTGTTTGTTTTTGTGACTTGTAATCTTGACCTATATCACCTAATAAATCATATGTCCAATTATCATCATAACCTTGTGATGTGCTTTGGTGTGAGTCTAATGCATACCCATTTGAATCATTTGTAGGGTTTTGGACTGTATCAGTTGGTTTATTTCTGACTTCTTGTTTGATTTGTGAATTTTTCGGGTTGTCCGAGAAAGGTCCCCATCTTTCAAGACTAGCACTCAAGTCTTCATGTTTTCTAAAATCAACATGTACAAAAAGTCTTTCTGGAGCCCTTAAATAGGGAATACTACTAAATGTTTCCCATGTAAATGGGTCAGTTTCTCTTGTTCTGATTATGTAATCAGCTATTTGTTGCCCTACACCTGGCAACTTCAACAACTCCTCACGAGTGCACAAATTTATTTTTATTTTGTCTGTTGCCATTGTTTCTGTTTATTGTGACCCTTATAAGTAAAACTAAACTTCTTTATTCAATAAACAAAACACATACAATCAAAATAATATCTTAATTTGTAATCCACGACAATGTTTACACTCAACGGAAATCACTTCCGGTCAACTCGGGAATGTTGTGTACACGTCACACAACCTTTGTTGACTACGCAAAATCGAATCTCACGATTTCGTGTCTACGTCACAGCCGCAACTGTGAAAATGGGTCAACGTTTACAATTCCCACAATAATAACAATTCTAGTTAATATACTCTAATATAAACTCTACTCTAACAGTAAATATCTCAATATTTTACTGCATACCAAACTTCAACCGCCGCTTACTCAATTTCCAATGAAAACTCTAATTTCACACCTGAGTGACGACTGGCGGGAACATGTGCTTCTTATCTTTGTCAATATCCTAATAAAAACACCTCGTCGCCATTATGGTAAAACTCTGGTGGTTATAATTGCACCCTGAGTTCACTCTACAATACAGTGGGTCCAAACTTAGGATAAAGTGTAAGATGAGTCTTACCTGTCCAAAGGTTCAGCAACAAGAAGACCGTTTTCGTGAGATCTCATTCGGTCCTCGGTTTTCGGCATCCATCAGCCAATCAGTGACTTGCAATCCGAATATTACCATGGTGACAATCTATTTATATCTAACGGAAACCCCCGTCTAATTTTACCACAGGTTCATCTGTACCTTTCGTTAAAAATAGCCTAACTTTCTACCCATTTTTTAGTATATGCAGAACAAAAACTACAAATAAAATAATAAAATAAAGCATAGCTGGACCTAGATATGGTAATTTCCGATTCAATTTCTATCAATTTTTCATTTTAAGTTCCTTAGAAATAAAGATCTCTTTTTTTTTCTGTTCAGATTTTAAATTGAAAAAGGACAAACTATCCCTATTGTGCCTCACACATGAATCGAGGTGAACACTTTTAGTTAATTCCTTTATTGAAAGTTGCATGAAACTTGAGGCCACAAGAAAGGGTGGAAGTGATATTAGCCTGAAATCGGGCGTTTTTAACCCTCTTGCTGCCGAATATTTTTCTTGGTTATACGCGCCAAATTTCTAAACAAGCCTTTGCTCTATGACGTTGCAAAAGTTGCGTTGTGGTTCTTTGGACCGGCTATCTAAGTCTTTACATTTCGCGCTGTTTATAAGAAATTTCCCGCTATAATTAATTGGTTATCCCGCGATTTAATCATTTGCCGGAGAGATTTATAAATGTGAACGAAAAGGTTTCCTAAGATGTTAATATTTAGTTTTTATATCTTCAAATGTTTTTTTTTTACAAAACTAGCGTAACCCTGCAACATTTTTATACGACCGCAAATTTTTGCGATCGTATAATGTTATGGCGATGTCGTCGTCGTTGTCGTCGTCGTCGTTGTCGTCGTCGTCTGGGGACATTTGGTTTCCGTGCGATAACTTAAGTAAATATTGACCAATTGTTATGAAATTTTAATATGATGTTTGTAACCACTAGAGGAAGGTTCCTATTGTATTTGGGGTTGGTGGCCCTTACTGTTATGGAAAAAAGGGCCAAAAGGGGCTAAAACGGGTGTATTGACAAAACTGTTGTAGAATGTTTATTATTCAATAGATTTTGAAAATTCTTTTTTTATTGAATTCCTCATTAAATTCTGTCAACAAAATGTGTCAATGGTTTTGATGTATATTGAACTGTTACATTGCTACAGGGGGTCGAAAAGGGGCCACACCCCCAAAAATGACTTTTTTATTTGTGGTCCGATTTTTAAAATCTTTTTTTCATTGGAATCCTTGTGAAAATCCCTGCCTGCATTTTACAATCAGATTTGCAATATCTCTTACGGTTTTTGAGAAATTAGGGGTCAAAGGGGCCAAAAACACCATTTTTAAAAGTTTGTCAAGGCAAATGATTTTATACCAAAAATTTGGTTGTACTGGGCCAGCCAATTGTTATGAAGTTTTGATATGATGTTTGTAACCACTAGAGGAAGGTTCCTAATTTATTTGGGAATAGTGGCCCTTACCGTTTTGGAAAAAAGGGCCAAAAGGGGTTAAAACGGGTGTATTAACAAAACTGTTGTAGAATGTTGAGTATTCAATAGATTTTGAAAATTCTTTTTTTAATGAATTCCTCATTAAATTCTGTCAACAAAATGTGTCAATGGTTTTGATGTATATTGAACTGTTACATTGCTACAGGGGGCAAAGACGGGCAACACCCAAAAAATCAACTTTTTTATTTGTGGTCTGATTTTCAAAATCTTTTTTTCATTGGAATCCTTGTGAAAATCCCTGCCTGCATTTTTCAATCAGATTTGCAATATATCTTACTGTTTTTGAGATATAAGGGGTCGAAGGGGCAAAAAATGCCATTTTTAAAAGTTAGTCAAGGCAAATGGTTTTACACAAGAAATTTAGCTGTAGTGGGCCAGCCAATTGTTATGAAGTTTTGATATGATGTTTGTAACCACTAGAGGAAGGTTCCTAATTTATTTGGGAATAGTGGCCCTTACCGTTTTGGAAAAAAGGGCCAAAAGGGGTTAAAACGGGTGTATTAACAAAACTGTTGTAGAATGTTGAGTATTCAATAGATTTTGAAAATTCTTTTTTTAATGAATTCCTCATTAAATTCTGTCAACAAAATGTGTCAATGGTTTTGATGTATATTGAACTGTTACATTGCTACAGGGGGCAAAGACGGGCAACACCCAAAAAATCAACTTTTTTATTTGTGGTCTGATTTTCAAAATCTTTTTTTCATTGGAATCCTTGTGAAAATCCCTGCCTGCATTTTTCAATCAGATTTGCAATATATCTTACTGTTTTTGAGATATAAGGGGTCGAAGGGGCAAAAAATGCCATTTTTAAAAGTTAGTCAAGGCAAATGGTTTTACACAAGAAATTTAGCTGTAGTGGGCCAGCCAATTGTTATTAAGTTTAAATATGATGATTACACTGAAGGAAGCTTTTTATTTCATTTTGGGTTTGTCGTCCTAACCTTTTTTTTAAAAAAAGGGGCTAAATTGTGTAAAAAAATGTCAATGAATTTAGAAATAAGATTTTTTTTCTATTAAATGTTATTGTAAATATATATGTGTCAAATATGCATTTTAAAGTCCACCATAGGATGCATGTGTAAAAAAGCTTTGTAAGTCCACCATGGGCTGCATGTGACCAAAGCAATAGACTATCCATATTGGGCCTCCAATGTACAGGGTTCATCTTGTTGCGGTCGTATCATGCTGCGCTCGGCGTAGCTTTTTATTTTTAATTGTTATGTCCTCATCTCTTTTATAAAATTTTTATTACGTAGCTCTTGGTCCACTACTTTCTTATTGCTAATATTTATAGCGAGCACAGGTCGTAGCGGGCACGAAGTGCCCACGAGAGCGGAGAGCTCTTCAGCAAGTTCCTGCAAAAATATTTCCTAATGCTGATTTTTTTTTGTCCGGATATGCTTCTCAATCTTTTTGTTTGTCCTCAGATATTTCAGTTTTAACCATAGCCATAATATATACTCCGCGATGAATAGTACTGCTAAGAAATACTGTAATTGTTCAGTATCATTTTTAAATAATTTCAAGAAAGTAGGACGCGAGAAAAGTATTTTTAGATTTTTCAACTCGATGTAAATTTCAGAAATGAAAGAAAGGGAAATTTGAGAATTTTTATCACAGGCACTTGGAACATGAATTTTATATACCCCTTTTTTTCTATACAAACCTCCAACAAATAAAATCTTTTCGAAGTTTTTTAAATATAATATGACGTAGGCATTAGCCTAAAATCGGACGAAGTCAAAAATAATAGAAATAATAAAAATAAAAATTTGGATAATTATTTTGTCAATGATTAAAAGCCCCTTTTATTTTAGTCTAAGACTTTAATCAACCCTGACAATTATAGTGACATTTGCATTCTTGTTAGAATATACCGTATTACCTTGGATCAGTATAATTATGCAAACTTGAAAATTGCAAATTTGTGGACAACAGTAAGCGGGGACGAATTAACTTCTTCATGACGTCATTTCCCTGTCAGAGAATTTCGCGCTTCAGTAGACAACAAAGGGACAACAAACAAAATGTCAACATTCATTCAGCCAGGTTTTGAAGATTTTTGGTGTCAGTATTTAATTCTCGGTCGTATTGACATCAGGAGATCGATTTAGCAACCTGGCGGAAAATAACGACACGAAGGGTTTGAGGAACCCTATCACACAGGATTGAAAACTTACAAGGATACATCTCAGCATCTGAGGTAGGACCCTTTCTTTCCATTTTTAGATTTTGTTTTGTTATAGGCTGAGATAATGAGATTAACTTAATCAGTGCAAGGCTTATTTATGATCATGGTGCATTACTGTTCGTATGTAAACATTCCCATATTGATTACGTTGACATGGTGTCATGTTATAGGTGACGTCATTAGTAATGTTTTAGTCTGTCGTCATGTAAACACGTCGCCATATTGGAATCCGTTGTTATGGTGTTTTTTGTAGGACACTGACCAACGTTTCGAATTAAGTTTCAATTTCGCTAAAAAACTTGAAAAAGAAATTGTTTGAAAATTTAATTGGCTTAGAAATTATATTTTGGCTTCGCCAAAACATAATTTCTTTTCAGTTTCTTATGCGAAAACACAGCTAAAGCTGGCCTTCGGGGGATTATGGGATTGATTTACAAAATGCTACATCCGGTTTGCAACATTAATACACTTGTCATGTGACCTATATTCTACACTTAGTCGGACTTCGTCCGATATAATTTTTTGAATATGTTTTCATAACCTTTTATTCAGTGACTAAAATGTGTATCATGCACCTGTACCCGCTTCGACGTTTCAGTATTTATTACAGTTTACGGGTAACATTTGTTAGGTTATATTTAAAAATGTTTATCATTTCGTGTGAATTTTGAACAAAATAACAAAAGATAACATTTTTAGCTCACCTGGACCGAAGGTCCATGTGAGCTATTACCATCACTTGGCGTCCGTCGTCGTCGTCTGTCGTCGTCTGTCGTCGTCGTCTGTCGTCTGTTAACAATTTTTCAAAAATCTTCTCCTCTGAAACTACCAAACAGAATTTAATGAAACTTGGTATGAATGATCCTTAGGGTGTCCTGCACCAAACTTGTGTTTTGATTTTTGATCCGATAAAAAACATGGCCGCCGTTACTAAAAATAGACTAGGGGGGTCAGACTACTGTTTTTGGCTTATAAATCAAAAAGTATAAGAGATAGAGGAAATCTGAGGCCACGCTACTGATTCAGCATCAAAAGCTCTACAAGAGTCTCCATTTGGTCAAAGTTGTCAGATGACCCCTTATAGGGGTTACGGCCCTTTAAAGGTTAAAAATAGCATTTTTTCATGTTTTTGGCCTACAGAATGAAAACTATTGCAGATAGAGATTAGCTGTTGCTTGCTTAAATGTTCAGCTCATTTAACTCTACAAAAGTCTCCATAGGGTCGAAGTTGTCAGATGACCCCTTATAGGGGTTACGGCCCCTTAAAGGTGAAAAATAGCCATTTTTCATGTTTTTGGCCTACAGAATGAAAACTATTGCAGATAGAGATTAGCTGTTGCTTGCTTAAATGTTCAGCTCATTTAGCAATACGAAATTCTCCGCAGGGTCGAAGTTGTCAGATGACCCCTTATAGGGGTAACGACCCTTGAAAAATGGCATTTTTTCATGTTTTTGGCCTACAGAATGAAAACTATTGCACATAGAGATTAGCTGTTGCTTGCTTAAATGTTCAGCTCATTGAGCTCTACAAAATTCTCCATAGGGCCGAAGTTGTCAGATGACCCCTTATAGGGGTTACGGCCCATGAAAAATAGCGATTTTTCATGTTTTTGTCCTACAGAATGAAAACTATTGCAGATAGAGATTAGCTTTTGCTTGCTTAAATCTTCAGCTCATTAAGCTCTACAAAATTCTCCATAGGGTCGAAGTTGTTAGATGACACCTTATAGGGGTTACGACTTCTGAAAAGTAGCGATTTTTCATGTTTTTGGCCTACAGAATGAAAACTATTGCAAATAGAGATAAGTTGTTGCTTGCTTAAATGTTCAGCTCATTTAGCTTTACAAAATTCTCCATAGGGTCGAAGTTGTCAGATGACCCCTTATAGGGGTTAGGGCCCCTGAAAAATAGCGATTTTTCATAATTTTGTCCTACAGAATGAAAACTATTGCAGATAGAGATTAGCTGTTGCTTGCTTAAATGTTCAGCCCATTTAGCTCTACAAAATTCTTCATAGGGTCCAAGTTGTCAGATGACCCCCTTATAGGGGTTACGGCCCCTGAAAAATAGCCATTTTTCATGTTTTTAGCCTACAGAATGAAAACTATTGCAGATAGAGATTAGCTGTTGCTTGCTTAAATGTTCAGCTCATTTAGCTCTACAAAATTCTCCACAGGGTCGAAGTTGTCAGATGACCCCATATAGGGGTTACGGCCCCTGAAAAAGTGATTTTTCATGTTTTTGGCTTACAGAATGAAAACTATTGCAGATAGAGATTAGCTGTTGCTTGCTTAAATGTTCAGCTCATTTAGCTCTACAAAAGTATAGGGTCAACATCAAGACCAGGTGAGCGATTCAGGCTCCTGGGAGCCTCTTGTTCCTTTTTAATGTGGATGTAGTGCATTTACAAATGTGTTGCAATTTAAAAGAACGTAATTCGAAGTAATATTGTACCTATAGTTTGACGAAAAAGCTTCATTACAAAGGTCAACGAGAAGTTTGATTTTTCCGGCAGGATCATAGCCATCCTCATCTCTTCCTGGGACTTCTTCATTATTGACAGCGTGCAAAAACCTCAATATATTCTGAAAACGGTTCCTGCTCATTGCTTCCGGAAAAGCCGGAGATCTAAATACGCTGTTCGTACTCCAGTACGATTCTATGGATGGTTGTCTGTCCATGCATTCCCATTAACATTAAAAGGCCTTAAACTTTTTCATTTCTTATTCTGTGACATCTTTCCAGCTTTTTGGGGGGGGGGGTAGGAGGGGGTCTGATCCCGGAATTCCGAACTAATTTTTACAAAATCCCGTCATCCCGACTTAAAAATGAGAAAATCCCGAAGCCCGGTAAAGTTGATATAATTTTATCCCGGAATCCGGAACTAAAATTGTCCAAATCCCGAAATCCCGAGCTTAAATATGGCCATTTCCGGTGTCCCGAAAAAGGTCCTACCCGCCCTTCTTGTTCTAGAATAAATGGGCTGGTTCTCTATTGGATTTTTCTGAAAGTACTGTTCTGCATACCGATTTCTCGTGTGAGTAATCTAAAACTATTGGTGTCTGTATTTGATACCTGTTTCTCAAACAGAGAAACTGGATTAACATCATGAACTGTAGGTCCAAGAGGACAATCTGAAATGAAATCCTGGATTTCCCTGATAAACATTTTGACCCAAGGCCCTCTAAAGCCTTCAGCCAGCCCAGCTAATTCTTCGTCATCAGACTCTTCTTCATCCTCGGTTGTCAACATTTCCTCACCGATATCGGACCCACTCTCCTCCGAGTCGGACACCGTTACATTGATGACGTAATTACGGCATAATGACGTCATTTACTTAATAAGAGTAGAAGTGTACAAAATTTCATGAAGTTTCATTCTATGGTTTCCGAGAAATAAGTTTGAACATAAAGATAAACCTGAAGTGTGACCGGGGGTGTGTGAAAAAAATCGGATAGAGGAATAGCCAGACAGACCGAAAAACTATGTCACGCAACTTTCATTGGCGGAAAAGAAAAACTCATTGACATTTTCAGAAAAAACAGACATTAAGGTAGAGCGTGGCACTTGGGTCCAAAATTAATTTGTCAATAGATTTTCTTAAAAATTGGCATAAATGTCCAAAATGATGTACTCTTTCATAATTTGATTCAAAATTCATGGGTTTCTTCCCTACTTTTCGAGTTATATCAAGTTAAAGTATCAATATTTTACTATGAATTATATAGGAAAAGCCTTAAAATCACACAAAAATGTTCCATTACTTTTTTTTCCTGTCAATAGATTTTACTCATTTTTTGACATTTTATAGATTTTGCAACCATTCATCATCTTAAATCAATTAAAAGTGGGGTTTCTTCCCTTGATTTTTACGTACAAGCAAAAAATAGGAGCCCAATACGATGATTGCAAATTACCTCCCTTGACCATACTTTAGCTAAGAATTCATAATTCATTTAGAATACAAATTTTAATCATATTTATGAAATGTGCCTAAACTAGGTATAATGATTCTAAAAACACAAAAATCTCAAAATATTTTTCAAATTTCATTTTATTTTGGGCAAGTCACATGACCACTGTCCTTCTCCACCTTAAATATCAATACCAAAAGTTGTTGCAGACACTTAAACATGCATATCATGCGCTTTTAGTTTTTGAAAAAAACTTTGATCTATTCAAGTCCTTTAATGTATTTTTATAAAATGGCTGCACGATTCTTTATTAGTAAAATTTAACCGTTTCATAAGCTAAAGTTGTATCATTCTTTTGGAAAGTATATTTATATTACTTTTTTCAAACTTTTGTACTAAATTTCATAATAGAATACAGCTACACGCCTAAATTCTGTTTTGCGCAACATCCAAAAACATTCCCGCCGTAAATGACGCCGCTTTTACAGAGAACAATGCTATGACGTTACAATTACTGTCGACGTTCTACGCAGAAAAAACAAAAATAGCGCGAATGACAGAAAAGTCACTTTGGCAGCAAGAGGGTTAAAAGCGGAGTAAAAAGAGATCTCTTAAATAAAGGACTTTTTCGGGATAAATTCATAGAGAAAAGGTAAGAATTTTCAATATCTAGGTCCAGCTACACTTTATATTTCAATTTTATGTGTAGTTTTGGCTGTGCATATACTGGAAATAGATTAAAAATAACGCCATGTTTTAAAGAAAGGTACAGATGAACCTTAACGTGGGTAAGTACACATCAGTGATGTGATGTGTACACAAGTCAAACAATTAACATAAGCTCTGATAAGCTTTTGACCGACTGCAAGATTAATGACGGTTTGGCTAATAGGAGGCCCTTGCATGGTCGCCAGGCTTGTGTGGGAGGAAAGCCCGATATCCCAAGCTGGAAAATCGGTGAAACCCACGAGCAATGGTAGGTGCCTGGAAACCTTGACAGATGTGGGGCTGGAACCCACAGAGGTGTCACCCTGTGATTTAAAGTCCAGTGCCTTAACCACTCAGCCACCGTGCTCCTATTTTATAGCTCCTTTGATAATGAGCAAACTTGTCACTGGGTATTAATTAGGTGTTGAATTGGATTAATTCCCAGTAATGATGGTTTACTGATTTTGTAGTGTTTTTATATGACTGCAAAATTTTTGCGGTCGTATAATGTTATGGCGATGTTCTTATCGTCGTTGTTGTCTGTGGACACTTTGGTTTCCGTGTGAAAACTTGAGTAAATGTTGACTGAATGTTATGAAATTTGATAGATGTTTTTTACAGCTAAAGGAAGGTTGGTATTGTATTTGGGGATTGTGGCCCCTACCGTTTTTGAAAAAAGGGCTAAAACGGGTGTATTGACAAAACTGTTGTAGAATGTTTATTATTCATTCGATTTTGAAAATTCTTTTTTTATTGAATTCATCATTAAATTCTGTCAACAAAATGTTTCAATGGTTTTGATATATTTTTAGACTTGTGATAATTAAATGTTCCAATTTTGCTACATTTTCTTCTTCATGATTACCACTTGCTTTTTTAATCGATTTATACATATTAAATCTACTTGGTACCAAACTTGATATGTTTTGGAAAAACTTACCAGCAGAGACATGGTTGGTCAAAATAAAGAAATCTCTCTTGAAACGTATATATATTGATATATTTCTAAATAATTTCTAACACAAATCACAAACATTTTTAGATATTTACTGAAATGGTTCTTAGCTAACGTGGGGCCTGGGTGGCCGGGTGGTCTAAGGCATTTGTTTAAATACCACACTATAGATCACTAGTCCATTACTGCTTCAGGTTGTTGGGTCGACTTCTGGTTTGTAATTCACAAAACAGGACTTTCCCATCTAAATGTGATTGGGTTTGTTGTCCAAGGATGGTGGTTTTCTCCTGGTACTCTGGTTTCCTCCATCATAAAAACTTACATAAATGGTGCATTGATAAAGGATGTGAAACCCCAAAACACACACATCCACACTGAGCTTCATGTAACATTTCTCTAATGAAATTTTACATCAAATTGAGTATATTCATAAAAAGCTTTGATTTCATGAAGCATTTAGATATATATCATGTATATAGTGAGAGAATGTATATTAATAGATTGTGATGCAGCAAATAGATGAAAATCATGTCACAACTACATGACCCTAAACAGAAAAAAAATACTGGAGCAAAGATTGACAAAAACAAAACTAGCTATAATTATTTGAATAGATATTATTATCTAGGATATTCATTTTTCCTGCATCCTTTATTTAATCAATTTATACTTTCAGAATGACCAATGCCTGTCAGAAGAAGTGTATACCACCAAAATATAATGAAGCAGATCTATCTAAAGGAGAATCTGTGTGTTTGGACAGATGTGTAGCTAAATATTTAGAAATGCATGACAATATAGGCAAAAAATTAACTAACTTGTCACAGCAAGATGAAGCAGCAGTGAAAAAACTTCAAGAACAAATGCAGAAACCTCAATGATAGACCAAAGCTAGTTATTTATAGGTTCGATATGTTTTATAAATGGATATATGAAAACTTAAAAGCATGTACACATATTGTGTGCAGTGAGTGAGATTAAGGGTGAAACGACATGGAGCAGAGCTGAACAAGATACAGCGTCGAAGACATTTGATAATGTTCTTAAAAATATTTAATAAGAAGAATATGTGTACCATATGTATTTGTTCCATTTACAAATATTTATAAGATCATGATATCATAATATCAATGTTTATGGTTCATTTATTTTAAGCAATCAAATAATGTTTGAACGTTGAAAAGATCTACATTTTTAGCTCACCTGGACCGAAGGTCCATGTGAGCTATTGCCATCACTTGGCGTCCGTCGTCGTCCGTCGTCCGTCATCGTTAACATTTTTCAAACGTTAACTCCTCTAACACCATTAGTCCAATGGCTTTTAAATTTGGCACAGTTGTTAATTAGCATAGGTAGTATAAAACTAGCGTGGGGATTTTTGATTCGTTGAAAAACATGGCCGCCATGGCTAAAAATAGAACATAGGGGGTAAATTGCAGTTTTTTGCAAATAACTCAAAAACGGTAACAGATATCAAAATTCTGGCAAAGGGTAAAAGTGATCAGCACCTCAAGATCTACCTGCCCAGAAATTTTCAAGAAGATCCAATAACCGATGCAGGAGTTATTGCCCTTTTTCTGGATTTTTTCAAAATTTTGCACTTATTTAGCCCTATATCTTGAAAACTATACAAGATATTTTAAAAATTCAAATTGCATATGATTGAGCACATCAAGATCTACATTTCATGTTATTAGGTCAAAGCTGTAGAACCATTTCTTTTAGGAGTTATGGCCCTTAAAGCGTCAAATTTTACCATTTTTCATTACTTTTACCCTGAATTTCAAAGATTAACTTGTCTGACACCATACATCCAACTTCAACCAAACTTGGCACAGTTGTTTAATAGCATTAATGCTACAATTCTGTTGTTCGGATTTTTGATTCGTCAAAAAATATGGCCTCCATGGCTTAAAATAGAACATAGGGGTCAAATTACATTTTTTTGCAAATAACTCAAAAACGGTAACAGATATCAAAATTCTGATGGGAGACAAAAGTGATTAGCATCCCAAGATCTACCTGCTCTGAAATTTTCAAGAAGATCCAACAAACGACATAGGAGTTATTGCCCTTTTTCTGGATTTTTTTCAAAATTTTTCACTTATTTAGCCCTATATCTTGAAAACTATACAAGATATTTCAAAAATTCAAATTGCATATGATTTAGCACAGCAAGATCTACAATTCATGTAATTAGGTCAAAGCTGTAGAACCATTTCTTTTAGGAGTTATGGCCCTTAAAGCTTCAATATTTACCATTGTTCAATACTTTTCCCCTGACTTGTCTGAAACGGTAAGACCAACTGCATCTTAACATAGCACACTGTTTGATAGCTTATATGCTACAACTCTATCGTTCAGATTTTTGATTCGTAAAAAACATGGCCACCATGGCTAAAAATAGAACATAGGGGCAAATTTCATTTTTAGCTCACCTGGACCGAAGGTCCAGGTGAACTATTACCATCACTTGGCGTCCGTCGTCGTCGTCGTCGTCGTCGTCTGTCGTCGTCTGTCGTCGTCGTCGTCTGTTAACAATTTTTCAAAAATCTTCTCCTCTGAAACTACCAAACAGAATTTAATGAAACTTGGTATGAATGATCCTTAGGGTGTCCTGCACCAAACTTGTGTTTTGATTTTTGATCCGTTAAAAAACATGGCCGCCGTTACTAAAAATAGACTAGGGGGGTCAGACTACTGTTTTTGGCTTATAAATCAAAAAGTATAAGAGAAAGAGGAAATCTGAGGCCACGCTACTGATTCAGCATCAAAAGCTCTACAAAAGTCTCCATTTGGTCAAAGTTGTCAGATGACCCCTTATAGGGGTTACGGCCCCTTGAAGGTGAAAAATAGCATTTTTTCATGTTTTTGGCCTACAGAATGAAAACTATTGCAGATAGAGATTAGCTGTTGCTTGCTTAAATGTTCAGCTCATTTAACTCTACAAAATTCTCCATAGGGTTGAAGTTGTCAGATAACCCCTTATAGGGGTTACGGCCCCTTAAAGGTGAAAAATAGCCATTTTTCATGTTTTTGGCCTACAGAATGAAAACTATTGCAGATAGAGATTAGCTGTTGCTTGCTTAAATGTTTAGCTCATTTAGCTCTACAAAAGTCTCCATAGGGTCGAAGTTGTCAGATAACCCCTTATAGGGGTTACGGCCCCTGAAAAATAGCGTTTTTTCATGTTTTTGTCCTACAGAATGAAAACTATTGCAGATAGAGATTAGCTGTTGCTTGCTTAGATGTTCAGCTCATTTAGCTCTACAAAATTTTCCATAGGGTCGAAGTTGTCAGATGATCCCTTATAGGGGTTACGGCCCCTGAAAAATAGCGATTTTTCATGTTTTTGGCCTACAGAATGAAAACTATTGCAGATAGAGATTAGCTGTTGCTTGCTTAAATGTTCAGCGCATTTAGCTTTACAAAATTCTCCATAGGGTCGAAGTTGTCAGATGACCCCTTATAGGGATTACGGCCCCTGAAAAATAGCGATTTTTCATGTTTTTATACGACCGCAAATTTTTGCGATCGTATTATGTTATGGCGATGTCGTTGTCGTCGTCGTCGTCGTCGTCGTCGTTGTCGTTGTCGTTGTCGTCGTCTGTAGACACTTTGGTTTCCGTGCGATAACTTTAGTTGTAGTTAACCAATTGTTATAAAATTTTGATATGATGTTTATAACCACTAAAGGAAGGTTGGTATTGCATTTGGGGTTTCTGGCCCCTACCGTTTTAGAAAAAAGGGCCAAAAGGGGCTAAAACGGGTGTATTGACAAAACGTCTGTAGAATGTTTATTTTTCATCCGATTTTGATCATTCTTTTTTTATTGTACTCCTCAATAAATTTTGTCAACAAAATGTAACAACACCTTTGATGTATCTTGTACCGTTACATTGCTATAAGGGGTCAAAAAGGGGCCACACCCAAAAAATCGACTTTTTTATTTGTGGTCCGATTTTCAAAATCTTTTTTTCATTGGAATCCTTGTAAAAATCCCTGCCTGCGTTTTTCAATCAGATTTGCAATATCTCATACCGTTTTCGAGAAATAAGGGGTCAAAGGGGTCAAAAACGCCATTTATAAAAGTTTGTCCAGGCAAATAGTTTTTTACCAATATTAAGTTGTAGTGGGCCAGCCAATTGTTATGAAGTTTTAATATGATGATAATATCCAATAAAGAAATGTTGGTTTTGTATTTGGGGTTTGTGGCCCCTACTGTTTTAAAAAAAGGGCCAAAGGGGCCAAAACGGGTGTATTGACAAAACTGTTGTAGAATGTTCATTATTCATTCTATTTTGAAAATTCTTTTTTTGTTGAAGTGCTCATAAAATTCTGTCTACTAAATCTGTCAATGATTTTGACATTTATTTCACCATTACATTGCTACAGGGGGCTAAAGACAGGCCACGCCCATAAAATAAACTTTTTTATTTTTGGTCCGATTTTCAAAATCTTTTTTTTCATTGAAATCCTAAGTGAAAATCCCTGGCTGCGTTATTCAATCAGATGTGCAATATCTCTTATCGTTTTCGAGAAATTAGGGGTCAAAGGGGCCAAAAATACAAATTTTAAAAGTTTGTCAAGGCAAATTGTTTTATACTTAAAATTAAGTTGTAGTTATTACATGTATATAAATAAGGCTTTTTGTATTAGATTTTGATGTAAAAATATATGTGTCAAAAATGCATTTTTAAGTCCACCACAGGATGCATGTGTCAAAAAGCTTTGTAAGTCCACCATGGGCTTCATGTGACCAAAGCAATTGACTATCCATATTAGGCCTCCAACGTACAGGGTTAAACTTGTTGCGGTCGTATCATGCTGCGCTCGGCGTAGCTTTTTATTGTCTTATAAAATGAAAACTATTGCAGATAGAGATTAGCTGTTGCTTGCTTAAATGTTCAGCTCATTTAGCTCTACAAAATTGTCCATAGGGTTGAAGTTGTCAGATGACCCCTTATAGGGGTTACGGCCCCTGAAAAATAGCGATTTCTCATGTTTTTAGCCTACAGAATGAAAACTATTGCAGATAG
Source organism: Arcuatula senhousia (assembly GCA_963971305.1). Taxonomy (NCBI): domain Eukaryota; kingdom Metazoa; phylum Mollusca; class Bivalvia; order Mytilida; family Mytilidae; genus Arcuatula; species Arcuatula senhousia. The sequence goes on along the minus strand of OZ020308.1, from coordinate 54,537,061 downwards.
AGATTAGCTGTTGCTTGCTTATATGTTCAGCTCATTTAGCTCTACAAAATTCTCCATAGGGTAGAAATTGTCAGGTGACCCCTTACAGGGGTTACAGCCTTTGAAAAAAGCGATTTTTCATGTTTTTGGCCTACAGAATGAAAACTATTGCAGATAGAGATTAGCTGTTGCTTGCTTAAATGTTCAGCTCATTTAACTCTACAAAAGTCTCCATAGGGTCGAAGTTGTCAGTAACTCCTTATAGGGGTTATGGCCCCTTATAGGTGAAAAATGGTGTTTTTGGCCTATAGAATGAAAACTATTGCAGGTAGAGAAAAGCTGTTGCTTGCTTAAATGTTCAGCTCATTTAGCTCTACAAAAGTATAGGGTCAACATCAAGACCAGGTGAGCGATTCAGGCTCCTGGGAGCCTCTTGTTTTGCTAATAATTCAAAACTGTTTCAGATATCAAAATTGTGCAAGCATCAAAAGTGATCAGCATATTAAGATCTACCTGTCCTGAAATTTCGGAAAAAATCTGACTGCTGATGTGGGAGTTATTGTTCTTTTTCCTATTTTTTGCCAAATTTGCACTTGTTAAGCCCAATATCTTGAAAACTAACCAATATATTTCATAAATTTAAATCGCATATGGTTAAGCACAATAATATCTACAAATATATGTATCTGTGTAGTTCAGGTGAGCGATTCAGGCTCTTGGGAGCCTCTTGTTTTTATAAAATTTGAAAATTTGAATAAATGAAATATATTGGATTGAAAAATTTGGCAAGAATTACTAGAAATTGTAAAAATATACAAATCGACTTGTGTGAAATTATGCATGATAGACAATTTTAGTTGCAATTAACTTCTCTGAAATTTATATTTTGATAAAAGTTTACTGAATGACAAAACAAAAACAAAAAAGGTTTTTAGTGTTTGATTAAATTGACAGACATTTTTTTTTCTAGCTTGCATTAAACCATCTTCTTATTCAAATAATATTTGTTGTATAAAATAATATGTTCATGATGTTGTTATATTCTTTATATGTTTGATTATATGATTTTCAAATTCTTGTGATAATAAAGTATTTTAAACAGCAATGTTTTTAAATCTCCGATATGGGTAACATGTCAATGATAGATAATTGATTGAATACTGTCATAAAAAAAGCTACGCCGAGCGCAGCATGATACGACCGCAACAAGATGAACCCTGTACATTGGAGGCCCAATATGGATAGTCTATTGCTTTGGTCACATGCAGCCCATGGTGGACTTATAAAGCTTTTTTACACATGCATCCTATGGTGGACTTTAAAATGCATATTTGACACAAATATATTTACAATAACATTTAATAGAAAAAAAATCTTATTTCTAAATTCATTGACACTTTTTACACAATTTAGCCCCTTTTGGCCCTTTTTTTTAAAAAAAGGTTAGGACCACAAACCCCAAATGCAATAAAAAGCTTCCTTCAGTGTAATCATCATATTGCTCATGCTGCCCTTAGGGGCCCTTGATTGGACAATAAAATATGTTCTGTTCTGTTCTATTTAAACTTCATAACAATTGGCTGGCCCACTACAGCTAAATTTTTGTGTAAAACCATTTGGCTTGACCAACTTTTAAAAATTGCGTTTTTTGCCCCTTCGACCCCTTATATCTCAAAAACAGTAAGATATATTGCAAATCTGATTGAAAAATTCAGGCAGGGATTTTCACAAGGATTCCAATGAAAAAAAGATTTTGAAAATCGGACCACAGATAAAAAAGTTGATTTTTTGGGTGTGGCCCGTCTTTGGCCCCCTGTAGCAATGTAACGGTTCAATATACATCAAAACCATTGACACACTTTGTTGACAGAATTTAATGAGGAATTCAATAAAAAAAAGAATTTTCAAAATCTATTGAATAATAAACATTCTACAACAGTTTTGTTAATACACCCGTTTTAGCCCCTTTTGGCCCTTTTTTCCAAAACGGTAAGGGCCACCAACCCCAAATACAATAGGAACCTTCCTCTAGTGGTTACAAACATCATATCAAAACTTCATAACAATTGGCTGGCCCAGTACAACTAAATTTTTGGTATAAAATTATTTGCCTTGACATACTTTTAAAAATGGTGTTTTTGGCCCCTTTGACCCCTCATTTCTCAAAAACCATAAGAGATATTGCAAATCTGATTGAAAAATGCAGGCAGGGATTTTCACAAGGATTCCAATGAAAAAAAGATTTTGAGAATCGGACCACAAATAAAAAAGTCATTTTTTGGGGTGTGGCCCCTTTTCGACCCCCTGTAGCAATGTAACGGTTCAATATACATCAAAACCATTGACACATTTTGTTGACAGAATTTAATGAGGAATTCAATAAAAAAAGAATTTTCAAAATCTATTGAATAATAAACATTCTACAACAGTTTTGTCAATACACCCGTTTTAGCCCCTTTTGGCCCTTTTTTCCAAAACGGTAAGGGCCACCAGCCCCAAATACAATAGGAACCTTCCTCTAGTGGTTACAAACATCATATTAAAATTTCATAACAATTGGTCAATATTTACTTAAGTTATCGCACGGAAACCAAATGTCCCCAGACGACAATGACGACGACGACGACGACATCGCCATAACATTATACGATCGCAAAAATTTGCGGTCGTATAAAAATCTTAGGATTCTGAGGTACTTAAACAAAGTGGCAGTCACAAATTGCTCATACTTCCCATTTCGATTGGCACATTGATTTTGTCCTGTTCATCTGTTTTTCACATAGTTTTTCTGCCCAACTTCCATTATAAACTACTCAACAGAATTTAATGAAACTTGGTAGGTCATGTAGGTAGCAAAAACAACATACGTAATTTTGCATATTGTAAAGTAATTGTGGTCCTTATATTTGGTTGGGAGTTATAACCTGTAAGTATACATGTATAACTGATAAACTTTTTTTTCTGTACAATTCCTCTAAGACTAAGCAACCAAATTTAATAGACTTTGGTTCAAGTAAAACACCATATTTTGCTCAAATCCTCTGATATTACTGAACAGAATTTATTGAAACTTAGTTTACAACAAGAACAATATAAGATGTTATAAATATTACATGTACCAGGAAATTGCAATTCTTAAAATCTTGTTGGAGTTATGGCCCTTTGCCTTTAAATTCTGCCTAATACCTCATAATAAGCAACAGAATTACATAGACTTTGTATGTTGGAAGAAACTATATATTTTGCAAAATACCATAAACTTATGATTCACAAAATAATGTTGAAGTAATTAAATGGCCCTTTCCTGAAAATTCTCATAAATTGGTCTTCTCAACTGCTCTGAAACTACTTAACAGAATTTACAGAAACTATGTATGTAGCAAGAATGCCATATGTTAGGATGTTACAAGGAAACTTTGGGGGACTTATTACCATTTGAAAGGATTTTGTTGAAGAATTCTCATTTGTCAGACCCACTTAAATAAATTCTGTGTGAAAGTAGGGAGACATTGTGGGTACAGACATGATCGCCAAAAACAAACTATATTTTTCAATGTGTTAACAGATATTTTTTTTTGCCCTAAAACTCACAGATGCTAAAGCCAAAAGTCGTAAAAGTTGAAAAGACTCAATTATAGAGAAAACACTGTTGAACTTTTGAAGATTTAAGGAACTCATTTTAATATGCATTTATGATTATATTGTTTCTAAATAAACTGAAAAATGGCAGTGCTTCCTTGCATTGCAGATTTTAAAATCACCTTTGTTTGATAGTTGTTGCCTCATGTAAATTTATTCATATTATTGGTTCTTCAATCTTGTTTAATTATTGCTCTTGTAGTTAACACTGGTTACATTGTTGTTTGAGCAAATATTCCTGAATACACTAATGAACAAATGCTTGTCCTTTAGTATGAAGAAAAATAGCTGCATTGTGCATTTTAAAGACCCCTACGAAGAGTTTGATAAAAGTGGGCTCGGTATGGCAGCACACACACTCATTGCAAAAAGAAAAGAAATTGCATAGCATTAAATTTTGAAAGGTTAATTATTTCTTTTATTAAAAATTATTAACAATGTGAGGTTTATCACAAAAAAAAACATGTATAAAAGATGTATATATATCACAGAATATTTAAAGTAAACATGGTAAATAAATATATCAATAAGGTTAATTTCAAATGACTCAATTGCAACATAACGAAATCTACAAATTATTAATCTCATCTACTTAGGTGCTCTTGGGTGTATATTTTCCATCTTTTATCATTTTGACCATATGATTATAATAAAAGTTTAAAGGGTCGTGTAAAGTCAGAAAACTTAGTTTTGGATTATTTCCCTGTTTGGATTTGATCGTCATCTCAAACTGAATTCCATTAGTTGCTACATAGCTGGCTGTCTTCTCTATTAATGCATGTTTTTCTTGTGTTTCTGGCTGAAAATAAAAACAAAACATTTATTCTTAAGGGGGTACCCAACACTTAGGCTAAAATAAAATTGTGTTCGTTTAATTTTCCTGAAAACTTGCAAAAATATTCACTTTGAATAAATAAAATCACTCACACAATCTTAAGAAATTCCAACCATAGGTTTCTCAGGAAAATCTTTGTTGAACATAATGGAGTTTCAACCTTTTCTACTTTGATCACTGAGAAGCTTGATTTCTTTAATAATTTGTAATTAACTAAAACGTTCAATTCATTTTTAAGAGTTATCTACCTTAGGTGTTCTGTTCCCCCTAAAGAGTGGGTTGGCCAGCCTTTGTTATGTTTTGTTTAAATTAATCTGCAGAATATCTTGTATGTCCATGGTTATTAAAATGATTTTAAATATTTTGTTTTTGACTTTTAGTCCTTTTGGCTTGAATGCTTCCGATATATGTTCAATAGATCTCACATAATCATTATCATACATGTACATATAGTTATACAAAATTTTTAAAATAGCTTGATCTTAACTCTTACAAATATGCACACCAGTGGAATTCTCAGTTAAGACCTTAATTAAACAATGAATACTTAAGTGTTCCTGTGCTATATATAAGAACAGATCCAGAACAAACATTTTATCTTCACTTTATGAAATGTAGGGGCTTACTGTGGTTTCATTATTACTCCTGGGGTATCAATTTTCGTGGTTTCCGTGGGTGGCCTTGACCCACAAAATTTGATACCCCACAAAAAGAAAATGCAACATTGATCTTCATGCTGCAAACTTCAGAACCACGAATTTAAGAATCCATAAACCTATCAATTTTCATCAAACCACGAAAATTGATACCTACGAAAAAAAATGAATCCACAGTAAGCCCCTTCATTTCATGAAGTGAAGATAAAATGTTTGTTCTTGATCTGTTCTTGAAATGAAGGGGCTTACTAATGTGATTTCAAGAGTGTTGACCTTGCCATCCGCACTCACTTACAGAAGTATGGTTAAAAGTCCATTCCTGTTTACAGACAAGTGCCACATAAACCATATTGGTATGATACTTGGACCTAGTGATGCTTAGCACAATGCATGCTTTGAATGTTGACTGTGACCTATATTTTCTGCATAGATGACCACAATCTATCGCCAGAGGGAGTGCCTATCAACACTGACTTCTATACTATCACGCTAAGGATCATGGGAAATATTTCAATAATATTCAATCCCCGATTTCGGGGAAATTACCCACAATCCTTAGCGCGGTGGTATAGAGGATAGTGTTGATAGACGCTCCCTCTGGTGATATATTGTGGATGACCATTTAAAATTTTGAAAATTAAGTCATATCCTGCTTTATATCGACAATACTGTGTAATGAGATGTGATTTGTGATGAATAAATTTAAAGTTTTTACCTACCACAGTCATTCCATCAGGGACATGAAGGTTGTCAGGAACTATGAATACATCTTTATTAATATCCGTTACGTCAGATCTTGGTGTGTTACATCTACTACAGCGTTTTCTCATGGACATGTTCAGATTTCCACATGTACTGAAAATAGAAGAATTAAATACATGTATTAAGATGGATTAATTTACAGGCACTGAAACCTGATTTTTAAAAAAAAATGTAGGCATAAGAGTTCTGATTAGAATGTGATTGACAGAATTTAAAAGACATGTGTACACCCACACACAGATGTTTCCACTGAAATGTGACAGGTGCAAAATTTGATTAAGGTAGATAGAGTGTCTAAAAAAATATCCATAGAATTTTCTTAAATTTTGGCCACAGTTAGCCCTTTAATGGTACTTTTAATCTCGATAATTAAATGAAAAGTTCACCATCAGAAGAAACGACTTTGAAAAATGCATGATTTTAGTACTTTCAAGATAGTGTAGGATCAATGGGGAAAATTCAAATTTCCTTCATCTGAGAAAATCTACTCAATAGATTTTCTTAAAATTTGTAGAAAGCTATGTTTTGTATGGACTTTTAAATATGTTTAATAAAACAAGAATATGTCCAAAAGACAAAATGCCCCATCTCACAACATTTATTTTTTTTCTGCAATCACTAAAGCATCACTAGGTGCACCTACCATACCAATAAGGTTGCTATGGCACTTGTCAGAAAGAAGGAATGGACTTTAACCATTCTTCTATAAGTGGTCATTCATGCGGAAAATATAGGTCACAGCCAGCATCCGAAGCATGCATTGTGCTTAGCATCACTAGGTGCACTTACCATACCATATATGGTTGATGTGGCACTTGTCAGTAAGTGGGAATGGACTTTAACCATATTTCTGTAAGTGGTCATCCATGCGGAAAATATAGGTCATATCCAGCATCCGAAGCATGCATTGTGCATAGCTTCAAAAGGTGCACCTACAATACCAATATGGTAGGTGTGGCATTTGTCAGTAAGTGAGACATTGGAAATATGGGGATTTGGGACGAACCGACAGACAGACGAACAGACCCGAACACTATATGCCCCTCTACTTTCGTAGATGGGGCATAAAAATAAGTTTACCATTAAAATTTTTGAAAAAAAAGTGAAAAATCTGTCAAAGTCAAAAATGGCCGGATTTCGTTAAACAGGAAGTAGGTGAGTGACGAACCTGAAATCGTATCACACGTTATGGGACCCCACCCTGATGCTGTATACCAAATATCAAGTGGCTGTGATAAGTAGTTGCTGAGAAAACTGTTACGAAAATTTCTTCCCCGCCTGCACGTCGCCCGCCCGTGAAATCCGGCCAAAAATGTGTTTTCCCTATTATTTCTATACAAATTATCTCCCCTTAAAAAGTACATGGAAAATATTGTAATTTGCAAATATGGTGTATTTTTTTCAAATTGATAACAAGTCAGGCTCTCATTTATATTAAGTTTTTTCTTAATTATAATCCTGTAGATTGATAATAATTTAAATGTCATCTAAAAAGGGTACATTTATCATACAACATCCATGATATAATACTAGTACAAAATTGTATGAATAATTAAAGAAAAGGCGAATGAAAACCTGCCAATAGTTGACTTGTGGTGACTGCTGTATGCCACCTGGCAAATAACCTGAATAGAACTATTTCATTAATACATGTAATACCTTTCTTGGCATTTCCATTTATCATCCATGACTGGAGGTGGTTGGTAGCCTGAAAGTATAGATAATTACAGAATAAATGTGAGGCTCCATGTTCTGCTCTGCAATGAAATAGTATATAATTGTCCGATTAATGGCAGGTCATATTAATATATTTAAATATACATTTATTCCTCTTTCAAGATATCTCACCAAACTTATTTGAAATAAGAAATTTTGTAAGATATTAGTGAAAATATATTTACGCATGATATGCATAGTAATTTAGAATCAATTATAGTTACTCTAAATATCAATACTGCTAACCGATTTGATATTTAAGGCGGTATTTAAGTGAGCTCATGCACAAGGTGCTTTATAGACAAGGGCGGCGACCATTGACGGTGCAGTTCATACAGTAAAATTTTACATTTTTGTTGATGATGTTGTAAATTTACCTACGTTATTTTTTGATTTTGTATTAATTATATGCATTCATTTTGTAGATTGGTTTGTTTGTATGTTATGATTAAGACATGGGTCGGTGACTGATTAGTTTTGATGCGGACACTTTTCTTTAATATATTTTGTAAAATAAAGTAAAGATGGTCACCGCACCTGATATTCTCAAACAGTCTTTATTTTTCTTACGCCAGAGTGTTGAAGTAATCATTTTGTTATCTGATAGGGTAGTTATCACTTTGTCTGTCCTTTTATTGGTTGTTTTATTATGGTTTGCCCAATATGTGTAGATAAAAAATTATTAGGGAAAGTTCGTAAATACTTTATGTTTTTTTAACATTGAATCTTTTATTAACCTATATAAGATACCTAATTCATTTTTATAAGATATCTCATAAACTTGAAATTTCTCTTTTGAAGGATTTTCCCAGTCACAACATCTAATTAAGGGGGTGGTAAAGGGGGGGTACATGCACGGATGAACGACCAATTAAAATGATAATTCACGATGAACGGCCAATAAAAAAATGATGAACACGATGAACGAAAAATAAAATAGAGAAACACGATGCACGATGAACCTCCATGCACGGCTGAACGGGAAATAAAAATTGATCAACACGATGCACGAAAAAAACCCTTTACCACCCACAATTAACTGACTGTTTTGTTATTCTTAGACTTTGGTTAGTATCAAATTTTTAATACATGTACATACAAATATGTTTGATTGCTCTATTTTGTTGTTGTATTGATGGTTTAATTTTTTGTAGAACGTTTTCATGTGGTTTCATCTCGTACAATTTCATGTCCTAGCTGAGCTATATTTTACCACCCCTATAATAAATAGAAAACTATGGCGCGGAAACAGTGTCACAATGGCGTTTTAATGCGATCGCATAATTCATTTATGCAATCGCGAAATTCTTTTATGAGATCGCATAAATACTTTTATGCGATCGCATAAATACTTATGAAATTGCATTATTATTTATGCGATTGCGTAAATTAATTTATGCGATTGCATAACTCCCATTTAAATATATTTACATTCATGGCCATTCATGCAATCGCATAATTAAATTTTGCGATCGCGGAATATATATTTTTTGACCAATGAAAATTGACATAACATAGAATAAGTCTCCCTTTAAGTTGAAACGAAAATGCCCAAGTACATACGAATGAACTTCACAAGATGGCCACTCGCACAAGACGTAGAGGAGGAAGAGATAATATTAATTTGATAAACTTCTTATCTGCATGTGATAGCGTTGTCCAAGATGTCGCTAGATTACTGAGAACTGATCATAGCGATGTTGATTATGTTGATTCGTCACTTTTGCGAATACAGAGTCTTGCAACAAATCTGACCAGGGTTTGTCATAGTCATCCAGAAAATACAGAGTTGTTGCATTTTGTACAATTACTTCAGTCTGACATCAAGGATTTGAAAAGGTTTTACATTTTATGATTTATTAAAACTTTTAGCCTTCTTTTACTTTAGGGGTCCCGTTGTTTTTAGATTTTACACATGGTAAAGGTTAGAATCCATGACGATCGCCACCTAGTGGTTACGAAAAATCAATAGGTGTTTTCCCAGACTCATACTTGTATGCGAGACTAGGTGGCCTTTGTCAGTCAGCGTCACACCTCTATTTCCGGTTGTATATGACGCAGTTGAGCTTGACCTCAATTTTTATATGGGTTTTGTTTATATTGGAAAATGTGTGTGTTTTGGAGCGGGGCGGGAAAGTTTGGCTTATTTTGGGGTTAAGAAAAAAACGTAAACATGGGGTGCTATTTTTATAATTTTATACATGCCTTAATTCGCAACATATCCAACATGTCCAAATGAATGCTCTCAATATCGTCTATTGTATGAAGCAAGGTGGTGTTCTGTACATTACTTAAAGGATAGACTAAAATATTTCTAGTGTTCAAGTTTGAGCAAAAATGAATGTAATTACGGAATTTTAATTACATGAATGTTAACCCTACGTAAAATTATTTTTAAGTTTGTTTAAATTATTAAAAAATATATACCAAACAGTCTAAAGTTATTTTACATGACCACCATAGCATATTGAAAACAGAACAGAAAAAGAAAACTAACCCTCCTTTATGAGAGGGTACCAAGAGATAATTTTTACAAATGTATAGAGTCATGCTAGACAAAATAATCCTAAATACAAAAGATTTTAGTTGGAAATTTTGTGTCTAACATTAATCAGTTTTCATTTATCATATTTTGTAAAATGATAACTTAAAAATAAAACCCAATTCTATAAATTTATCAAAGAAATCTTAGGCACCCTTAGCAAAGCAACAAATGTCGCTTGCTTATCTGAACTTAACCGATACCCCTTGAGAGAAAAGGTTAAATTTTTAATACTTAAATTTAGAGATCACCTTTCTAATTTACAAAATAGTTTAGTTAATAAGATTTTTAACAACCTTCCCCCCGGTAGTAGGTGGATGACAACCACAAACCAATGGATCAGAGAACTAGGATTTAATTACATAACTCATAACACAACTAACTTTATAAAATATTTAAGTAATTTTAAACAAAGAATATATGACCAAGCTTTACAAAATAGAAGTACATAGTACTTTAACTGAAAGCAATAAGTTATCTTTCTATAACACAATATGTCAATTCAATCAAAGACCTCCATATGTTGATATCTGCAGATTCAAATCTGATAGATCTATTATTTGTAAATATAGATTAAGTGCTCACTCTCTAGCAATAGAAAGAGGACGGTATAACAATATTCCCAGAAATGAAAGAATCTGTTTAAAATGTAATTTGTCGCAAATCGAAGATGAAATGCACTTTTTCATCCACTGTCCAGCCTACAATTTATTTAGACAAGAGCTTACTCAAAAGATCAAAAATGTTCATAAAGATTTCAACTCTATAACTGAAAACAAGATGTCTTCTATATTGAACAGCAACTCTTTAATAATAATCAAAGCAGTAAATTGAGTATATATAAAAAAATGTCAAGAGTTAAATTAACCAAAGCGTTTAATAACTATAAATGAATATGTACTTTTCTAACTATAAATGAATATGTACTTTTCTCTAAGTCACTACTGCTCCAGGTATATAGTTCATAATTTTGTTTTATTTTTGTCTCTATCATCAAATATTGTTTTCAAGGCTGCATCTTGGTGCAATTCTATATTTACTTATTTACCGATTGTGGTGAATGGGCGTAGAATTGCATCAAGACCCAATTTCTATTGTTTACATTATATTTCATTCCTATGTGTTATAACCATTTAATGTAAATGTGTTTAACAAATAAAATATTAAATATTATTATTATAAATCACACTCAAGATATCTCTTTTGTAATGATTAATTTAATTTCAAATTAATTGTATCAGTAAATTATAGATATCAAAGGCCTGTAGTAAGAAAACTTATCATGTGATAATTTTCTAACCTCTTGATTACATGAAACCTGATGTGACGTGCTTTATGTTGGTAGTACATGCATGGCATGTACTACACCATCTACAGATTTTGAATGAACACCGACTGAACAGGGAAATAACTCTGACAAAACCAGCAGTTTGCAAAGCGGGAAAACCTTCCATTCCTACAGTTCATTTTCTGTTAATCCTGGCCTAATTGCAATACCACCCATTTCAGGTTTCAGTTTTCGTATTCAATAGTCTATTGAAACTACATGTGATCACATTTTATTTTTGTTTTATCTTTTTTTAGTGATTCTGCAGATACAGCTTACAAGGCTACTAGATCAATTCAAGGCTCAGCGGGCCCACCATCATACAATATAACTAGAGGTCAACTTGAGTTTTTTTTGGAATTGGGTTTCAAAGGAACAGATATGGCAAAGATGCTTGGAGTATCAAGATCTACTGTAATGAGAAGATTGAGGTTGGTACCAATTGGTATCTATCACAAATATGTAAGCTCACCTGACCTTTGGTCGGTGACCTATTGTCAACACTTTGCCGTCGTCGTCATTCGTCTTCCATGTACTTTTTCAAACATCTTCTCCTCTGAAACTTGGCATGATTGGTATTTTGAACAAAAATATTGGCGGGACTTTTGATTCGTTTAAAACACGGCCGCCGTTGGGGGGTCGGAAGGCAGTTTTTGGCAAATATTTTAAAAATTGTAAACTGCAAACTTTTGAATGGGAATGCATTGAAGCATAATCTTGAGCTACTACCTCTCTGCCAAATTTTGTGAAAATCCAACGGTGATAATGAAATTTTTGTCCGAGGAGCCATTTTCACTGCCATTTTTAGCTCACCTGGACCAAAGGTCCATGTGAGCTATTGCCATCACTTGGCATCCGTCGTCCTCGTCGTTGTCGTCGTCGTCATCGTCGTCCGTTAACAATTTTTCAAAAATCTTCTCCTCTGAAACTACTGAACAGACTTGAATGAAACTTGGTATGATTGATCCTTAGGGTGTCCTGCACCAAACATGTGTTTCGATTTTTGATCTGTCAAAAAACATGGCCGCCGTTACTAAAAATAGACTAGGGGGGTCAGACTACTGTTTTTGGCTTATAAATCAAAAAGTATAAGAGATAGAGGAAATCTGAGGCCACGCTGCTGATTCAGCATCAAAAGCTCTACAAAAGTCTCCATTTGGTCAAAGTTGTCAGATGACCCCTTAAAGGGGTTACGGCCCCTTAAAGGTGAAAAATAGCATTTTTTCATGTTTTTGGCCTACAGAATGAAAACTATTGCAGATAGAGATTAGCTGTTGCTTGCTTAAATGTTAAGCTCGTTTAGCTCTACGAAAGTCTCCATAGGGTCGAAGTTGTCAGATGACCCCTTAAAGGGGTTACGGCCCCTTAAAGGTGAAAAATAGCCATTTTTCATGTTTTTGGCCTACAGAATGAAAACAATTGCAGATAGAGATTAGCTGTTGCTTGCTTAAATGTATGTCATTTAGCTCTATGAAAGTCTTCATAGGGTCGAAGTTTTCAGATGACCCCTTATAGGGGTTACGGCCCCTTAAAGGTGAAAAACAGCCATTTTTCATGTTTTTGGCCTACAGAATGAAAACTATTGCAGATAGAGATTAGCTGTTGCTTGCTTAAATGTTCAGCTCATTTAGCTCTACAAAAGTCTCCATAGGGTCGAAGTTGTCAGATGACTCCTTATAGGGGTTATGGCCCCTTATAGGTGAAAAATGGTGTTTTTGGCCTATAGAATGAAAACTATTGCAGGTAGAGAAAAGCTGTTGCTTGCTTAAATGTTCAGCTCATTTAGCTCTACAAAAGTATAGGGTCAACATCAAGACCAGGTGAGCGATTCAGGCTCCTGGGAGCCTCTTGTTATATTTGGTATCAAAATTTTTTTATCATCAGCCATTTCCAAAATGGTCGTCATTTACCCGCCAAAAAATAATGCTAAAAATATGCACATATTACAAATTTTTCAATCCTAGTAGGGGGAGGACTTAATTTTCTTAACAATAAGGTCATTTAGCTGTACAGACATCTTCATTGGTTCACAAATTTTCATATATATACACCTGAACTGTAGACCAGGTGAGCGACTCGGGGAGCCTCTTGTTAAACGATTGCTGCCATTTTTTTAACGATTTTTAATGTTCTGATTTAAATCAAGTTTGATACATTTGGTAAAAAGGGTATCCTGAGTTGAATGGCAGTGATGAAAAATTTATCTGATCTGCCATTTTAAAAATGCCTGTCAATTTTTGACTATTTGTTACTGTGCAAGTACTTAAATTCGTGGGTATTAATTTTCGTGGATTGGGAGTAAAATGCATATTCGAGGATTTATGAATTCATGGTTGAATCTATTTCAATGTAAAATTTGTTGTTCGTCTTAATATTGTGGTTTCCTTCACCCACGAAAACCACGAAAATTGGGACCCCACGAATATTAATACTTTCACAGTACTTTTCATTACATTTCAAATACCAACGCATTATTTTGTTTGTAAATTGCACATTACATATTCAGTATCAAAAGTTAGAATATGTACAAAGGTCTTAGTTTAGTATATATGTTCATGTATCATGTGTATTGGATAAATAATTTAGTGAACATGATTTTTACCACCAACTCATTTCATATACAGGATATTATGTACAGATGTAGGTTGTCCTTGGGCACTTGAACATTCTCTATCCATGTCTATTACTGTAAAACTCCTTTACCTATTGATTTATGAAATAAAAACCATGTCAAGAGATGTTTGATAATAATAAGTTTTATTTACATTGCAGGTTTTTTATGTTATCAATATCAGACACCTTCAGTGTACTTTCGGATGAAGAGCTAGATCTGTTAATTAAGCCAATGGTAGTTGAAAACCCATACCTTGGATATAGATCTGTTCAGGCTCGTTTGAGAAGTCTTGGCCATGTTTTCCAAGAGGGTAGAGTACGTGAAGCTCTTATTAGATGTGATCCTGCAGCTGCAGCATTGAGATGGTCTGACACTGTACACAGGAGAAAATACTGTGTTGCTGGGCCAAATTCTCTTTGGCATATTGATGGAAATCATAAACTGATTAGGTATGTTAATATCAACAAGTGAACTTTAGTTCAATACAATACATGTACATGTATTATTAAAAAAAAAATTACTCATTCTGTGGTAACCATAATACTGTAGAAGTGGTTCTCTGGTGTAGATTCTGTCTTTGATGAATGCAGGTATATATAATATCACTGATATATAACGATCATTTACATAAATTAATTATCTTATCCGTCTTTAGTCCAACAAAAAAAACATATGCCTGTTTGTTTGATAAAAAATGCAGGTAGGTACATGTAGGTATTGGTTTTAATTATTTTTTATGCCCCCGCGACGACATGTCGGGGGCATATTAACCCTGGATTGGGAAACTAGCTTAATGCTATTATTAAATCCCTTTCCAGCCATGCAGTTTGCGAGTTTGGCCTTTGTAGCGGTCCATGAAATTCTCACCTCGGACGAGGATCGAACCACAAACCTCTGTGTAACCTCCCGAGTTAAATGGCGATATCGAAAAAAAGGACAAAGGACATGATACCATATTTGGCCCAAAAAATATGCAAAAAAAAATAAGATTGACCATAATAACAAGATAACACCCCTGTTGTGATGGCTAGGGTGTAAGTATACCAAATATGACACATTTGTCCCAAATGACTTGTGAACATGGCGACAATATGCTTTAAAGTTAGGGTTTTTTAAGGAAAATTTTGAATATGATCAACTTTCATTTTAAAAATATTTTAGGTGGCGATTTGTGATTCATGGTGGAATTGATGGATTCAGTCGCCTGATAGTATTTCTTGGAGTGGCCACAAACAACAAATCCTCAACAGTATTAGATTTATTTTTAAATGCCACAACAACTTTTGGACTACCATCGCGAGTGAGATCTGATTATGGAGGTGAAAATGTTGATGTTGCCAATTTCATGGTTTTACAAAGAGGACCTGGAAGAGGAAGTATTATACAAGGTAGAAGCGTTCATAACCAGAGGATAGAGAGATTATGGCTAGATTTATATAAAGGCTGCACAAATGTATTTTATGATTTATTTACTTTTCTGGAAGCTGAACACATTTTAGACATAGAAAATGAAAAGCACATATTTGCTCTTCATTTTGTTTATGTTGAAAGGATTCAGGCCTCACTTCAAATATTTGTGAATCAGTGGAACAACCATAAGCTAAGCTCAGAAAAAGGAAAAACTCCAAACCAGTTGTTTTTGAAAGGAGTCCTTCAGCAATATCACAGTGAGTCAAGTGTCATCAAAGACCTTTTCAATGAGATTGATGCTGACTTTGGCATTGACTGGGAAGGCCCAGTACCTGATACTGAAGTTGAGAATGTTGAAGTTACAATTCCAGAATCACCATTTCATCTGTTGGACACAAGGTTACAAGAACTAAAAACACAAGTTTTTCCCCTTCTTGAAAATAGAAATGATTTTGGAATTTCTGAATACCTTGCAACATTAGATTATTTGGACCGTTATCAACAGTGATTTTTAGAACTTCTGACTGTCAATTCTTCATGCACATTCACACTTATTAAAATGTAAAACTTTTTCCTAGAAATAATGACTCTCATCATTTTATTTTACTCAACCAAATGTTATTATTTTTTTATATATATTCAACATATGTACACTATATCAGTGAACAAACATAATTTCCCTAAAAATCAAGTTTTTGAAATTTCTAATTTTTGAGATTTTAAAAAAATGGTATTTTGACTTTAACAATGATTTTTAATGCCATTTTATTTTTTAATAGCACAAAAGTGCCATATTAAGCTGTCAAAAAATGTCTTTGTAATGAGCATTTATTCGGAGGAACTGATATTTCTCCCATTCAAATTTTCTGTCCATCTTAATTGATTAGTTGGAACAATTTTATGTTCATTAAAAACAATGTACATGTACTTTTTTTACATATCTTTAGACCCTTTGAATTTTTTCCCAATTCTTTTGATGGCAGACAGAATTATAGGTAGTTCTAATTATATTGGTGATTTTGATGCTTGTTTTAAAGCAGATTATGTATAATCATGATAATACTGTTATCATCTCACAAAATTCACTTTTGTCTGATAAACTTCTAAGTTTTGCAGAGATTGAAAAGATCCACCTGTATTTATGATATCATTAACAAATCTTGTACACTTTTCGAACAAATCTTTATTATCAAAAATAGGTTTGTAATCTACATTTACTTTATTGTTCAACCAAATTGGACTAGCAAGAAAGTGATACCAACTGTCGTTTTCATCATTTTCTTGTAATAATTGCCATGCTTTTAGAACATCTTTAATAATTTGCTGTAGTTTTTATACGACTACAAAAATTTTGCGATCGTATTATGTTATGGCGATGTCGTCGTTGTCTGTAGACACTTTGGTTTCCGGGTGATAACTTAAGTAAACATTGACTGATTGTTTTGAAATTTGGATATGATGTTTGTAACCATTAAAGGGAGGTTGGTATTGCATTTGGGGTTTATGGCCCCTACCGTTTTAGAAAAAGGGGCTAAAATGGGTGTTTGACAAATCTTCTGTAGAATGTTTATTATTCATTTAATTTTGGAAATTCTTTTTTTATTGGATTAATCAATAAATTGTGTCAACTAAATGTGTCAATGGTTTTGATATATATATTGCACTTTGCTGTGGGGGGTCAAAGGTGGATCACACCCGAAAAATCTTTTTTATTTTTGGTCCGATTTTCAAAATCTTTTTTTCATTAGAATCCTTATGAAATTTCCTGCCTGTGTTTTCAATCAGATTTGCAATATCTCTTACCGTTTTCTAGATTATTAGGGGTCAAAAGGGCCAAAACGACAATTATAAGTGATTGTCCGTTTTCTGTGGGATAACTTGAGTATGCATTGACCGATTGTTATAAAATGTGGATATAATGTTTGTAACCACTGAAGGAAGGTTGGTATTGTATTTGGGGCTTGTGGCCCCTACCGTTTTAGGGAATGGGGCCAAAAGTGGCTAAAACAGGTGTTTTGACAAATTTGCTGTAGAATGTTTATTATTCATTTAGATTTTGAAAATTCTTTTTTATTAGATTTCTTTCTAAATTTTGTCAACTAAATGTGTCAATGGTTTTGATATATATTGCTTCGTTACTTTTCTGTGTGTGGGGGGAGAGGGAGGGGGCAAAGATGGGCCACAGACAAAAAATCAACTTACCATTTGAGAAATTAGGGGTCAAAAAGGTAAATATGTGTTGAAAGTCCTCCCCGAAACGCATGTGTCAAAAACCATTGTGAGTCCACCATGGGCTGCATGTGTCCTAAGCAATTGACTATCCATATAAGGCCACTAATGAACAGGGTTCAACATGTTGTGGTCGTATCATGCTGCGCTCGGGGTAGCTTTTTATTGTAAATATATACATTTCCACAATCATAATTATTTTCTTTCTCTACATTTTACAAAAAAATATTTTGTCATGTGTTGTCTGTTTTAAATAATCTCCTTATCCATGTACATTTAAGTCGAACAAAAGTGCATTTTCAGTACACCATCTTCAATGTTATTTTGTAAAACAACTCGCTGTATATTTTATGTACAAAACTATTAAAGGGAAAATTTAGAAATATAGCAAAACTTTATTATATGTTATTCCTTATTCATAGACTATTAGTTGTTTATACATGTATAGTTTTGTTTGATAAATAAGGTACATGTACATGACACAATTACCGAACAAAAGTCCAAGTCCATAAGACATATGGCAAAATGTGTATCACACCACCCGGATATGATAACCGCAACGGTCCTGACTTGATACAGGCATTTAAAAAAATTGTGGGTTAGATCTAGGTTTTACAGCATAGATATGCTGATGTCAATATCAATAAAAGTAGAAACAAAACACCAAGAAAAGATACAAAAAACAGAGAGGTCAATAACTAAAATTACTCCCAGCAAAAAACAATCTTCAATGATGGTTTTAGAAGACACTGAATATTTTTCAATCAAATTTTGGTATTTGAAAAAGAATTAAGTAAAAGACTTTTTGAGACACATTTCCTCATATTCCTGGCTTAGAAGTCTGGTGCGCAGATGTTTATTTCATTCAAGAAAATCAGAGTAGTTGGTACATGCTCTAGCGTAGTGAATCAATTGAGAACTATAAACACCATATGCAGGCGATGTTGGGATATTGCTGCATAGGTAAGGACAATTTATAATTTTAATATCAAAATCGTCTCTTTTATCATACATTTTTGTGCTTAGTTTACTAATGTTACACTTCAGGGTACCCATCTCTTATCCGCAACTCCTCCTTAACCCCTCGATGGATTTTCATGAAACTTACACACAATCTTTGTGACATAATGTAGATGTGCACCTACTATTTTAAAATTTGATCAGAACGATTTTTGGGGTTTCCCATAGCAAAACATGGACTTAGCCATTCGACTACATGGGGGTACCCATCTCTTATCCACAACTCGTCCTAAACCCCTTGATGGATTTTCATGAAACTTACACACAATCTTTGTGACATAATGTAGATGTGCACCTACTATTTTAAAATTTGATCAGAATGATTTTTGGGTTTCCCATAGCAAAACATGGACTTAACCATTCGGCTACATGGGGGTCCGCAACTTCTCCTAAACCCCTTGATGGATTTTCATGAAACTTACACACAATCTTTGTGACATAATGTAGATGTGCACCTAATATTTTAAAATTTGATCAGAACGATTTTTGGGGTTTCCCATAGCAAAACATGGACTTAGCCATTCGACTACATGGGTGTACCCATCTCTTATCCGCAACTCCTAAACCCATTGATGGATTTTCATGAAACTTACACACAATCTTTGTGACATAATGTAGATGTGCACCTACTATTTTAAAATTTGATCAGAATGATTTTTTGGGTTTCCCATAGCAAAACATGGACTTAGCCATTCGGCTACATGGGGATACGCATCTCTTATCCGCAATTCCTCCTAAACCCCTTGATGGATTTTCATGAAACTTACACACAATTGTTTTGACATAATGTAGATATGCGCCTACCATTTTAAAATTTGATCAGAATGATTTTTGGGGTTTCCCATAGCAAAACATGGACTTAGCCATTCGACTACATGGGGGTACCCATCTCTTATCCACAACTCGTCCTAAACCCCTAGATGGATTTTCATGAAACTTACACGCAATCTTTGTGACATAATGTAGATGTGCACCTACTATTTTAAAATTTGATCAGAATGATTTTTGGGATTTCCCATAGCAAAACATGGACTTAGCCATTCGACTACATGGGGGTACCCATCTCTTATCCGCAACTCCTCCTAAACCCCTTGATGGATTTTCATAAAACTTACACACAATTGTTGTGACAAAATGTAGATGTGCATCTACTATTTTAAAATTTGATCAGAATGATTTTATGGGTTTCCCATAGCAAAACATGGACTTAACCATTCGACTACATGGGGGTACCCATCTCTTATCCACAACTCATCCTAAACCCCTTGATGGATTGTCATGAAACTTTTACACAATCTTTGTAACATAATATAGATGTGCACCTACTATTTGAAAGTTTGATCAGAATAACATTTGGTTATGCAAGCAAACGATTAGCGGTTGTGAAAAAAAGTTGAATTATGATGTTTTAACTTTTGTAGGAAATGCAACCATTGTCAATGGCATCAAAGTTGGGCCGAAAGACGTGTTGATGTGGCTTACAGGAGCTTCCAACATTCCAGCAGTTGGCTTCCACAAATCCATAGATATTGAATTTGGGGACAGGACAAGAGTTAACACATGTGCTCTTTGCATGACATTAAAAACCCAACCAGATCTCCAACCGTCAGATGCTGTGGCACATTACACCTCAATGGTTGTCAACAGCCAAACATTTACTAATGAATAGTTTGATTAGTAAAATTTGTACTTTATGAAAAGAATTATGATGATGAGGGGATGGAGGGTCAGGCAAAATGAAATAAAGGTAATAACAAAACTACCGAACTGGATTAATCAATCTCAACGTCCAGAGAAAAAGACAAAAACAAAGTAGCCATACTGGAGAAATGGTGGATCGCAATGGTCCTGACTTGGTACAGGCATTTCATACGAAATGGTGGGTTAAACCAGGTTTTATGGCGCCAAACCTCCCTCTTCCATTTCGATCTTAGGATCCGGTAATGACAAAAGAACACAACATAGTTGTGAGACACAATAGGGATATTGAGGTGATCATATCAGTACAGCAGACCAATCAAACACTAATTAAAACAATTAACTACCATATCTTTTAACTCAATTTTGAACTTTTCTACTAGTGGCTGATAACGAAGAAAGAATTTTTTTATTTATCGTATGAGACGTACCTTCTTACAGCCCTGCTCCAAAAGTCGGTCACAAAGAAATCCGTGTCTAATCAAAAAATCTGTGAAATGTGTGCAAGCTCTGGCATATCGAATAAGTTGTGAAATATAAACACCGTACACAGGGGAAGTAGGTATATTGCTCTGTAGATTAGGAAAATTAATAATTTGGAAATTAAAATCGTCTCTTTTATTGTAAATCTTTGTACTGAGATGACCACCTGGGTCAAATTCGAGGTGCAAATCCAAGAAAGACGTGAAGCAATTTGATTCGATGGTCTCTTTAATCTCCAATTCTGGGGGATATATTGAAGGAATCCATCTACCAAATGAAGTGTTATTGACAGAAAGGACATCATCAATATATCTGAATGTAAGATTAAATGACCTTGCCTCTTTCATCTTCTTGTTCTTTACGAGTCCTGAAGAAATTCAGTCTCATAAGAGTATAAAAACAAATCGGCGAGGAGAGGAGCACAGTTTGTGCCCATTGGAATGCTGATTTGTTGTTGAAAAATCTCTCCTCCAAAGGTGACAAATATGAAATTGAAAGCTTTTTGATATGCGACTACTGGTCATGTAAAAAATTCTACTATAAGTATTTGAAATTTTGAAAATCCCTGAATTTTCATTTTTGTAACCAAAGTCCACATTACTTTCGTACTTGATCAATATTGCAACACATTTATTTTGTCTGACTCTCCTTCCCCTCATCATCATCATTCTTATTACATTCCTCAAGTTTGAGTATACTCACACTCCTCATGGATTCTGTATGATAATTTAAGAACAGATGTATGAAACTAAATGTCATTCTATTTACAATTTTAAAATAGTGTGTGTACCATTTTCATGTTTTTAGCTCACCTGGACCGAAGGTCCATGTGAGCTATTGCTATCACTTGGCGTCTGTCGTCGTCCTTAACTTTTCTTTGATCTTCTTCTCCTCTGAAACAACTGCACAGATTCAAACCAAATTTGGTCTGATTGTACCTTATGGTATCCTCCACAGAACTGATGTGGGGATTTTTGATTCAACAAAAAACTTGGCCGCCATGGCTAAAAATCTAACATAGGGGTAAATTGCAGTTTTTTGCAAATAACTCCAAAAAACAGCCACAGATATCAAGATTCTGGCATGGGTAAAATTGATCAGCATCTCAAGATCTCCCTGCCCCGAAATTTTCAAGACGATAAAAAAAAAACAGGTTGGAGTTATGGCCCTTTTTTGTGAATTTTACACTTGTTATGCTATATATCTTGAAAACTATATAAGATATTGAAGAAATTTTAATTGCATATTGTTGAGCACATCAAGATCTACAAATTTTGTAATCGGGTCAACGTTGTCAGACCATGGCTTCTTGCAGTTATTGCCCTTAGAACGTCAAAATTTACCATTTTCACACTATTTCCTTATAACATTGAAAACGATAACTCCTCTGACATCTTAAATGTGATTGAAACCAAATTTGGTATGAATGTTTATTAGCATTAGGTGCATACAACTGATGTGGGGATTTTTGATTTGTCGAACAATATGGTGGCCATGGCTAAAATTAGAACATAGGGATAAACTCTAGTTTAATGCAAATAACTCAAAAATGGTTACAGATATTAACATTGTTCTGGTTAACAAAAGTGATCAGCATCTCAAGATCTACCTGCCCTTTAATTTTCAAGAAGATCCATCTACCCATGTCAAAGTTATTGCCTTTTTCGAGATTTTTCCAACTTCTGCACTTTTTGCGCTCAATATCTTGAAAACTATAAAACATATTTAAGAAATTTAAATTGCATATTGCTCAGCAAATCAGTATCTACAGTTAATGTAACATCAATTACACCATCAACGTTTTAGTCAGGTGAGCGATTCAGGCTCCTGGGAGCCTCTTGTTAAATATGTTTTCCCTTCGACAGAAGGGAGACATTTTGTTTTTGATGTCTGTTAAAATCTTGGTTCAGGTCTATATTTTGGGTACTATATGTACATGTAGTAGGGTTATTATATTTCACCAGTAGATGTGTCTAGAGTAGCATAGAACAGTCCACCAGGGTTTACGGTTGAGCGACTGCTGTTAAGTTTTTGGTTTAGGTCCATATTTTGACTATTATATTTACCCATGATATTGTTTTTGATTGGAGGGCCACCCATGGCATACAGTTTTTATGTTCCAAGGTTTCAAGGAGTGAAAAATCCGGGTTATAAAATGGTGAATGTTGAGCCGGGGGTGGCGGGCAGGCGGGGAAGAAATTTGCTTACCAGTTTCTCAGTAACTACTAATCAAAGCCACTTGATATTTGGTATACAGCATCAGGGTGGGGTCCCATAACATGGGAATCGATTTCAGGTCTGTCTGTTTAACAAAATCTGACAGATTTATTTTGTTGTTTTTCCAATTATTAACTTGCCTAAAACTATGGGACAGATTTCAACCAAAGTTGGCATGATTGTTCTTTAGGTACTGGACAAGAGTTTCTGAACCAATGCTAGGGGTTTCTTCATAAATAAATGACACAACAGGAAATTCCCTGTCATTACGAGGCTATAATTATAAAAATTAAATTATTTTTTATTATATATATGCAGGTTAGAAGGTTATCATTAAATTTGAAGTAAATTTTATTTTATTTTTTAATGTTTATCGATTTTTTACTAAGATTTGTTAAAGGGGGAACAATCACATTTTCCTAAACTTTTCATGGCCACAATTTCAAACATTGAATTTAAGGCAAGATAATGCAAAAATGAGGTGGACACCGTACCCTGGGACTCTGCTGGTTGGAAAATTTTAAATTTTCTTCTTTGCAATGTGTATGCAATTGAACTTGAGGTTTTGTCCTGGATATCGCCTTTTCTGAGTCAAAACATTTGTGATTTTTGTGTTTTTTTCATTGTAAATTGTCAATATTTCCCCATTTTATGTACTACAAAGAAGTTGCATGGGTATGTATATTCATATTTTCTTATATCATGATAAAATATAGAATTTTTGATTTATTTTGATATGCATAAATCCATATGACCTACTAAATTTTGATATATGACATCAAGAGAAAAACTGTGTTCTTGATCCTTAGGGTCCTATGAATAGGACTGCCATTTGGATTTGTTATTTTCGAAAAAAAACATGGCCACCATTGCTAAAAATTGAAATAACCCAAAATGTTTGTTTTTGCTATTTTTCTCACAAATGGCTATTTTTCTCACAAATAAAAGTAAATATCACTGTTTTGACTTACATGTAATAAAAATCATTAGAATGATTAGATCTAAAGTTTCTGTGTTCAAATTTTTGCAGAAATCATATTACTGCTTTATGTACCAGAGGAGCGATTTTGTTTTAGTTTGCCATACTTAAACTTCAGGTAGAAGTTTTTAAAAGTTATATGTTTAGATAAGATTTACAAAAATAAAAGTTTAATTTTTAAACTTGTGTTTTGATTTTGATCCGTAAAAAAAAACATGGCCCCCTTACAGGTATTCCAATTGGTATTGCCTATTTAAATTGAGGAATTGCTTTACAAAAAGGGAGCTTTATAGATTTGGTCGAAGTTGTCAGATGTCCCCTCATAGGGGTTATGACCCCTTTAAAGGTGTGAAATAGCTTTTTTCATGTTTTTGGCCTACAGAATGAAAACTATAGCAGATAAAGATTAGTTGTTGCTTGCTTACAGCTGTTTCAAATAAGTAGGTGAAGCATGAATGTGCATTGAAAATAAAAATAAATTTCTTCCGTTTTTGTTTATTTTCTATGACAGACAGGATCACGTGACTTTTTCTGTCATAGGTAAAAAATGGCCAATCGTTTTGGCGCCAATTACTTGCTAAAAACGGAAGAAATATGTTCTTACATTAAAGATCGGGATTTCTTCCACTTGTGTAAGAAATTCTGCGTCTTTTACTCGTTCCGCTGCGCTCCACTCGTGAAAAGACGGAATTTCTTACACTCGTGGAAGAAATCCCAGATCTTCAATAAAGACTCGTGTAAGGACCTATTAATCTTGTCCAATGAAATGAAAGCAATAGGGATTAAGGTAGATCGTGGCATTTTTTCCGAAAAATTCCTGTCAATAGAAATTTGATTTTTAGGCCTCTAAAGGCACAGAATGTTGATATTTTTCATTCAAAACAAAATATTGACAGGTCACTTGCCTTGTTCTCTCAGTATCAGGGTTCAAAGTGTGCCCAAAATACAATAGGTTGTACAGGAAAGGCCAAAAAATTGCATAGAATCTGTATTTCGAAAGGTGCAATTGATATCCATGTATGTTTCTAAATATTTAATCCAATTTTATTCATATTTATTGACAGCCGCACGATTTTTTGCACTTTTTGCTTTTCATAGTCACATGATCATCGTCCTGCTCCTCCTTAAGGTATGTCCTTCACCTAAAATGAGTACATTATAGTCTATTTCAAAATAATGAAACTTACCTGTAAATGGGAATTTTTACAAATTTAGGAACCAAATAAATACATATGATCATTTGCCTTTAACATGTTTAATAGATCATATAAAAACTACAACTTTAATATCAAAGTGAACTAAATATGACTAAAAAGCTCATTTGTTACATGTTTGGGTGAATAAACAAATAAAGAATTAGACTATAACTTTTGACAGGTAAAGTTTTCATTTTCAATACACATTCAAGCTTCACCTACTTGACTAGCAAAGTTACCTATTGAATTAGCTAATCCAATAGGTACAGGTCATTTGAAACAGTTGTAAATGTTCAGCTTATTTAGCTCTACAAAAGAAGTTGTCAGATGATCCCTGATAGGGGTTCCGACCCCTTAAAGGTGAAAAATAGTGTTGTTTGCCTATAGAATGAAAACTATAGTAGATAGAGAAAAACTTGGTTGCTTAGAGCGCTTCTCCTCGACCATGTAACTAACCCCATTTAAATTGCAAACAAACTTGTTAGCTCAACCATAACATTTATAGGTGAACCACTTACTTACTTACCTTTAAATTGAAGTAGAATAGTCTTTGTATACATGTGTACTTTAACTGGATGATACTATTTCAGTTTTAAAAGGTAAGTTAGGTAAGAAGTTTACCTAAAATGTTACGATTGAGCTAGCAAGTTTGTTAGCAATTTAAATTGGGTTGGCTACATGGTCAAGGAGAAGCGCTCTAAATGTTCAGCTCATTTAGCTCTGCATAAGTCCACATAGGGTCGAAGTTGTCAGATGACACGACCCCTTAAAGGTGAAAAATAGTCTTTTTCATGTTTTTGCCCTACAGAATGAAAACTGTAGCAGATTGAGATTAGCGGTTGCTTGCTTGAATGTTCAACTCGTTTAGCCCCACGAAATTTACGATATTGAGATGTGGAATAAGTGTACGCGACACACCAAACATAAACAAACAGCAATTCAAAAAATCACAACGGAAAACAGCAAGCATTCTTCAACATTACCAAAGGTCACTGCTTGCTTCTTGCATTGACCAATACAATACAAAAGTATCAAAGCTAATCCCTAAATCATCAACGATCGAAAGATCCAATTCTTGACATAGAACAGTTAACGACAAACAAAGGCTTCCGTAAAGTTTCCTGGCTTAGTCTTAACAAAAGTCTTCATAGGGTCAAAGTTGTCAGGTGACCCCTTAAAGTGGTATAAAGATAAAATACAATTTTTTTCATTACATTATTATTATTTATTTAAGAGGCTCCGCAGACCGTCACTGCCTTTTCCATTCTACAAAACATCTTAGACAAGGTTTCCGGATTTTAGCTCAATTGGAATAGGGGTCCATGTGGGGTATTCACATTACTTGTAGTCCGTCGTCTGTTAACAATCATTCAAAACTCTTAACTTTTCCTATGAAACTACGGAACGGTATTCAACCCTAGTAAGGTGAGTTCACGTAAAAACGGTTTTGGTAAATATTTCTGTTTCTGTACGATAATTTAAATCCCCAAAATCTAAAACCGATATAAAACGTAATCCAAACGTGTTTACTTTTTTCTCTACCGGATAAAACGCCTTACCAAATCCAACTTTGAACCGGACAAACCCGATTGCCGTGAATCCACCTTACTAGGGGTGGTATTTAAAGGAAATTTGTACGATTGGTCCGTTAGGTGTCCTGCGCAATAGTGATGTTTAGATTTTCAATCCGCCAAAAACGTATTTAAAAACAGAACAGAGGGGTAGGATTACTTTTTTGGCTTATATTTTAAAAAGTATAATACATCGAGGAAATCTGATGCAATATTCCTGCTTCGAATTCAGCATCAATAATGCTAGTTATTTGCCCTTAATCGTCAAAATTGACCGGATTTTTTTTTTGCTGTTTTTTGCCTTATAACTTGATAACCACAAGAGCTAAAAAGTGTTCAAACATCAATATTTATCAAGTCGTCAGAAGACCTTTTTTTAGAATGAAAAATGTCATATATAGAAATGTTGCTTCAAAATCAGATCGACAAGCTCTACAAAAATGCCCATTTGCTCAAAGTCGTCAGATATAAACCCTTTTAAGAGTTTTGGTCCCTTTCTAGTAAATGGATAACAAAACTTGTTTTTACCCTTTAAAGTGAAAAGTTTTAAAAGAATAGATAAAAAGAAGCTGTTTCTTGGTTTAATGTTCAGGTAAATTAGTTCTACAAAATTTCCATTTGGTCAAATTCATCAGGTGACCTCTTAGGGGTTTCGCCCTATCAAAGCAAAAAAAAAATCAGCTGAGCGATACATGCTCCTCAAGAAGCCCCTGGTTTGGTATTATTGTTCCATGCTCTTAAATTTATATTCATATTGTTTTTAGGCATTTTCAACTTTTGGTAGAGCGCCTCTGATGAGTCGAATAGATAAATCGTGCGCAAGGCGGCTGCGGCGTTGTCACAACAACAACTGATGTTTTTTGTCCACATTCCAGAACCGCTTATCATAAGCCAATGACACTTGGTACGTAGGTTCACCACGACAAGCACTAACACATTAAGGAGCGGCTTTTCATGTAAACCTCAGCAGTCATGTGTCAGCGACTTTGAAATTTTAGGCCTTTTGTACCAATGTAAGGGATTTAGCTCACATGTTAATTTGGTTATTTCAAAACTATTCATCACAGGTTAATGAAATTTTGTATGTAGGTTAACTAACACATTAAGGGGCGGTTTTACATGTATACCCCCGCAGTCACACGTCAGTCAAATTTTGACATTTTAGGCCTATTTGTACCCATGTAAAGGGTTTTTGCCCACATGGTTATTTCAAGAACTATTCATCATAGGTCAATGAAAATTGATATGTGGGTACACAGTAATCAGTGGACGATTTTATGTGAATACCCCTGTAGTCATGCATGAGTAACTTTGGCATTTTAGGCTTATTTTTTGGTTCTGTGTCTTTGAATAGTAATCTAACTTTATTTGAAAAATTGTGAAGGAGTGACACATACAGGGAGTCATAAATCCAGAAATATGCAATATACATATGTACATGTAGTTCATATGCACATCGCTGATTAATCCCAATTTTATTTTTATTCCCTCAGACATTTAATGTTCTTCAATTATTTCAGGGGACTTTTCCCAATTCTGAGAATTTATAGCGATTTACTCAGATACATTTTTCTGTGATATGTATATATTTTTTACACTATTTTTAGTCCGACGCTTTTTATCCACTCCCGGTCGAATCAGGACGCTTTTTAGGAGGAAGGAACATTGCAATATATCCGACCTCATATTCGTTGTATCTCATTGGCGGATCCAGAGGGGATTCTATTTTTTTTAAATTTTCGTGTAGATTTTCAGCAAAATTGGCCTGGAACCCCTCCTTTGGTACACAGTAGCCAGTATGTGGACCCCCGGCCTTTTCGAAAATTTCTGTATCCGCCACTGTATCTTACATTTAAGTACACACTAAATTCAAACACAGTTTTAATACATTATAACGTATATGACAAGTGAAAAAATGCCCTTGATAAATCGAATAAGTTCTAGCCTAGCCCTATACAAAGAGCTTACAGTGGCGGATCCAGAGGGGTGGGTCCAGGTGGTCTGGACCCCCCTTTTGTTACAAAAATTTGTAATCTTCGTGCAGAATTTTGGCAAAATTAGTCAATTTGAAGCTTTGGACCCCCCCCTATTTTCTCTACCGTGGACCCCCTTTTAAAAAAATCCTGGAGCCGCCCCTGACTTATTCGATTTATCAAAGTAGCCGTTAAGTTATCACAGGGTATAAGCGGGAATACCTGGTCTTCTCCAAATTGGGTCAAATATCGACTCTCCCCTACGTTCAAAGCGACTCTCCCCCACTCGACTCTCCTGCGGTCCCGCTTATACAATGTTGTTATGCGGTATTTAGACGTACCGTTAGATAATTTTGTTCCGAAAATTTCATCTGAATCCTACATGCAACGAAGATTTTAATTGGACACTGAAATAATTTTTGCCATATCATTTATATATTTATGAAATTGCATAAACAGTTGTGGGATCGCTTTAATAAAAATGCGATCGCACAAATATAATAAAGCAATCACATAAATGTTAATGCAATTCCATAATTGTTTATGCAATCGCATAAATACAATTATACCATCGCATTAATGATTTTTGCGATTGCGTAAATAAATTATGTGATTGCATAAATGAATTATGCGATCGCATTAAAACGCCATTGTGACACTGTTTCCGCGCCATAGAAAACTGTTCAAATATACCAAAGATTATACATGTATACAAATACCAAAACGGGTATAAAATCAGTTAATTTGGTTATGCTGTATATCGATATTTCAAGGAGTAACCTCTCATCTGACAGCATATCCTTTATGTTGCTTGATATTGATAGCTTAGGTTTTTACTCACTTGTACCTGAGGCTTGTGTAGGTTCTTTTGATTGCACTGTACTGTTTGATTCTACCTGTTAAAATGAAACTTATATAAAATATTACATATAAAATGTAAGTATTTAGAGACAGAAAATCAGAAAAATTTTAGAAGCTAATTGCCAGTGAAGTTGTTTGTTGTATTTTCTTTTTTTAACAAACTTTGGAACCACCCGTCCCCCATCGCAATTTTTGTTTTAACATAACAAAAATAATGAGGTTTTTAAAATTTCAACAAAAATATTTATTGGCGAGGGGTTGTGCCACTGTCATTTTCACAAATAACTAAGTGGAAAATGGCAAAATTCTGCTGAAATTAGCATATTTTCAATTTTAGTATCACAACATGACGTCATTGCAACGTCAGAATTAAAGAAAACTTTAAAATTGGTTTGTTTTGTAAAAAGCAATTATTCTCGACTTATAATAGCCACCATAGTCTTATGAATTAGAAAATATGACCTGATTTAGGGCCAAAAAAAGGCAGTTTGTGAACCTACTCCTTTATAAGTCTTGGTCACACTGATAAAGGCTAGAGGTGCACTTCATTCTATTTCTTTTCAATTCTCAGAGCGCTAAAGAGCATTTTGTTTATCGAGCAAAAGAAATAAAACATTTGGTGAACCTTTGTTTAAAAATAAACACTAAATAAGAGCAGGGCTGTCAAGTTTTTATGAGCTGCATGCTTGAGATTCAACGAAAAATTGAAAGATCAAAGGAAAAAAATTAATAGATCAAAGAAATTTGCCACCTAATGTCTATTTGCCAATTAGCTTCGGATTTTTATTCGGGAATCAATTTATTTTTTTCTTTGTATTAGCGCTATGGAAAACGCCGTGATTACCGAATGGCATACAGACAGGACAAGTCTCAGACTTTATCATTAATGACTACGATAATCTACTGCGATTGATAGAATTATTAGAACCCTTTGAACTTTTTTTACTCAGATCTTTTCTAACAGTTACAGGTAATTTTTTAGAATACGGTGTCAAAAGCATTTAAAAATGAGACTTGTCCGGTCTGTATGCCATTCGGTAACATATATGTTAACCATAGCGATAATACAAAGAATAAAAAGCTACGCCGAGCGCAGCATGATATGACCGCAACAAATTGAACCCTGTACGTTGGAGGCCCAGTATGGATAGTCCATTGCTTTGGTCACATGAAGCCCATGGTGGACTTACAAAGCTTTTTGACACATGCATCATGTGGTGGACTTAAAAATGCATTTTTGACACATTTATATTTACATCAACATCTAATACAAAAAGCCTTGTTTATACACATGTATTAATATACAATTTTGGCCCTTTGACCCCTAATTTCTCAAAAACAGTAAAAATATTGCAAATCTGATTAAAAAATAAGGCAGAAATATTCAAAAGGAATCCAATGAAAAAAAGATTTTGAAAATCGGACCACAAATAAAAAAGTTGATTTTATGGGCGTGGCCTGTCTTTAGCCTCCCTGTAGCAATGTAATGGTGAAATACATATCAAAATCATTGACACATTAAGTAGATAGAAAATTTAATGATGAATTCAATAAAAAAGAATTTTCAAAATCAAATGAATGATAAACATTCTACAACAGGTTTATCAATACACCGTTTTAGCCCTTTT
Source organism: Arcuatula senhousia (assembly GCA_963971305.1). NCBI lineage: Eukaryota > Metazoa > Mollusca > Bivalvia > Mytilida > Mytilidae > Arcuatula > Arcuatula senhousia. Next base: position 54,505,726 of record OZ020308.1, on the reverse strand, counting down.
TGGCCCTTTTTTTCTAAAACAGAAGGGGCAACAAACCCCAAATACAAAACCAACATTCCTTTAGTGGATACAATCATCATGTTAAAACTTCATAACAATTGGCAAGGCCCACTACAACTTAATTTTTGGTTTAAATGACAAACTTAAAAAAACGGCATTTTTGGCCCCTTTGACCCCTAAATTCTCAAAAACGGTAAGAGATATTGCAAATCTGATTGAAAAACGCAGGCAGGGATTTTCACAAGGATTCCAATGAAAAAAAGATTTTGAAAATCGGACAACAAATAAAAAAGTCAATTTTTATACGACCGCAAAATTTTGCGATCGTATAATGTTATGGCGATGTCGTCGTCGTCGTCGTCGTCGTCGTCGTCGTTGTCGTCGTTGTCGTCTGGGAACATTTGGTTTCCGTGCGATAACTTGAGTAAATGTTGACCAATTGTTTTAAAATTTTGATATGATGTTTGTAACCACTAAAGGAAGGTTGGTATTGTATTTGGGGTTTGTAGCCCCTACCGTTTTAGAAAAAAGGGCCAAAAGGGGCTAAAACGGGTGTATTGACAAAACTGTTGTAAAATGTTTGTTATTCATTCGATTTTGAAAATTCATTTTTTAATGAATTCCTCATTAAATTCTGTCAACTAAATGTGTCAATGATTTTGATATTTATTGCACAGTTACATTGCTACAGGGGGTCAAAAAGGGGCCACACCCCAAAAATCGACTTTTTTATTTGTGGTCCGATTTTCAAAATCTTTTTTTCATTGGAATCCTTGTGAAAATCCCTGCCTGCATTTTTCAATCAGATTTGCAATATCTCTTACCGTTTTTGAGAAATTAGGGGTCAAAGGGGCCAAAAACGCCATTTTTAAAAGTTTGTCAATGCAAATAGTTTTATACCAAAAATCAAGTTGTAGTGGGCCTGCCAATTGTTATGAAGTTTATATATGATGATTATATCCACTAAAGGAATCTTGGTTTTGTATTTGGGGTTTGTGGCCCCTACTGTTTTAGAAAAAAGGGCCAAAAAGGGCTAAAACGGGTGTATTGACAAAACTGTTGTAGAATGTTTATTATTCATTAGATTTTGAAAATTCTTTCTTTGTTGAATTCATCATTAAATTCTGTCAACAAAATGTGTCAATGATTTTGATATGTTTTTCACCATTACATTGTTACAGGGGGCTAAAGACAGGCCATGCCCATAAAATCAACTTTTTTATTTGTGGTCCGATTTTCAAAATCTTTTTTTCATCGGATTCCATGTGCACAATTTCCTATTATTTTTTATCGGATTAGCAATATCTTTTACCATTTTTGAGGAATTAGGGGTCAAAGGGCCAAAATTGTAAATTAATACATGTATAGAAATAAGGCTTTTTGTATAAGATGTTGATGTAAATATATTTGTCAAAAATGCATTTCTATAAGTCCACCACAGGATGCATGTGTCAAAAAGCTTTGTAAGTCCACCATGGGCTTCATGTGACCAAAGCAATGGACTATCCATATTGGGCCTCCAACGAACAGGGTTCAACTTGTTGCGGTCGTATCATGCTGCGCTCGGCGTAGCTTTTTATTTGGGTGTGGTCCCTTTTTGACCCCCAGTAGCAATGTAATGGTACAAGATACATCAAAGCCGTTGATACATTTTGTTGACAAAATTTATTGAGGAATACAATAAAAAAAGAATGATCAAAATCAGATGAAAATTAAACATTCTACAGACGTTTTTTTCAATATACCCATTTTTGCCCCTTTTGGCCCTTTTTTCTTAAACGTTAGGGGCCAGAAACCCCAAATGCAATACTAACCTTCCTTTAGTGGTTATAAACATCATATCAAAATTTTATAACAATTGGTCAACCACAACACAAGTTATCGCACGGAAACCAAAGTGTCTACAGACGACGACGACAACGACGACGACAACGACGACGACGACATCGCCATAACATAATACGATTGCAAAAATTTTGCAGTCGTATAAAAATTAAATCGATTCCGGAATAAGAATCAGAAGCTATTTGGCAAATGGACTATTGCAGACTAGATGCATGAGTGTCACGCGAGTTGCTTGACACTTGATAGCTGGTCTGTAAGAGTAGTTGTGCAAATAAAATTCCTTCTATGACAGGAAATTGCCATGTGGGTCCAACAGATTTGGTAATACATGTAAAATAAGAAATATATAATGTTTTGCTACAAACGCAAATGACAAAGGCACTTAACATTAGTCTACTGATTGTATAATTTGTACTCATGTTTGCATGTGGGCTAGATGTAATTAGTAGAAAGAATTTATGTATAATTTGTACAGTTTTGGGTTTGTTTTGCGTAGAACGTAGAACGTACAGTTTCTAACACTTACATCATAGACATCCAGATCTATCCTACTACATGTGTTATAATTAAGGACATTGTAGACTCTCTCTGTTGGAGTGACTAATTCTTTCTTTCCATCTCTGTCTAAAATTTTCTTCTGTGCCTTTACAAAATCTGTGATATCAGTAATACTAATAATCCAGTCTGTCCCATAGGTTTTTAGGATCTGAAAATATTTTGAAAGTATACAGTGATTGTATATAGTAAATACTCAGAACAAATGTGTAAAAGATTAATCATTTTTATTCCAGTGAGTAAATGGGTAGTGAGGTTTTACATCCTTTAAGACACATGAACCATGTAGGACATCAGTTTTAATTGTCAAAGAAACCAGGGAACTTGGGGAAAACAATTGACAAAGGGCAGGTGAATGACAAACCTCATTTCAACATGTGCAGGTCCACACTTAATCTTGTAAAAACTTGAATTATCTCCTGAACCAAAAGTGAACTAAATATGGATACTGTGGTTTCATCATTATTCGTTGGGGATCAATTTTCGTGGTTCTTGTGGATGATGTTGACCCATGAAATTTGATACCAATCTGTATGCTGCGGACTTCAGAACCACCAATTTGAGAATCCACGAACTTATTAATTTTCATCAAACCATGAAATTGGTACCAGCGAAAATAAATGAACCCATAGTAGTATGGTATAGAAACCAGTGCCTTAGGCCAATAGGCCACCAACTGTGAATAAGGCCTCTATTTAACTCTATACTGGCAATTTTAATAGTATGTTCTCTTCCAACAGATAAGGGATGAATAGTGCACTTCAAATGGTCTATAACACAGGATTTTAACTGACTTTCAACACCATAATTATAAACAATCAACAATTAATATTATAAATTCTTAACATAATACATCAATGTCATATGCATTACAATTTTTGCTTTGTTCAAGTGGTTGGGTGCAACTTAATTCACCTCTGAAGAACTCGAAACCTAAATAGATCACTTCTGATATTGAAAAGGTTCAATATACATAAAGAAAAGGTTTTTGTTGAAATATTTTGAGTTACCTCCCCTTTCAGGCCAAGTTGTATTGCTTTTCTTGGTAATTTATCATAGGTTGGTGTATGATCGGGATCCCATTGTAACCTGACCCCTATTTCATGTGTCTGTAGATTTTCTTCTCTCTGTAGCTATATACAAATAATGAAATAAAATGAAATGTTAGACAACATTTTATTACTACAATATTATAAAAAAAAATTCTATCCTGACATCTTTTATTTAAAACGAAAGAATTTAACATCATCACCTTCAAAAATACATTTAAAACCTTAACCATAAATTTTAATATGGACAATAACTCTTGAATATGAACAAGATAGTAAATTAACCCCACACAAAATCTGTAACAATTTGAACATTATTGTAAATTACTTAATGTGCTTAGCTTTTTTATTTTGAAAATAAATGATGCAATATATTTTCAACATATTAAGATGCATGCATTGCAAGAATTTTTTATGGAGGATTTAGGCATTGCAATTTTGTGACAAAAAGTGGGTAATTTTCGTGGCGTGAAAATTTCCCGATTTCATACCAAATGACCAAGTTATTATATACACGAACATTTATTTTCGCGATTTAATAATATTCCCAATACAAATTCATGATAATTCTATTTTACGGCAGTTCTAAATTTCGCAAGGGAATATAGCGAAAATTAGAACCTTGTGAAAATTTCCCGCTATATGCGTTATACAAAATCTTCGAAAATTCTATTGAAATAGCTCACCTTAGCAGTGTAAGCATTAGCTAAAATAGTTTCAAATCCAGAACGACTAATTTTTACAGCTAAAACTCTCTCTTGATTCTTCTTACTGGCCCATCCACATCTGTACATCATCCATAGAAAGTTGGTCTTAATCCAGGACATTCTAGTGTAACTAAAGTCAGGACCATCAAATCTGAAAAATAGAAAATTGGTCTTAATCCAGCACATTCTAGTGTAACTAAACTCAGGACCACCAAATCTGGAAATAGAAAGTTGGTCTTAATCCAGGACATTCTAATGTAACTAAACTCAGGACCACCAAATCTGGAAAATAAAAAGTTGGTCTTAATCCAGGACATTCTAATGTAACTAAACTCAGGACCACAAAATCTGGAAATAAAAAGTTGGTCTTAATCCAGGACATTCTAATGTAACTAAACTCAGGACCACCAAATCTGGAAATAAAAAGTTGGTCTTAATCCAGGACATTCTAATGTAACTAAACTCAGGACCACCAAATCTGGAAAATAGAAAATTGGTTTTAATCCAGGACATTTTGGTGTAACTAAACTCAGGACCACCAAATCTGGAAATAGAAAGTTGGTCTTAATCCAGGACATTCTAGTGTAACTAAACTCAGGACCACCAAATCTGGAAATAGAAAGTTGGTCTTAATCCAGGACATTCTAGTGTAACTAAACTCAGGACCACCAAATCTGGAAAATAGAAAATTGGTTTTAATCCAGGACATTTTGGTGTAACTAAACTCAGGACCACCAAATCTGGAAATAAAAAGTTGGTCTTAATCCAGGACATTTTGGTGTAACTAAACTCAGGACCACCAAATCTGGAAATAGAAAGTTGGTCTTAATCCAGGACATTCTAGTGTAACTAAACTCAGGACCACCAAATCTGGAAAATAGAAAATTGGTTTTAATCCAGGACATTTTGGTGTAACTAAACTCAGGACCACCAAATCTGGAAATAGAAAGTTGATCTTAATCCAGGACATTCTAGTGTAACTAAACTCCGGAACACCAAATCTGGAAAATAGAAAGTTGGTCTTAATCCACGACATTCTGGTGTAACTAAACTCAGGACCACCAAATCTGGAAAAAAGAAAGTTGGTCTTAATCCAGGACATTCTAGTGTAACTAAACTCAGGACCATCAAATCTGGAAAATAGAAAGTTGGTCTTAATCCAGAACATTCTGGTGTAACTAAATTCAGGACCACCAAATCTGGAAAATAGAAAATTGGTCTTAATCCAGGACATTCTGGTGTAACTAAACTAAGGACCACCAAATCTGGAAAATAGAAAGTTGGTCTTAATCCAGGACATTCTGGTGTAACTAAACTCAGGACCACCAAATCTGGAAAATAGAAAGTTGGTCTTAATCCAGGACATTCTGGTGTAACTAAACTCAGGACCAACAAATCTGGAAAATAGAAAATTGATCTTAATCAAGGACATTCTGGTGTAACTAAACTAAGGACCACCAAATCTGGAAAATAGAAAGTTGGTCTTAATCCAGGACATTCTGGTGTAACTAAACTCAGGACCACCAAATCTGGAAAATAGAAAGTTGGTCTTAATCCAGGACATTCTGCTGGACCACCAAATCTGGAAAATAGAAAGTTGATCTTAATCCAGCACATTCTAGTGTAACTAAACTCAGGACCACCAAATCTGGAAAATAGAAAGTTGGTCTTAATCCAGGACATTCTGGTGTAACTAAACTCAGGACCACAAAATCTGGAAAATAGAAAGTTGGTCTTAATCCAGGACATTCTAATGTAACTAAACTCAGGACCACCAAATCTGGAAAATAGAAAATTGGTCTTAATCCAGGACATTCTGCTGTAACTAAACTCAGGGCCACTAAATCTGGAAAATAGAAAGATGGTCTTAATCCAGGACATTCTGGTGTAACTAAACTCAGGACCACCAAATCTAGAAAATAGAAAGTTGGTCTTAATCCAGCACATTCTAGTGTAACTAAACTCAGGACCACAAAATTTGGAAAATAGAAAGTTGATCTTAATCCAGGACATTCTGGTGTAACTAAACTCAGGACCACAAAATCTGGAAAATAGAAAGTTGGTCTTAATCCAGGACATTCTGGTGTAACTAAAGTCAGGACCACCAAATCTGGAAAATAGAAAGTTGGTCTTAATCCACGACATTCTGGTGTAACTAAACTCAGGACCACAAAATCTGGAAAATAGAAAGTTGGTCTTAATCCAGGACATTCTGCTGGACCACCAAATCTGGAAAATATATACTAGTACATATATATGTATCTACAGTCGAACCTCGTTAACTCGAAGTCGAGGGGACCATTGAATAGTATTCGAGTTATCAGAGGTTCGACTCATCCAAGTTACGAATAAACTCGAAGTGGAACCTTCCGTCGCTTGTTTTATGTACATATCTTCCATGTCTAGATGTATTTCGTATTTTGTGTGTTTGAAGACGTGGCATTGTGTCAATAGATTACTTTGTGTGAAATAAATTATTAAATAAAACATTTTTTGGAAAATTTATTCCAATCTTGAATAAACATCATATGATGCAATCAACCATATTCAAACATTGAAAATACAAAATATGTTACGAAACGAATTAACACGTGTGTTGTAAGTCACTGGTAATTGTGAGAGTTAAGTTGAGTTTCTTCTTGAGATGACGCCGATTTATTTTATTTTATTAAAAATAACAATCAATCATTGTTATTTATGTATTGAAACGAAAACATCATTATAATACCGGCTTTAACAATTAAATTCGTCTCCTCAGATTACAATTAACCATGATGTGTAAAACGTTTGGGTGATCAGATCAAACAGTTTCACATGAATATGTTCCAGACCGTACGCGTATTCAGACCGTACGCGTACGGTCCGGACCATACGAGTATTTTTTCAAAATACCTTTACGGTCGGACCGTACGCGTACGGTCTGACTTGCATTTCCTAAATGTATATTGAATAAAATATATCCTGCAAGAATGCATAAATTTTATTACATTTTACTAGTATCTTTTTGGACATAATGAACAATGTTTAACAGATTGTGTTTAAAAATCAATTGAGAAATAGAAGTGAGTACTTGAACAATACTAATCACTTACGTCAGTTGTAACAACTAAAACAAAGTCATTAAAAAATGTGGGAAGAAAAGTTTGAATTTGGACGACAGACCTTCAAATCATTTGTATACCCGCGAGAAGACGGAGAGAATAATACATTATCTGCAGACGGGGGAGGCTGATTCGGCAAGATTTCGGCAATATGTTAAAGCAAAGAAATTTTCTCTGATAAGCTATCCAGAGTTAGGAATGGAAAATGAGCTCTGCATACCTTCAAATGAGGTAAGACCGATTCCCATATCGTTTTGATATTCCATAACCACTCATGTAAGTGTCCGTCCGTCAGTTTCCCTAAATATTTACCTACTTGTTAGAAAAAAATGTTCCATAGAGCTCGCATCTTTTTTATATTATGCGTCGTCATCCCCTTGAATCATCACGAAGTCTATCCCTATATACCGGTTAAGCAGATAATAAAAACAAACACATTCTACCAATATTTCATCACATTTCCCAATTCCCTCATCTACTGCCTTTCTATATTTTAGGTTTATTCAAAAATTCTGAATTTTGTTTTTATTTTGTTGTTCTTCTTATTATTTTAAGTTTTGTTTCCCTCTTTTCGTTTTTTAGTTCCCCTATTTTTTCTGTTTACTTATACAATTGTAATGCAACACATTGTAAATTACAATATTTTTGAGTTTGAAAATACAATATTTTTTTATAATTTTATATGAATAAATGCCAACTTTAAGAAATACCTATATGGTCTGAATACTCGTATGGTCCAGCGCGTTTTAGACCATACGGGTATACTTGTACGGTCGGACCGTACGCGTACGGTCGGACCGTATAGGTATACTCGTACGGTCCGGACCGTACGCGTACGGTCTGAATACCTGTACGGTCTGGAACAAATACACACGTGTCCAATCATTTAATAAACAACTCATGATCATGATTAACCCCTTTTGAAGCCATACAGCGCGGTCACGAATCAATTAAAATGACATCAAAGAAATTGAAGCCGACTTCGACTAATCAGGGTTAATTACTATTATTTTCAAAGCGTGGGGACTGTCAACATACCTCGACTTAACCGAGATTTCGAACTATAAGAGTTCGAGTAATCAAAGGTAAAAATGCATTGGGTTAATGGGAATATTGCCGGGACTTTCAAAATAGTTCGAGTAAACCGAGTATTCGAATAATCCGAGTTCGACACATCGAGGTTCGACTGTATATTCTTTGTGCTATAACCATTTAATGTAAATGAGTTTATGCAAATAAATATTGTCTATTGTCTATTACATTGAAACAGGTGAGAGTACAAAATGCAGAAGACATAAAGTATCTTCATATTAATAATAACCCATTGATTTTTACAAGAATCATGAGATTAATGTATGTACTTGTTGATGATATTATTCAATTGGACCAGGTGTGGTGTTGTGCACTCTAAATTTCAAACATATTGTTTAATGTTTTGTTTTATGTATTTGTTCATAACAAACTGTTTGTAAATAGTTTATAAAAACAGTAAAATTTCATTTTAATTATTATTATCTAGTATTCTTAAACTTTTAATAAAAAGCTACGCCAAGCGCAGCATGATACCACCGCAACATGTTGAACCCTGCACATTTGTGGCCCAATATGGATTGTCAAATGCTTTGGACACATGCAGCCCATGGTGGACTCAAAAAGTTTTTTGATACATGCATTCTTTGGTTGACTTTTGATTGCTTTTTTGAATTTTGTTCATACATTTAATAAAAAGCTACGCCGAGCGCAGCATGATACGACCGCAACAAGATGAACCCTGTACATTGGAGGCCCAATATGGATAGTCTATTGCTTTGGTCACATGCAGCCCATGGTGGACTTACAAAGCTTTTTTACACATGCATCCTATGGTGGACTTTAAAATGCATATTTGACACATATATATTTACAATAACATTTAATAGAAAAAAAAAAATCTTATTTCTAAATTCATTGACATTTTTGACACAATTTAGCTCCTTTTGGCCCTTTTTTAAAAAAAGGTTAGGACCACAAACCCCAAATGCAATAAAAAGCTTCCTTCAGTGTATATAATCATCATATTTAAACTTCATAACAATTGGCTGGCCCACTACAGCTAAATTTCTTGTGTAAAACCATTTGCCTTGACCAACTTTTAAAAATGGCATTTTTTGCCCCTTCGACCCCTTATATCTCCAAAACAGTAAGATATATTGCAAATCTGATTGAAAAAAGCATGCAGGAATTTTCGCAAGGATTCCAATGAAAAAAAGATTTTGAAAATCGGACCACAAATAAAAAAGTTGATTTTTTGGGTGTGGCCCGTCTTTGGCCCCCTGTAGTAATGTAACGGTTCAATATACATCAAAACCATTGACATATTTTGTTGACAGAATTTAATGAGGAATTCAATTTAAAAGAATTTTCAAAATCTATTGAATAATAAACATTCTACAACAGTTTTGTCAAGACACCCGTTTTAGCCCCTTTTGGCCCTTTTTTCCAAAACGGTAAGGGCCACCAACCCCAAATACAATAGGAACCTTCCTCTAGTGATAACAAACATCATATCAAAACTTCATAACAATTGGCTGGCCCAGTACAACTAAATTTTTGGTATAAAATTATTTGCCTTGACAAACTTTTAAAAATGGTGTTTTTGGCCCCTTTGACCCCTAATTTCTCAAAAACCGTAAGAGATATTGCAAATCTGATTGAAAAATGCAGGCAGGGATTTTCACAAGGATTCCAATGAAAAAAAGATTTTGAAAATCGGACCACAAATAAATAAAAAGCTACGCCGAGCGCAGCATGATACGACCGCAACAAGTTGAACCCTGTACGTTGGAGGCCCAATATGGATAGTCCATTGCTTTGGTCACATGAAGCCCATGGTGGACTTACAAAGCTTTTTGACACATGTATCCTGTGGTTGACTAAGAAATGCATTTTTGACAAATATATTTACATCAACATCTTATACAAAAAGCCTTATTTCTATACATGTATTAATTTACAATTTTGGCCCTTTGACCCCTAATTCCTCAAAAGATATTGCTAATCCGATAAAAAATAATAGGAAATTGTGTACATGGAATCCAATGAAAAAAAAATTTTGAAAATCGGACCACAAATAAAAGAGTTGATTTTATGGGCGTGGCCTGTCTTTAGCCCCCTGTAACAATGTAATGGTGAAATACATATCAAAATCATTGACACATTTTGTTGACAGAATTTAATGATGAATTCAACAAAGAAAGAATTTTCAAAATCTAATGAATAATAAACACTCTACAACAGTTTTGTCAATACACCCGTTTTAGCCCTTTTTGGCCCTTTTTTTCTTAAACAGTAGGGGCCACAAACCCCAAATACAAAACCAAGATTCCTTTAGTGGATATAATTATCATATATAAACTTCATAACAATTGGCAGGCCCACTACAACTTAATTTTTGGTATAAAACTATTTGCATTGACAAACTTTTAAAAATGACGTTTTTGGCCCCTTTGACCCCTAATTTCTCAAAAACGGTAAGAGATATTGCAAATCTGATTGAAAAACGCAGGCAGGGATTTTCACAAGGATTCCAATGAAAAAAAGATTTTGAAAATCGGACCACAAATAAAAAAGTCAATTTTTTGGGTGTGGCCCCTTTTTGACCCCCAGTATCAATGTAACAGTGCAATATATATCAAAACCATTGACACATTTTGTTGACAGAATTTAATGAGGAATTCAATAAAAAAAGAATTTTCAAAATCGAATGAATAATAAACATTTTACAACAGTTTTGTCAATACACCCGTTTTAGCCCTTTTTGGCCCTTTTTTCTAAAATGATAGGGGCCACAACCCCCAAATACAATACCAACCTTCCTTAAGTGGTAACAAACATCATATCAAAATTTCATAACATTCGGTCAATATTTACTCAAGTTATCTCACGGAAACCAAAGTGTCCACAGACGACGCCGACAACGACAACGACGACGACGACGACGACATCGCCATAACATTATACGATCGCAAAAATTTTGCGGTCGTATAAAAAGTCTATACCAACCTTCACGGAAAACTCATAATGCACTTTTGGCAACAAATTGTATGAAAAATAATGTTTTTAAGCAGTTTTGTTTTAACATCCATTTTAACCTTTTTTGGTCCCTTTATCTTTGAAATGGTAGGGACAACAACTCCCTAATATATGAGGAAACTTTCTCTATGGGTTAGAAACATCATTTTAAGACAACTTAACAATTGGTCAGCCCACTACAACTAAAAAAAATTTAATAAAACCATTTGCAGACAAACTCTTATAATTGTCGTTTTTGGCCCCTTGGACCCCTAAATTCTCGAAAACAGTAAGAGATATTGCAAATCTGGTTGAAAAATGCAGGCAGGAATTGTTACAAGGATTCCAATGAAAAAAAGATTTTGAAAATCGGACCACAAATAAAAAAGGTCAATTTTTTGGGTGTGGCCTCTTTTTGACCCCTAACAGCAATGTAACAGTACAAGATACATCAAAACTGTTGTTACATTTTGGTGATAAAATTTATTGAGAAATAAAATGAAAAAAGAATGATCAAAATTGGATGAAAATTAAACATTCTACAGACATTTTGTCAATACACCCATTTTAGCCCCTTTTGGCCCTTTTTTTCTTATACCGAAGCGGCCAGCAACCCCAAATGCAATACCAACTTTCCTTTAGTAGTTATGAACATCATATCAAAATCTTATAACAATTGGTTGACTGCAACTAAAGTTATTGCACAGAAACCAATGTGTCTACAGATGACAACGACGACAACAACGACGACAACAACATTGCCATAACATAATACGATCGCAAAAATTTGCAGTTGTATAGAAATTGTTTCTTGTTAACACATTTTTAACCATAGCCTTTATTCCTTATGATAGATGAGTTAATTTTGAATAACTTATATCAATCCAAGTTTTTCTCAACAAGGATAGAAAGTTACTACACAATTTGTATGAGAAATTTTAGGAACTGTTTGTTATAAGCAAGCAATGGGCTCTTTAACATGAACCTGACAAATGCCAAGAGATCCAATTTATGATGGACAAAAAAGAAACATTTTAATATGATGGACAAAAAAAACATTCTGTCACTCATTCAGATTGTCCGGGCTGCGGATTTGTGGGATCGGTCACTATTTTAGCCAAACAAGGAGGAACTGGTAAAAAAACTGGTTCCAAGATGCTAATGGACGAAGAAAGTAGTTTCTTTATTTCCATTCCAGATAGATTTTTTATGGGGTGGAATTAATGTTGTCTGGGTTTATTTGTCAGTTGCAAATAATTTTGGCATAATCCTACTTTAATCCCAGGTGGGACTTAACCGGATTGCACAAAAAAATGCATGAATTGCTATATTTCAAGGTCAATGTTAACCTTCTTTTTTTGCGTACCCCCAAAACATTCCAAGCCCCTTTTTGCTGAAGGCATTATCCCCAGAAGAAAACCCTTTTCATGGCGTTATTTAAGAATGATTGAAACAAAGTGTATTATACTTTTCTATAAAAACGCATACCGGGTATATATTATTCCTGTTTTAGTCCCACCTCCTATATAAAAGTACTGTTTTTTTTTCCATAGGGGTGGGACTAAAACAGGATTAATATATAAGACACTTTTCTATTAAAAAACCCTTATATATTAATCCTGTTTTAGTCCCACCTCCTATATAAAAGTACTGTTTTTTCCATAGGGGTGGGACTAAAACAGGATTAATATATAAGACACTTTTCTATAAAAACGCACATATATTAATCCTGTTTTAGTCCCACCTTCTATATAAAAGTACTGTTTTTTCCATAGGGGTGGGACTAAAACAGGATTAATATATAAGACACTTTTCTATAACAAGAGTTAACACTAAAGTATGTCTCGCCTGCCGGCACCATCAAAAACAATTACTCTTTCTTACTTCCACTTTATTTTGAATTTACATGGATTTTCAGTTTCTGAGATCAAAAGATGTTTATAGAACTTAAACATTGCAAATATATGCAATAAAAATAATCAAAGTCACTCAACCGGAAAATCAAGGTCAAGATCAAAAGATGGGGATGCAACTGTGCTAAGCTACTTCTGGGGCATATGCATACCAAGTTTCATCAACCCAGGACCTATGGTTCTTGAGATATGGAGGTGCTCGCAAAACTTTTTCATTGCTATTATATGTATTGAAAATTGTCAAAGTCACTCAACCGGAAAATCAAGGTCAAGGTCAAAAGATGGGGATGCAACTGTGCTAAGCTACTACTGGGGCATATGCATACCAAGTTTCATCAACCTAGGACCTATAGTTCTTGAGATATGGAGGTGCTCGCAAAACTTTTTCATTGCTATTATATGTATTGAAAATTGTCAAAGTCACTCAACCGGAAAATCAAGGTCAAGGTCAAAAGATGGGGATGCAACTGTGCTAAGCTACTACTGGGGCATATGCATACCAAGTTTCATCAACCCAGGACCTATGGTTCTTGAGATATGGAGGTGCTCGCAAAACTTTTTCATTGCTATTATATGTATTGAAAATTGTCAAAGTCACTCAACAATAAAATCAAGGTCAAGGTCAAAAGATGGGGATGCAATTGTGCTAAGCTACTACTGGGGCATATGCATACCAAGTTTCATCAACCTAGGACCTATAGTTCTTGAGATACGGAGGTGCTTGCAAAACTTTCATTGCTATTATATGTATTGAAAATTGTCAAAGTCACTCAACCGGAAAATCAAGGTCAAGGTCAAAAGATGGGGATGCAACTGTGCTAAGCTACTACTGGGGCATATGCATACCAAGTTTCATCAACCCAGGACCTATGGTTCTTGAGATATGGAGGTGCTCGCAAAACTTTTTCATTGCTATTATATGTATTGAAAATTGTCAAAGTCACTCAACCGAAAAATCAAGGTCAAGGTCAAAAGATGGGGATGCAACTGTGCTAAGCTACTACTGGGGCATATGCATACCAAGTTTCATCAACCCAGGACCTATAGTTCTTGAGATATGGGGGTGCTCATAAAACTTTTCCAAAAAGTTAATGCCGCCGCTGCCGCCGCCGGTAAAGTAACACCTATGTCCCGCTCTGTTTCGCAGGCGAGACAAAAAGGCATATATATTAATCATGTTTTAGTCCCAACTTCTATATAAAAGTACTGTTTTTCCATAGGGGTGGGACTAAAACAGGATTAATATATAGGACACTTTTCTATTAGAAACGCTTATATATTAATCCTGTTTTAGTCCCACCTCCTATATAAAGTACTGTTTTTTCCATAGGGGTGGGACTAAAACAGGATTAATATATAAGACACTTTTCTTTATAAAAAAACGCTTATATATTAATCCTGTTTTAGTCCCACCTCCTATATAAAAGTACTGTTTTTTCCATAGGGGTGGGACTAAAACAGGATTAATATATAAGACACTTTCTATAAAAACGCATATATATCAATCCTGTTTTAGTCCCACCTTTTATATAAAAGTACTGTTTTTTCCATAGGGGTGGGACTAAAACAGGATTAATATATAAGACACTTTTCTATTAAAAACGCTTATATATTAATCCTGTTTTAGTCCCATCTTCTATATAAAAGTACTGTTTTTTCCATAGGGGTGGGACTAAAACAGAATTGATATATAAGACACTTTTCTTTTAAAAACGCTTATATATTAATCCTGTTTTAGTCCCACCTTCTATATAAAAGTACTGTTTTTTCCATAGGGGTGGGACTAAAACAGGATTAATATATAAGACACTTTTCTATTTAAAAACGCTTATATATTAATCCTGTTTTAGTCCCACCTCCTATATAAAAGTACTGTTTTTTCCATAGGGGTGGGACTAAAACAGGATTAATATATAAGACACTTTTCTATTAAAAAACGCTTATATATTAATCCTGTTTTAGTCCCACCTCCTTTATAAAAGTACTGTTTTTCAATAGGGGTGGGACTAAAACAGGATTAATATATAAGACACTTTTCTATAAAAAAAAAAACGCAATGGTTGTATAAGTTTTTAATAAAACCATTCATTAAGCATGAAAATAACCTAAATCGAGAAAACAAATTAAAATATCATAAAATCAGTATTTTAAAAAACATAATCCCAGGTGAGACTAAAGTGGGATTATGCCATAATTTTTACCCATATGTTGAATAATTATAGAAGAATCGTTGATAGAAAATGCTGTTCCCTTTGTCTCATGTTGAATGATGTCGTTTTTCCTCCCTGTGACCTCGTCTAAATGATGAGTCAAATCCGGAACGGAAACATTGTACAACCCATGTATAAGACTAGTCTCCCTCTGAAAATTGGGTTAGATAAATCATTCATCACATTAGAAAAGTATGTTAAGTGTATTTTATGCATCTTTGTCAGATTTTACGCAAGTATATACAAAGTAAAGACATTTATGTATTTTGTAATTAATTCTTACTTTTGATGTTCAACGGCATACTTGGCAATTGATGGATTAAAAGCTTGATAAACAATAACTCCTGTATCGTCGTACTGGGCTAATATGTGCTTTCCTTCCTTTGGCCATTTCTCTTTTTGTAAGATGTATTTTGTAAAGCAAAACCCTTTAGACATCAACCGTTCAACACAGTCAAATAAATTTTTTTCACTATCATTGTCATGTTCCATGTCATTTTGAGGTGTACATGTATCTCCAAAGTTTGAAGCCATTTTCAACGTTTATTTTGTTATTTCACACTTATATCTGAATATTTATAGCAGGCGGTGTCTGTAGGCTACAAAAGTAACATGTTTCTGTTCATTGTGGACTTATAATAAATATATAGAAACGTGACAACAACCACTATAAGCACCACCGTCTTATTGGTTCTTTAAATCATGTGACATGCGGGATGTACCTAATACATGAAAAGTGTCCCGAAAAAGATGGAAAAGGAATAGTAAAAAACACATTGAAAATGATTCAAATTCATATGTAATAAATTCAAAATAATATAATGTTACCAAAAGAATATTCTTAATAGAAATTTAAATGTAGAAACCTCAAAAACATTTTACGTTAGATAGGAAGCACCATGAAAAACGGACTAAGCACCACTAGACCCGTTGGTCACTGAGATTGTAAAAATCTATGATCATCTATCAAAATTGTGGTTAAGCATTGAATATTATATTTTGGGTCCCGGGTAAATGGACCATTGTTTGAAAAAGAAAAAGAAAACTTGAGAGCCCCCTTCCTCTTCCCATATGGCTTAAAAGCATGGTTTAGAAATCTTGCAAGCACCACTGCCTTGACAAAAAAAGGATATAGCACCACGGGACCTTCAAATCTAACGAAACTGTGTTAATGGGTCCATTTGAGTTAGGTCTATAATTCAAAGTAGGTCCGGGGTCCATTATGATACTTTCAAAGAAAATTTCAAATGTCTATGTATAACATGGCTTTACATATCTACCATTCTTGCACCATGAAAAGGAACCTTGCACCACGGGGCATATGGACCCCAGGGGATAGTTCAATTCTATAAAACTTGTGTATGCGGGTCCATATGAGTTAAGTTTAGAATTTTAAATAGGTCCAGGGTCCATTGAATCACTTTCAAAGAAATTTCAAACTCCTACGTATTATATGGCTTTAGGTAGAAATCTTGCACCATGAAAAACCAACCTTGCACCACGCGGCCTATGGGCCCCATAGATAGTTCAATTCTACAGAAATTGAGTATGTGGGTCCATATGAGTAAGGTTTAAAATTCTAAATAGGTCCGGGGTCTATTATATTACTCTAAAAAAAATCGAACCCTCGATCGTGCATAACATGCATGGCTTTACATAGAATTTTTGCACCATGATAACGAACCTTGCACCACGGGGTCTATTGGCCCATTGATAGTTTAATTCTATAAAAATTAAGTATGTGGGTCTAAATGAGTTAGGTTTGGAATTTTAGATAGGCTCGGGTTTCCACTAAATCACTTTCAGAGAAAATTTCAAACCTCTATGTAAAACATGGCTTTACATAGAATTATTGCACCATGAAAACGAACCTTGCACCACGGAACCTTTGACCCCCATGTATAATTCAATTCTATAGAAATTGTGTGTGTGGGTCCATATGAGTAAGGTTTGAAATTCTAAATAGGTCCGGGATCCATTGTATTACTTTTAAAGAAAATTTGAAAATTTTAAATCCTCGTGCATAACATAGCTGTACTACGTGGAATTATTGCACCATGGGTACGGACCTTGCACCACGGGGCACATGGGTCCCAGGGATAGTTCAAATCTATCTAAATTGTGTATGTGGGTCCATATGAGTTAGGCCTAATTTCTAAACAGGTCCGGGATCCAATGGATCACTGTAAAAAAAAAATTCGAACCTCCATGCATTTCATGTATAACATGACTTTATATAGAAATCTTGCACCACCATGGAAAGGGACATTGCACCACGGGGCCTATGGGTCCCAGGGATAGTTCAAGTCTATCGAAATTGTGCATGTAGGTCCATATGAGTAAGGCCTAGCATTCGTAATAGGTCCGGGGTCCAATGGAGTACTGTCAGAGAAAATTTTGAACCCTCATATATAACATGACCATATATAAAAACTTTGCACCATGGAAAGGGAGACTTTGCACCACGGGGCTTATGGGTCCCAGGGATGGTTCAAGTCTATCGAAATTGTGTATGTAGGTCCATATGAGTTAGGACTAGCGTTCTAAATTGGTTCGGGGTCCAATGAATCACTGTCGAAAAAATTTCGAACATTCATGCATTTCATGTATAACATGACTTTATATAGAAATCTTGCACCATGGAAAAGGACTTTGCACCACGGGGCCTATGGGTCCCAGGGATAGTTCAAGTCAATCAAAATTGTGTATATAGGTCCATATGAGTTAGGCCTACCATTTGTAATAGGTCCGGGGTCCAATGGATTACTGTCAGAGAAAATTTTGAACCCTCATATATAACATGACCTTATATAGAAATCTTGCACCATGGAAAGGGAGACTTTGCACCACGGGGCATATGGGTCCCAGGGATGGTTCAAGTCTAACGAAATTGTGTATGTAGGTCCATATGAGTTAGGCCTATAATTCTAAATAGGTTCGGGGTCCAATGAATCACTGTAAAAGATTAAATTCGAACCTTCATGCATTTCATGTATAACATGACTTTATATAGAAATGTTGCACCATGGAAACGGACTTTGCACCACGAGGCCTATGGGTCCCAGGGATGATTCAAGTCTATCGAAATTGTGTATGTGGGTCCATATGAGTTAGGCCTAACATTCTAAATAGGTCCAGGATCCAATGGATCACTGTAAAAAAAATCGAACCCTCATACATTTCATGTATAACATGACTTTATATAGAAATCTTGCACCATGGAAACGGACTTTGCACCACGGGGCCTATGGATCCCAGGGATGGTTAAAGTCTATCGAAATTGTGTATGTGGTTCCATATGAGTTAGGCCTAACATTCTAAATAGGTTCGGGGTCCAATGAATCACTGTAAAAGATAAAATTCGAACCCTTATGCATTTCATGTATAACATGACTTTATATAGAAATGTTGCACCATGGAAAGGGACTTTGCACCACGGGGCCTATGGGTCCCAGGGATGGTTCAAGTCTATAAAAATTGTGCATGTGGGTCCATATGAGTTAGGCCTAGCATTCCAAATAGGTCCGGGATCCAATGGATCACTGCAAAAAACATTTCGAACCCATATAACATGACTTTACATAGAAATCTTGCACCATAGAAACGGACCACTTGCACCACGGGGAATATGGGTCCCAGTGATAGTTCAAGTCTAGCAAAATTGTGTATGTGGGTCCATATGAGCTAGTCCTAAAGTTTGAGATAGACTCGTGATCCCTTGGATAAAGGGATCACTGTCAAATAAAATTTCGAACCATCGTACATTACATGACTTTATATAGAAATATTGCACCATGGAAACGGACCTTGCACCACGGGGCATATTAGTCCCAGTGATGGTTCAAGTATAACGAAATTGTGTGGGGGGTCTATATGAGTAAGGCCTAAAATTCTACTAAATAGATCCACAGTCTATTGGATCACTGTCAAAACATTGTCAAACACCCACATATAACATGGCTTTACATTGAAATCTTGCACCATGGAAACGGACCTAGCACCACGGGCCATTTATAACCTAGGGTTGGTCCAAGATTGTCTTAACTATGTTTATTAGTCCATATAAGTAAAGCCTACAATTTTTAATAGACCCGGTTTCCCTTGGATCACTGTCAGAGAAAATTTTGATACCCACGTTTATATACGTGGGTACAGTCATCTTGCACCACAAAAAAGGACTTGGCACCACGGGTCTTATAGGGGCCATAGGGAATGATCAAGTCTATCGAAATTGTTTTAGTTTGAGTTAGGACTGGATTACTAAATACTAGTAGGTCAAGGTTCACTGAATTACTCCTAAGAACATTTTTGAACCCCTATTTATTCGTTTTTTTTATAGCAATCTTGCACTATGAAAACAGAAATAGCACCATGGTGCACTCAGGGATGGTTAAAGTCTATAGAAAATGTATAATATGTGAAATGGACCTACAGCTATAAATTGGTTCAGATTTCATGCAACCACAATTTGGAATCCACCAAATATGGAGTGTATTTTATACAAGTCATAATAGTCATTAGGAATTTTTTTATGATATTTTCAGGCTAAAGATAGGTCTATAAAAGAATTAGGTGATGATAAAGGTAGATGAATAAAAAAAAGTATTAAAGTTTCAAAGTCGGCTTGAAATTTTCAAAATAAAACGAAAAAGTTTTGTAAATTTTGTTTTCAGGAAACTGCATGCACACTAAAGCATTTTTTGAATAGATGCTAAACTAATAAATGTTGGAAACAGTACTATATTGTATCTTCAAATTTTAAACATTTTTGTGAACTTAAGTAAAAAGAGGAGGAAATGGACCTTTTGCTTATGATTAGATCTGGACAAGCGACCTGAACAAAATTACTTCTATGTTTTAGAACTCTGACGCACGAGGGTTCGATTCCCTCCCTAGGCTTTATTACATATTAGTTTCAGGCTGGTGCAAAGTTGGGCAGAACGCCTAGTGGCCCCACGTCAGAGATTCTTTACTTGTCAGTCTGTTCGTACGTCATACACCAATTGCGTTTTAATGAACTGATTTTCCTTATATTCATAAAATGTTGTACATTTACATGTATCTATAACCTTAAAGTTTTGGAATTCTAACATGCATGTGTCATTGAAGACTCAATTGCCTGTTGTTGTTCTTTTAATATTTCCACCCATAAAATGCCATTCCTTTTGTTCATCTTCTCCTATGATAAGACTCAAACATTTTTCAAAAATTAGAGAATGTGGTACTTTATAATATTTCTAACTATTCATACTAAGTTAATACACGCACTCAGTAACTATCAAGTTAAGGCCTTTTTTGCTTTTCTTAATAATTGTTTTCGTTAATAAAATTTCATGATAAAAATCTCACGTCAAAAACTTTTCTTTTCTCAAAGCCTTTTTTTTCAGAAAAAAATGTAACGTGTCAACATTTTAAAGGATGGATAGCGATAAGGCCCTAATTTAGACCATCTAAAGGCGGAAGATAAAAATTGTCAATTTTTATTTTCCGCCTTTAGATGCGCCAAAATATTTGTTGCACAGCCTTACACTTTTTTTGTAGCTAAATAGTTTGTTCTTTCATAAATAAATAATCTTTTGTAGTTGTGCAAAAGAACAAGATGCAAAAGTGTAATAGAATAATAGATTATTTTTTCATGCAAATCTTTATTTTGAATAAGAAAAAATACTAAAGATCACAGGCGCCTTTCCGCGCCTGAGTCCAGGATTTTTTTTTAATATAATAACGTGTATATAAAAGAATTCATCTCCTCTATATACTATGTGGAAATAGTATATAGATAGAGGAGATGAAAATTTTTATATACACGTTATTATATTAAAAAAAAAATCCTGGACCCAAGCGCCTCTGCTAAAGATAAAACCTTTATAAAAATGAAATTGTGTGATGAATTACTAGAATACAGAGCTTGGCATTATATCTACTATATCTATTTTTTTTTACATAAAGTCCAAAAGAATAACACAACAGTCGGGTGATAAGGTGTTTTAACACTAGAAGAATCTTTTTTGTTTTACATGATAATTTTGAACTTGAATTTATTTATTATGCGTTAAAAAACGAAAGGAATTTTAGATATTATTAGCTATTGACTAAGAGGTAAAAAGTAAAGTCTTAAAGACTTTTTAATTTTTCAGTTTGTCTTGCAGCTTTCACAAAAAAAAAAACGTGTTTTCATGTTTTAGTAATGCACGCTTTTGAAAAAAAAAATGGAGTTTTTTCCGCCTATGCAAGACCATGCTTCTGGAAAGGATATACAACACTCTTTTACCTCACTTTCCGTTCGGCTCAATGTTAAAACATTTTGTTTCGGGTTTTTAAGCATCATTTTCTATAAAGTAGAATAATTTTCTATAAAGTAGAATAAAGTATATACTACAGTCGACTTTGTCAATTGTATAAAAATACAAGCATTCAAATTTAATACGAGACATTTGGTGACACTATTCACCTACTATTTTTATGCCCCCGCGACGACATGTCGGGGGGGGGGGGGGCATTAAGTTTTACTCATGTCCGTCCGTACGAATTTCCGTCAAGCTTTTCTCAAACTTGGTAGGATGGTTCAGTATGACAAACTGTACGTCCTAAGCAATTTTCAGACCTGTCGGACATCTACTTCCTTGTTTGGGACTAAGGCCGATATGAAAATATGTAAACATGACTATGAAAATTTCCGTCAAGCTTTTCTCGGAACCGTACATGAGAATGATTTAAAACTTGGAAGGATCGTTCAGCATGACAAACTGTACGTTCTAAGCGACCTTCAGACCTGTCGGACTTCTACTTCCTGTTTTGGGCCAGCGGGGGCATCCGTGTCCCATGGACACATTCCTTCTTTATTTTTATTTTTCTATGGTAGGCTAAGAGGCTTATCGCAACTCATCCTTTTTGTGAATTGTAAAATTACTATGTTAAAAGATGATGTTTCATCGGCATTTATTCTACATCTCAATACTTTAAGCATTTAGGTTGCAGTTTTCTTTAGGACCAACAGCAAAAGACCTCACACAAAAATGCAGCATCCCTATAATTTTCTCCTTGTCAAAGAGACCGTCTGTCTGTCGGTCCACCCACAATGCTAAAAACGCCAAAACTTTCGTTTGCAATTTGTCAAAAATAAGGTTACATTTCTCTAGCATGCATCTATATAATATGTTAAGTAAACAAAAGCTAATATTCATTTTCTGCATGCACTTTTTAACGCATGCTTAGATATGGATACATATTGTTCAGTCTAGCTGTCGGAAGTTGCTTCTCGTTTACTTCCTGAAAAGTACTCAAGATGTTATACAAAAATCCACAAGAAGACTTGCGGACAAGGTTTCCGCTTGGAAAGCATCGTCACCCCTAGAACACCCACGGACAATATTTCCGCGAGGAAAGCATATTATCCCCGAGAAGACCCGCGGTCGGAACTTTCTCAGAGAAAACATGTTTCCCCGCTATCCCCAGTATTAACTTTTTCAGTGAACAGGAAGTAGATATCTGACATGTGGACCTACTTTTGATACTTGCAATACGTCATATACCAAATATCATGTTCCTGTGATGAATACTTTCCGATAAAACTGTTACCATGTGTTACGAACATTTTAAACAATTGACCAATAGTGTTGAAAATTCTCAAAGTCTTAACAGAAAGTATATGTAAGACAGACCTAATTTTGTTCTTGCGATAAAGGACCTCATGCTGAAGCCAAATATTGAAATTTCAAGCAATTGAATAGTTTATTAAACCAATTATGGGCCCATCACTGGGCATATATATATACATACATGAATACAATTGAAAACATCAAACATAGCTTAAACAAAAGATATAGACATATTTAACAAAAAAACAAAACAAAAAGTGATCAATGAAAATAAACACTTTAATTATTATCTAGTTTAGTTTTTCTCATATCAAAGCTATTATGAATAAATGAGGATAATTTATTACAAATTAATTTGTCTTCACAGGATAGCAGCCATATGAATTTAAGGTCATTGTTAAGATATTTGAAGTTGGAACAATAATTATCAACATGTTCGAAAAGGGTTGTTCTTTCTTTATCATAAGCTTTGCAATTAATTAGAAAATGATATTCATCTTCTATAGCATCTTTAGGGCATAGCTTACATAATCTTTTATCCTTATCAATATTTCTGTATCGACCACGTTCAATTGCCAGATCATGCGCGCTTATTCTAAACTTGGTAAGAGATTTCCTGGCCTGGGAGTTTGTAACAAATTGGAGATATGGTTCTTTTTGGAAAATATTTTTAAATTTACAATATGTTCTCAGTTTTCCTTGTTTTATCTCCCCATTATTTTCTATTTGTTTTCTCCAAAAGGATTTATATCTATTAATAAGTATAGTTTTTACTTTTTGTGTGTCGCTAAATCCTACTCCAATATCATAAGCAATTGAGTTAACGCATGAAAGCCACGACTTTGTTCCCTTTTTTTCAAGGTTTCTGCTATCCTGTAAGGCCTGAGATAACAAATGATTTTCATCAAGCAATAACAATCTTTGAATATATTTAAACATAGAAATAATGATGTCTACATGAAAAGGTATTCTTCCTAATTCACCAATTACTGCAATGTTTGTAGCTTTGTTATTGACACCCAAGATATACTTGAAAAATTTCATACATAGATTATTACACTCCAACTTTTCATATTTATGTTCTATTGATTCATTTTTAGAAAAGGTTAAGGTGCCCCATATTTCAGAACTGTATAAAAGAATAGGTTTAATTGTATGGTCAAAAATATGAATACTGGTGTCTATTGAAGGAGTTATATCTCCAAAAACACTTTTTAATTTAAAAACAGCTTTGAGGGCTCTTTGGTATAAATCTTGTCTTGCAGCTGTAAAGCAACCAGACGCTGAAAATATAATGCCCAAATATTTATAACTTTGGACATTTTCTAAAGTTTTACCATACATTTCAAAGGCGTCTTTTAAAAGTTTTCCATTCTTATTAAAAATCAGCACTTTTGTCTTGTTTAAATTTATTTCTAGACACCATTCATCACAATATTGTTCTAACTTCTTTAGACAGTTTTGTAAACCTGTTTTACTTGTAGATAACAAAATTACATCATCTGCATATAGCAAACAATTTAATTTTCTATTTCCTAGAGCTACAGGGTCACAGTTCATGCTAAATATATCAGGAATGTCATTGATAAAAATTTTAAACAGGTTAGGGCTCAGGTTGTCACCTTGTCTCACTCCAACTTCAGATGTAAATAATTCAGTGAGCTTATTATTTATTTTAATGCATAATTCATTTTCTTTGTAAATGCTCTTTATTACATTGTAAAAAGGGCCAGCAATTCCAACTTGCCTTAACTTCAGTAGAATAGCTGAATGTATAACCGAATCAAATGCTTTTTTAAAATCAATGAAACAAGAGTACAAACGACTTTTGTTTAATGTATATTTTTCGATTAGAGTTCTCAAAATAAACATATGATCTGATGTTCTAGAATTCTTTTGAAATCCTATTTGAGTTTCATGTATAATATTATATTATGGACCCACATACACAATTTCGATAGACTTGGACCATCCCTGGGACCCATAGGCCCCGTGGTGCAAAGTCCATTTCCATGGTGCAACATTTCTACATCAAGTCATGTTATACATGAAATGCATGAGGATTCGAATTTTTTTTTTGACAGTGATTCATTGGATCCCGGACCTATTTAGAATGTTAGGCCTAACTCATATGGACCCACATACACAATTTCGATAGACTTGGACCATACCTGGGACCCATAGGCCCCGTGGTGCAAAGTCCATTTCCATGGTGCAACATTTCTACATCAAGTCATGTTATACATGAAATGCATGAGGATTCGAATTTTTTTTTGACAGTGATTCATTGGATCCCGGACCTATTTAGAATGTTAGGCCTAACTCATATGGACCCACATACACAATTTCGATAGACTTGGACCATCCCTGGGACCCATAGGCCCCGTGGTGCAAAGTCCGTTTCCATGGTGCAACATTTCTACATCAAGTCATGTTATACATGAAATGCATGAGGATTCGAATTTTTTTTTGACAGTGATCCATTGGATCCCGGACCTATTTAGAATGTTAGGCCTAACTCATATGGACCCACATACACAATTTCGATAGACTTGGACCATCCCTGGGACCCATAGGCCCCGTGGTGCAAAGTCCATTTCCATGGTGCAACATTTCTACATCAAGTCATGTTATACATGAAATGCATGAGGATTCGAATTTTTTTTTTGACAGTGATTCATTGGATCCCGGACCTATTTAGAATGTTAGGCCTAACTCATATGGACCCACATACACAATTTCGATAGACTTGGACCATCCCTGGGACCCATAGGCCCCGTGGTGCAAAGTCCGTTTCCATGGTGCAACATTTCTACATCAAGTCATGTTATACATGAAATGCATGAGGATTCGAATTTTTTTTTGACAGTGATCCATTGGATCCCGGACCTATTTAGAATGTTAGGCCTAACTCATATGGACCCACATACACAATTTCGATAGACTTGGACCATCCCTGGGACCCATAGGCCCCGTGGTGCAAAGTCCATTTCCATGGTGCAACATTTCTACATCAAGTCATGTTATACATGAAATGCATGAGGATTCGAATTTTTTTTTTGACAGTGATTCATTGGATCCCGGACCTATTTAGAATGTTAGGCCTAACTCATATGGACCCACATACACAATTTCGATAGACTTGGACCATACCTGGGACCCATAGGCCCCGTGGTGCAAAGTCCATTTCCATGGTGCAACATTTCTACATCAAGTCATGTTATACATGAAATGCATGAGGATTCGAATTATTTTTTTTGACAGTGATCCATTGGATCCCGGTCTTATTTAGATGTTAGGCCTAACTCATATGGACCCACATACACAATTTCGATAGACTTGGACCATCCCTGGGACCCATAGGCCCCGTGGTGCAAAGTCCGTTTCCATGGTGCAACATTTCTACATCAAGTCATGTTATACATGAAATGCATGAGGATTCGAATTTTTTTTTGACAGTGATCCATTGGATCCCGGACCTATTTAGAATGTTAGGCCTAACTCATATGGACCCACATACACAATTTCGATAGACTTGGACCATCCCTGGGACCCATAGGCCCCGTGGTGCAAAGTCCATTTCCATGGTGCAACATTTCTACATCAAGTCATGTTATACATGAAATGCATGAGGATTCGAATTTTTTTTTTGACAGTGATTCATTGGATCCCGGACCTATTTAGAATGTTAGGCCTAACTCATATGGACCCACATACACAATTTCGATAGACTTGGACCATACCTGGGACCCATAGGCCCCGTGGTGCAAAGTCCATTTCCATGGTGCAACATTTCTACATCAAGTCATGTTATACATGAAATGCATGAGGATTCGAATTTTTTTTTGACAGTGATCCATTGGATCCCGGACCTATTTAGAATGTTAGGCCTAACTCATATGGACCCACATACACAATTTCGATAGACTTGGACCATCCCTGGGACCCATAGGCCCCGTGGTGCAAAGTCCATTTCCATGGTGCAACATTTCTACATCAAGTCATGTTATACATGAAATGCATGAGGATTCGAATTTTTTTTTTGACAGTGATTCATTGGATCCCGGACCTATTTAGAATGTTAGGCCTAACTCATATGGACCCACATACACAATTTCGATAGACTTGGACCATACCTGGGACCCATAGGCCCCGTGGTGCAAAGTCCATTTCCATGGTGCAACATTTCTACATCAAGTCATGTTATACATGAAATGCATGAGGATTCGAATTATTTTTTTTGACAGTGATCCATTGGATCCCGGTCTTATTTAGATGTTAGGCATAACTCATATGGACCCACATACACAATTTCGATAGACTTGGACCATCCCTGGGACCCATAGGCCCCGTGGTGCAAAGTCCGTTTCCATGGTGCAACATTTCTACATCAAGTCATGTTATACATGAAATGCATGAGGATTCGAATTTTTTTTTGACAGTGATCCATTGGATCCCGGACCTATTTAGAATGTTAGGCCTAACTCATATGGACCCACATACACAATTTCGATAGACTTGGACCATCCCTGGGACCCATAGGCCCCGTGGTGCAAAGTCCATTTCCATGGTGCAACATTTCTACATCAAGTCATGTTATACATGAAATGCATGAGGATTCGAATTTTTTTTTGACAGTGATTCATTGGATCCCGGACCTATTTAGAATGTTAGGCCTAACTCATATGGACCCACATACACAATTTCGATAGACTTGGACCATCCCTGGGACCCATAGGCCCCGTGGTGCAAAGTCCGTTTCCATGGAGCAACATTTCTACATCAAGTCATGTTATACATGAAATGCATGAGGATTCGAATTTTTTTTTGACAGTGATCCATTGGATCCCGGACCTATTTAGAATGTTAGGCCTAACTCATATGGACCCACATACACAATTTCGATAGACTTGGACCATCCCTGGGACCCATAGGCCCCGTGGTGCAAAGTCCATTTCCATGGTGCAACATTTCTACATCAAGTCATGTTATACATGAAATGCATGAGGATTCGAATTTTTTTTTGACAGTGATCCATTGGATCCCGGACCTATTTAGAATGTTAGGCCTAACTCATATGGACCCACATACACAATTTCGATAGACTTGGACCATACCTGGGACCCATAGGCCCCGTGGTGCAAAGTCCATTTCCATGGTGCAACATTTCTACATCAAGTCATGTTATACATGAAATGCATGAGGATTCGAATTTTTTTTTGACAGTGATTCATTGGATCCCGGACCTATTTAGAATGTTAGGCCTAACTCATATGGACCCACATACACAATTTCGATAGACTTGGACCATCCCTGGGACCCATAGGCCCCGTGGTGCAAAGTCCGTTTCCATGGAGCAACATTTCTACATCAAGTCATGTTATACATGAAATGCATGAGGATTCGAATTTTTTTTTGACAGTGATCCATTGGATCCCGGACCTATTTAGAATGTTAGGCCTAACTCATATGGACCCACATACACAATTTCGATAGACTTGGACCATCCCTGGGACCCATAGGCCCCGTGGTGCAAAGTCCATTTCCATGGTGCAACATTTCTACATCAAGTCATGTTATACATGAAATGCATGAGGATTCGAATTTTTTTTTTGACAGTGATTCATTGGATCCCGGACCTATTTAGAATGTTAGGCCTAACTCATATGGACCCACATACACAATTTCGATAGACTTGGACCATACCTGGGACCCATAGGCCCCGTGGTGCAAAGTCCATTTCCATGGTGCAACATTTCTACATCAAGTCATGTTATACATGAAATGCATGAGGATTCGAATTTTTTTTTGACAGTGATTCATTGGATCCCGGACCTATTTAGAATGTTAGGCCTAACTCATATGGACCCACATACACAATTTCGATAGACTTGGACCATCCCTGGGACCCATAGGCCCCGTGGTGCAAAGTCCGTTTCCATGGTGCAACATTTCTACATCAAGTCATGTTATACATGAAATGCATGAGGATTCGAATTTTTTTTTGACAGTGATCCATTGGATCCCGGACCTATTTAGAATGTTAGGCCTAACTCATATGGACCCACATACACAATTTCGATAGACTTGGACCATCCCTGGGACCCATAGGCCCCGTGGTGCAAAGTCCATTTCCATGGTGCAACATTTCTACATCAAGTCATGTTATACATGAAATGCATGAGGATTCGAATTTTTTTTTTTGACAGTGATTCATTGGATCCCGGACCTATTTAGAATGTTAGGCCTAACTCATATGGACCCACATACACAATTTCGATAGACTTGGACCATACCTGGGACCCATAGGCCCCGTGGTGCAAAGTCCATTTCCATGGTGCAACATTTCTACATCAAGTCATGTTATACATGAAATGCATGAGGATTCGAATTATTTTTTTTGACAGTGATCCATTGGATCCCGGTCTTATTTAGATGTTAGGCCTAACTCATATGGACCCACATACACAATTTCGATAGACTTGGACCATCCCTGGGACCCATAGGCCCCGTGGTGCAAAGTCCGTTTCCATGGTGCAACATTTCTACATCAAGTCATGTTATACATGAAATGCATGAGGATTCGAATTTTTTTTTGACAGTGATCCATTGGATCCCGGACCTATTTAGAATGTTAGGCCTAACTCATATGGACCCACATACACAATTTCGATAGACTTGGACCATCCCTGGGACCCATAGGCCCCGTGGTGCAAAGTCCATTTCCATGGTGCAACATTTCTACATCAAGTCATGTTATACATGAAATGCATGAGGATTCGAATTTTTTTTTGACAGTGATTCATTGGATCCCGGACCTATTTAGAATGTTAGGCCTAACTCATATGGACCCACATACACAATTTCGATAGACTTGGACCATCCCTGGGACCCATAGGCCCCGTGGTGCAAAGTCCGTTTCCATGGTGCAACATTTCTACATCAAGTCATGTTATACATGAAATGCATGAGGATTCGAATTTTTTTTTGACAGTGATCCATTGGATCCCGGACCTATTTAGAATGTTAGGCCTAACTCATATGGACCCACATACACAATTTCGATAGACTTGGACCATCCCTGGGACCCATAGGCCCCGTGGTGCAAAGTCCATTTCCATGGTGCAACATTTCTACATCAAGTCATGTTATACATGAAATGCATGAGGATTCGAATTTTTATTTTGACAGTGATTCATTGGATCCCGGACCTATTTAGAATGTTAGGCCTAACTCATATGGACCCACATACACAATTTCGATAGACTTGGACCATACCTGGGACCCATAGGCCCCGTGGTGCAAAGTCCATTTCCATGGTGCAACATTTCTACATCAAGTCATGTTATACATGAAATGCATGAGGATTCGAATTATTTTTTTTGACAGTGATCCATTGGATCCCGGTCTTATTTAGATGTTAGGCCTAACTCATATGGACCCACATACACAATTTCGATAGACTTGGACCATCCCTGGGACCCATAGGCCCCGTGGTGCAAAGTCCGTTTCCATGGTGCAACATTTCTACATCAAGTCATGTTATACATGAAATGCATGAGGATTCGAATTTTTTTTTGACAGTGATCCATTGGATCCCGGACCTATTTAGAATGTTAGGCCTAACTCATATGGACCCACATACACAATTTCGATAGACTTGGACCATCCCTGGGACCCATAGGCCCCGTGGTGCAAAGTCCATTTCCATGGTGCAACATTTCTACATCAAGTCATGTTATACATGAAATGCATGAGGATTCGAATTTTTTTTTGACAGTGATTCATTGGATCCCGGACCTATTTAGAATGTTAGGCCTAACTCATATGGACCCACATACACAATTTCGATAGACTTGGACCATCCCTGGGACCCATAGGCCCCGTGGTGCAAAGTCCGTTTCCATGGTGCAACATTTCTACATCAAGTCATGTTATACATGAAATGCATGAGGATTCGAATTTTTTTTTGACAGTGATCCATTGGATCCCGGACCTATTTAGAATGTTAGGCCTAACTCATATGGACCCACATACACAATTTCGATAGACTTGGACCATCCCTGGGACCCATAGGCCCCGTGGTGCAAAGTCCATTTCCATGGTGCAACATTTCTACATCAAGTCATGTTATACATGAAATGCATGAGGATTCGAATTTTTTTTTTGACAGTGATTCATTGGATCCCGGACCTATTTAGAATGTTAGGCCTAACTCATATGGACCCACATACACAATTTCGATAGACTTGGACCATACCTGGGACCCATAGGCCCCGTGGTGCAAAGTCCATTTCCATGGTGCAACATTTCTACATCAAGTCATGTTATACATGAAATGCATGAGGATTCGAATTATTTTTTTTTTACAGTGATCCATTGGATCCCGGTCTTATTTAGATGTTAGGCCTAACTCATATGGACCCACATACACAATTTCGATAGACTTGGACCATCCCTGGGACCCATAGGCCCCGTGGTGCAAAGTCCGTTTCCATGGTGCAACATTTCTACATCAAGTCATGTTATACATGAAATGCATGAGGATTCGAATTTTTTTTTTACAGTGATCCATTGGATCCCGGACCTATTTAGAATGTTAGGCCTAACTCATATGGACCCACATACACAATTTCGATAGACTTGGACCATCCCTGGGACCCATAGGCCCCGTGGTGCTAGACCCTTTTTTCGTTGGCTATATAAACCGTTTTACTGATGGTGCTCGATGGTGCTTATAGTGGTTGTTGTACGTAAACTGGTTCCTTTTTATAACTCTCATTGTGCAATGTTTGTGTTGCAAAACAAAGTGAAAGTGAAACCGGAAAATCCGAGCAACGCATTATAATAAGAAATGCGATCAAAAATATAGTCCACCCGAAATTTGATTGATTTTTTACCCGATATGGTTTTGGTATATCAGATAGTGTGATAAAGTGTATTTCACTTTTATGATCCAGAAATAGTAATAAAAATGTATATATGACCTTCTAACTCTATTTTAATGTTGCTTTGCGGATTGATTTCTTTGAAACGATCTCGGACAGTGCGAGAGCTCTGAAAATGGCTTCTCGTAGCCATGTGGATGTGAACGAAAGAAGACTCAGACCGATTTATGGTCCGTTTTGCATAAATTATTCATGAAATAACATAAATGCAAGCATCCAAAGCACAATCTATATCCCAGTCATTAAACGCACGTACAGCATGCCCTTTAAAATGATAAGAAGTTCAACTTTTGCAGTGACTATTTTCATCAAAACACAATTTTTTTTACATTTTGCTTCCTTCCCTTTGCAGCTTTTGTATACTTTACACAGATTAAATTAGACTTCCTAAAAGATGCACAATAAAATGTGGTATGATTAGTTGGTATATAACAAATATATGACAAACAGAAAATAATGAGATGTGGAAATTTAGTGTACTCAACACAGCTCACATAACAAGAGATAAATTATTTAGAAACACCGCCAGCAGTGGGCCAGTAGGCACTGGTTGCCCTTCTGCTAATGAGCCATGGTCTAAATAAAATGCAAATCCAGTCCTGAAATAGTCACAAAAATCATCAAAACGACAAGTACAAATAAAAGCTTTGTCGATGGTGCCTAAAATGTGTAACTGGCACCCCTACCTGCACGCAGGTTGTTAAAAATTTCACATATTTGCTTCAACCGTTGCGAAAACGAAGTCAATCATTGTAATATTTGATGAATGTCTTTTAAAAAAATTCTAACATCATTGATTTTGGAAAATTAGAATAACAATTTTAGAAACAAATGATACCAGTTCATCGAATAACTTATCAGAAGTCTTCATGTGCAAATTCAGAAAGTTTTATTGCGTTTTTGCTCTTTACGATTCAAATTTGAAAACGGGTATGGGTAAATGAGCCAAAAATGGTATGGGTACGGGTTACACATTTTAGGCACCGCCAGCTTTGTCCATACATGTGATTCTCCTGCCCGGAAAAAAAAATCTTAGACTTTTTGACCCATACCCCTGCTCTCCTGACTTTGTGTAATCTTCTGCTTTTTCACTTCAAGACATGACAAAATTTTAGTGTTTTAATAGACATTTTGATTTTTCAGTCATAAAACATTTCCAGTGTTTAAGGGGTTTATCAATTAGGTATACTTTAATTTAACAGGTTAAGGTGTTGATTAAAGGATTATTGCCATAATTGACCTGATAATTGTATAAACAGTTTGAGGTTGATCAGTGAAGACAGGTATATTTGGCACACGCTAATGCCAACAATTGACATTGGAATGCAATTTTAACATGTTTAATGAGCTTGAAAATCTCCCGCTTTTTTGTCCAATCTCCAGCATTGTCATCACGAACTGTCACATATATATGTTTGTCAAAGATATTCCTGGCTTAGGACAGTTGGTTCATTCTCCACTTTAAATTATTGCTTAATGTATGTTGGTAATAAAGTTTGGCAGAATGCATACAAATATTTACAAGAATAAAAACTTAAAAACAGCATATAGAATTTTCTCTTTGATATGGGCAAAATGATACTCATAAATATAGATTTAGTGTTGGGCAATCGATTATCGGAAATAATCGAAAGATCACAATCGATTATTAATAGATTATAAAATCGGACTTAATTTTTCAGGAAAATGATAGAATTTACTCTCCAAATTAATGTTATTCTCGGCAATATTTGCATGAGTTCACTAAAAAAATTTTATGTTTCGATTAATCGATTATTGATTTTATGATCAATTAGTAACATCTGCAGCCAATTTCGATTAGATTTTCGGATTAATCGATTAATCGGAACATCACTAATAGATTGATGTTCTAATTCAGTTTCAAATGTACAAGATAGTTTTGATACATTTACATGTACATGTAAAAGGCCAAGTTACCTATACATTGTTGGAAAAATAGAAAGTTTCAAGTAAAAAACCTGTTGTTGGGTGACAAAAACATGGACTTAAAACATGTATTATATAACATTTCAGTCTTCAAAATTAGGCCGAACCTACTGAAAATATCCTGTTAAAATTGGTTTGGCACAGTTAAATATTGCTTTAATTTATATCAAACATATAGGAAATAATTCGCAAATTTGATGAAAACAGGCATTCAGTCTTCGAAATTGGCAACAAGCCATGGCTAGTGAAAATGCTTGAGGGCCTGTAGAAATTGCAACAACAAGCCAATGTTGTTTAAACAAAATTTAACCTGTGGACCAAAATTTATAGGGCGAAGACTGGGCATTCGGTCCACCAGACTCCACTTTCTAATTTCTTTGACTGAAATTGTAGATCCTGATTTTTAGACATTCTACTTCAGACTGAAGTTCAGTCTAACAGAAATGCTAAATCTGAACAAACAATCCTATTCTTTTTACAGATTGTCTAGACAATGGGAATAATAAGAAGGCTATCCAAGAAGCAGACAAGGTCTTAAAGAAACAAAAGGACTTGCAGTGTGCTAAGGTACATTATGTATAAACTATAGCCCTTTTCAAAAAGTCATCCGGAATTCCGATTCCGATTCTTTTGCTTTCATTTTTGCAAGAGTAGTTTCCCTTTGTGGGTAGGCCTCATGGTGTGAACAACATTGAGCTAAGGAAGAACATCAATTTATCCCTATCCGATTTTGGCGTAATTTCCCATTCCTGGTTCAAATAAACTGGTTTGGAGTGAAGTCTTGGATGTTAACGTATGTTTTAGTAATTTTAGACTTTGGCAATCAGATTTAAAATGTTTTAACATGTTGACGAATTTAGTTAATGTCAACAGATTTTCAATGGAGAGGCCTACCCGGAAGTCGTTAACCTGTAGTGCATAAGTAAAAGATTTCTCATGTCTGCACGTCCGGAAAATACTTTTTAAAAAGGACTATTGTGAATAAATGGCTAGGGAATGAATAAGGCAACCATTTTCACTGATTTATGATTTTGACAAGAACATAGATGATATTTTGCTAAGTACATATATTCAACCTAACGTGAGAAAAATTTTCTTCCCAAGTATTCATATTCACAGCTTTTCCTTTTAATTTAGTTGAATTATAAAATGAATTAAAAAAAACCTTCAATATCTATAATTTATATATTTGCAAAAAGAATTAAAAAAAAAGATAAATAGAAATGATTGGTTTTGCTAGTATGTTTAACCAGTCTGTGAAATTAGCACTGGCTGACTGGCCTGCTTGCACCTGGCCAGTAAACATGGTAAAAGTGAAATTTGTATTGAATTAATAGAGCAAAAACTGAAAATCAAGGATTTGGGCAAGTGAATCTCAAATCCAAATTTCCTAGG
The DNA here is from genome assembly GCA_963971305.1 of Arcuatula senhousia. NCBI lineage: Eukaryota > Metazoa > Mollusca > Bivalvia > Mytilida > Mytilidae > Arcuatula > Arcuatula senhousia. Next base: position 54,470,408 of record OZ020308.1, on the reverse strand, counting down.
CTGTTTGACCCTACACCTCTGTTTTAACTGTTATTATTGCTTGTGCCAAAGGCTACAAAGTCCCTAACAATTCTCTATGTTTGTAGGTTCTAAAAGCTCTTGCCTTACTTAGACTTGGTAAACATGATGACAGTTCTAATCTCCTGGATGAAGTCCACTCCCAGCATCCTGTTGATGAGCCAACACTACAGGCTATGTGTATTTGTTACAGAGAAACATATAAATGTAGGTATAAGTAATGGGTTTTATTCAACATTTTTGCATAATTGGAAATAAATGAATTACCTCTATGTCTATGCCATATTTGCATTGAAGTAATGCAATGTCAGAGAAATCAATAAATATGAGAAAAACTATATACAACTAAATACAGGACTGCCAACCTTCCTGATTTTTGTGGGCTTTTCAAATTTTTGGGCTTTATTTTATCATGCATTTTATTTACAATGAATTTAACATAAAACATTAAAAAATAATTTAAAAAAAAGTTGGCAACCCTGCCTATAAAGTGTATAATAGCGAGGTGTGGAATAAGTGAACATGACACAATCTACATATATCTACAAATAAGTTATGTTATCAGCTGGTTTTAAGGGAAACTTTTTCAGTCCGAAAACTGGTGGTATTTAAACAATAGAATGAGAGCTCTTCATCGGAAAAGATAGGAAAGTCCATTCGAATGTTTATCCTGGTTGTCAATGGTTGTCAAGTGAATTAAAAGTTCTTTTTAGCAAAAAAGTTCATTCCATTTTAAGTTATGTTGTTTAAATATTCTGAATTAAAAAGAGTTTATAAAAGTAACAGAATTACATTTATAATGCATGTAATTATGTGGATATTTATAAAATGCATACGGTGTAACTGAAATGGATCGCACAACCTTAACATTTATATAAAAAATAGAAAAAAAATACACTATTTCTTGAAATGTATATCTTTCCATCTTCAAATTTTCAGACATGTACTGCAAGAGGTTAAGCCAAAATAGAATTATGAAAAAGGCCCTTTTTCTAGTCCGTCTTGACAACCTTCTTCTTAAAAGTACACGATTTACCTGTTGAATTTGATTACGTCATAGAACATGTTTACCTTTTTGACCGTCGTCCGTTAATTTGGATCAACAACATGTGAATTTGCATTGTATTGGATTAAATGTCTAATTCAATCTTCAGTCATCCGTTTTAAAAATAGGAATGCCTCCCTTTTATCATGTTTATTATCAATGAAAGATAGAACTTGGTTGTGTCCCTTGAAAATTTTTCATAGTTACACACTGAATTCAAATAGATCGTTAAGTGATAACAGTAAAATATAATTTCCAAACTAATATCTGTCGTAAGAAAAGGTATTGACCTAACATTCCCACAAATTTCGAGAATGTACTGCGCAGGTATTACGCCTTGTGTGATTTTTTTAAGGTTGAGTTGACATTTTAATTTTTTCCAACGTCCAGCAAGTTTCACTTGATTTGTTAAAATATGCACTTTTGTTGACCTTATAAACAACTGTTTACGCACCAGAAAAGATTCTTTAATAACATGACATGTCCAACGTATATGATAGTAGTCAGGTCCATGCGCAATAAATGAAAGTTGAAGATTGTTTACATGCCGTTGCCATCGTTGTTGTCATCGTTAAAAATTTAAAAACACATTAGCTTTTTTCCACAGGGGAGATAATTGAATACCACTAGATATTAGACTGTTTTATGCCCCATCTACGAAAGTGAGGGCATATATTGTTTGGGTTCATTTGTTCATCCGCCTCAAATGTGCTAGGTGGGGCATTATGTCTTTTGGACATATTCCTGTTACATATACATGTATGTTAGTTCATGGACAGTATTTAAAAAAAAGGATTTTCATGTTTCAAATATTTATACATGTAAATTTAGTTGATATGGTATAAGTCCAAGTAATTATTGAACTTCCATGAAAAAATGTCTTTGGCACTGTATTAGAATTAACAGATTTAACCATGTTTTGTTTCTCTTTATTTGACCAACATGTATATAAGTCATATTCTCACTAACCAATGATTGCACAATGTTCTTTTCTACAGTGGAGGCAGTTGTTGACATGTACGAGAATGCTCACAAGTTGAAGCCAGACAATGAAGAGATCCTTTCAGCCCTGTTTATGGCCTATGTCAGAATGTGTAACTATAAAAAACAACAACAGACGGCCATGTCTCTCCACAGACTACAGCCACAGAAAAATCCTTACTACTTCTGGGCTATTATGAGTATTGTCATGCAGGTATGAAGGAATAAGGAAATGAAAAAAAAGGGGGGTGAAAAAAATGATCAGAAAAATCCTTACTACTTTGGGGCTATTATGAGTATTGTAATGCAGGTGTGAAAAAAATGATCAGAAAAATCCTTACTACCGGTACTTCAGAGTTATTATGAGTATTGTAATGAAACATGAAAGTAGTTACATACATGTACATGTTGCTCATTCATGGACATGAATGATATTGAAATGAAAAATGATATCATGAAATGAATTTTTGTTCAGAATGCTTACACTTTGTATAAAAAATTAAGAAATTGTCAGTAATTTTACTTCAATGTTAAGATTACCAAATTCTGTTACAGTAGGGTAAAAGATTTATGACAACATTGATGAGCTTCTATGAAAAATTATTATAGATAAATTGCTTTATAGTCCGACAGGAAATAAATACTACAAACTTACCATGCTGTATATGATTGTTAATATCCTGTGAAAGATTTACATGTTGATAAATCAACAAACTAAGGAAGAAATACTGTATAATCATTTATTTTGGTGGGGGTTAAATTTCTTGGTCGACAAGCACAAAACTAAATTGGTGGGGATAAGCATTTTGATTTCATGGGAATTTAATTTTTTTTAAATTTTTTTTACCCAGGAAATAAATGAGATTAAATCCTCCACAAATGTTTCTGCTTCTATAGTAGATCATGGATACTTTATACCTAAACTATAATACTTTTAAAATTGCACATTATTACACAGAATAGAAGGGAATGAGAAGTGTAATATGTATAAGCCACACTAAATACAAAAATTAAAAGTTCCAATTAAAAAAAAATAATTTTCAATGCCTCAAGTGCTTGCTGTCTTGCATTGAATTGGCATCAGATCAAAAATACAAAACACATGATTCGAAACAAATCCATGTATTGATATACATTTTGCTTAATAATTTCATGTTTTGTCTTTGCTTTCATAGTTAAATATTTTTGTAGAGCCACACAGATAAAAAGTTAGCCACCACAATGTTCTTGCCACTAGCTCACAGAATGACTAAAAAATATGTGGACGAGGGTAAAATAAATGCTGAAGCAGGTAAATTGGATGAGTGTTTAAAAAAAAAAATGTTGCCAGTACTCTGTAGATATAAAAATTTTAAAATTTCTACCTGAATTGATATAATTCACGATTTGATACTAACAACAGGTGCTGGCTCACCAACTTCACTGATCTAATATTAAACCTCTTTCTTCACTTAAGACACCTAATTGGCAAACCTGTTGGTGTCATTTAAATTCAATTGAAAAAGGTACCACTATTCTGAATTTGAGTATAATGTTTATATCACTGTTACCTTGGATGAGTTCAATTTTGAGTACCAAATGACTCTTTTTGTGGGAGTTTTGCCCCTTTTAGTGAGCGGACTTAGAGTATTTTTGCTGCTAGGCAGAGACTCAGGAATTCTGTTCTTCTTAGTATCTGAAAAAAAATCTAATCTCATTTTGTATTTTACAGAAGTTCAGCTGTATCTGATCATACTAGAACTGCTTGAAAAGAATGAAGAAGCTTTGAACCTGTTGCGGAGTCCTCTTGGAGGTATTACCTTATAATGTTCAGAAATTAACTTTAATAAAACAAATCTAACAACCATGCTTGCATGTCATAAAAAGAAGTAAATCCACTGTGATACTGTAATGTGTATGAAAAGGTATATTGAAATGCAGTAAAACTTTTCATTGATTTAGGAACCTCATGAATTAAAACAGATCTAACTATTAATTATAAATGAAAAAGAAAACCATAGGCACATGTTTTGCTGCCTAACAATTAATAACTTACAAACTAGAAATCACATGTTGATGTAAGGAAAAAGCTACATACATTTATTACCATAAAGGGGATGATTTTAGGGATTTGCAAATTTGTGGATTTGTATACAAAAAGAGTCTGTTTTATTTTAGCAGTCCCAATTTTTGATGTTTTCAGAATCTAGTGTTTGACACATCTAGTATTTTTAATTTTAGTGATTCCTAAGACCTCATGAAGAATGTGATTATAAGAATCTCACGGTATAGACCTATTCCAATTGCATTATGAATATATATTTTTTAGTTGATTTTGTTTTGTAGAAAAATTAACCAGTGAATTATTGTTCAAAGAAATAAAAGAAGCAGAATTATACACCAAATTAAAGAAATGGCCAGAAGCTAACATGTCATTTAAAATGCTAATCAAAGAAAAGTAAGATTTTCTGCATAGAGGATATAGTAATTTTGTGTTCCCTGCTATAGATATAAGATTTATTATTTTGTGTCCCTTTGAATAATGTGGGGGACATATTTAGACTTTTTTCTTGACATTTTGCAAATGTAATATTTGTGAATAATTACATTCCTTTTGTTTTGTATTTATAACTGCAATTTATATTGGTTTACAGTACTTTGATAATGATGTTTTATTTCTCGATAAAACTCACCAGCACACATTACCTTGACAATGACCTGTGCAGGGTAATTTTAAAAAAAACTAGTCGAAGCAGCCACGCTGCATATCCCCGCGCTACTCTGGTGTTTGATAGTATAAGGGCAAATAATTTAAAGAAATAAACTATGACTATAATGAGCATTACTAGTACTATAAAATGAATATGTATTAAAATAAGACTTTTCCCTGGTAGTAGGAGTGATAGTAATGTTAAGAATTATGCATGACAAAGGAAAAATGTGCCCTTAAGCTACCTATGCAGCCCAGCCCCTAAGGGCATTATCAAAATTCCAAAATCTTCAGCAGAATCTACATCTATAGTGCAACTACTGAGCTAAGTTTCAGTTCCGTATTCAAAATAACCTGGGAGGAGTTGCGTGACGAAAGAATAATGTGCCCTTTGGCTACCTATGCAGCCCAGCTCCTAGGGGCCATATCAAAATTCTAAAACCTTTGGCAGAATCTACGTACATAGTGCAACCACTGAGCCAAGTTTCAGTTCCATATTCCAAATAACCTGGGAGGAGTTGCGTGAGGAAGGAATAATGTGCCCTTAGGCTACCTATGCAGCCCAGCCCCTATGGGCCATATCAAAATTCTGAAACCTTTGGCAGAATCTACATCCATAGTGCAACCACTGAGCCAAGTTTCAGTTCTGTATTCCAAATAGCCTGGGAGGAGTTGCGCGATGAAGAATAATGTGCTCTTAGGCTACCTATGCAGCCCAGCCCCTAGGGGCCACGTCAAAATTTGGAAACCTTCAGCAGAATCTACATCCATAGTGCAACTACTGAGCCAAGTTTCAGTTCTGTATTCCAAATAACCTGGGAGGAGTTGCGTGACGAAGGAATGTGCCCTTAGGCTACCTATGCAGCCCAGCCCCTAGGGGCCATATAAAAATTCTGAAACCTTAGGCAAAATCTACATCCATAGTGCAACTAATGAGCCAAGTTTCAGTTCTGTATTCCAAATAACCTGGGAGGAGTTGCGGGACGAAGGAATAATGTGCCCTTAGGCTACCTATGCAGCCCAGCCCCTAGGGGCCATATCAAAATTCCGAAACCTTCGGCAGAATCTACATCCATAGTGCAACTACTGAGCCAAGTTTCAGTTCTGTATTCCAAATAACCTGGGAGGAGTTGCGTGACGAAGGAATAATGTGCCCTTAGGCTACCTATGCAGCCCAGCCCCTAGGGGCCATATCAAAATTCCGAAACCTTCGGCAGAATCTACATCCATAGTGCAACTACTGAGCCAAGTTTCAGTTCTTTATTCCAAATAACCTGGGAGGAGTTGCGTGACGAAGGAATAATGTGCCCTTAGGCTACCTATGCAGCCCAGCCCCTAGGGGCAATATCAAAATTCCGAAACCTTCGGCACAGTCCCCACCCACAATGCAATCAATGACCCAAGTTTCATCTTTCTACTCCCAGTGGTTACTGAGATTATCCTGGACATTAATGCCATACGTACGTACGTACGTACATACGTACGTACATCGAACAGCAAAACATTATCCCGGCGCTTTCGCTAGCGCGGGGATAATAAACAATGTATTTTGCAATCTTATCAATTAGGGATGGCAAACTGTTCAAAATATACTAACGGGTTAATCGTAAGATCTTCCGACCGATTAACTGGTTAACCGGGGGATACATGTAAATACATGAGGTCAAGACAGTGAGTCAAAATAATTTGCGGGGAAAAAAATTATTTTGGATTGTGATTGAGTCTTCCCGCTAATTCAAGTCCAAAAATGAACAATTCATGTTTATAAGTTTTGAATCGGCATATAGTTTGAATAGAGGAAAAACTTTATGGGCATTACATGTGTAATAAGTTTTTAAAAATGTAACTTTCAACTCGCAATGGAAAGACCCAAAGGAGTACCAATATGGCAAATAAATATTGTAAGCCCAAAAAGGCAATGACAAATTCAATAGACCCATAGACGAGAAAAAAAACAGTTATAACAAACCAAAAATCAATTAATCTGCAATTAGCAATCGCTTGTAATCTTAAATGTTTTTATTACTATTATCGACCGCAGGGCACCGTTTATATAAACAATTTTGTCTTATCTTATTCCATGGCTTGGAGTAATCATCGCTAATTATCTAATTAAATCAAATTTCTTTGTGTTACTGCTTATCAATTAAGTCCTTTTAATTGAGTTTTAAACGAGCAATGAAAAAGTAACAAAACAATAAGTTTTCATTTTAGTTTTAACAATTAATTATACCCCCACACGTAAGAGAGGGGGCTATATTGCAATCACCTTGTCCGTCCGTCTGTCTGTCCGTCCGGTTCAATATCTCTGCTTCTACTGGATGGATTGGTTTCAAATTTGGTACACAGCTTCAGCATGATGAGGTATACTATGCCTACCCTTTCCAGGTCAGTCCATCATCTACTTCCTGTTTTCCAAGCCGACTTAGACTTTTTTAGGGGGAAAAAAATTGAAATATGAAATTTTTCGTAACAGATTTCCCGGCCTTTACTGGATAGATTGGTTTCAAATTTGGTACACAGCTTCAGCATGATGAGTTATACCGTGCCTCCCCTTTCCAGGTCAGTCCATCATCTACTTCCTGTTTTTCGAGCAGACTTAGACTTTTTAGGGTAAAACATTTGAAAAGTGAAATTTTTCGTAACAGATTTCTCGGCTTCTACTGGATGGATTGGTTTCAAATTTGGTACACAGCTTAAGCATGATTAGTTATACCGTGCCTCCCCTTTCCAGGTCAGTTTATCATCTTCTTCCTGTTTTCTGAGCTGACTTAGACTTTTTATGGGTCAAAAATATACAATTTTTCGTAACAGATTTCTCGGCTTCTAGAGAAGGGATTGATTTCAAATTTGGTATACAGCTTTAGCATGATGAGTTGTATCGTGCCTCCCCTTTCCAGGTCAGTCGGTAATCTACTTCCTGTTTTCTGAATGGCCGAGTGGGGGTATGCTTAGCACGACTTAGTGCAACCCCTTGGTTACGATCTTTCCGACCGAATAACCGGTTAATCGTTGCCATCCCTATTATCAATTAATGTGCAAACATTTAATTTTTTTTAGCGGAATGTCATTATATACATTGAGTGCAATATTTTGTAGTTTTATTGGTGTGTAAAAGTGCTCTTGCGCCTACAATTCTCACCAGATGTTTAAAAATTTACCCAAGAATTCCATTCTTGTTAAAAATGTTTTTCATACTAAATGCTCAATCTCTTAATTGAAATTCCAATTATTTATTAGATACTAATGCATTGTTTCTATTACAGTCCTGACAATTGGATACACTGGCAGAGCTATATTACATCATGTCTAAAATTAGAATCACAGGGCTGGACCCCACCAGAAAATGAAGACATGTAAGTTTACAGTATGATTGAAAGAATTTATATGAAATTGGGAAAAAAAAAACAACTTAGAGCTTACAATCTTAAGTTTTAATACCTTTATTCTTCTTTTGCTTACCAAATATTAATTTTTTTTTTCCTCAAATGTGAAGATTTTGATAAATGAAAGGTTTTGAAGATGCACCAATATGGACTAATGCTTCAACACAGAAATATAACTATTTATAAGCTTTGATAATTCAAATGTTTCATTTTGTAGATACTCTGAAGCTCATTACACTACAGAGATGGTTCTAACCTTCATAGACGACATACAGCACTGGCTGACAGACAAGCGGCCTCTCAGAGGGCCCTACTTGGCTCGTCTGGAGCTATTGAAACAATTACAAGAGACTGGCAGTAGTAAAACAACTCCAAGTAAGTATTATGACATACAACATTGGCTGACAGACAAGCGACTCTCAGAGGGCCCTACTTGGCACGTCTGGAGCTATTGAAACAGTTACGACATACTGGCAGTAGTAAAACTACTTCAAGTAAGTATTATGACATGCAACACTGGCTGACAGACAAGCAGCCTCTCAGAGGTCCCTACTTGGCACGTCTGGAGCTATTGAAACAGTTAAGACAGACTTGCAGTAGTAAAACTACTCCAAGTAAGTATTATGACATGCAACACTGGCTGACAGACAAGCAGCCTCTCAGAGGGCCCTACTTGGCACGTCTGGAGCTATTGAAACAGTTACGACAGGCTGGCAGTAGTAAAACTACTCCAAGTAAGTATTATGACATACAATACTGGCTGACAGACAAGCAGTCTCTCAGAGGGCCCCTTTTTGCTTGTCTAAAGCTAATGAATTGGTTATACCAGATCCAAGTAATTGCCATGAGGGCACATGTATTTATTTTGACTTATCAGAAAAACTAACCAAAAATACTAAAGCAAATTTACAGCAAAAATGCATCTTACAGAAATAATATGAAAAGAAAAACTAAAAAAACAAAACTTGCAAAAATATGAACTTTTTTGATTTGTGGTAACTGAAATGTATAATTGATTGATCCTGTAGACATTTTTATTCAGTTTTGTCTTGTCTGATGAACACATTAAATTCTTTTCTAATGTTACACTTTGGATAAATTTTAGGAACAGCTCTGAATCTGATGGTAGAATATTTTGAATTATTCGGAGACAAGTTTTGTTGTGTGGAAGACCTTACAGTATTTACTGATTTGCTCAATGATGAAGAGAAAAAACAGGTACAACTATAGTTTGTGAATGTGAATATAAATTCTGAATAAAGCCAAAGCGAGGTAAATTGTCTAATTCTAGGTACCTACATGTATATAGGCATCTTAGTGAAATACTTGTGCAAAAGAAATGCTGCAATTCTTCTATTTTTGTGCCTTTATAAAATAATATATATATAGTACATGAACCAATGTGGATGTCAGGAAACAGCTAATTATACCCCCACTCGTAAGAGATGGGGCTGTATTGCAATCACCTTTTCCGTCCGTCTGTCTGTCCATGATTATGATTAGCATGACCTTGTTTTGTTATGGTGTATGTGCATGTTTTGATGATTAACCTCTTATCAGCAGCATTTGCCTCAAAAGCATCCGAAAGAAGAAACCACAAAAGTCAGTACATGTACCCAAAATACTTTGAAAATTAAGCCAATTCCAGCACCAAGGCAGTTGGATTTAAAAAAAAACTTTTTATAATTTAAAGCAAACACTACCATATTTGTAATAATTAATAAATATTATGTACATGTAACTGATTTTGACAAGGCAAGAAACTGTTTTAAGATTTCATGTCAATATAAGAAACATTGTGTTAGCAGCACTGCATTTATTTATGTGTTTTGCTAAAACGAAGAAACTATTTGTCTTTTTCAGTTGATAGATATTTATTCAGAGACCTTGGAGATTTGTAAAACTAGTGATATAACATTTCCATCTAATGTAAGTTACAATTGTAATATAAACATCATTTATTAAATTGTGGAGTTTCTAATTTAATGTCATGAATGTAAAAGCATTTAGTCAAACTTTTTTAGAGTTTACGGCTCATTTATATTGTAAGCTTAAAATGTGAATCAAATGACTCTTTTGAATATTTCATAAAAAAGAAGGTTTTTCAATGTATTTTTTCTTGCATCTTTATGACCAACTTGAAATATCCAAATTAAGAATGAAATGGATATAATATACATGTAGAAGGACTGTACATTTTCAATTTTCTTTTTTGATTGTAATTAAATATATTTGTCATCATCTATAAATTCTATTGTTCTGTAACTGAAATATGTTTGAAATAGAAAGTGTTCTCTTTTTGTATTTTCTTTTATTTTAAAATCATTATTTAAAGATGTTACTTAATATTTTAGGATTTTTCTTTTTAGGTAAAAGAGATGCAAAGACATATAACCATATGTAAAATAAAGAGACATTTAGGTTTATATCACAAACAATCAGTAGAGGAGAGAATGTCATTGTCAAAGGAATATGTAGCTAGACATCACCAGGGATTAGATTTTGGTACGTAGAGTAACACAAGTTAAAGCAAGACCATCACTGTTATCCCCAGGCCCTTATAACATCCAGACAATGTGATGCTAGACATCATCAGGGATTAGATTTTGGTACGTAGAGTAACACAAGTTAAAGCAAGACCATCACTGTTATCCCCAGGCCCTTATAACATCCGGGCAATGTGATGCTAGACATCATCAGGGGTTAGATTTTGGTAGGTAGAGTAACATAAGTTAAAGTAAACACCGCTTACTCTTCGGGAGCACCTGAGTTCACTCTTGTTACGACTTGAGTTTGCGTTGTTGTTTTTGTGTTTCTTTGTGCCTAGTGATGTTCCGATTAATTGATTAATCGAAACAATCTAAACGAAATGAGCTTCAGATGCTACTAATCAATTATAAAATCAATAATCCATTAATCAGAAAATATTCAATTTTAGTGATTTTACACAAAAAAGGGCAAAGAATTACATTGATTTTGGGGGTAAATTAATAATTTTCATGAAAAATAGTGTCCGATTTTATAATCGATATGATCTTCCAATGATTGATTATGAAATATTTCTGATTCCCCAACACTATTTGTGCCCTTCTTGTTCGCCTTTACTGGTTTTGTTGTTGCCCTTTCGGACTTTTGACAAGTGAATGCCCCATTTGTGCCTCTTAGCTTCTTTCTTATAAATGTTCCATTGTTTTTTTCACAGACTTCATAAAGAATTGTTTGTTACTACCTATATATATATAAACATTTTGAACGGCTTTTAGTATTTTATTCATTATAAGAAGCTAACAAGTATCAAAGGAGCATTCAAATGTTGTTTCAGACCTAAAAGGTCAAGTCACAAAAAACAAGATGATAAAAAAAACCAACAAAATGATCAATGTAAGATTAAAGAATAACATCAAACAACCTCATAGCAATCAGCAATGTGAAAACAAGAGTAAAGTCAGGTGCTCCGGAAGGGTAAGGAGTTCTTGATTGTACAAACCCATCACTTTGTCAATGATCAATTTATATTGTAAATCAAATCCAGTAAAGGGCGAAATTACAAACCATGTTTTAACATGGTATTTTCAATCAATATTTTTGGCCAGATTTCACGGAGTTAAAAATCCGGGTTATAGAATGGTGAAAGTATTTTCAATCAACATTGTTATAAATATAGTTAGGTAAAATGTTGTATTTAGTGAAACAATGTTAAATATGATGTTGAAAACAATGGGATTTTTTTACTTATTTTCTAATTTTCAGCCTTCAAAGAAGGTCAATATCATACCTTGTCCTCAAAATCTAAATCTGATGTCTATTGTTTTCAGGACAAGAATTACTATTGACAGATGTACAGTTTAGTGATAGTTACTTGTTATTAGCTGTTTACTTATTAGTGGATATTTGGGAAGAAACTGGTAGGTCAATAGCTATTTATTTATTTGGTAGGTCAATAGCTGTTCATTTATCAGTGGATATTTGAAAGGAAACTGGTAGGTCAATAGCTATTTATCTATTAGTGGATATTTGAAATGAAACTGGTAGGTCAATAGCTATTTATTTATTAGTGGATGTTTGTTAGGAAACTGGTAAGTTAGATTGAAAAAACAGATTGATATAAACTTTGACTAAATAATCATCTTTGCAAAATTCTTGTCACAACCGTTTTGAAAATCTCCATACATGTCATGAAAGTTAAGTCAATTTTGTTTTATACACATGAACAAGGATGTCAGAAAAGTGATTGATGATAATTTTCAAAAGGTCAAATCATAATGAATTGTGTGTCAGATGTAGCATTTAAATGTATCTTTTATGTGTTGCTGTTTTAAAGTGATTTTCATTTTCCATTTAGGTTTTCATGTTTTAAGTTATACTTAAATTCAGAATTGTGGTATTTTCATTATTTTGAAATTTAGTATAAATTGTGTATGGCCACCATTGCAGAATTCTATTTTGGATTGACTGTATATATATTTTTTCAGGTGATACAAAGTATTTGTGGCAGGGTATAGTGCAATTAGAGAAAGGAATGAAGAAAAGTATTTCTAACTTCCAAATCAAACTTCTTCTGATGAAATTATACTGCATTATGGGTAAGAACTTCTTCAAAATCAAATCACTTCCAAATCAAACTTCTACTGATGAAATTATACTGCATTATGGGTAAGAACTTCTTCAAATTCAAATCACTTCCAAAAAACCTTTTACTGATGAAATTATACTGTATTATGGGTAAGAACTTCTTCAAAATCAAATGACTTCCAAATCAAACTTCTACTGATGAAATTATACTGCATTATGGGTAAGAACTTCTTCAAAATCAAATCACTTCCAAATCAAACTTCTACTGATGAAATTATACTGCATTATGGGTAAGAACTTCTTCAAAATCAAATCACTTCCAAATCAAACTTCTACTGATGAAATTATACTGCATTATGGGTAAGAACTTCTTCAAAATCAAATCACTTCCAAATAAAACTTTTACTGATGAAATTATACTGCATTATGGGTAAGAACTTCTTCAAAATCAAATGACTTCCAAATCAAACTTTTACTGATGAAATTATACTGCATTATGGGTAAGAACTTCTTCAAAATCAAATCACTTCCAAATAAATTATGGGTAAGAACTTTTTTTCAAAATCAAATCACTTCCAAATAAAACTTCTACTGATGAAATTATACTGTATTATGGGTAAGAACTTCTCCAAAAACAAATAACTGCTAAGTTGAGAAAAAGTTCTGCTCATTGCCACACCTTTTAATAAAGCTGCTTACAATATAGAGATATTTTTTATCTCCTGTCCCAATGCAAAGCAGTCTGGTTGTCTGTTTGTTCGTCACACTCTTGTAAGTGCTCTTAAACCAGTGATTTATACATAATGCTGGTATCTTAATACATTGAATAAGTTTTAATTCTGGTACCTTTTAAGATTTAAAATCACAACACAAATGTTCAAAAGATGTTGTTTTATTGAATGTTTTATCTTAGTTATTTTTCTGATTGACCATGTTGTATTGATCATTTCAGGTGTATATGGTCCATGTCACACGCTGTACGAAAGTTTAGAAGTAAAACATATAATGAACGATACTTTAGGGTAAGTGTTAAAATACTTTTCATGTATGGATTCATATTTCATTGTCAGAATTTCACTAAAAAAAAAATTAAAAATTAAAAAATTCTTTTAATTGTTTGTCCTTCTTATGACAGTATTTGAAGTTAGTACACCTTTTATGTTTAATGTGTGTGGATTCAAAAGTTTGGTGAAATATTTTATTCAGTCACTTTATGTACATGCAGATATTCGGTGTTCTTTTTTTACATACATGTGGATTATAATGAGATGTAGAATAGTTACATATGGTTCAGAATTCTATCTCTGTAACCACATTTGAAGATTTGATATAGATGTAAGTTTGTATTTTCAGACATGATTCTTTCTGTAATTCTGTATTGAGCAGAATGCTATATTCAACCCCAAAGGAAGATCATCTTGTTCAAAGTCATTGATAGTTAACCTTATCCAGACATTTTATGCTAAGCCATTCTATATTTTTCAGACATACGATATTTAACCATATAGGGAGGCTTGGCCATTTTATGGCAGCTTGTGCAACTTATGGTTCCATGTTAAAATTCTTTGCTGTAAATCATAAAGAGGTAAGCCTAAAAATAATCATTATTTGAAAAAATCGTATGAAGAACAGATTATAAGGGCTGTTCCAGAATTAATGGTGTGGGGGGATGGGAGGAATGTCTTATACATATATGGTGGGTGGTGGATGTTTTAGAAATATTTTGTGTAAAATTAATTATTTTTTTATGGGCGGTGGGGTAAAAAAAAAGTGCCTCCCGACCCACCCACCCCCATTTGACACTATCCAAACGAAAGGTCTTCTTTTGAGGAGCCTAGGATGGTGTAGTGGTTACAACCTCTGTTCTGTTAGCTACTGTCTGTAAAGGGTAGTCTGGAGAATGAAAAAATCAAAACTTATTTTTTCTCAAAAACATAAGCCTTTATTTATTTACATAATCTTATGAGAATCAAAAAGACCTAACTAAAAATATAACAACTTTTAAAAATGCTTAAATACATTTTCAAAAAATCTAGATATTCACATTTGAATGGGAAATTCCCATAGTAAAAAAAGTACGGGAAAAAATCTCAAATTTCTATTGTGACGTCATATGACTCCCTGATGCAAACAAAAACAAGTTGATGACAAAATACCTCTTTGGTGAAAGTGGTATTGTAAAATTCTATGATATAGTGATTTTTGAAAATTTTGCATCTCCAAAAATGGCTGCCATTTACAATGGAAAAACAAGGGGGCAAAGTGATTTTGCTTCATTTATCTTAGAGGTAAGCTGTTTGTTACGTTTTTGTGCAACAGTAAAAATAGCAAACATTTCAAAGGTGCTAGTTATGACTTAAAAAAAAATTCTAAGAAGTTCTGTTCTCCAGAGTATCCTTTACAGACAGTAGAAATGTCCCAAATGTTGTGAGTTCGATCCTCGCTGAGGGCACTCAAAAAATCAAAATCTGTTTTGTCAGATGATTTTCAGGGTTAAAATTACAGTAACATTCATTGTTTGATTATATACTAGACATTCATCAACAGGAGATAATGAGATGCAGAATAAGTGTATATGATACAACCTACATTAATCAGCAGCAATTTAAAAATCTACCATGGATTGGTAAACAGCAACAACCTTCAATGTGACCTGTCTGAAACCTATTCTGTGGTTTCATTATTAATCATGCGGCACCAATTTTCGTGGTTTTTGGGAGTGGCCTTGACCTATGAATTTTGATATTTAACATAAAGGAAATTTTAACATTGATCTGTATGCTGTAGACTTCAGAACCACAAATATAAGATTCCAAGAAATGGTCCCACTTCACTAAACCACGAAAATTGGTACAACAAAAAAAAATGAATCCTTAGCATTCTTTAGCTAAAGAAGAAATAACTACATGTTTGCTTTAATAGTACTTACAAGGTCAAGCTTATACATGTATATTATTACTATATTAACATCTCTGTTTCCATTGTAGACAGCAGAATATCTCATAGCATCTTATAAATATGGATCTTTTAATAAGGTAAGCATTATAAAATAGAATGAGGGTTATCATGTAAATATGCATGACACAATATCACTTCACAAATATTAAAAACATCAAAGGTACATCTTAAATCATCTGCAGCAATAGACCAACAGGAATCAAGTTGATTACTTTAAGAACTGATAGAAGCTTTTGAAATAAAAAGAAGTATTAAATGTGGCGACATAAAAGGTACACTTGTATGCATTGCAAGGAAAGAACTCTCGGGGGTTAAATAGTTTTGAATTTATGGACCTAAAATGTTTGGCAAAAGCTAATTCCCTTTTGCATGAAGGAAGCAAAGAGGCACCAATGCTGCATTCGAGTGTCAAAAGTCCGAAAAGGCAACAACAAAACCGGTTAACACTAACAAGAATAGCATGAAGTAACACAGAACACAAAATCAACGGAATGGAAATCAACAATGCGAACTCAAGTTGTACTCATATTAAGTTTTCAGTCTTAAAAATTTAATTATTTTCAACAAAAAGCAAGTTATACATGTATATTTGCTTGGAGCTTTGATGTATTTCTTCAGTTTTAATATTAAAAGTTATCATTCCAGATTTATGAATTTGTAAGGTTTAGGAACCGACTACAGAATTCTCTACAGTATATCAGTGCTCAGGTGGAGAGTATGTTGTTAGATATGGTCATGGAAACAGCTAAGTAAGATTTATTATTGATGACCCACCCTATATGGTTAAATCATTAAGTTACATCTACCATTATGGTTTCTCATGGGGTTTTTGATTACATGATTCCCAGGCCATTTTAAAGGTGATTACTTGATTACAAGAGCAAATATTTAATGATTATTTGATTACCAAAGTTTGAATTTTTGATTACTTGATTCCAATTGGGAAACAGTTTTTGATTACATTTCTAAAAGATATATGATTATTTGATTACTTTGGCTAAACAATGCTGATTACTTGATTCCTGGTACCCCCCATGAGGAGCCCCACCATTCCTTGTCTCAACGACACAGTTACTGCATTGGATTTATATACATGTAGCAGTATAACAAAAATTTTGATGCAAAGAGAAAAGGTTTAAAGTTTTAGGAATGGAAAATATGGCACACACATTTGCAGTGGGATTAGATTATAACACAACAAAAACAGTAAATAAAAGAGAAAATTACAATCACGCTATTAAAAAAAATGTGCTATACATGTATGACTGTTGAATATATTAAAAAAAAGGATGTATTCTTAATGAACTGCCTCCATTGTTTGCCTGAAAATGTACACATATTGGAAAATCCATAATTTATATTTCATTTTCCTTTGTAGACACCAAAGAACAGAGTTAATGGTTTCCTACATGGCTTTGGCACCAGACAAAGGTATGGTATACATCTATTTAGAAATGAGGTCATAGAAGAAATTTTTGGCCGGATTTCATTGAAAAATTCGGATTATAAAATGGTGATGCCTGGCAGGCAGGTGTTGTTTGGGGGGGGGGAAGAAATTTATCTCAGCAACTACTAATCACAGCCACTTGATATTTGGTATACAGCATCAGGTAGGAATTTTTGACAGACAGATTTTCATCATCAAAATATTTTGTCTTTTTGAAAAAAAATTAAGAAAGCTAAAGCAAAAATCTCTTGCAATAAACTGTTGTGAATTTCATACTTTCTTTGTCATTTAGCAACATTCCTTCTATTTATTTTCAGAAAAGGCCAATTTTGATGAGCTTTGTGATAACAGAGACTTGTCCCTGATGAGAGCTTGGGCATGTCCTGAAAAGTAAGATTTAGTTTAATACTTATAAATTCATAGAAAAAATTATCATATTTGAAATTCTTATATGCTATAAAACATTAAATGTTAAAGCAATAAAAACATGAAAGATAAAAGGAAAATGTACTGTTAACATGGAAATTTTCACATAGTGGTTATTTTTAGGTCACCTGGCCAAAGGCCATGTGAGCTAATGCCATCACTATGCGTCCGTCCTTCGTTCATTAACAATTTCAAAAATCTTCTTCTCTGAAACCACTGAACCAATTTAACTGAAACTTTGCAGAAATGATATATGACATGTTAGCAACAAACGATCTTCATTTTAAAATGATTCGATAAAAACATGGCTGCTGTTTCTAAAAATAGAACATAGGGTAAAATCACTTAAAATGGCTTATAACTGAGCAACCATAACAGATAGAAAAAATCTGAAGGATCTTAGGCTCTTCAGAATCAAAAGCTCTACAATAGTCACTATTGGGTCGAAGTTGTCAGATGACCTTTGGTAGGGGTTATGGCCCTTTAAAGGTCAAAAATAGTGTTTTTTTCATGTTTTTGCCCTATAGAATGAAAACTGTTGCAGATAGAGAAAAGCTGTTGCTTGCTTAAATGTTCAGCTCGTTAAGATCTTCAAAAGTCTCCATAAGGTCACAGTTGTCAGATGATCCCTTATATGGGTTACAGCCCCTTAAAGGCGAAAAATAGTGTTTTTGGCCTATTAAATGAAAACTTTTGCAGATAGAGAAAAACTGTTGCTTGCTTAAATGTTCAGCTAATTTAGCTCTACAAAAGTCTCCATAGGGTCGAAATTGTCAGATGTTTTTTTGCTTATTTAGAATGAAAACTATTGCAGATAGAGAAAAGCTTTTTCTTTCTTAAACATTCAGCTCATTTAGCTATACAAAAGTCTTCATAGGGTTGACATCAATACCAGGTGAGCGAGTCAGGCTCCTGGAAGCCTCTTGTTACCTAATTCCTGATCTCAAAATATTCAGGAAAATATTCGCCCTGCAAATAATTTCTTCCTTAAACATGTTAAACAAAGACTATATATAATCAGAAGAAACACAAATTTATTCCCCATGCTTTACATTTATAAAAACATGAAAATATCATTGTTTACAGTATATACATGTATATTTTTATTCAATTCAGGTACTTTATATATGTAAGTTTTGAAGTTTTAATCACTTCAGCAGTTCAGCGCAATATATGTCTAAAATATAATAAGGAGTCTAAGTTTTATAACAAAATATCATGGAGAAGAATGTTCTGAAAAGACTATTTTATTATGACATTAATTTATGTGAATATTTGTATTATAGGTGTAATATTAGGCAAGCAGAAGAATATTCATTCAAAGAAGAGGTAATGGTTTTTTGTGGTTTTTCTGAATTGCCGTTTAATTGTGGGCTGTGTCGCGTACACTAATTCCACATCTCTTTATTTTCTATTTATATAATATTGGAATGTTAGAAATAACATCATGCTTTTAGAAATGGGATCAATCTCAAGATATACAATTGAATCATGAAGAACAACAAAATAACATTTAAAAAAAATATTTTTACATAGGATGAATCTAGGTGCTTAGGAAGGCAAATCAAAACAAAGTTGTTTAATATTACATTAG
The DNA here is from genome assembly GCA_963971305.1 of Arcuatula senhousia. Taxonomy (NCBI): domain Eukaryota; kingdom Metazoa; phylum Mollusca; class Bivalvia; order Mytilida; family Mytilidae; genus Arcuatula; species Arcuatula senhousia. Next base: position 54,451,292 of record OZ020308.1, on the reverse strand, counting down.
ATACACTTGAAAAATTGTAAAGTTTTCAGAAAAATTGGTGAAATGTTGATATCCTTGATTATTTCAAATACTGTGGATTTATATATTTATGTGGGTACCAATTTATGTGTTCTGATGAAAACTGCTTAGTTAGTCTTAAAGTTATGGTTCTTAGGTCTGCAGCATACAGATCAATGTTAAATTTTGGTGGGTCCGGGCCACCCAGGAAAATTGATACCCTACCAATGATAATGAAACCACAATGAAACCACAGTACTGATTTTCTGTGGATAAACAACGGCTCTATTGTTATATGAGGGACATGAAAACATCATTTTCCTGCTTACAGGTATTTTTATATGTCCATCGGAATTTTTTTTCTTCAAAAATTAAATTCCTTTTTGATGAAATTAATTTGACATGTTTTCTGTACTTTGATTTTCAGAAAGCGTGGGTACAAATACGAGACTTAAGTTTACGGATATTAGGAGCATGTGTTATCTTAGGACAAGAATGTTCGGGTGATATAAACAATAAAAACGGTGTCAACCACGAGAAAGTGCGGCCAATGAACGAAGTGTTAGAGGATTTATTTAAGCAATATAAAGAACATTTATCAAATATTCAGGAGTTCACAAAACCATATGAGGTAGGGTAAATGTAAAGATGGATACCAAGAACAAAAGTGTAAGAAATAGATGTATAAACCCTAAATAGGAAACAGGAATTTGTACTTAGCATAGCATTCATGAAAATAATCATCTTTAGAGCTTGCAATATAAAGGTATTGAAATGACACAATTAGCGACTGGGATGATCTATTACGATGTCCATAAACAAAAGAGAATCAAGATGACATACCAGAGAAATTGAAAATCACAATGGTTCTGACTTGGTTCAAGAATTTCATCAGAAATGATGGGTTAAACCAGGTTTTATAGTGCCAAATCTCCCTCTTCCATTGTGATCAACCAGTAATTGAAAGCTTTTAACACAGATTAGTGTTTGCTGCCCACAGTGGGACCTTGATTAAAACAACTGAATTGATATAAGAACAGAGCTTAGAAAAATTAAGTATTTAAGGAGAATCACTAATTTTCAATTTCATTAGATATTTACAGTAAGGGCATTAAAAGACTTAGGGAAAGCAATACCCAGTACACGTTAAAAACCTCTTTGTACAGTTTGATAAGAGTTGGCTCAACCAGCATGACCAGGGCTGCTACAAAGGCCACACTTGCAATCTGCTAGCTGGAGAGGGATTCACATAAGCATAAGCTTGTTTCCCAATCCAGGATAAATAAATTTATTTTAACTAAAAGACTGGAAACATATTTTCTGCAGTACTGGGACCTTGGATATATAAAAAGAAATCAGTTTTACCATATTCATCATATGAGCTTCTGATAATACTATACTTTTATTACAGTATCCAAGCCAAGGACCTTATCCAACCCGCTTGTCTCCCTACTTAAGTGATGGTCACAGTCAAGTCTTCACACAGATGGTAGAAAATGTAGTCTATGTTTACAAACTGCAGGAGGATGGATTAGGTAATTGAATAGTTCAGCAAAATTCATATTTAGTAATTCACCTCGTTAATATATATGAGCATGCAAAGAAAAAAAAAACCTAGATACACTACTGTCATGTTTTGTTATAATGATGGCATTTGATAACCGAACTAAGTAAGGCCAATATAAAAATTATTCTAAATTTTCATCCCCGCCTGCCTTGATTTTTTTCAGCCCCTTCAAAAAAAATTATTTTGATTTTTTGGCAAAATATGGTAATTATTGGTCAATTTCTTATAAAATGGCAGCATATTTCATCACATTGGATAAAAAATAAAATATGTCCGCCGGCCAATATTTTCAAGAAATTTGGATGAGAATCTAGGAATTATTTTTTCATGGCCGAAAGGGCAATACTTACTTTCTTACATACATGTATATCCTCTTCAAATAGACATGATAAGATGTGGAATAAGTGTATGCAGCACAACCTACAAAAACAAACTGTAGTTAAAATTTTGTCCTTGACTTTCCATGTTATACCCCACTCATAAGAGAGGGGCTTTATTGAAACCACTTTGTCCATTTGTTAATTTTGACTATGTAATATACATGTATATCTCTGCTTTACTATAGGGCTTGATTCTGTATCTTTAATTTTCCAAAAAATATATGTTGTTCTATATTTGAGTTATCTTCATGTGTGTTTCTCAAAGAAAAAGAAAAAAAGCATCTCAGCACTGCTGCACAACCTAAGTCTCACCTTCCGCAACTTTTGTAGCAGGTGAGACAAAAATAACCATGCACAAAATTGATATACCTGTAGAAAATAAGATACCTATTAGTGTCACCAGGCTTGTGAATAAAAGTCCTGAAATTCTTCAAGATTTAACAGTCTAATGCTAGCGAACAACTCTAGTGTTTAACTGTGCACAATTGTCTCTCTCTTTAGTGAAAATAAGGCAGCATAAAATTTGGCTTTCTGATCATCCAGCTCAGTCTTATTCATTTATCTTACTAGAAACCTGCAATTTTATGCAAAAAAAGTTTAATATTGAAATTTTCATTGCAGATTTTTTTAAGCTACATGTAAGATAAAACTATGTTTTAAATTTCATAGATAGAAGTAATGATCTCTATTTACTTATTTGAAAGTAGCAAAGGGCATTCAAGTGTTAAAAGTCCAAAACAAACAGCATCAGCACAACTATTGTCTGGAGAAGTTACTGCATAATGATGCTATACTATAATCATTAGATTATTATACCCCACGCAACGAAGTTGCAAAGGGTATAATGTTTTTGACTGGTCTGTCCGTCCGTCCGTCGGTCCGTCAGTCCGTCTGTCCATGATCAAAATTTTCGTAACAGATATCTCAGCTATTATTAATCGTAGGCTTTTGATATTTGGTATGAAGCTTCAGGTGGGGGTCCCATATGGTGGGATACGTTTTCAGGTCTGTCAATCATCTAGCTGTTTAACGAGTTGGCTTAGACTTTTTTTACTAAATTTTCAGGGTTGAAAATTTTTGTAACAAATTTCTCAGCAACTATTAATTGTAGGTATTTTATATTTGGTATTTAGCTTCAGGTAGGTGTCCCATATGGTGGGATTCGTTTTCTGGTCTGTTGATTATCTACTTCCTGTTTAAATAGCCGACTTTGACTTTTCACTAAAATTTCAGGGTTAAAATTTTCGTAACAGATTTCTCAGGAACTCTTAATCGTAGGTATTTGATATTTGGTATTTAGCTTCAGGTAGGTGTCCCATATGGTGGGATTCGTTTTCAGGTCTGTCGATCATCTACTTCCTGTTTAAATAGTCGACTTTAACTTTTTTCACTAAATTTTCAGGTTTGAAAATTTAAGATTTCTCAGCATCTATTGATCGTAGGTATTTGATATTTGGTATTTAGCTTCAGGTAGGAGTCCAATATGGTGGGATTCTTTATTAGGTCTGTCGATTTTCTACTTCCTGTTTTTCACAAGCCTACTTAGACTTTTTTCACAAAATTTTCAGGGTTAAAAATTTTTGTGACAGATTTCTCAGCAACTATTAATCATAGACTTTTGATATTTTGTATGTGGCTTTAGAGAGGGATCCCATATGGTGGGATACATTTTCAGCTCTGTCACTCATTCATTTCCTGTTTAATGAGCCGTCTTGGAAAGACAACAACTAAGACTTTTTTATTCCTAACTTGAAATAGATAATCTCTGTCCATAATGTGGACACGTGGGGTATGTGAGCGTGCTCACTAAGGTTCTTTCATTAACTGTGTAGCATATTAACAGCTACATGGGTTTTTGCGAGTGGGACATATTTGTTTTTCCATGAGCCTATTATGCATTATTTTCTTTTGTAGTATTTACAACTTCCACTTCATTTCTTGTAGAAAGCCTATTAACAAAGATAATCTTTTGTAGTGTTTTTAACTTTACACTTCATTTCTTGTAGAAAGTAGACAAGAAGATCGAGAAGAAAATTTGAAATCCTGTGTTCCTAACTTGTTAGAAGGTAACTTATTATATTTTCTACAAAAAAATTTTAAGGCACAAATATTGGACATGTGTGTCCTGTGTTATACTGCTTTGAAAAAAATCCACTGCTGTTTTCTAGCAGACTTTTATGTTACAGTCTTTTGATATTTGGTATGTTATTTCATAAGGTAGACTTTATGGTGTAAAGTGACCATGTTAGTAATGCATTTTTTGCTAATTTTATGTCAATATATTTGAAACATAGGACCATTTAAGTATGAATTAAATGCCTTGTTTGATGTAAGACCATACAAAATTATTTTTTAACTTCTAAGGTCATTTTTTTTGCCAAAACAGATGAGGGAGGCTTCTACCAAAAAGTAAATGAGGCAACTTTTTACATTGTAAACACTAAAAAAATCACGAGGGAGGTAATGTATTGATTTTATTTTATGAAAAAGCATTAAAAAGGGACAATGAACAAATGTGACAGGGGCCTGAGAAGTTAATTTTATTTGGCCTAATGTTACTGTCATTTATACCCTGTTTTATAGGTCTTCTGATAAAGCACAGATGTAGCCTGATACAGTCAACTAATGATAGGAAATCTGTCAATCCTCAAGTCTTAGAAAACCTGGTCTTCTTAGCAGAGGTAGGTCCTGTTTGATATATGCGTTTGTAGTAGTGAATGAGTCGTAAAAATATATATACTTGATAGGTTCACAATGACTCATAGATTCATTATTCACTGACAATTTTCAATACATATAATAGCAATGTAAAGGATTTATGAACACCTCCACATCTCAAGAACTATAAGTAATAGGTTGATGAAACTTGGTATGCATAGGCCTCAATAGTAGCTAAGCACAATTGCATCCCCATCTTTTGATGTTGACCTTGTTTTTCCGGTTGAGTGACTTTGATAGCTTTGAGGAATAACAGTGTATTTCGATGGTGCGGGCAGGTGAGACATACTTTAATGCTTACTCTTGTTTAATGAACTTTCCATTCCATCATTAATTAAATGTTGACTATACTATCTTATTTCAGACTTTATCACATGTAGTCATATTAACTGGTGTGTGCCATTGAATATTAAAACCATTGAAAATCTATTTCAGACTTTATCACATGTAGTCATATTAACTGGGGTGTGCCATAGAATATTAAAACCATTGAAATCTATTTCAGACTTTATCACATGTAGTCATATTAACTGGTGTGTGCCATAGAATATTAAAACCATTGAAATCTATTGCAGACTTTATCACATGTAGTCATATTAACTGAGGTGTACCATAGAATATTAAAACCATTGATATCTATTTCAGACGTTATCACATGTAGTCATATTAACTGGGGTGTGCCATAGAATATTAAAACCATTGATATCTATTTCAGACTTTATCACATGTAGTCATATTAACTGGTGTGTGCCATAGAATATTAAAACCATTGATATCTATTTCAGACGTTATCACATGTAGTCATATTAACTGGGGTGTGCCATAGAATATTAAAACCATTGATATCTATTTCAGACGTTATCACATGTAGTCATATTAACTGGGGTGTGCCATAGAATATTAAAACCATTGATATCTATTTCAGACTTTATCACATGTAGTCATATTAACTGAGGTGTACCATAGAATATTAAAACCATTGATATCTATTTCAGACGTTATCACATGTAGTCATATTAACTGGGGTGTGCCATAGAATATTAAAACCATTGATATCTATTTCAGACGTTATCACATGTAGTCATATTAAATGAGGTGTACCATAGAATATTAAAACCATTGATATCTATTTCAGACGTTATCACATGTAGTCATATTAACTGGGGTGTGCCATAGAATATTAAAACCATTGATATCTATTTCAGACTTTATCACATGTAGTCATATTAACTGGGGTGTGCCATAGAATATTAAAACCATTGATATCTATTTCAGACTTTATCACATGTAGTCATATTAACTGGGGTGTGCCATAGAATATTAAAACCATTGATATCTATTTCAGACGTTATCACATGTAGTCATTCTAACTGGGGTGTGCCATAGAATATTAAAACCATTGAAATCTACATTCAGTAAAAAGAGTAAAAAGAAGAAGGATGGAACTAATCAATCCATTGTAAGTTTGTGTATATCTTATGTATTTAGAAAATAAAGTTTATAAATTTCCCTTTGTTTTGTGTAAGCTTTTATTATAATTAAGAAGAACAACAAAATTCAAGACACCTTTTCTAAGTGCAAATACTTTTTAGTTGAAATAATCATAATAAAGCGAGATATTAATGGTAAATTTGTAATGTAGAACTTTAATAAAACTTTGTACACCTATACACATCATGGCATGGATTTAACTGCAAAAAAGAGCAGATTATAAATTCAGAATGTAATTTACTTAAAATCGTTGTTAATTGAGAACTTTTTCTATTTTAGCCTTCAACATTTGAAAACTACAACCAACATTTGACTTCTGTAGAAAAAATAGCAAAAGATCTTCACCAGGCTGTTCTAGATATTGACCCTGTATTTCTTTCAATCGATCTCTCAAACCTAAGTTTATCAGAACCATTGACAGTAGATGAGGTAAGATGTCCTAGATATTGACCCTGTATTTCTCGATCCATATAACAAGATTTAGGTTGTACATTAGTAAATGAAATAATGTCCAGATATTTCGAGGAAGCAAATAGGTACCTTTGGGTCATGTTAAAGACCCCTTTGTGGGCCCCAAAGTAGTGCACCACATAGGCATAAGGACATGGTAGGGTATGGGCCATATTTGGCCCCCTAGTTTATGAAAAATAAATCTTAAGTAGTTTATGGAAAGATACTATCTATATCTACGTGAGTATCAGACAAGTCCAGTAGGAAGAGTCTGGTATGAGACTTAATGTAGATAGTATCAAAAAGTAAAGTATGCAACATTCTTTTTATCTGTAATTAAAAACACACACATTGAACAAGTTTTATAATCTTTGATTTTTAATGTAGAACCCATGTTTCTATAGAAGTTTTCTTATTTGTATTTTACAGGATGACTTAACCATAGAAAAGGACATGTGGAAGAAAGTAGAGAAGAGCTACCAAGTCTCAGCCTGGGAAGTCACTGAGTTCTTACACAACAAAATGCAGTATTTAAATGACCTCAAATTGTGATATTATTTATTGTTTTAGGACTGTATATACACTTTATTTATATGGCTTGGTGCAGAGACGTGTTATGTCGAGTGAGTTGGTGTTGCACGGGCGTAACACTCGAATGTCACATGAGAGTTTTGATAATGAAGGGTGTATATACACTTAATTTATATGGCTTGGTGCAGAGACATGTTATGTCGAGTGAGTTGGTGTTGCACGGGCGTAACACTCGAATGTCACATGAGAGTTTTGATAATGAAGGGTGTATATACACTTAATTTATATGGCTTGGTGCAGAGACGTGTTATGTCGACTGAGTTGGTGTTGCACAGGCATAAAACTCGAATGTCACATGAGGGTTTTGACAATGAAGGGTGTATATACACTTAATTTATATGGCTTGGTGCAGAGACGTGTTAAGTCGAATGTCACAGGAAAGTTTCTATAGTGAAGGGTGTAAAGGAGTATGTTCGGAAAGGGCCAAAAACGGCCCTAAATTTCAAATTCGAGACTGCTACAAAATAATGCTGCTAGAATGGTCATAAGACTCGATACTTTATAAAATGTCATAAATTGTGCATGAATTCTTTACTCTTGTGAACAACAGAGACCTTAAAAGTTAGTCAATTTCTGTAAAAATCGCTATTTTTGACATATTTAGCCTCTTTTTCTGTAAAAAATGATGAATATAATGTTGGCCGCATATTCTGACCAAAATTATTTTTTGGTTAAAATACTCGCTTCTAAGGAATAAATTAATTAACAAAAATCTATGTTGGTCAGAGCATGCGGCCACTTTTGATTTTGGCACAATAGTGGTGAAAAGGGGTGAAAAATCGACAAAAATGAAGATTTTCTGAATTTTTCTTATATTGAAGGTGTCATCGAAGGAAACAGCACAATTTTATTATTAGAAAACTATTATATTTGTTAAATATAGGTATTCTGTGGGTTATTTCCAAAGCATTCATTTAGATTTCTTAAACATGAAAAATCAGCCCAATTACAGGGCCAATTATGGGCCTTTGTGAACATACTCCTTCACTTAATGTATATGGCTTGGTGTAGAGAGGTGTTTTTGCAGGAAAGTTCTGATAGTGAAGGGTGTATATACACTTTATTTTCATGGCTTACATGAAGACAGTGTGCAGAAGAATGTTAGATTTTACTTGTGTCACAGGAATGTGCTGTTAGTGATCGTTTTTTTAAGCTGAGTGAGAGGTTTTCATTTCCAGTTACATGTATAATCTTGTTTGTCATACTGTGTGAAGCTATAGGTTTTTTGTCTAGCCTGCGAAGCGGAGTTAGACATAGGTGTTACTTTACCGTCCGCAGCACTGTAAACTTTTATGTTGAGGTTTTGCAAGCACCTCTGTATATCAAGAACTATATAAGTTCTAGGTTGATGAAACTTGGTATGCATATTCCCCAGTAGTAGCTCAGCACAGTTGCACCCCATCTTTTGAACTTGACCTTGATTTCCTGATTGAATGACTTCGACAATTTTCAATACATATAATAGCAATGTTTAAGTTTTATGAGCATCTACATATCTCAAGAACTGTAAGTCCTAGGTTAATGAAAATTAGTATGCATATATCCCAGAAGCAGCTTTGCATCCCCATCTTTTTAACTTGACTTTCCAGTTGAGTGACTTTGACAATTTTCAATACATATAATAGCAATGTTAAGGTTTTGCGTGCACATCTCTATCTCAAGAACTGTGAGTCCTAGGTTGGTGAAAGTTGGTATGCATATGCCTGAAATTAGCTTTGATTGTGTTTGAGGAAAACAAGGTATTCAGATGGTGCTGGCAGGCAAGATGTACTTTATTGTTAACTCTTGTTACACCTGTGACATAAGATGCGTATGATAAACCCTTGCATACAAAGTTTGGTGGATGGTTATATTGGATTCTCCCTGTCTGTCCATCTGTCCGCATATCTATAAAGGGCAACTTGTAAACTGCTTAATTACCATTTACCTGAAGAGTATTCTAAAGTTTTTTCAATATGAACTGGGAGGGGGTATTCCTTTGTGAACTTGTTCACAGTTTTTCTTGCTTGGCTGACTTGACACCTGTAGTCCTAAGCAGTACATGTGTTTGTTGTTTGACCTTCCAAGTGAAATGTCAGTTACTATTTTAAATCTGTCTGCACAACCTACCGTATGGAATTGAACATGTCCTTGTTGTGTGTTGAGAAGCTCATATTATCATCCCCCAAGCTCCATGATCATACATACAATCAAGAAACCTCCATGTTTTTGAGACACATTTGTATTTTATTTTTGGCTCACATCTGAGCTATTGCCATCACTTCCCCTTTTTCTCCCTTAAATCTGCTGAACAGTATTTGATTGAATTTGGTATGATTGATCCTTAGGGTGTTCTGCACAAAAGTTGAGTCCATCTAAAAAAGCATGGCCACCATTTCTAAAAATGGACCAAGCGGACTACTGTTTTTGGCTTGTAAATAAAAAATAATGAAAGATAGAGAAAATCTCATGGAACATACCTTTTCAGCATCAAAAACTTTACAATAGTCTCTATTGGGCTGTCAGATGACTCTTTAAAGGAGTTATGGCCATTTAAAGGTAAAAAATGATGGGTTTTTGGCCTAAAGTATGAAAATTATTGCAAAAAGAAAAAAAACTGTTGCTTGATTAGACCTTCAGCTCATTGTGATCTACCAAAATCTCGATCTGGATGAATTTATCAGATGGTCTCTTATACAGCTAGTAACTAATAGAAGATACGTTCAGGATCTGGGAGCCTCCTGTTTATTTAAGTGCTTCTTGAAATATCTAAATAGCATAATAGAACTATTTGTATGGACACATGTGTATGCTTGTTATGACTTAATTCCCGAAGACTTTGATTGCTTAAAGTCTGTCATCTGATTGTTTGGTTGGGGGATATGTCTTTAAAAAGCCAAAGAGCCTAAAGTTATTTTGAATAAGACTCTTACTCCTGTTCATTTATGCATTATGTCAATATTTTTTGTTAAATTCTTTTGCAACATACTTTAAAACCAACCTCTAAAATGAAACCAGGATAGATTTATTTTTAACTTAAGCTATCAAGTTGAATCATATATATTTGTCTTAAAATATCATAAGTAAAATTTATCATAACCATATTAGTGATTCCAAATATCTTAAGTTTTACAGAATTAAACCAAACTTATTTACATTAACATCATTTTAAAAACATCTAATATATATTTATTACAGCTCAAATGTCTCTACTATCAGCATTGTCTATTGCCTACAACAATAATGAAAAAGCCCAGTTGCATCATCTTCATTTTTCATCATCTCAATCATTTAGATAGTTTAACTTGAGGAGGATTTTACAACTCACTCCCAATATATGTTTCTTATTACCAGGGTTCCCACGCCATCCTTGAATTCAATGAAACCTGGAAAAGTCCTTGAATTTCATTTCAATGCTCACAGGGGGTCCAATGTAATTGGCAAGTGCGCAGCATAATTTGGTAAGTGACTATAAAGATGGCGGAAAAACCTCGCTTCGATCGACAACGGTCAGTTTTCTCTTCGTGTTTACAAAAGTTATACACATCTTATGAATAAAACCATGTTGCCTTTCGGCAATTATGAGTTATGAGAAATAGTACATAACAAAAATTTAATGCTTGATTTGCTTATCAAAAAGCTATTTGAAGAAAAACCGGCCACTTGACAGCAATTTTTTTGTCATGCCGAAAAAAAACAGGCTTTGTTTCAGGTGCTCTGATCACAAACGTTAGGTTTTATAGTGTTTTGTGGTTCGTCAACAAGCATGGATATTCCCAAATATTTGTTTCTGTAAAAGAAACATGTATTTGTTGACATATTTACAATTATTTAATTGTTTGGTAAGTGCAAGTTAGTGTACAAAAAAAATTGGTAATGTATATCATTACAGTGAAAAAACTTTTGAAAGCACTTCTTTTAAATTCTTTGCATTATATTTCTTTTGTTATCGATTTTTTTTTTTTTGGGGGGGGGGAGGGGGGTATTCTAATCTTGATGTGTCCGATTGCTTTCTTATTAAGAATAATAAGACTCCTTGCCTTGATAATATTAGTAATGAGATGCTCCAGGCATCACAATCCTATATTAACCCAAGTCTGTTGAAGCTGTTCAATGCTGTCTTTAGGTCAGGTCAGTACCCGGAACAATGGTCCAAAAGTTATATATGTCCAATTTATAAAAGTGAAAATCCACTAAAGCCAGAAAACTATAGAGGTATAGCTATTAATAATAGTATTGGGAAACTCTTTAATATAATACTTTGTAATCGCTTTGACAAATTTGTGTAAGATAATAAAGTAATACATGAAAGTCAAATTGGCTTTAAAAAAAAATCTGGTACCACAGATCACATATTTGTGTTGAAATGTATAATTGATAAATATCTAAAACAAGGGAATAAAAGATTATATGCTTGCTTCGTGGATTTTCGCAAGGCATTTGATAGAGTTATCCATGTTGGAATTATGTTCAAACTTCTTGAAAGAAATGTAAGTGGTTATTTTTATAGAAAACTAAAAAATATGTACTTAAATGATACTTTATGCATCAAAGTGGGCAACAAAATGACAATTTTTTTCACAGCCAAGGTTGGTGTACGACAGGGCGACGTACCTAGCCCTAACTTCAAATTTTTCATAAATGATTTACCACAAAAATTGTTAGATCAGTCAGAATCAGTTACATTATATAACAGGAAAATCCCTTGCTTGCTGTAGGCAGACGACTTAGTCTTGATGGCCGATTCTAAAAGATGTGACTGTCTACAAAATAAACTCGATATTTTGCAGGAGTATTGTAAAACATGGTGTCTAGATATAAATATTAACAAAACCAAAGTTGTCGTATTTAATAACTCTGGTAAATTATTAAATGAAGAATTTCTAATTGGCATTTAAAAGATTGAATGTGTAAAAAGCTATAAATATCTTGGTATAGTGTCGACAAAACTTGCCGTTTTACAGAAGCTAAGTCTAAGTTATATGAAAAGGCATTAAAAGCCAGTTTTAAACTATATAGAGACATGAAGGTGGTATCTCCATCAATTAAGGTTCTCCTTCACATTTTTTATCATACTATAAAACCCATTTGTTTATATGGGTGCGAGAATGGGGGATTACAAACGTAACATCAAAAAGAAAGCAATTGAATTTGTATGAAATATACAAAGATTGGGAACAAGAAAAGCTTAACATGAAATTTTGTAAGTTTCTGTCAGGGGTCTCTAAACAGACTACAAATTTAGCAGTTCTATCAGAACTAGGGAGATTCCCATTGTATTGTGACATTATAGTCCAAATGTTTATGTACTGGCATCGGTATCACGGCTAATGCCATTTTCCTTGGTCAAAGCTGAACTATATTATTAAAAGAGCACCTTCTTTGCTTCAAACATATTTCGTAAGTGATACTTTCAAACTCTTTTTAAATACAAAAAGCTCAAAAAATTAGTTACATTTAATTCGTATAGGTTTTCACATTGTGATTGATCATAAACTTATTTGTATTAGTATGCCTTTTAAAATAAAACTTAGAGTGTTAATTTTACACAAGACCATACTCATCATAGCAAGGTAACCGAATTGGCAATGTGAAATTAACATAACTGGAAAATATGTACATGTTCACGTACTTTGTCGGAAAAATCAATGTTATTTGATTCAGCCTGCTAAACAGATTCATGTAGTAGAATAGAAATGAATCGGAAAAAAACATCTATCTCATTAAAACGTTAACGCAATGAATAAAGATGTTTGCACTGTGATAATATTCATTACCAATTTTGTTTAGTACACCGACTTGCACTTACCAAAAAATAAAATAATTGTAAATATGTCAACAAATACATGTTTCTTTTACAGAAACAAATATTTGGGAATATCCATGATTGTTGACGAACCACAAAACACCATAAAACCTAACGTTTGTGATCAGAGTACCTGAAACAAAGCCTGTTTTTTTCGGCATGACAAAAAAATTGCTGTCAAGTGGCCGGTTTTTCTTCAATAGCTTTTTGATAAGCAAATCAAGCATTAAATTTTTGTTATGTAGTATTTCTCATAACTCATAATTGCCGAAAGGCAATATGGTTTTATTCATAAGATGTGTATAACTTTTGTAAACACGAAAAGAAAACTGACCGTTGTCGATCGAAGCGAGGTTTTTCCGCCATCTTTATAGTCGCTTACCAAATTATGCTGCGCACTTACCAATTACATTGGACCCCCTGGCTCAGAAAGCTGGAAAAATCCTTGAATTTTATTAAATATCCTTGAAAAACCCTGGAATTTTGTAATATGCAGATTTGTTGACCGTTTGATAAAAAAGGCCGAAAAATATTGGATTTTTTAAATTTTTGCGGACTATTTTAATCCTTGAAAATGACCTAAATACCTTTAAAAAGACCTGGAAAAACCCTTGAATTTTGTGTACAAAAATAGTGGGAACCCTATATTACACATTTTATGAGAAAAATATTGGTTTTTTATCAGACATTTTATCTTAAATCTTTGGAATCACTGTCATGTCATGTCCTATTTTATGAACTTTCCCCATCCAGGTTTTATCAGTGTATATTTTACATATAATGTATTTATTGTTGCTTCTGTTGGTCAGTGTGAACAAATTATGTACAGTGTACATGTTTTATCTATTGTGTTAATTTTGTACATTGTTTTCATAATGGTCAAAAATAGAAATTCCTTAAAAAAGTCAATCCTAGTTATATTTCTGCCTACAAAAATTCACTATTTATTATGGTTATATAGTTATCACTTTGTCTGGGTTGTTGTCTCGCCTTCGAAGCGGAGTGAGACACAGGTGTTACTTTGACATATTAAAGTGTTACTTTACCAGGGGTGGCCATGTTAACTTTTTATGAGTGCCTCCATATCTCAAGAGCTATAAGTCTTAGATTGATGAAACTTGGTATGCATATGCCCTAGCAGTAGCTTAGCACAGTTGCGTCCCCATATTTTGACCTGGACCTTGATTTTCTGGTTGAGTGACTTTGACAGTTTTCAATACTTATAATAGCGATGTTATGGTTTTATGAGAACCTCAACTATAAGTTTTAGATTGATGAAACTTGGTTTGCATATGACCCAGTAGTAGCTTAGCACATATGCATCCCCATCTTTTGACTTTGACCTTAATTTTTCAATTGAGTAACTTTGACAATTTTCAATAGTTCAAATTTTATGAGCAGCTCCATATATCAAGAGCTATAGGTCTTAAGTTGATGAAACTAGGTATGCATATGCCCTAGTAGTAGCTGAGCACAGTTGCATTCCCATCTATTGACCTTGACCTTGATTTTCCAGTTGAATGACTTGATATTTTATTAAGGAATAACCAGGTATTTTGATGGTGCGGGCAGGTAAGACATACAGTATTAACTCTTGTTTAAAATTATTACCCAAAAACTGAAAAGGGTACACATTGTACAGATTGGTTGATAGATTGATTGATTGATTGTTGTTTCTTCTATGTCCTGTCAGTGTTAATAATAATCAGGACACTGGTTGTTTTTATGGAAGTATGACAGAAATTGTGAACAGTCATTAAGATTTGCATATCAAAATTTCATGGAAATACTTACACAATTTTGGAAAATCAAGATTTTGGGGGCTATTGTAACTCTTTTAGTATTTGTATTCTGTTTTGCCTGAAGTTAGTATATATAAAAGAATTTTTATGCCCCTGCGACTACATGTCCATCCGTCTGTACGTATTTCCATCAAGCTTTTCTCAGAAACTGTTAAGAGAATGATTTGAAACTTGGTAGGATGGTTCAGTATGACAAACTACGTCCTAAGCAATTTTCAGACATGTCGGACATCTACTTCCTGTTTGGGCCAGCGGGGGCATCTGTGTCCCATGGACACATTCCTTCTTTATTTCAGGTTAAGTGATTAACTGATTCACAATTCAGTCTGCAATTGATATACAAAGTTACATAGAGCCACAATCCGAATTGTGACCAAAATTCTTTTAAATTAAAAATTTATCTACTTTTGAGAGCCATGCATTTATTTCTATGCAGTTGGAACTTGTATAAATAAACATGACAATTTCTTCTGGATT
The DNA here is from genome assembly GCA_963971305.1 of Arcuatula senhousia. NCBI lineage: Eukaryota > Metazoa > Mollusca > Bivalvia > Mytilida > Mytilidae > Arcuatula > Arcuatula senhousia. The sequence continues at coordinate 54,436,034 of OZ020308.1, read as the reverse complement.
TTATTTCCTAAGCTTTTGTTCCAGTCTTGTTTATATATTTTTTTATTCAAAAGACGTTTTAATTAGGTGTTATTTACCACTTAAGAAATAAAACATATAGGTAATGGTAATGTAATTACAAAATAACCGGAATTAGTTGATCCATCTTAAGTGTTCCAAGAAGAAAAAAGACAAACTAGATGTAAAAATTATATTAATGAGAAGTGTGGAAAAGGGGTAGTTTGAAAACTGCAATACATACTGATAGCAGCGAACAGAATTAATTCAATGGAAAAGGCTTCTGCTTGCTTAAATGTCTCAATTAACTCTACACAAAACTCTATTTTAAAGTGTTAAAATATTGCTTGTTTTTGTGTGTGTGTGGTTTTTTTTTTTGGGGGGGGGGTGGTTCTTTTTGCCTCAGCGACGACATGTCAGGGGGGAGTAAGTTTTACTCATGCCCGTCCGTACGAATTTTCCGTCATGCAAGCTTTTCTCTTTCAAACCCGTCAGACTAATAATTTCTATTAGGGATGGACCGATATGAAAATTGATATGAGAATGATTTTAAACTAACACCGCCACATTTTTAATGTGCCTGTCATAAGCCAGGAATCTTTATCGAAGCTGATCGATGTATTTCGTCGAATTTATGTTGATTGTTTTTTGTAAAGAAGATGGTCTTTCAATTGCACTTAAGGGTTTGGCTTGAATCATATGTATACGTAGTTTATGGAGTTTACGTATCTCAATTGATTCGTTACTCCAGAGCGTGCGGGACTTACATCGATTTCCTTAGCAGAGCGACACGTCTGACGCAAAAATTGCTCACACAGTGTTATGTTGCTCCTCGGTTGCTGTCTTCACTCAAGACATTTTACGGAAGACATCATGCACTTATGGACAAATATGGGATTTCGATCTCTCAGATGAGTGCAGATGTTGGTTTGTCATAAGGGTGTTGTTTTGTCTTCCTTTACCGGATTTGACACGCTGAATGGAATATTGGCATCGCGACGGGTGTGCTATAGCAAGCAGGAACTGCTTACTCTTCCGGAGCACCGAGTTCACTCTTGTTTCGACTGGAGTTCGCGGTGTTGATTGATATTCAGTTATTTTGTGTTTCCATGTTGTTGTCTGTTTTTGTCCCGTTCTTGTTGGTGTTTACTGGTTTTGTCTCGGCCCTTTCGGACTTTTGACATTCGGATACCCCATTGGTACCTCTGCTTCTTTTATTTACAATCCAGGGCCAGTTGCAAAACAGCGAGCAGCGACCACTGGTCACATATTGAAGGCTGCTGGCTGTTTTACGTTTTGGATTTTTTAAATTGATTATATTGTAGGTTGTGTCGCGTACACATATTCCACATCTCATTATCTTCTATATATGGGGTTACTTTGACACTATCCGTCGTCTTGCGGCGTCCCAAAGAAAAAATCGTCACCTCTTCATATTTGGCATGTAGCTTCTTTCTATAGTAAAATAAGGTGTAAAGCGATTTATACCCGCAATTCATGTACTTCTTCTTAACTGAATATTTTTAGACGCAGGCGACATATGAGTCTTCTTCTAGGGGGGGCTAATTCATTCGTATTTATACGACTTTGTCACTGTAGTTAACATTTCCATAATACGAAAGGGATGTGGAGTAAATATGCATAACACAAAATCACATATACATGATGAACTTTGAACTAGGACAAAGTAAAGGAACAACGCAATTATTGCCGTGCTTCATCCTAGCACAGAGAATACAAGACTGGTTTAAGAGTGTATTTTATATTTTACCCTAATGCCAACGATATCAACACAATATCTGATATAAATAAGTACATAATTCCATATAATAAATTAACTAGTTCTCTGAAAGACTCAAGAATAGTGAGATTGGTCTATAAATAAGATGATAAGAAAGTTTGGTGATTGTGATAAAAATTGATATAGACATTAAAATGATATTTCTATGATTCAGATTGTTTAAAAATATATCATCTGTTGGACCACAATTAGAAATAGTTTAGTTTTCCCAAACCCTACCTTGGGCAAACAAACCTAATTTTTATTTTGACCTTTTAAAAAATAATCAAAATAAAATGGGGTTGGCTAAACCTTTTGCAATGAATTCAAATGAACCCAAAACTAATCGGAAGCTATTGGAATTTCTTACCTATTCATAGGTTGTGCAGAATTTGTACATATGCTTGCTCATGCTTATTGAGAACTATAAGCATGTGTTAAGGCAAAGATACAAACGGTTAACAAAAACGTGTTGAAATAAAAAATGTGGAAGTTTCCTTTAAACACCAATTTCTTTAACTAGACAATGAGATAAGTATCTATGACAATAAATATGTATCAGTTTCCTGTAACGGTCTCATTAGTGAATCTTGTTTTGCATTTGTCTTTTGAAGCTTATTTTTCCCGCCAATTTTTCTCATCGGTGTTCCGTCCGTTGGAAAGATCGGGAAATATCTCCCCGGCGACACCGGCGGTGGCGACTTCGTCAGTTTATATTCACCCATGAACCTCGGACTAGGCGATGTTATGTTATTTATTTCGTTATACTGTTGTTCCACACCTCCGATCCGCCCCTGTCGTATAGGTGACGTCCTGTTATTGCTTTGTAAAAGTTTGTCCGGTGATTTTATACCTTGTCTCTCCGGTGATTTAGAGGCAAGACGGTCGGCAAGACGACTAGGTGTTTGTGTTTGAGCTTGAGCTCTCTCCTGAGATCTGTCGGGTGATCTCCCCTGAGTAACTCTTTCTACAATTCTACTGAGATTTTGAGTTTGTATCTGATAATTCTTGTCAAACCTCTTGAATTTTTCAGCCTCGTTTTGTCGTACGCTGTATTGATCGTTTAACCTAGATTCTACAGACCTCGAACCAACCTTGGTTGATATTAGTTTTGAATTCCTATTGTCATGCTTATCCAATCCAACAGATTGTTTCGAATAAAACGGCTGGGTGTACACATTCCATCCTGATTTCGAATATTGCTTTTCCGGTGGAATTTTATTATTTGGCTGAGCGACGTTTTCTTGTCCGAGTTCATTTAACGGGCGAGACGTGCGAGCAAAATTTTCATAGTCGTTCGAAGCTATCAACTCCTTATCCCCCACGACCCTCTGAAACCATTTCTGGTGGTTATCAGACACCATAAACACTTGTGATTTTTTCGAATTATTAGAATTTGTCGATCGATCTGTATCGGTCTTATTCCCGTAAACATCGAGCACCGATCTTGGCGTCACGTCACTGACTCCGTAACTTGTATGTCCGTAACTTTCGATTGCCGTTTCCGATACAGTGCTACTTACGGAAATTGGCGAGTCACATCGTTCATCTTCGATGGGTCTCAAATCATTCATAGAAAACGACACTTTCTTGGTATTCTCACTAATTTTACTGCTAACTTTTGGTTGCAGTGATCTTGGCGTTCGGTTCGATAACGACGGAAGTTTAGATTTCCGCTCATAAATTTCATCTTCATCGTTAAAAATGTCGTTGTTATTCGTGTCGTATTTTTTGAGAATTTCACTAGAATCAACAGTGTGAATGTCCCTTTCATTCCTGAAGTTAAGGTCGGGCATTTTAGACACTCCAAGCGGACGTGTCCGTGTATTCCGACCATATGTCTCCTGTCCGATCAAGTATTCCGAGTTTGATATATTCGGAAGCTTTGAAATAGTCTGTCGGATCCGATCCCGTTCGGTTTCTATATCCCTCTGTTGCATTTTTCTCTTTTTAACACGAAACGGAACATGCGGTAATTGTTTCAATAACGATTTAACCACTCCACGGTTCCGGCTATGGTAACTCCAAACCTCTTGTCGCTTCCGAAGGTCATCATCTTTCGGATGGTCAATCAGACAAGTTCTTATTTCCGGCCATCTTTTCCCAGGAGTAGGTTCGCTTTCTGCCCGTACTCCATTAACGTGGAAGCCTGCTCCAATCAGGGGAAACCTGGACGGATTGACACTATTCATTGCGTGCAATTACATGTAGTTAGTATCCATTGTTTCTTTGTATCCAGTTATTATATTTCACGACAAAGATTTCAAATTATCAGTCACAAAAATCATTTTGTATCTTTATAAATTGCTAGTCATATGTTGTAAAAATTTAAATCCAACATAAGTAAGCTTTTGGATAATTATCATTCCGATATTTCTCTTTGTAAATAGTTTGAAGGTCTCTTAAAGGTTCGCATTAAGTGTTGAATGGTGCTTGTCAATGGTATAAAAGACTCCTGTTTGTTCACACAATGTTTCACGTTGTCTCAACCTTAAACTAAAACAAAAGATGATTTATATTAATATTTCATAATCATGATAATGGACCTTTCAAAACTAATTGAAAAAGGACATAAAATATTTATTCATGAATGATATAATCGGCATATTGTATAACGAATGCAACATGCAATCCTGGCATGTACGCCAGCTGTTTATGATTACATGTTTTTGTTTATTCTTTTTTATATCCCGCCACACGAAGTGGTGAGGTATAATGTTGTACCATCAGTTTCTTTCGGTGTCTGTCCGTCCGTCCCCCGAAGGTTTCCCGATGATAACTTAAATACGCGTCAAGGGATGTTTTGCATAGCTGTTGAGTGCAATAAAATACAGGTCAAGTTCAATTTTAAGGATGATCCGATTAACATTATTGAAGATTTGCCACTTTCTAAATTTTCCAAATTTGAAAATGATGATTCTTCCGTAAACGACTCTTTTCAGTGTGAGATGGCCAGGTTGAGATGCTACAGACCCTCTAAAATTCAAACTAACCACACGCACGATGAGCGCACGCACGATGAGCGCACGATGAATGCACGATGAGCGCACGATGAACGCACGATGAGCGCACGATGAGTGCACGATGAACGCACGATGAGTGCACGATGAGCGCACGATACACGTTCCACGCACGATGAGCGATGAGCGTTTAAACACTCACACGCACGATTGAATCGCTCAAATACACGATAAACCACTCAAATGAACGTTACACGATGAGCGATGAACGTTCAAACGCTCACACGCACGATGAGCGATGAACGTTGAATATTCATGCAAAGAAAGTAAAAACACGTTTTAGTTTTAGTTTTCAGATCCAGTAATTGTCAAATTTTTAATATAAAAAGATTCTTTCGTTTTTATTTTCATATATTTTTATTATAAGTACTAATAATGATATAAAATACCTTTTATTATTTTTTTTATATTTCATTTTATTTGTTTTAATTTCTAATCATTATATTTTTATGTTATTTCATTTTATTATTATTTTTAGAATCTATTTATTTATTTATCATTTCTGACTGACTGCTAGTTACTTATGGTTCCTATATACTATCAGAGAAATCTCCGCTACTTGCCTAATATAAACAAGTGGAACCAAAGCGAATACGGATCCAGCAATGTAATATGATACAGGTTAAACCTGATAAGCTCCCGCAGATAAAGTAACTTTCTTATATATATATGGTGCCTCATATCCATAATTTTGAAAAAGAACGGACCTGCAAACTGAACAAGGAAGTGAATTGCCTCGGACGCGGACCTCGAAGAACGCATCCGTAAACAAAGATTATTTGTACTTTCATTTTCGAATGCAAAGCCGGTTAGAGAGAAAATAACAAAAACAAATTTGTTTACTGAGGACAAAGTAAATATATTGCATTGGCTACTGGGAATGACATTTGTCTGCTGAATTTGTTTGGTTGATAATGCACCGCTTTTTTGGGGGTCTTGGTTTGCGTAAATTAGAATGACAGGTTCCCGCGCTTCTGTCATTTTGTTTTGATAGACGCGACCTCTAGTGGACGCCAATAATAAAAATATCCCTGATGTTCTAATTTTTTATTCAAATTCTTTACATTTAAAACATTTCATAGCTGGAAATACTTGAAATAATTTATATTAATACAATAACTATGTTTATCATTTTTTAAATTGAGAAATTCCAAAAAAGGAATTTAATTTTGCATTCAGTGTTATTGGGTGCAGATTTTTGACTAGCTTATACGTCTTCCGGTTGAAGGCATCATACTCAGTCTATTTAGCTCCCGCTAAGCGGGAGCTTATAATCATTAATAAATTTATCCTTTTGGTACATTTGTGCAACTTCTGATAAGACATCAGTATATCTCTCAACTTGTAATAATTACCAATATTCTAAATTTAAACCCAAATTTATTTCTTTTTCTCGAATAGATTTAAAGACCTGTACAGGTTACAACAAATTATTCTTATCTAGTAAAAGGACAAGGTACAGTAAGGCCCATATTTGGCCCCCTCTATAATTCAAAATTTCAAAATTGATATGGAAAAGATTTCTTATGCTATCTAGAAGTTCAAGTAAACGAACAAACTTGTTCTAATAATTTTTTAAGCCTAGCATCTGACATTTGTGAAAAATAGGATGTCAAAACAAAACAAATATGAAAGATTTCTGTCAAATTGGCTGAAAATGGACGAATTTTGCGTCATTTTTTCAATTTTTGGATGCCTCCGCCTTCTTGACCCAGACATTTTGTAAATTAACTTTAAAACTGACTTCAATTAAAGTCTAAATCAGTTAAGAAATCTATGGGTCACGTAGGCGGAGGCCTTTGAAAATAACAATGTGAGCTCTAAAAATCAGCATTTTTCTCGATTTTGTTGATTTTACTCTGTTTTAGGTCTCTATAAAATTAAAAACCGAAAAGATTATTGGGAATTGAAAGCATACTCATAAATTTGAACCATTTTACTCCATTTATAAAGTGCATTTTAATAATTTTCGCAAGATTTATTTTTTCATAAAATAGGGGGCCAAATATGGCTCTTACCGTACCATGTCCTTTAATCCAAATATGAAAATTTAATTTAAAAAAAAAGATAAAATATTTGAGTAAAATGCAGCGATCACTTTATAGAAATAAAGATACTTTATAATACAAAAATTGCCGTAATTGAGAGAGGAAGCCTTAGGTACAAAACAATAAAACGAGAGAACAAAACTTGCCAAAATTGCGATTCCCATTTAAAAATTTCCAGCCAAAATGAACATGTATAAAATATAACTTCATAAGAGTAGGAATTTAAAATTTTAAAACAGAGAATTATTCAAACGAAAATAACTCCTTGAAATATTGTCTTTATGCTCCATTTATCAAAAAGTCACCAATAATGTGGACCTTAATATCATTATTTTGGAACTATATACGTACAGTATATATGTTTTGTTTAAATTTGTTTTACATGTAATATGCTTTCAACTCTTAGTGGACTTATAATTTGCATTTGAAAACGATTATTAATTAACAAGGTCTTGATCATCACCTGTGGTTTTCTTCCTCTTAGAAACCCGCTGTGATCTTCCGCATTAAACATCCGTTATATATATGCGACCTGTATTTCGTTTATTGCGCGAGCCATTGTTGATTGTACACGACATGCAAATAATTAGTTCGGTAATTCGTCATGAAGGGAAACGTTTATCTTCATTAAAAAAAATGTGTATATTTGATTTGATAAAGAAAGACATTTGAAACTTAACGTTTTAAATAAAGTACATGGACTTGGTCTTCTTTCAGAAACCTGGGATTAGTTAGTTATCTTATTTCCAGCAGAAACCTATAAAGATATGCGTTTTTACACATGGGACATTGACAGACAGACACCAAAAAGTTGGCGATACATGTCACATAATAAACCAAGGACAGACAGACGGACACCAAGTGATTGAGTATAAGTATGTATTTTTTGTTTGTTCGTTTAAATGTCAGTTTTCTCGCGGTCTTTTTTTACAACCGGGACATTGACATACGGACACCAAGTGATGGACGGTACATGTAACATGGTAAACCAAGTACAGACTGACGAACACCAAATGAACGGCGAGATTTGACAGCGGTAAATCAAAGAGTTTTCTTAAACTGTCTACCAAAAAAAAAGATTAAATATCTCTACAAAACTTTCGGCTTGTGATATTTATTTTAATTAGAATGCTATTACTAACTTTGGTTACACTGTCATGACTGTGGAACATTATCTTTTATTGCTAAATGTATGTTTGAGGACGCCCAGGCTGTGTGGTATTTAGACGCACCGACATATAAATGCTTATGCTTTTCCTTTAAAGTGTAATTTATGATTGTCCAATGTCCTGCTTAAGTAAAACGTGGCTACGTCGTCATTACATAATTTAAATGTATTAATATAGTTGGAAGCGAAAACTTAAACATTGAAATAAATGTATTATTGGTAAAGAAAACGCACTCTATACTCAAATAACACCTATTTCAAACTTTAGCATTATAAGATTGGAAGACGCCGACCGAGTTACGTGAATTGGAGTATATGATGAACGAAAGAACTTAATTGAATGTAAAATACTCAACGAGGATGGATGAAAATTACATGCGCAACATGTGTTCGCTTAAACTGTTTGCATGTACATGTAGATTTTGCCCAGGCATACTTATGTTTAAAGTTTAAATTTGCATATATCAACAGGTATCAACCTCAAAACAGAGGTAACATGTACCAGTAAAATAACATCTGGGCCCGTGTCAATGAAACTATCCTAACACATATCCTAAGACATTGTTTAGCAGTTACTTTAGGGTGGTCTTAGAACTATCTAAAGATATTGAGTAGGATGTATATCGAAGCTATCCTAGGACATTCCTATATATCGTTGTCTAAGGACAGTCTTAAAATAACTGAAATACAATTCAAATCTAAACAATTTTCATTAACAATATCATGGCATATCAAAATGCATGATATGCTCCTACATTTATAAAACAATGTGTGAACAATTCATTAAATCTTATTTTCTTTATTAGTTAGTTTGTTGGTTTTTTTCTTTGTTTTTATAAATGAAATGTAAATAACGTAAACAACCAAAGTTACAAACTTTGATACTAAAGTTTATACATACATAAAAAAAAAGAAATTCGGTATTTGAAATGAATATAAACAAATTCTCTTCGCAAAACTCGATTGCTTATAAAAAATTAGCACGCGCGTTTTTACTTTGAAGGTAGTCTAAAATTTGTTTTAAAATCCGGCACCAACACTTTTCTGACTTTGTCAAAAAACATTTTCAAAAATATCCAAAAATTGAACTTCTTCCTACATCGGGAATAGAGTGAGTTACTTTGGGTCATAATCTCTTCCAAAAACCCGATTGCTAAAGAAGCAGAATGTATTTGAATCAAAACATTGGAAGGTAAAATAGAAAATTAGTGAAAAAAAGAACTCAAAACTAGAGCGCCTCTTGTAAGTCTTGTAAAGACTAAACGCGAGTCGGGTGTTATAAAATTTGTTGCCTGAAATTTTGGTGTACTTTTTATATATTTAAACAATGACCCGAAAGGAGTATCAAACACTTACAGACACAGAAATTCAATCTATTTTTTCTATCAGATGTTAAAAGTAGAAGGGTGTTTTCTTTTCTTTGCTTTCCAGCAACGCAACTCATAGTGCAAAAAAGAAAGCATGGAAAAGTTGTGCCAAAAAAGACCACAAAACATCCGTACATTCAAGATTATCACAAAAATGGACCAATATTATGAGTGATATAAAGCTTAAAACGTTAAAGCTATCATGATTTTTAACCATACCAGTCTAAGAAATAAACTCTTTCTCTGAATACCCTATTCTGTCTGATGTAATTCGCTCGTCATCTAAAATAATTATCCACAAGAGCCATAATTATTGTTTATTTCCTACTTTCAATACGCTAGGATAGTCCTAATTGATTAGGATGCTATTAAGTCAACTAAATTGTTATCTCAAATTTTGGTCACATTTTAGGACCCTTTTTAAATTAGGACCCTTTCGTTGACCCGTCCTAAGACTAATCCATATCTAAAGACGGTCCAAAGACATGTCTCAATCCTAAGATAGCTTCGTTGACACGGCCCCTGATTATACAAGTGGTGTTAAATTGTTTTATGTTTTGATAAGAAAGTGATGGATTATGATCATGTAATTAATGGCCTTATTTTATTTTTGAAGCGGTCAAGTGGAGGGGGCACGTGCCCCCCTCTGGATCCGCCACTGCAAGTTGTCGTCATGTATTTTCCGTTCATGAGAATGATTTTATATGGTGTTCAGCGTGAGCGTGCAACTGAACACTTCTTCTTATTTGGGGATTTACGCGGGGCAAGTGTGAGCCATGAGCAAATTCCTTCTTTGTTTACGTACTTCTCTTACAGACGAATCGACCTTTTCTTTGTTTTTTAAGAAAATTTAACTAGACTGATGCTGCGTGTCAAGAAAAACTGATAACAGAGATAACAAGAAAAGATATGGGTATAAACCCATATCCAAAGATACTCGGTGAAAAATATGTTCATTTGTGTTTGATTTAAAAAGCAAAGAATTACCAGACAGAAATGGCCGGATTTCGTTAAACAGGATGTAGATGAGCGACAGATCTTAAATCAAATCCCACGGTATAAGACTCCATCCTGATGCTGTACACTAAATATCAAGTGGCTGGGATCAGTAGTTTCTGAGAAACCTGTTACGAAAATTTATTTAGCCACCCCAGGGGCGGATCCAGAAATTTTCGAAAGGGGGGGTCCCACATACTGGGTTCTGTGGGCCAAAAGAGGGGGGGTCCAGACCAATTTTGCTGAAAATCTACACAAAAATTTAAAAATTTCGGAGGAAAGTTCGGAGGAAAGGGGGGTTCCGACCCCCGGAACCCCCCCCCTTTCTGGATCCGACACTGCACCCGACATTTACCATTAAAAACCGTACAAAATACTAAATATTAATGAGCATTTTGAAGTCAGTGTTCCCTATAAAGGATTATCAGTTCCTGCTTTTTTATAAACATTATTATATCTTTTAAATAACATGTGTTTGTTTGTTTTAAAGTAGTTATATGTACCGAATATTTTACCCGTGCGGGTCCTGGGAGGCGAATAGGCCCGCAGCAACGCTTTAGCATGCCGGAAAAAGTGCACCGAGCAGCGCTCAAAACCCTGACATCAGGTCAGGCAGCTTTATCCACAAATCGACTAGGATGTGTGCCCTAGGTGGTTGAATGGGTGCAGCAATGTCATAATGAATGCCGTGGTCGTCAGGCTATATTACGGAAAACCTGACGCAAACTATTTTGGTGCCTCCTGTTGGGAAAATTGTCACGTTCCTTGCACGTTAAACAACCTTGTAACAGGTGTCCGTGAGAGCGTATATAGGACCCGTAGGATCCACCTGTAGTAGGCAAAATTGCGAGTCCCTTCCCATCAGTCCTTTTTTCCAGTGATACAAAACTCTCCTTGCCCATTGGCCTTTTGTCTCTACTTCCTCCACTTCATCATCATTTCATGTTTATTGTATCGCCCCTTACATGTTAATCTCTCGGATATGTATATATAGAGAAAAGCAATAACTATAGCTAACCAAATTACGAATATATTTTGTGTAAAGACTTAGTACTACAAACGGTCGAATATAGTTTTAGGTGACATAATGACATTTTTTGATAGACGAGTTGTTTATGAAGCAAAGAAGTACCAGTGGGTCGTTCGAAAATCGGAAAATTTATTATATAAAATGACACGACAAAATCACGATTCAGTAGACGTAAAAACACAAGAAGAAAAGTTAACACCTTTAAGTCAGGGTACCAGTTCTTGCTTTAATATGTGTTTTTTTTTAGTTTTTTAACATTCATTTATGTGCCGAATATAATGTCGCTTTAAATTCTTAACAACACACGGTCCAATATATATGGGATTTTGAATGAAGTTCAAGCATGTTAAAGAGTTTTTGTTACTTTGGAGGCTTTCTCAAAAATAAATGTCACAAATTTATAAATAAAACTTAACAGTTGCACTGAATATTATACACTGTAAAAATTGTGTTTAAAATCTAAACACTTTTCAAATCAAGCATGTAAAATCTAAACATGTTTAGGTTTTAAACATGTTTCACTTTTTAATAATATCAATTTTAGAAATTTTCCTATACTATTTTCATTAATCTAAACATGTTTTGCCAAAACACATGTTAAGACCCTAAACGTGACACCAATTCGTTACATTTAAAGTGTTTAGAAAAATGTTTAGGCCCTAAACACATTTTTTACAGTGTACAAGTAAAAACTTCCAAATTTTCGAATTAAAAACATAGCATTGACCAATAACAAATTAAGCCGTCAGGGACAGACCATTTAACTTGAAAAGGGGGGGGGGGGCTTGATTTTTTTTGGCAAGAAAAAAATATATATTTATCGAAGGTGATGCAACTGAATATTGTTTCATTAAGAGACCGACCATTTAACTTGAAAGGGGGGGCTTGGTTTTTACAAAAAAAAATATTCTGAAAATTATTTTTGATGAAACAAATATTTTGGCAGCTGAGGGTAAAAAAAAATTTCTGAAGAAGGATTTCTGCTATAAAAAAATAATGCTGATAATGAAAAAAGATATTCTGTTGCGACGCCTTTAAAAAATAAGTATTTTGTCTGCGCTCTGTGAAAAAAAAAATCTGATAAAAAAAACAAGCCCCCCCCCCCTTAATTAAGTTAAATGGTCTGTCTCTAATGGCATTATTCTATATGGCAAAAATCCTTCTTCAGAATATTTTTACCTACCCTCTGCTTCAAAAATATTTTTTTCATCAAAAATAATTTTGGAAAAAAAACCACCTATTTTAATTCTGAATGTACAAACTACATTCTAATAATCATCCAGAAAACTGAAAAAAAATCGCCGCATTCACACAAGTGCAAATCAATCAACGATCAATGAAATCTTCAAAGTAGATGTTTTATAATTGTCTCGTATGTGTGCACACCAAATGTATTTATAGATCAATATCAATTGAGGAAGATATATATACAAAGTTATTTATAGATCGATGAATATTAACTGTTTATTTCTAACACATTTGTTTACGTCTTGAATCTCGTATGCTGCATGTATGTACAATCTTTGATTTGATTAGGTAATGAATTTAGTACATATCTATGCATTGATAAAAGTTATTATTATAAAAATTGACCACGGCTTTTGAGAATACACAAAAAGGCAAAAAGGGGGATGGGTAGTTGTCGAAATTATGTCAAATAAGTGACCAGTTCATGTATAATACCTAAAATCTATATCAAACATAGATAGTATAACTATTTTGTGAAAAAAAAATCTCTAGGTGAAAACAGCAAAGCATGGGATTTAATGGTGTATAACTGTTCATAAAATTTGAATGGAGAAAGTCTCGTCCAGCTAGGACAAATGTAGGAACTGACAAAATTGAAACTAACCATTCAATTATCATTATAATGGTATGGAACAACGCTATTTTGAAAAGTTTAAATTAAGACCAACAGTAGATGTAACTAGTGAATAAAAAACGTTCAATATTTGAACATTCATCACGCACTATATCTTTTAGCGCACGCAGAACCTTATCACAAACTCAAACCAAATCCAATAATACTCTATAAGAACTGTTAGTATGAACAGTTCCGAGTATTGAAAATGTAGACATAACAAAAGGCAACGCACAGTTGTTAAAGCACGGATTGTGCTAATCGTTACAAATACTCCTCATTTATACTGTATTTTTACGGCACGTCTCGAATAATGGTTTATATAATCGCTAGAAAAATTCTCAGCCATACATGTTCACCAAACGGGCGAAAATCTGAGAGCCCATCTAAAAGTGTTCTTTAATTAATAGATAAATAAATATTTTCCCAAACGTCACGTTTTCGTTAATTTTAATAGAACATTAAAGACATCTTTTCATTTTTTCTTTAAATCTTATATTCTGTCTTCTTCTAATTTTGTATATTTCCTATTTTATGAATTGCCTTTGTTTATTTGACATGTTCAGAGTTTACTTTTTAACACCTGTCGATCGCGATACCTGGGGTGTCATGCTGTGACCCACTTAATTAACATCCGCCTGCCGCTTTTGGCCCGCGTCCAAACTACCTGCTGTGACAAATTATGCACACGTGAAGATTGATAGTTGGTGTAATATGAGACAACAGTTACATGTACATTTTAAATAAAATATCATATTTAAATATTACATATTTCTTCATTAAAAAAGAATGCCCAAGATAGATTTTCAAAAGAACAAATGTTTTTTTGACCACCCCAGAAAAGTAAATTTATAAAATCAATGGGCTGTCATACCCCGCTCTCACTGATTTCCCCCTTACTCATAATCGAATAGTTAAACTTATTTTCGTTTTTTATCAAAAAAAAAATATTTCAAAAGACGTATTTGCAATATCGTGCCCGTTAGAATTCGCACCTTTTATTTTCGTCATGAAATTAGAATGAATATTTTTGCGATGCGTAAATTACTTTTTTAAAAGTTTTTTTTCTTGTTTTCTGTAATTATGTTGGTGGGGTTTGTACTGTTTTTATGTGTAAGCTTTGATGTAAAACTTAAAATACTGTATTAGGAAATAATGTAACGTGCAATTAAGAATGATTAAAAAAACTAAGATGTACACTAAACTGAGTGTACGGGACACATAATGTACATGTATTTATAAAACGTCAACGACGGAAAACTGCCAACAGACCTCGGCGTGGCCATCGCGGCAGGGGCCGCTGCTCACTGTTTTAATATTAGACTAAGATAAAATGCAAACTAATCAGAAACAACATTTTAAAAGAAAGACTTTTTTTCAACCTTTTTGACAATTGTAAAGAACAAATAACATAAAGACGACGAATGAAAATATAAGCTTTGAAAACCATTTAAAACATGTTAAATGTGGCGGGGTTTAACTAGTTTTTAGGAGTCACGTCTAGAAGCTCCCTTTTTGATAAAACACAGCAAAGCACACAGTTAAACCCCTCCCCATGGAAACCACCTACAAACAAATATTTCCTTAGCAGGCTTCTCGTCTCATCTTCTATAAAGGGCAAGCTTCGCCTTTTCCGAGATATACATTAAAACCTTTGCTAAAACAAAGTAAAAATTATTTATATTCAAATCCTGTTACTGAAAAAGATATCTATGATAGCAAAAGTATTTATTAAACAATATATGTTTTTTGGTAATCATTATCTTCTTCTTGATATGCATGCAGAATCATACATATACCTCTAGCGGAATCGCGTCCGAGGCGGGCCACTCGCTCTGACCTGTGATGAAACAAGCATAAATATATGAAATAAAACAATATTTTATATTTAAAAAATGTCTTTGAGAAAAAAATCTGAAAAGCCAATTCTTATTTATATAATTATTTAATTATTAAGTTTATTTATACAGGTTCTTTACTCTACCATGTTTTTATAGTCAAAAATAAAACTTATGGATAATATTTGAAAAGATAACACGAACAGACTACAATCACGACAATATAATATCAATATGTAATGTATGTGGATCGTGTCTTTCTGACACATATTCTATATTCTTTCGCTTTTCATGTATACTTACTATTGTTTATATGAACATTCGAAATATTAAATCTTTCATTTACACAATTGAACGTTCATTTACACAATTGAACGTTCATTTACACAATTGAACGTTCATTTACACGATTGAAACATTCATTTACACAGTAAACCACTTACACGATTGAATCGCTCATTCACACGATTGGAACGTTCATTTGCACGATTGAAACATTCATTTACACGCTAAACCACTCACACGATTGAATCGCTCATTTACACGATTGAAACGTTCATTTACACGATTAAACGTTCATCTACACGATTAACCGCTCACACGCTAAACCACTCACACGCACGATGAGCGCACGATGAGTGCACGATGAGCGCACGATGAACGCACGATGAGCGCACGATGAACGCACGGTGAGTGCACGATGAGCGCACGATGAACGCACGATGAATGCACGATGAGCGCACGATGAGCGCAAAAATGGTTAGTTTGAATTTTAGAGGGTCTGTAGCACGTGCAGCGATCTCACTCTGGTCAATTAACCAATTATAACCGTCGGTACTGATATTGATCGATGATGTCGACCAATGAAATGCAATGTTACTTTAAACTTTCGGTTTTTAGAATGAATTAACCTAAGGTTTCAGAATATAAAAATTTGATTTTTACGGAAGAAATAGGTACTTACACGCGTCCTTGGAAAACCGACAATGATTTTTCACTCGTGATAGAATTTTTGGGGTCTTTTGACTCGTTCCGCTGCGCTCCACTCGCAAAAAGACTGAAAAATTCTATCACTCGTGAAAGATCAGCCGGTCTTGTAAGAACCTATAAAACTTTCTGGTCTAAGAAAGATAACTCATTTCTTTTCTGACTATATAGATTGATTATATATACAGTATAGTATACAAATATATTTAATCCTGGCGGGGTACATTAAATAGCCCATTAGAAACCATATTTTTAACAGCTGTATTTGGTAAACGTTTTAATTTGCGCTGTTGAAAATTTTCGCGCATTTAATCTAAATGGGCATTTTGTGGGTATTTATTTTTACGGTTAATATCCCGGCAATATCGTACATTTATTCACATATAGATATTGCATATTCGCTTGTACTATTTTTCGCCGAGTTTCGCTGACTGCGAATATAGCTAAAACCTCCAAAAACATTGGTTTGGTAACGTTTTTGAGTTTAGAGACGAAAAAGTAGAAAAACTGCTAGTGTTAACATTAATCTACCTTCTTGTTAACTCTATACTTCACTGGGTTATACGGAACCCATTTAGACGGCTCAGTAAAATTCTGTCACTCAGTTTCTCTTTTCGAGTTCTTTTTCCTTAACTTACAAGGGGTGATTCTGTTGGCTTTATTACCATTTTCGTAGCATGTCAACGTTAAAGAGGTCGTATATAATAGATAAATATTAGTCGATCTATTAGAGGTCTTATGGTGTACTTAACTTTTTCAGTTTTATTTTGTCTTTACTTTCACGGTAATGCTAAAGTATTTCTCTACGTTGGTTTTTTTTTGACAGGAGTAAGAAACTTCAATGGAAAATTTTAGTTAAGATAACTTATTTGATTATTTTCTCTAAGTTTACTGGTACTCCATTTTACTTTGGTAATATGAATTTTCCATAAGTAAACATCAAACATAAATATTTTGAAAAGAGATCAGAAACTTATGAAATATTTAAAAGATTTTGATATACGCACACGATAATGTTACAAGTAATTTGTTAAAATGACTTAAGATTAATGATGCAGTCGGAAAAGAAATAAGTAAAAGTATCAAATTTGTATTTTATACAAAGTGTTATCAGTAAAAACCATCATAATGTAATTCCATTTAAAATATTTATGAACAATTTTGAAAATCATTATAATCTTATTAAAACTAAAAATTTAAATAAATGTTTGAAAATTGGTTTCACATACAATCAAGGTCAATATCATTTTATAAGGACACCACTCTCCCTCTTCGTAGTTTCATCTTTTGTGTCCCAAAAAATTTAATATTGTAAACATAATTTTATAAAAAGAATACACCATTCCTAGTCAGGGATGGACCATTTATAACATTACGTGTATTGTGCGGTGTTTCACATTTAACCTTGTTTTTTGGGGGTTTTTTTTGTGAGAATTTTTTTTTATAAAAGCGTCTCAACAGAATTTTTTTTCATTATGAACATTATCTTATAAAGCAGAAATCCTTCTTCAGAATATTGTTTCCCTTAACCTCTATTGCCAAAATATTTTTTTCATCTAAAATCATTTTCAAAATATTTTTTGGGGAAAAAAAAACAAGCCCACCCTCTTCAAGTTAAATGGTCACGGTCCCTAAGCCTTTGAAATAAAATTTGTTTGGTCCGGCCACGAAAAATAAATGGGTCTGGGGAATATTTAGGTTTGGTAAATTAGATAAGTGAAAGTTTGAGGTACATTTGTAGCTAAGTAGTTAGCTTATGTGAATTTGAAGCGGCTAAATAGTTAGCTTATGTGAGTAAGAAGTAGCTAAATAGTTAGCTTATGTGAGTTAGAGGTGGCTAAATAGTAAGCCTATCAGAGTTTATGGTAGCTAAGTAGTCGGCCTATGCGAGTTTTGAAGAAGCTAAATAGTTAGCTTATGTGAGTTTGAGAAAGCTAAATAGTTCCCTTATGTGAGAATGAGGTGGCTAAGTAGTTGGCTTATGTGAGATTGAGGTAGCTAAGTAGTTAGCCTATGTGAGTTTCAGGTAGCTGAGTAGTTAGCCTTTGTGAGTTTGAGGTAGCTAAAAAGTTAGCTTATGTGAGATTGAGGTAGCTAAGTAGTTAGCCTTTGTGAGTTTGAGGTAGCTAAATAGTTAGCTTATGTGAGTTTGAGGTAGCTAAATAATTAGCTTATGTGAGATTGAGGTAGCTGAGTAGTAAGCTTATGTGAGTTTGAGATAGCTAAGTAGTTAGCTTATGTGGAAAGAAGTAGCCAAATAGTTAGCTTATGTTAGTCAGAGGTAGCTAAATGGTAAGCCTATCAGAGTTTATGGTAGCTAAGTAGTCGGCCTATGTGAGTTTTGAAGAAGCTAAATAGTTAGCTTATTTGAGATTGAGGTAGCTAAGTAGTTAGCTTATGTGAGATTGAGGTAGCTAAGTAGTTAGCTTATGTGAGATTGAGGTAGCTAAGTAGTTAGCTTATGTGAGATTGAGGTAGCTAAGTAGTTAGCCAATGCGAGTTTGAGGTAGTTAAGTATATAGTTTATGTGAGTTTGAGTTAGCTAAATAGTTAGTTTATGTGAGTTTGAAGTAGTTGAGTATATAGTTTATGTGATTTTGAAGTAGTTGAGTATATAGTTTATGTGATTTTGAAGTAGTTGAGTATATAGTTTATGTGATTTTGAAGAAGCTAAATAGTTAGTCTTTGTGAGTTTGAGATAGCTAAGTAGTTAGCCTATGTGAGATTTAGATAGCTAAGTAGTTAGCTTATGTAAGTTTGGGGTAGCTAAGTAGTTAGCTTATGAGAGTTTGAGGTATTTAAGTATATAGTTAATGTGAGTTTGAGGTAGCTAAATAGTTATATTATGTGAGTTGATATTATACGAGTTTCAGGTAGCTAAGTAGTTAGCTTATGTGAGTTTGAGGTAGCTAAGTAGTTAGCCTATGTGATTTTGAGGTAGCTAAATGGTTAGTTTTATGTGAGTTTGAGGTAGCTAAATGATTAGCTTATGTGAGTTTGAGGTAGCTTAGTAGTTAGATTGTGTGAGTTGATGTTAGCTTATTAGTTTATGTGAGTTTATGGTAGCTTAATAGTTAACATGAGTTTGAGGTAGTTAAGTATATAGTTTATGTGAGTTTGAGGTAGCTAAGTAGTTAGATTGTGTGAGTTGATGTTAGTTAATTTGTTTAGTTGAGTTTGAGATAGCTCAGTAGTTAGTTTATGTGAGTTTGAAGTAGCAAAATAGTTAGTCTTTGTGAGTTAGAGTAGATTACGTGAGTTTGAGATTGATCAATGGTAAGTTTATATGAGTTTGGTGAAGCTAAATAGAAAGTTTCTGTTCGTTCGAGATAACACAATTGATGTGAATTAAAGTGGTTATGTGAGTTAAAGGCACTATAGTTTATGCGAGTTTCACGAAGCTACCTAATTAGTTTATGTGAGGCAGTAGTTTATACTTAATATAATCTAATATGAGACAGTAGCAAGATTGGTTCATCGAAAAAAAAATTTAATGAGAACAAGATAAATATAAATTTTAGAAATGGAAATTTGATTTGAATAATCAACATCGAGTTGGCTAAAAACTGACTGTGGGAGCCAAAAACATTTTTACCGACAAACATTCATTATGAAAAAAGGTTTAAATTGAACAGATTAAATGGCTTATATCAATGATATAGCGGGTTTTAAGTGTCATAATCAAATAAATGACCAATTTTCCATACAATAAATTGTATTTTTACACATTCACCCCTACACAATTTTGAACAGAGTGTAAGAATTTTACCCTAATTTGTCAAAACAAAATAAATCTTAATTTCACTTAAACGAATAAGCTGAATAAATATTTTGTCGACGGATAAGAAATTCATAAATTTAAATTTTCTTTTGTTGCCTTGTAGATTATTAACAATATTAGTCAATAAATGTTGAAATATTAATGTCAAATTGAGGTATATTAACAAAACCTACGTGATCATCTACTACCAAGAAAAATGTATACTTTTATTTATATTCACGCATGTTTTTTATGTGTAAATGAAAAATATTTTTAAAATTGGTTAGTAGAGCATTTTTTTTTCTAATTTTTCTCCTGCCAATTTTTCAAACTAATAATAATGGTTTACCAAAATGTTTACATGTACAAATAAAATTCAATGCAATCGTTACTATTCTTTGAATATTACATTACAACAAAGGTCAAGTATACCTCTGGTCCCGAATTTCAACTATATGAAATTTAAAGGACTTTATCTTTCCTTAATCGCAAAGACCTACAAAGCAAGGTTTACAAAGCTTCATGAACCCTATAGAACTAATATACCATTTATATTTCAAGATAAAATTCATATTTCATCGTATATCATACCGAACAAAGTAACTGATTTTATCTTAACACGACAGATGTTTGATGGCGGAGAAACATTACAATTGCTAAGCTTGCACACCACTACTTGTAATGGGGGACTTTAATACCTGCTCTTTCTAGATGAGAAGTAGCAATATAAAGTACATTGACTGACGGCAAAATTATCTTTTTTTATGATTGTTCGTTTTTGTCTTTGTTATTGTTTCGTATGTGTGAATATCTCGTTTTTAAATATTTATCGTTTATCACAATAAGGCCATACTCTATCTGCACAATATACACATATTGATAGGAATATGAATTCACTAAACCTCTTTTTCTTTTGATAAAAGAACATTGGAAATGGTTAAAATCGACATTGTTAACTAAGCTTACCATATAAAAAACGTTTATTATTTATAATGGTTTTAGATTTAAACGTTCTGCCATTGAGGTCGCCATGTACTGTAATTTATGATGACCGGCGGCTGACTATACAGAAGAATGTTTTGTATGAGGAATAAATGTACATGAAATGACATCCACAATTATACAGTGACTTTTAACCTAATACTAATATGCAATTGACAACTAACATGCATGCAATCTTAAAATTTGACCAGATGGAAAATGATCCGAAAAAGAAGCACATAACTGTCTCCTTTCTATCATAGCTTTTATTGAAAAAATGTTAGAATGAATAACATCTGATTAAACATACATAGGGCTTTTTACAAAAATATGATAACTCAGGTCTGATAAATGCTGAATTTGGTTTAACTGTATTTACAAATATTTCTTGTAGTACATGCAGGTAGTACTGTATTGAATGAAATAAATTAAGAAGAAATAATGATTATGTATTTTAGCTCATAAGTCCGTCGTCCCACTTTTATCTTTTAATTTGAATTACTTTTTTTTTTATTTTTCATTGTGAATTAAAATAACTAAAGAAAACAAAAGTAATCAAAAATAAAAAAACAAACAAAAACTAAATAAAAATAAACTTACTTTAAAATATTGAATTGTTACTAACATCAGATCTGGGCTGGACTTGTTTGATATGAACCAGCGTAATCCTATAATTTTGAATAATCCGTTTAATGATTAAACCTTCTTTTGTAAACTTATTTAAACGGAGACAAAGGACCTAATAGCTGTATTATTTATTTGTTATGTGGGACATTGATCATAACCCAGAGGAAATGCACAATCGGGTTAAAGGGTCAAATATTTCTATATTTGGTTAAGTCCGCTTTAAAACAATGAGGAGCTGGAGAAGCTATATAGACTTAAAACTGAGAAGGGTTAAAAGGCATAGATAAGAAGACTAATATGAGCGAGAGGCTCTACCGGCTATCGTTAACGCTGGAAATCCGAAAACAGTCCAAATATTGGAGAAAATGGTAGACAACAGCTCAATTTGTTCTAATTTGTTGTCTCTGTCATTTACCCCTTCTGTCCTCTACGTTATTTTTTTTTCGGACTGTCATCAAAGTTCCAGCGTTAACGATAGCCATACCTACTTAGCGGTGAGCACTGGTATAGAACTGATTTTGATGCCACATTTCAAGCCTCGGTGCTATCTTAACCTTGAAAGGCAAAGTGTCAAGTACCTGCTTTCAGATTAATACAATTCATATTTAGACTGATAGATAACCAACTAGTCCAAGTACAGTCACACCAGCTAAAAGCAACTAATGAATTATGATTGATCCTTTTTTAAGTTTCTCTTTTTCTTGATTACTAAAAAACCCACTTTAATGGTTTGTATCTTATAATTTAGATCTATACACCGCTGCTTTAGAATAAAGCGCATTATACAAAACATGTCTTATCGGTACGGTAATGAGCTTGTTCTCGTCTGCACCCATTGATTGCGGCGTGTCTGCACCCCGATAAAAACCACGTAACATCAATGATTTCTTTTTGAATAAAGCTTCTTTATTCGAATATTGATTCTTATAGCTTTTGAATTCATGAGAATATTTTTTATATATAAAATTGAATCAATGTTGAGTCAAAGACAATTGCATTTATTTGCCATAAATGAAACTACCATTAATGGTTTTAGTAGTTTAGAAGCTAACGTTGGATGCTTAGCACAGCGATTCTTGAATAAATATTTCGAATTTGCTTGTCTTCTTAGAAATATAGAACTTATAAACATTATCGTGAAAATAAATTATATACTTTACGAGCTTTAAATGTGATTCTCTAATTAATGTAGTCCAGAGTTTCTTGAAAAGGGTAAGAATAATTGAAATAAAAAAATAAACATATGTCTTCAATGGTTGTTTTCAGAGGAGACAACGGATTGTAAACCTTGGATTTTAGATAAAATTATTTACCATTCAAGAAATAAAATCGAGGTTCATCCCCGGTTCTTAAAGTTATGAGGCACCCTCTCACTAAATATAATAAATTTTCATTGCTAAAACTTAAAGTCCATCTACCTTATCATGAAAATCTCGAATCAAAAATGAATCTTTCTTGCCTTACTATATTTTGCAAAGAATAACTGAAATCCTTGGTCTCTTTTCTTTCTTTTCAGCACATCGTTACTCTGCTATTACCTATACTTCACTTCCCTCATTCTCCAACCCTAACCCCTCTCAAACTTATAGGGGATCGAGTCTAGCAGATACATGTATATATCGAATGTAAAATTTATTTTAAGTCTATGTGTGTTGCGGAAAATGGAAATAAGACGAAAACTGCCTTCCCTTCCGGAACACCCGAGTTACTGTCGTAACACAATGGGTTCTTGTTGGTGATTGCGGCATGGATGTGTAGTGCAGTTTTTTCGAGGTTTTTCTTTTTCTTTTCTTTTTCTTTTTTTTGTCATTGTCTTCTCGGGCTACGCTATATTAAAACATTTTTGCATCTAAATTTCATTAATTCAAAGTCTCAAATCAAAGTGTCCTTACCTTATATAACATCCACTGAATAAATACACCAAAAACAACCATTTTATGCCATTTCATAGAATAATTGAAATCCTTGGTACCTTTTATTTGTCATTCTGAAAGTTCTCATAACTTTACATCGCTATTCTTCAATCCAAACCCCCTCTTAACCTTACGGGGTCGAGTATTTGTCTAGTAGATATTTACCTAATCTTATAACATTGATGTAAAATTGACTTTAACTCTATTGATCACCTAGAAAAAATAACAAGTTTAGTAGGTATTACAATTTATAATGGCGTGATATGGGAAAACGGATAATAGAAAGTTGATAAATATTTAAATGGTTATACGGTACCACTAGAGGTCGCGATCGAAATTTGTATTGTCATAGGGGGCTAGGAGGTCGTGGGTTCTGTATTATGGAAAAGATAAGATGAACATGTAATCTGGGTTAAAAACTAATATAGAAAATGAAATCCATATCTTGTCCGAAAAAGATAAGGGTTGATCTTCATTATTCAATAAAGATTGAGATAAAGAGCTATACACCATTTAATCTTTTAAAATTCGAACGATTTTGTAAGAGTTCGTATATCCTCGTGATTGTATATAAGAATTGTTGTATCGTAACCTATCGTGCCTATGAAAAAGCTTAAAATACATATACAACTCTTATTTCACAAAAGCGCTTAATTATTTCTATCTATCAATTGAGACTTAAATATCATGTACCACCAAAAGAAAGGGCAAAATAGAATAAAACAAAGCAAGACAATAGAAAACACGAATGACACATAGATCTGACCGATTTCCTGAGCACGCCCAAATCAGCGGAAAGCAGCTGTATAGTTGAGCCCGAAAATACCAGTCTAGGGTGGCACATTTATTCTTGAACTCCAAAAAAAAGGTCTCTTCTGTCTACCCGACTCTAAGGTACATCTTACAGGGAGTGTTATCGAACTAGATCGTTTCTGTTTACAAGACTCTGAGGTACACCTTACAATGGTTTTAATCAAACTAGATCGTTTCTGCCTACATGACTCTAAAGTTCATCTTACCGGGAGTTTAATTGAACTGGGTCCTTTCTGTCTACACGACTATTGAGTTCCCTATACAAGGAGTTTAATTGAACCAGATCTTTTCTACCTATACGACTCTGAAAAGTAAATCTTACAGTGAGTGTACCTGAACCAGATCTCCTATGCCTACACGACTCTCGGGTTTATCTTACAGGGGGTGTAATTGAGCCGGATCTCTTCTGCCTACACGACTCTCGGGTATATCTTACAGGGGGTGTAATTGAGCTATATCTTTTCTGCTACACGACTCTGAAGTACAACTTACAGGGAGCGTAATTGAACTATATCTGTTCTGCCTACACGACTCAGAAGTACTCCTAACATAGAGTGTAATTGAACTATATCTTTTCTGCCTACACGACTCTGAAGTACATCTTTCAGGGAGTGTTATTGAACCTACACGACTCTGAAGTACAATTTACAGGAAGCGTAATTGAAGTATATCTTTTCTGCCCACACGACTCAGAAGTACTCCTAACATGGAGTGTAATTGAACTATATCTTTCCTGCCTAAAAGACACCGAAGTGCATCTTACAGGGAGTGTAATTGAGCTTAATCTTTCCTGTCTACACGACTCGTAAGTCCTTTTTCACAGTGTATAACCGGACAGTAAGCAATCACGGAAGTTGATCACTGTCCGGTGGTAAAATCCTAGTTGATTTTGAAAAATGGTATGATTTTCCCATGAATTTCAGCTTTTATTCCACTGAAACGAATTTTTACGAAAAAATGAAGCGTACAATTTTTTTACATTGTTATTTATCACTATTTAAATTATCAATATATATTGTGGATGATTTAAATTTTCTAAAAAAAGGTTTTAATCATTGGTATTTTTGAGAATGGGGACTCATTTCGGCGAAAGAAACAACAATTTATTAGTGAACTACTTACATTGAAATAGGGTACTGCATCTCCAACGAAGGCTGTTTGAATGAAAAATCATTTGGTGTCAATATTATTTGATAAAATGGCTTTGACTATTCACAATAATCAGATTTGTAAGAGCACTACTCACTCCATCTCTGTCCGACGAATTGCCACTGTACACAATCATTAATTGTTCGAAAGTTATATCTATCTGTCCGATTAATTGTTGGGTTCAAAGTAGCAGTATCAAGACAAAAATCCTTACAAACCATTATTCACACGATTCAGCTAGGGCAAAATGATATGGAAAAAAAACTGGAACAAAGATAAAAGGTAATAGCTTACCCAAACAAAGAATTGCAACAAGATTTCATTACAAAATAGGTATATTTAAGATTCAGATTTATTTTTGTAATTCCTCGTAATTTTAGTTGGAATATAATCCGTACATTTTGTCAAGCAAGTTGTCGAATAAAAACATTTGACCATGCATCTAAGCTTTGAAATTGAACATTTTGGTACATACAAATTAGATTTAAGATTTGGGAAGTTGGCCTTTCTCTTAAAATCTAGTTAGCTTTTCAAACTTTGAAAATGAAGATATGTATCTATAGTTGATATACTGTTCTTGTGTTACATGTATATATACATGTTTATGCCTCATTTTTTGCCTTTAAATCTCTGATAAACCATTTTACATGAAACAATCCAATTAAATCATAATCGAAAAATACAAAGCTTAATTATCATGCAGTTTTATGGAGAAATAAGCATTTGAAATAACGACATTTTAAAGAAGTGTCATGTGAAAGATTCTTTGAAAAATGGTTTTCTTGAATTGACTGCTTCTTTTATTGCTCTCCAAAACTTGAATTCAAGATCGGGAAAAATCACACAAGACTTTGTTCCCATATTTTTAAAATCTATCTTAATTTTCATTTTTTTATGATGCAAAATTGTTTTAATATCCAAAGGTTCTTGTGTACAAAATATCAGAATATTTCAATAAAAGATAAAACGAGGGTGCCATTTTAAAATGCGGTGGTGCTTAACTTTTGGCGGACTGTTTACTTTCGTCAATTGTAATGTTCAACCAAAACAAAGTCATTGAAATGTGGGATGAAACGTTTGAAGAATATTTAGGAACTTTGTTCGACAGGCCTTCCAAGCAGTTGTTTACCCGTGAGAAGACGGCGAAAATATAACTATCTGCAGATTGGGGAGGCTGATTCAGCAAGATTTCGGCAAAATGTTTTAGCCAAGAATGTTTTACATTATGCGCAGTCGATTTAACTGCTTTTTAATTTTTTTAAATCATCAACACGAAGTATGACACTTTTTCGTGGACCCTTTATACGGGTGAAATCACACAAAAAAGCTGAGGATAAAACATCACATTTCCTATTTTATGTTTTGATTCCATCTTTTTGTTTTTATTTGAGCTCTACTATTTTACTGTATGAATCTGGATGTTGTCAATTATAATTGAAAAATATACCTATATGGTCTGAATACTTGTATGGTCCAACTGGTTTTTAGACCATATGGGTATACTTGTACGGTCAGACCGTATAGGTTTATTTCCTTCGTGTATGGTCTGGACCGTACGCGTATTGTCTGAAACATGTACATATATAGACGATATTGAGATGTGGAATAAGTGTACGCGACACAACAAACATAAATAAACAGCAATTCAAAAAATCACAACGGAAAACAGCAAGCAGTCTTAAACATGACCATAGGTCACTGCTTACCGTCTTGCATTGGCCCAAGACTTATAATACAATACAAAAGTATCAAAACCAATCCCTAAATCATCAACGAAAGACCCAATTCTTGACATAAAACAGTTAACACAGAATGACAAGGACAAACAAAGGCTTTGGCAAAGTTTCCTGGCTTAGGACAGGCCTGGCACATATAAAATGTGGCGGGGTTAAACTAGTTTTTTGGATCCAACCTTCCCCCTATTGATAAGCTTGCACAAAGCATACATATAAAACACACTGTAAAACTCAATCGCGAATATGTCATGGCTTAAATCCAAGAGGAATTCAGATTTAGTCTGCAACATGGGCATGGCAATGTGATATCCCCTAGGTCTTATTTGAGATATGTAGGCATCCAACTGAAACCTGGTGTGCATGGGCTGGGCGTGAACTTCGCATGGATTCGATGGCAAAGTCAAATGGTGTAGGTATTCGCTTTTAACGAAATTTTTAGATATCGAATTACAGAACGCGGTCAGTTTTAATGGTGTTGGAATAGAGTAGGAACAGATCTAACATATACCAAGTCGATATTCTCAGAGCCTATATTAAAAGATTAAAAGAGGTTATTTAACTAATAAGGAAGGAAAACTGGATACCTACTTTACATTTAAAAACAATTTCACTCCTGAACCATACCTTGTTATTAAGATGGAAAAAAGAAAAACTTTAGCAAAATCCAGGACTAGTAATCATATATACTTAGAATAGAAACAGGAAGACATGAAAGAGTACTAGAAAATGGTAAATTTAAGGTTCTGCCAAGAGATGAGAGAATCTGCAAATATTGCAATAATATCTCAATTGAAAGCGAAGTACATTTTTTGCTTGAATGCAATGCATATGAGCATAAAAGAAAACCTTTTATAGAAAAACTACTAAAACAGCATGTAAATTTAAAAAAATTAAACAACTCACAATTATTTTCTTGGTTTATGATCAATGAAGATCTTGAATTCATTAATGATTTATGTAATCTGATAGAGGATCTTTATTATATAAGACAAAATACTATAAATAATTGATATAGATTGTACAAGTAACATAATTAATATATAGATGTAATATTAGATAGAGTTACTCCCCTTACCCCACCTGGCTCTCTCTCTCTATTAATAATTGTGCCTATTTGTGTTCCAATCATTCTTAATCATTGTTCTGTACATGTATGACTTATATGTTTGTAGACTGATTTATATGCCCAATGATGGGCCCTATGATTAGGAAATACAGATATTTATTATTATTATTATTTATATTACATGTATTGTTGGATTTTGGCTTCCCTGTTCGAACGTTTTAATTTTGAGTACTTTCCTTTCAATGCTTATGGTTTGTCCAGTGGCGGATCCAGGAAGAGGGGTTCCGGGAGTCGGAACCCCCCTTTCCTCCGAAATTTTTCAAATTTTGTGTAGATTTTCAGCAAAATTGGTCTGGAACCCCCCCCTTTGACCCACAGAACCCAGTATGTGGAACCCCCCCTTTCGAAAATTTCTGGATTCGCCCTGTTGTCTATCTTTCAATTTGTCTATTTAAACGTTTTTGGAAATCGGTTAGTAATTAAAATATGCATATATCATATAGCGTTACCAAATTTCCGGTTTTTATGTCACTCTGCTTTTATGATTGTATTTTTGTCAGTTTAGAACACATCAAATCTATAATGTTTCGATCATGCGTTTTAAGTTTAAAATTGTCTAAACCCTTAGGTTCTTCTTAGCCCAAAATAAATTTGATCTTAGTCATGAGTCTTGAATAGTGGAGTTTTCAAAGACTCAATAATGAGTGGAATATTATATTATATTATGGACTTTGTGAATACAACCAATTTGCCGGCAATGGCTAACGCATATTAAAGCAGACCAAGATAAACGTTTTGAATAAACAAAAACAGGTAATTAATAGCTGTTACCAGATTTCAAGCATTAAGCATAGCCGGTATTACTCCGCTTATGAGGGACTTATACTGATTTAGCATGAATTCAATGCTGTAAAAGAAACCTGTCATGATAACCAAGCTGTCACCACAGTCGCTAAGGCTAACCACATTTTCAAAAACAACTCAAATCATTGTTGAGGTTTTTATTAATATAAGTCATAGATTTACCAAGAGATGACCGCTCCATGATGTCCATAATCTTGATCAAAATGGTTTTCTCATCTTAACAGACTTTTTTTGTGTTGATCATGTTGTCCGTATCATACAAGTAAGTGACAATTCATCGACTCACAAATATCTAGCACACTGGCTGTCGATGCTATAAGAAAATTTCAGTTTCACAAAAGTCAATGGAAAGCTTCTAATGAACAATTTTGACATTAGCATTGATTAGTCATACACAAGTGAACATACTTAGGTACTCATAGCTGTTAATCGCACTTCTTTTTATGAGCTTGTTGAATGGATTTCCATTTAAGATTGACACTGCCGCAATTATGTTTTCGATTCCAACAGTAGAGACTATTTTGAGTTCTCATATTTATTCTGTAAAGTAAATAAATGAACCAAATAGACAATGACATTTATCATAAAAATATGAAAACATATATTCATAAGCTTGCTTATAAGCAAATTGTAGAATAATACAATAAACTAAGATATAAAGAAATGAGGTGCAATTTGAAATACTACCATTTTTATTCAAACTCTGATGACTCAAAGCAGACAATTAATCGGACACTCACAGAAAATAAATGACCAATTAATCGGACAGTAAACGATTATGCCATAATAACAAAACTTAATGTTTTAACAAAATTGTGTATTTTATCTCCATCTATCCTTTTCAATGTAGAAAGTCAAATAATCGCCCTTTTTGATAATAATAAAAAGACTAATAAAATCATTGCAGTTTGCGAGTGAATTCCAAATATTTGCTAAGAGGTGAAGGAAAAAATGTTCACCCATCGATGATCAATCGAAAAATTGTAACAGTTTAAATTGACCTGAATACAAAATGAAACGTTAAAAAGTTGTGTAAATGAACAAGCTTTAAAAACAACTCACCTTTGTTCCT
The DNA here is from genome assembly GCA_963971305.1 of Arcuatula senhousia. NCBI lineage: Eukaryota > Metazoa > Mollusca > Bivalvia > Mytilida > Mytilidae > Arcuatula > Arcuatula senhousia. The sequence continues at coordinate 54,405,961 of OZ020308.1, read as the reverse complement.
ATTCGATATCGTTGTACGTTCATGCAGCCTTAAAACCACAAACATCTGGCGAAAAAAATAATATGCAACTAGGATTTTACCATCGGACAGTGATCAACTTCCGTGATCGTTTACTGTCCGGTTATACACTGTGTTTTTACAAGGGAATATTCGAACTAGATCTTTTCTGTCTACCAGACTCTGTAGTACATCTTACAGAGAGTGTAATTGAACTAGATCTCTTCTGTCTACAAGACTCTGAAGTACATCTTATAGGGAGTGTAATTGAACTAGATCACTTCTGCCTACACGACTCTGAAGTACATTTTACAGGGAGTGTAATTGAGCCAGATCTCTTCTGCCTACACGACTCTGAAGTACTTTACTTATAACAATAATGCAAACATTACACGAGCTTAAAACCTTTTAAGTGGTTTAATACCAATAAATATCTGTAATCGATTTTAGAAAGATTAATGTAATTGTTCATAAATATCTAGGACAAAAACGTCTAGAAGAGAAAATGAGATTTAAAAAGAAAATAGAAACACGTCTGATAATTTCACAGATCGATGCTGTTGAACTTCAACGAAACTTTTTAAGACCGCTTTTTGTAATTTGTTCGTCCGTCTGTCTGTCCGTAACATAATTGACCATAATTTCCGGAACTACATGAGACAGAGGTCTGATTCTTTTACGTGCAGCTTTACACTGAAGTACCAGAAAATTGATGTTCCTTAGTCATCAGCACGATTTCGGCTATTTCCGGGAGATGAACATGAAAGGGGTGATGCATTGGAGGAAATGGGCACATAAGGCCAATCAGGGAAGAGAGTTTTGACTGCCACAGGAAAAACGAGTAATGGATAGGGACGGACAATTAAGCATCTTGCATGGGGACCCTACGGGTCCTTCTGCAACAATGTTCTTTAACGTGTGAGGGACGTGACATTTTTCCCAACACAGTGCACCACTATGGTTTGCAGTAATAAATCTTTTGAACATCGGATAAAAACTTCCCAACTTTTTTAAGTTTTAACAGTCTTACGTTATTTCGGGAAAATACACCTTAAATATCAGCCATTCAACGTTTCTGTCGCCTCCATGCTATGATTGACATGTTGAAATTCAATATTTATCCATTTACGTTCATGTTTTGTTTTAATTCAAAAATGGCTGTAAATACAAAAGAAAATTGAAGAAAAATAAAAACTTCGTTGCATTTATTTTTCGATCAATCAAAAAGTACGTATTTAAATCCAGCTTGCATTTGATCCATGTGGTCGTGGTTTATGTTAAATGGATGTTTACTTTATATGTACATAGTTTTAGTAAATTGCATTTATTGTTTGACAGTTTTGAGCAAACATCTCAAGGAATAAGCCTAAAACTTCTCTTTGTAATGTCTTTCTCGAGTGTCAGGTTTTCATTAAAACAAGTGTTGGATCAGCCCCTGGAGGTTTCAATCATTAAAATTTGAATCGAACAGAGACAGGGTCACATAACAACAAAAACACTGGTGAATACTCTAGCTGTGTGGGGGCCTTTTGGCAAAGAAATAAGGGGTGCTGTAAAAGGAAACTATATATACATGTATATAATCATGTATGCTAAGTGCAGCCAGGCTTAGGATGGCGGAGAACACGGTACTTGTACATGCTCCAATTCAGTTTCTTTCACTTTTAAAATGGGCATCCCTTTTAGGAGGTATGTTCCTCGTACTCGGTAGTCGGTAGTTTGGTCAGCTGGTCGATCCTTAAGTTTTGCCCATCTCTAATCTCTAATTTTTAATTTAATGTCTATAAAACCTCTATTTTCTTTTAATTTCTATAACTTTTAAATTAATGTCCATATAACCTCTATTTTCTTTTTATCTCTAATTTTTAACTTACTGTCCATAAAACCTCTATTTTCTTTTAATTATTCAAAAATGCAATTTGTAGTTATTTTGTCACACATTTCAAAGGTTCTAAAAAAACGAGGGCGGAGGTAAATGTAATGAAAACTCTAGAGATAACCAGAATCTCGCAAAAATTGCACGAAAGTGAGTGTTTTCTTGCTTATTTCATCCGTTTAGTTCTGTGTCCGTTCGTCTGTCTGTCTGGTATCAATTCCTCAATGGGGTTTTATCTGTATTTGTTAGGCATGCAAGATTTTCAACGAACAGGAAAGCCATTTGTTTACAAATAATATTTTATTTTTCGCCTTTTCTATATATGTTCAAATATTTCACTTTTTGTTTTGGTAAAACTAGACTTGGTAGCATGAGGGTGTCAAGGAGGGGGGTTCTAATTCCGTACTCCCGTTAAAATATATACATAATCCCGCTTTCTCGGTAAATTAATAACAATACCATCATCATCATCATTCTTTATTTCCTCTTTTCAGAGATTTTACAGTATATACCTCATTTTCTTTTCGCAACTCTAGATATTGCCTTATTAAATCATATTCATGATAATGGGCAACATATCCATTTCATAATTTAAAATAAATAAAAGTTTATTTGTAGAGCCAAGCTGGTTAAGATGTGGATATTTAGTGTATATATCATGTTAAAAAAGTTATTTCGTATGTTATCATTTTTTGGCAGTCCAAAAAGAAATGTTTCTCGTCATCTAAGACCTTGCATATTTTGCAGAGTCTTTGTTCGCAAGGTGCATTTTTGTATCTCCCAATTTCTTTTTACTGATGCGGAACTTTTAAGGATTTTTCGACTATTTATGTTTTGAGTTTTTAAATAATCTTCAGGTTTTATGTTCAACTTTAGCTTGCCGTAAAGAAACAATTTAGAGGTGTTATCAAAATTGAAGATTTTATCCATGAAAACTTTACTGTGTTTTTTCAGTAATAACTTTTTTATAAGTGTTCTTAATTTTTAATTTTAGTTTTTATATACTTTATCAGGACACTCAAAATAAATCTTCTTTATTTAGCTGAAACTGATTCATAATAGAAGTGGCAAAGCTATACCAAGTACAAAATGTATATATAAATACCTTCATGTTGAGGTTTTTGTTACCTAAAATGCCTCCTTAAGTAAAGAATTAATATCCAAAGAATTAAGTCTCAAATAAAAAGTAGTTATATACTTGTGTTTTATGAAACAAAAAAAAAACCCAAAAAACACGTAAAAGTCCACAAATTACCGAATTCCCATATTTCATTTTCAATTTCATATCCCCGGTCAAATTCAAATCAGATAAGCTTTATTTATAGTCGATTAGCAATATCCAAATAACATAAGCTCTGGTGAGCTTATGATCGACTTACATAGACACAGTCATAGACATACATAAAACATAACATGGACATGCATGCAATACAAACACTAGTATTATACTAAAAGACTTTTATATGACTAAAAATTAACTTCATTTTGATTGGCCCAATATATCGTTAAAGGTATTATGCAGAGGCTATGGTAACCTCAAAGTAGTTTAAAATAGACTGATAAAAAGTTTTGACTTTTGAGTCGCTAAAAATAGAATTTTCAGTCGCTTGACTGTGACTATGTGACCTTAATTTATCAGGATGAGTCTTTCTTTGTAAAATTGCATATGATATGTTTTTATATGGTTTGATTTTGAAGAGTTAAAACAAGATTCCACTCTAAGACATTTCATCATATGTGTGTACAAATACTGTTTATAGAAAAATAAAAGTCTTTAGATGTTTTTTTTTCAGTACTAATATATGAAGGGCTTTCGCTTTCTTTTTTTTTCTCGAGGTGATTTTTTTCGCTTGTTTTTGATAGTCATATAATAAAATAAAATATTTTTTTATAATAAAACATTCATAGACTTTGATATCAGTGAATACCAGTTTTGTCAACCCTAAAAAATAATATCCACCTCGCCGTTGGCTCGGTGAATATATTTTCTACGGGTTGATAAAAACCTGGTATTCACCTCTATCAAAGTCAATAAACGTATAAAAATACATAAAAACAAATAAAACACACTTATCATGAAGGTAAAATAGAATAGCTAGATCATAAGCCTTTCCCGCTGTCCCGAAAAAGGTCTTACCGACCCTCTAGCTAGCATTATATTGTAAAAGAAATCCTCCTTCGGAACACAGGCTTTTGGGTCCAGGATTTTATCTTATTACAAATAACGTGTATATAAAAAGTATAGAGACGAGATGAAATTTTTTATATACACTTTATCCATAATAAAATAAAATCCTGGACCCAAACGCCTGTGCTTCGGAATTATCAATAGTATACTTTTCCTTCAACCCTAATGCCAAAAAAAAAGTTTCTCCATTACATCTGCCGTAAAATATTTCCCACTAAAACAAATTTATTTCAAAATATTTTTTTTAGAGAAAAAAAACAAGCCTCCCCCTTTTTCAAAATGTTACATATTAAAAACAAAAGAATATGGAATATGTGCCAAAAAGACACGATCCACATATTGAATAAATTTTAATAAATGTTTCATTGCGTGTGAAGCGCTTTTCTGGATTAACCTTCATCAGACACGCTAGGAGTAGAAAACTTGGAAAACCGGTAGCTAGAATATTAGATTTGATTAAAAAACAAATGCCAAAAAATATTACAACAATGAACAAACACGTCAGATAAATTTATCAATTTTTAAAGAAACAGCCAAACGTTGTCAAATTTTGGAAATATGTAAACTGTGTCTTTCCAACACATTTTCCAGTACTCGAAAATATATATAAGAGCATACAACTGAGTAGGAACGACAACTCCAAAACCAACCGGGAAGTAAATTGTAAGTAACAAAAAATGGCGACCGGTGGAGATGAAGGTATGAAAGCTGATTATGAAGACTTAGAGGGTCGATGTACCATATGTTTAGACACTCTAAAAGATCCAACAACATTGCTTTGTCAGCATACCTTCTGTAGGAAGTGCATCTCACAATATCTCCATCTAAACAAAAAATAGATACCGAGAGCAATCCAAAATATGCGTGTCCAATATGTAGGACAGATTTAACACCACAAACACCAGATTTAGCCAAATTGGTTGAACAAACTAAAATAACATCGGCAGATGCGAATTTTAGAAAAACAGATTGTGATATTTGCACACGAAAAGGGAAATGCACAACCGCAGAGAAATGGTGTCGGGATTGTCACGAGGCGTTTTGTGAGGACTGTTCCACTTATCACGATTTATTTCAGTTATTTGTCAATCATAAACTGTCGCCTCTTGAAGAAATTAATCGCCACGAAAACGGTGTAGAATTACTTGACAAACATTTAAACAAATGCCCTACCCACACGGACCACTTCGCAGAAGCGTATTGCTTTGACCATGAGTTGCTTTGTTGTATTTCGTGTGTAACAACAACCCATAGAAAATGCGAAAACGTCCGTTCGATCAAGGATCTTGTTGTGGAAGAGAAGGTGTCGAACGAGTCCATGCTGCCTTTTAAGGCTGACTTGTATTCAATTCAAAATGTAACAGCCGAATTACTGCACTAAAAAAGAGAACAAAAGACCAAAGTTGAACAGTCATTTCTGAACATGGAGGAATCGGTAAAAACCACAATTCTAAAGATTAAAGATAATCTTGATTCGTTGATGATTTCCTTCCTAAAAGAGCTCAATCTGAAACAAGATGACTATGAATCTAAAGTTGATGTATGCATCAAAGAAATCGAATCGTTCAAGAAAATAATAGACAAGACTGTAGATAAAGTAGAGTTTGTTCAAAACTATGGAACGCTAGCGCAACTATTTATTCAACTTGAGAAGACGAAACATGAAGTAAGGAAAGCTATGCAGGAAAAACTGAAACCCATCATAGACAGCGGAAAATGCTTAGAATGTCGGCTTCTAGTCAGCGATGTCTTTCAGCAAATGAAACAGTTGTCCAGCTTAGGGCAAGTTGAAGTATTTGAGAGAGAAGATTTGTCTTTGTCTAACTTTAAAACCCAAATAAACAAAACTGTTTGTAAATTATCATGCTTTGATGAAATTACAGTAACAAGACACAAAGTTGGATTTGCGTGGCGGAACTTGTGTAAGTGACTCAACGTTAATGGTTGCCGAGTATCATTGGAAATCAGATAATCGTCCTCGATGCCTTGTCAGGACAGAAACTCAAGGAATACTTCTTAAACAACGGTGGAAATAGAGCAAAAAGACTATCATATGTAGACAGATCAAACTATCTCTATATTTCATGCTACTCTGGATATTTGCACAGAGTTAAGTACGATAACACTACTAGAGAGTTCAGTGGTCTTTTTACTATTAAAACGTCTAAACCCTGCAATGGCACTGTTTGCAATGACGGAGATTCATTCTTTGCGATAATAGACCGGGCAGTATACAAAAATGGGGATCATTTGACAACACCAGTGTTCAAAACAGACACTGATTGCTCCGAGTTAAACGGGTTTGCATGCGACAAGCAAAGAAACCGGTTTGTGTACACTTCTAAAAACAATGAAATTGTGTGCATCTCCAGTGATGGCAAAAAGATTTTTAGGATCAAAGATAAAAACATGGAAAAAGTACGATGCGTAGCTATTGGTCCAAACGGTACTATATTTGCTGGTGACCAATCTGGATCAGTACATGTTATATCTGAGGACGGAAAACAGAGTAAAACACTGATTGACAAATGTGAGAAGATAGACACGGTGTATGATATTTGGGTTGACGATAGAATGAAAACAGTGTTTGTTTGCGGAAACAAGTACATTGAATCTTACAACATTGTATAACATTCATTACAAGTTCTGTTCAATGACATCGGTTGATTGTTCTTATTACGGTATCTAACCTTTTATTCCTCCAAACATATCGTCAAAAATTTCCAAATTCAATGACATCAGTTGTTTATTCAACCCTTTCATTCTTTTGCATCATAAAAAATCTTCAAACACAATTACAACAAATAACAGGAAAACAAATAAAATTTGAATGTGACGCACGGCTTGTTTATTATTTAAACCCCGTCAGAGAAACTCTAGCCTAAAGTTGTTAGAGAATTCGAATATGACAAGCATACCGCATTTGATAATAATAAAACCCAAAGTAATCAACCAACTAATCCAAGCACAAAATTCAAATCTAAAAAATTTAGAATATACATTTATTGTCCGAGTCAGGTAGTTTCTGCGATTGGTTTTCTTAATCAGAGTAAAAAATCAGTAAATTATTTTTGCCGTGAAAACGTCCAAGAAAAACGTTCTAAGAAAGAAGAGACAACTCGAGTGATTACGGATAGCATGCAGTTTAATCTAACGCACGGCTTGTTTATTATTTAAATCCCGTCAGAGACAGATTTAACACCACAAACACCAGATTTAGCCAAATTAAAATAATATTTTATACATAAAATATGCTAAGACTGGTATGAAATTTAGTAAGGATTTTAAAGAGATCGCAAAAACATTGCACTTCTTTAAAACTACGCTTACACAGGGCGCTCAAATCAACAAAATAACCTCGTTTCTAAGAAAACTTTATTCGGTCAAAATTGTGATGGGCTTGACCATCAATAGATCAACAATAACAAGCAGGGATTGTGGTCCAAATCTATCAACACCATTATTAACCGATAAGATATCATTAGCAAAAGTAAACAAACAAATGTACCCCTCCCTCGACACAGGGTAAAACCCATACACATAAGAATCTATCCTTTGGAAATAACAAGTCATTTTAACGCGTTCTTCTTTCTTGCCTTAGTCTAAGCGCTAGAATATATTGAGACATAGATTTAATCATAATTTCAAAACCTAGAGCTAGAGTGTATTTGGATTTAGATTTTTATGACATTCAATTAATTTTTCCTTGCTACAAAAGAACCAAAAATGAAAGAACACCTGCTAATACTACTAGTTACTGTGTGTAAAGTGATATCCTTGTGTACGGACGGGTCGGACGGATGGGAGGCCGATCTGACCGACTGCACGGCGTTTTACATTTGTTCCAGCTCAGTCCGAGTGAAATATGTTTGCCCGAGCAATACAGTAGCAGACATTGAAAATAGAGTGTGTGTTCAGAAGGGATCTGCTAGTGATACATGTAAGTCTATTATAAAAAAAAGAATGTATCCTGACTATAGAATTCGAGAAAAGCTTCCAAACCTTGTTTTTATAAAATGGTTTGAGCATTTAAAACATGATAGGATTGAATTTAATTACATTACTATACCCGGACAGTTAAAGATCATAGGCAAAATAGAAATTGTATAAGATTTTATGCTTAATTTATGTCATTTATTAACATTGAATCTCAATATTTGCCTTTTTCGCTTTGTATCAATATTTCTTATAGACATGACTTTAATGTTATTTATTTATTTTTTGGAAACATACTCAAAGAGTTTTTTTTTCTAATTTAAGGTTCAAACAAGAATACAGGCATTCCAGTCACTGACCCAATAGTTCGCCAAACCACACCGGCTCAATTTCTTCTTTCAACGACCACAAAACCGTGCCTAAAACCAGGACTTTTTCCTGTGTCCCAAAACTGTGCACAGTTTATAAAATGTTCAACAGATCTTATTGCAACTTTGGAGGAATGTTCATATCCCCATCTATTCAATACAGAAAACCAACGTTGTCAGCTTCCGGGCCTAGTAAAGTGCGGCACAAGATACGAACCGATGGATCCCTGTAAGTTGGTTTTGCTGTAGTTAGAATTTATTTTTTACAATACCTTGAATTAAATGTATACTTAACGCGCATAGGCAAGAAAACAGTTACTAAGTTTTTGCGCAAGATTCACTTAAATATCGAAGAATGCTGACAACATTTTACAGTGTCCATTAAGTATTTTAGCATTATCATATAAAATTGATATGGTACAAATTCAAAACACACTGCATGGTGTATGCTAATCACAACAATTCAAAAATTTTTTTTATTATATAAATGTAAAAGATTTACAAATAGATGTCGTCAACTTTAACAATGAAATAAAACTGGGTCCCCACAGAATATTCCCATAGGTCACAGGGTCGATTTTAAGGCATGTTTTCAATGAGGTCGCGGTGAAATTTCAAAGCAGGAACTTTTTAATCGATCAGAGGGAATAATTCGTCCTTTTTAGCTCAATTACTAGTACCTCTAAACTACATTACACAATTTGTGAGGGTGATCTCAAGACGTTTAAACGATTTTAATTTGTCTTGTAGGTAAAAAATGGCTCCTTGTATAGGGGAATCTAGGGGGAATCAATATTCAATGCATGCCGAAGACCGCTTTAAAAGATTGATAAGGGTTGGCTCAGTTAAGACCGCTACAAAAGCCACATTTGCACGTTGAAATTGGAAAAGGATTCACATAAGTTTTTAATTCAAACAATCAAAGGTCACTTAAGAACAAGATAAGTATTTTAAGCGATATAGACCATGTGCTTGGGCATTTCTAAACATTATTATGTTTTGTGCATGTCTTTGTACTTTTTCCCTATATTTTGAATTTCTATGCCCTTAAAAATATTTGTTTTGTGCCTTTTACAGGCGAGTACCGAGAGAACAAGTGTACTTACTCACACTGTATCCCGTGTACCATTCGTTTCCCGTCTTGTCGAGGACTTCCGGATGGCCTAAATCCGTGGACCGGAAGAGAGAATTCGCCATATTTTGCCGTCTGCAGATTTCAAAGAGTGGTTTTCCAAGGCAAATGTTCATATGAAGAACATTCTGAAGAACAAATATTTGACTCCAAATTGCGTGTTTGTGTAAAAGCTGTTTAAATTGTTACATCTGCGCGTTTTTGTCATTTTTAGCTCACCTGGACCAAAGGTCCATGTGAGCTATTGCCATCACTTGGCGTCCGTCGTCGTCCGTCGTCGTCCGTCGTCGTTAACATTTTTCAAACGTTAACTCCTCTAACACCATAAGTTCAATGGCTTTTAAATTTGGCACAGTTGTTAATTAGCATAGGTAGTATAAAACTAGCGTGGGGATTTTTGATTCGTTGAAAAACATGGCCGCCATGGCTAAAAATAGAACATAGGGGTCAAATTACAGTTTTTTGCAAATAACTCAAAAACGGTAACAGATATCAAAATTCTGGCATGGGTTAAAGTGATCAGCACCTCAAGATCTACCTGCCCTGAAATTTTCAAGAAGATCCAACAACCGATGTAGGAGTTATTGCCCTTTTTCTAGATTTTTTCATACTTTTGCACTTATTTAGCCCTATATCTTGAAAACTATACAAGATATTTTAAAAATTCAAATTGCATATGATTAAGCACATCAAGATCTACAATTCATGTAATTAGGTCAAAGCTGTAGAACCATTTCTTTTAGGAGTTATGGCCCTTAAAGCGTCAAAATTTACCATTTTTCATTACTTTTACCCTGAATTTCAAAGATTAACTTGTCTGACACCATACATCCAACTTCAACCAAACTTGGCACAGTTGTTTAATAGCATTAATGCTACAATTCTATCGTTGGGATTTTCGATTTGTCAAAAAATATGGCCTCCATGGCTTAAAATAGAACATAGGGGTCAAATTACAGTTTTTTGCAAATAACTCAAAAACGGTAACAGATATGAAAATTTTGATGGGAGACAAAAGTAATAAGCATCTCAAGATCTACCTGCTCTGAAATTTTCAAGAAGATCCAACAAACGACATAGGAGTTATTGCCCTTTTTCTGGATTTTTTCAAATTTTTTCACTTCTTGAAAACTATACAAGATATTTCAAAAATTCAAATTGCATATGATTAAACACATCAAGATCTACAATTCATGTAATTAGGTCAAAGCTGTAGAACCATTTCTTTTAGGAGTTATGGCCCTTAAAGTGTCAATATTTACCATTGTTCATTACTTTTCCCCTGACTTGTCTGAAACGGTAAGACCAACTGCATCTTAACATGGCACACTGTTTGATAGCTTATATGCTACAACTCTATTGTTCAGATTTTTGATTCGTAAAAAAAACATGGCCACCATGGCTAAGAATAGACCATAGGGGCAAATTTCATTTTTTTGCTAATAACTCAAAACTGGTTTCAGATATCAAAATTGTGCAAGAATCAAAAGTGATCAGCATATTAAGATCTACCTGTCCTGAAATTTTGGATAAGATCTGACTGCTGATGTGGGAGTTATTGTTCTTTTTCCTAATTTTTGCCAAATTTGCACTTGTTAAGCCCAATATTTTGAAAACTAACCACGATATTTCATAAATTTAAATCGCATATGGTTAAGCACAATAATATCTACAAATATATGTATCTGTGTAGTTCAGGTGAGCGATTCAGGCTCTTGGGAGCCTCTTGTTTCATATACATGTATTTATCCACTGTTTTGCATAAATCATTTTTCATATATTTCTAAGTATTTTTATCACCCATTTTGTTTTTGGCAATCAGCTTGTCTCCTTTCATATAAAAACAAGATTTCATGATAAACAATTTTATTGTAAAAAACAAACAAGGTTAGTTGAAAGAAAACCCAACTTTAGTATAAAACATAGAATAAACAAAGCAAATCAGTACAAAATTAATATGTTACAAAAACATTCACAACCTAAGAATACGCATTAAATATATTACCAAGTGTCCGAATAACCACACATGGAATACGTTCAGGGAAAAAGTCGTTGTTTTAAACACGGGATGATTTTACAAGGAGTCTATTCAAACTACTGACAAGATAAGTATTGCATAATAAAGAAGACTTTATATAAAACTCGCCATTGCTATTAAAGTTTACAAATGCTATTACATCCACAGAATATTTAACCGAGTCCTCGGTTGCGGATATACTTTTACAGAATTCGTGTTCTGGGTTTGAAGTTGTGATACATAGAGCCCCAGAATTATTTCCCTTGGAATCTCCTTTGAATGTTCCAGTATAGATAATTTCGTACACACCGGGAAACAAAACACTAAATTTTCCAGTCAATGGATTGTACCGGATATTTTCTGCTGGTGAATTTTTAAAGTGCACCGTATCACCTTCCAAATGGGTCACATTTATCTGGAACAGGTCAACGGATGACCTTTGGTGACCTTGGTCGCTTCCTTCTGATGAATGTGCCTTTACCATATACAGTAATATTGTTCCGGCATAGAGAACGTAAAGCAGAGCTATTAACAGACTTATTGTAAGGAATTTGTTTCCTGGTTTGGAATGTTTGCTCTGGTTATCTAAGTGGGTTTTGTTTAACAATTCATTGAAATTCCAATCTTTTGCGGTTATTGCTTCCTTCAAATAAATGTTCTGTGTCGATAGCTTGACATCATTTTGATAGTTCTGCTCTTTTTCTTGGTAGTTTATTTCAAGGTCTAGTTTGAGTTTATCTAGACTGCAGCTCTCATTTGAGTTTTGGCGGGAAATGATTTTGTCCGTTGTTTGGTTTTGCGATAGTTGTGTGTTGATAACTTTATCCATTCTTCTTTGGTTCTGAAAAAAAAAATCATTAAATAATGTAAATTATAATAGGCTATAACTGGAAGATTTTCGAACTTGGGCATATGCCATTAGATAACTAACTTCGGGGACCTCTTGTTTCATACAGTTTTAAACCAAATATGGTAAGCAACTACATGGTACGCTGGTCTTCAATCATCATGTGCATCTGCTTTTGAATAGGAAGTGTTATCATATGATTGATAGTCATGTTGTGAGTATAACTACTTACAGTTATAATCACATGCGTATCTAGCCGGAATATAGCCCCTGAATGGTTTTATCAAATACACTACATTCGGGCAAAATGTGAAAAAAAAAGTTGCTGAAAATTTAAATTCAACACATTTATAATGGTTAAACTAATACGCCCAAATATTGTTAAAAAGCTGAATGAAATTGTCTTTTCACCGACAAAAATAGTATGAGTTAGTGGCGGATCCAGGGGGATGTGGTTCGGGTTTGAAGCCCCCCCCCTTTTTCCTCCGAAAATTTTGTAATTTCATTTAGATTTCACTCGAAATATGTGTGAACCCCCCTCCCCCTTGTCCACAGTGACCAGTATGTGGACCACGCTTTAGAATTTACTAGATCCGTCCCTGTGAATTAATATATTTTATGCGCGACACAAAGATATAATTTTGAAATCGTTATGGACACTGCAATCGGGACTAAACGAACCAAATAAAATGACCGAACTGTATTTTGCATGAACCAGCAATATGCTGCAGATAAAGCTTTATAGTTACATGTATTTAATTATGTGGTTTCCTTATTCGAACATTTTTTGTACAAGCACTTCTCTTTCAAAACTTCCTTTGGTTTTCGATCTTCAAATGTTTTTTATTCAAATGCTGCTGATGAGATATGCATAAACGGCATTATACTGGTAACAAAATTAACATTTTTTCAAATATCCGCTTTTGTACTGTGTGTCAAGAGGACAAATGCAAAAAAAAATAAATACATATTACATGTTTTATCAGCAGAACACTAAATTGTAACCTTTTGGTGATTATTTTTTTTCGAATATATTTAATCCAACTGACTGACTAAATGCGTGTGCAAAAAAGTATCCAAAATGTTGGTCAGGTTTATGTATAAAATACTTACATTGTATCATTGGTAATTATTTCTTGTTGATTGCAGCTTGGAAAAGTCAGTTCAGATAAGCAGGCTGCAATGTGCTAAGTGAACTGTCATGAAAATTTAGGTTTATATAAACTAACTATGATTCATTTATGGGCATTGTATAACAATCTATTTCAGAATTATGCGTCCAAAATAAAAAGTCAATATCAAAGCTGATTTGTTTACATCGGAAACGGTTTTAAGTGGTGCCGTATATTTTTTTATATTACAATCATTTAGAAGGGTTTTTAATGAATGACATAGACTTGATGAATAAACCAACGGGAAGATATTTAGGGGAATTACAAAAAAGTAAGAGCAATGTCATTGACTGAATTCTGTTTGTGAAGTTACATGTTGTTTTGGTGTCCGTTTGATTGGCATTTTGTCCGCGTGGTCAACGCTTGGCTTCTTGATCATTGCAAAAGTTTCAGTTGAGTTACAACTTTTTTTATACATGAACAAGGTTCATTAAATGTATTTTTATGGTGTTCTAAGTTCCGATATTGTTGCGACGCAACATCTTCTGATGAATTGTAAGGTTCTTTGTCATTGCAAAAGTTTCAGTCGATTTACAAAGTCTAATAATACATTTTTTCACACTTTTGTGCATTTTAAGTGCTCTTGGTTTCGACTTTAGCCATGCGGTTTTGGAGCGAATAAAATCTTAAAAAAACGTGTGGTGTTTTAGAAAACTTATTAAAATAAGTTCAATGTCTAGTTTCTTTGTCAATGCAAACAGGCTCGGATCCATAGAAAGGCGTACCGGGCGTACGCTCCCTAAAACTGACAAAAATTGTGTTTTTGCAACAAAATCCTCGTATTTGAAAAAAAAAATCAATTTGTAGATATAAGATAATGGTGCTTTTGTTTCCGATCTTACGACTCAAAATATTTTTTTTTCAAAACCCAACGCTTAAGTACAGTGTAAATTTGGCATAAGATTCTTTGTGGTCAAAGTATCATACAAGTTAAAAACAACTTGGGATGCCTCATGTTCCTATATGTTGCAACGACGGAAAATTGTAACGATTTCGTACGGTCTAAATATAAAAATAAGTACCACATGGTCAATGCTTGGATTCTTTGTGAGTTGCAATGTTCATTTTTTACGGTATTTTGTTGGGTCTTTTTTTTTAATCCCTAGTGACAACATGGCGAGGGGGGCATTAAGTTTTTCTCATGTCCGTCCCTGCCGTCGAATTTCTGCAAAGTTTTTCTCAGAAACCATTTAATAATGCTAATTATGTGAAATTTGGCAGGGTCGTTCAGTATGACACACTGAACGTCCGAAGCGACTTTCAGACCTTTGGACTTTTACTTTGTTTTGGGAACTGTGTCGACATTTACAAGAAAATCCGTCAAGCTTTTCTCAGAAGCCGTTCATGAAAATGATTTGAAATTTGAGTGGTCACAAGTTCAGTATGACAATCTGTCGGACTTCTTCATCCTGATTGTGGCCTTACGAAGGGGTGTCTGTGTCTTATGGATACATTTCTTCTTTATTGTTTCAGTTTGTTTGTTTGGTTTTGTAATGCAAAATATTTGATCCATTTATTTTTTAACTTCCCCGTGTCTCCTTCCAAATGTGTCATATTCATCTGGAACAAGTCAACTGATGACCATTGGTGACCTTGGTTGCTTCCTTTCCATGAGTGTGCCTTTACCATATATGTTGTAGTAATACTGTTCCGGCATAGAGAACGTAAAGCAGAGCTATTGATAGACTGATTGTACCAAATTTGTTTCCTGGTTTTGGAAGTTTTTACTTATACTTGTAACTACGCGGTGTTTAGTTTAAAACGCAAACTCTGGTGTAATTAGGGTTAGAACTTTGCACTCATTATAAGGTTTTGGCACATTGGGTTTTGCCACATTGGGTTTGGCACATGAATCGGTACCAACTTTTAAAACAGCAATGGCTATAAAACGAAATGGATAGTTGGAGATAAGGTGGTGTTGCTTGGAATCAAAGACAATTGTGCTATTTCCGTGTAGATTTTCGGCATAATTGGTGTGGAACCCCATCCTCTTTCCTTCTCAGTGTTCTGTAGAAGGGAGACTCCAACCTTCAAAAATTTATGGATCCGCCCCAAAATACCTTGCATAAAATATATATCAAAAGAGGGTGTTGTCATTCTCTTGCCGGCACTTGCATGCAGTATAGAGGCATAAATAACAAATATGTGATTACTGTTGTAAGCTTTCAATTAATAACAATACAAAATAAATGTACATCTTATTGTTAAACAGCGCATCAGTTCTAAGCCACATTTCAACGTTTTTGCCGCTTAGAACATCATATATTTAACCTTATTAAGTATTATAAAATATATTTTATATTGATATTGGCATGTCCAAGTATTTGAAACAAGAAAATATGCACCATACAAGACATTGCGGATTTGAATTAATTTCCATTGATAAACTACATGACTATGTTATATGTATATTGAATTAAACATGGACAGATAGCAAATGCAAATTGAAACAAGAATAAAAAAAGAACGGATTGACCAAACATTTAGGGAAAACAAAATAGTATGGAACTATAAGTAAAAGGGAAGTGGGGACAAAATGATTGGTACAGAGAAAATATCACAGACCTAAAACAAATTGGTATAACCTAAAAAGGCCAATTGGCAAAGAGAGAGGGACAGAGAGAAGAATGGGGACGGAAATGCAAATGACGCTACCTTTTGCATTGGCACGTATAACCCAAAAAAGAGCAATTCTGAGTGTTCAATGGGGTAAGGGGACGACCATTTGATTTTGAGGGGGGCTGGCAGTTTCGGTCGAGACAGATTATTTATTTTCCAAATTTTGCGGGCCAGAATATTTATTTTTCGCCGCTACGCGGCAAGAATATTTATTTTCTGCATACAATAGCTTAATTGAGCAATGATCTTGGGACGGATTATTTATTTTCTTGCAAACAGAGGCCAGATTATTTATTTCCAACTTTTTCCAGGCCAGAATATTTATTTACAAAAGCTGTCAGGCCCCCCTCAAAATCAAATGGTCGTCCCCTAATTTTTACATTGAAATGTTATTTTGACATTCTGATTTTCAATCGTAAAGACCATTTATCTTCCACATGAATATTCTGCAGTATTTCCATCTGAAATTTCGTAATGTTCACATAGGTTAAAGCCCCCTAAAAGGTCTTCAATTGTCACGCCGTCTGCTGGTGGAATTGGTCCATCTTCGTATTCAGACGGGAGTTTGTCGGCAAAGGTCGTCTGACGATAAAATCCAAGATCTTGAATGAGTTTGGTAATGCTGTTTTCTGTCATTCTGTCCAAAGGAATTCTCTGCAAAATAATAGTCAAATTTAATAAATGAGTTACAGAGATATAACTAAATTTCTTTAGGGAGGAAGAAGTACGGCGACAGCCCTGATAATACGTCATTTTCGAGTTCATTGCTTTTCCGGAAAAATCCCTCAATTACACAGAAATTATCACGTGACTTTACCAGTTTGTGAGTCAAACTGGTTTGCTGCCATGTAGACTTATTCAAAAGTGATTGTGAGATCATCAAAACAATAACATCTCTATGAAAGGTAAATACTTCAATTGAATGAAGAAATATTCTTACGTGCATAGAAATATTGTCAAAATTGAAGATTCTGTCTTTAATAAACAACAAGCAATATTTATTTTGATCTATTGCTCTTAATTGCACCGGAAGTCGTCATGCCTAGAAAAATATATAATAAAAGAACCTTTTCCGGATTCCCCAGCCATTCCGCAATAACCCGAAATTGACGTATTGGACCCCTTGCCGATGCTGTATACCAAATATCGAAAGGCTATAAAAAGTAGTTACTGAAAAAAAAAATTCTCAGTTCGCCCGCAACCCGATACTATTTTAATCTTTATAGACCATTTCCACTATGGGTAATCAGATAAAAAAAAGCGTCAACGACATCAAAACCCTTTAGATCGTTTTAATAATCAATTTTCAAAAGTCCTTTCAGTTTTGTTTTTCAGACCTTTTGAACAGAGCATTTCTGTTGAATCATTAAATAAAGAAGTTAAACCAGAAAAAGAACATTAATTGTTTGTTCCTGGGGTTTGGGCTACTTCCTATATAATCAATGGTATGGGTGGGCCACAAAAAGTGACTGTTTTAGGCTTAGAGGTGTAGAATAGCTAAGGTTATAAATTCAGACTTGTTGCCGCCAACAGGATTTCAAATATCATGAATATAAATTATTCATGTAGTGCCGGTTACCTGTCGTCTAATTGCTGATCTATTTCATCTCAAAATGGTCTTTCGTGATTTGCCTCTGAACGGCTATATATACAGTAAAAATATAAAATTCAAAGCAATTTTCCTGTGGTCAGAGGACTGAAAACAGGGTATAGCATATTACATCCCCTGGTGCAACAGAGTATGTTTTTTTGCAATTTTCTTGATTCTAACAGGGTCCGGTTCAAAGCAGGTCAACGGGACAGATAATACCCTTAATCATAGGTATTAACCTACACCCCCCGGGCGTTTGCCTTGCAATTTATTGTAATTTTTTTTTTAGGTTTGAATACTTGTTTGCTTTGTTTGAAGAAACCAAAACCAAAAAAAAAAAAAAAAAACGAAAGAACATTTGTCTATCTACTGGCATCATGGACATGCAATAATTTTACTTACAAATATTTCTTCGTTACTTTTATTGTAGAGGATTAGTTCAGGTATGTCTTTTGCTTCTGTCATGTTGAGCTGAGGTAAACTTTGTGGTTGAGGAAAAAAATGTAATGTCAAAAACATGATGTTTGTGTGTATGTCAAAAACATGATGTTTGTGTGTATGTCAAAAACATGATGTTTGTGTAGAATACCCGTGAAGATAAAAAAATCATCAATATTCGTTACATGTAGTTCCTTATTATGGAATCCATATTACCAAACAGGATAAATAATCTTAAATTATTGAAAGAAATTAAACTGACCCGACTTATTAAGAAGATACAAAAATCGCAATGGTTTTTGTTTGTTCAGGCATTTTCAACGAAATGCGGGGTTGGGTCAGTGGGTTTAGCTTTAAATTATTCTAATATAAAGAACACACATTTTTTTATGACACAAAGGAAAATTGAATGAAACAACAATACATAATATTTACTTTTGATTTCCAAGAAAAAAAAGAAATTTAAGATATAAATATATCAATATAGAATAAAAGATACTAGAAAATTCCTTCCCTGTTAAACCATCTTAAAACAAACTCATATTTCTTCTTGAAAGATCATCTGTAACTCATCTGAAAAAAAATTAGTATATATAGAAATGTATAACGCATTTAAAACGGAAGCTGCACTCCAAAACCGTAATATTACAATTCAAGTTGATACAACATTTTCGCTTTTGATGATGGAAAATACCGTGTGTACGAAAACCCGCACAGCACCACGAAACACACTCATACAAGAGCTAACACTAAAGTATGTCTCGCCTCTCGGCACCATCAGAAACAATAATTCTTCCTTACTTCCACTATATTTTGAATTTATAAGGATTTTCAATTTCTGAGATCAAAAGGTGTTTATAGGACTTACACATTACTAATATATGCAATAAAACTCAACCAGAAAATTAAGGTCAAGGTAAAAAGATGGGGATGCATCTGTGCTAATCTACTACTGGAGCATATTCATATCAAGTTTCATCAACCTAGGACCAATAGTACTTGAGATATAGAGGTGCTCGCAAAACCTTACCATTGCATTTATATGTATTGAAAATTGTCAAAGTCACTCAATCGGAAAATCAAGGTCTAGGTCAAAAGATTGGGATGCAACTGTGCTAAGCTACTCCTGGAGCATATGCATATCAAGTACTTCTTCCTAGGACTTATAGTTCTTGAGATATGGAGGTGCTCATAAAAGCTTACACAAAAAGTTAATGCCGACGCCGTCGCCGCCGCCGGTACAGTAACATCTTTGTCCCGCTCTGCTTCGCAGGCGAGACAAAGACAACAATCAGCAACACGAACACACCTGAACAAGAGCGACCATGGGAACAAGAGTGGCCATGAGAACAGAAAAACCATGGGCTCCGGAAGAGTTAGCAGTTCCTGCTTGTCAGTATAACAAGGGAAATGTAGACATTTCATATTTGTCACTGTGCATGTAATGTCTCAATTCCTTAGAAATTCTTGAGTCACGACAACAACCGAGGAACAACACAACCTTGTGTCAGCAATTTTTTTTTCATAAGACCTGGTGCTCTCTCAATGAAATCATGATCAGTGGCGATACGTTCATTTCATAAGCCGGATGGACGGAATGTTGCTACGGAACAAGAATAAAGTTGCCTATGTGAAAGTTGAAGCATAGGGTTTTGTTAACAGTCTCCTTAATACGCTCCCGAAGGGAGCGATAATGGTAGAATTGTCAATATTTTAGTTGTACTAAGGGCTGAATTTTCCTTCAACGTCCGGTATAGCACGCGCTTGTTCCCGAACTGTCGGCGTCTTTTTAACGCTTTTTGCTTTGCAAATTTTTAACGTCATTAAACGCACGCATAACCCACAAGAAAAGCTAGTTTGTTTTTATTTTCGAACAAAACAAAAATGAATAAATTGACTTCGGGAGCGTCACAGGTTTAACCTGCCTCATATTACGCTCCCGAAGGGAGCGATAATGGTAGAAATGTCAATATTTTAGTTGTACTATGAGCTGAATTTTCCTTCAACGTCCGGTATAGCACGCGCTTGTTTTCCCGAACTTTCGGCGTCTTTTTGACGTTTTTATCTTTGAAAATTTTAGTCGTCATTAAACGCTCACGTAACCCACAAGAAAAGCTAGTTTGTTTTTATTTTCGAAAAAGCTAGTTTGTTTGTATTTTCGAACCATAAAAAATAAATTAATTGAAACCTCGGGAGCGTAACAGGTTTTACCTGCCTCATATTAGCCTATTTCGAGATTCAAATGAAATTGAACAAATTTCATAGAATCTATCATGGTGTCTTTAATCTCAAGCTTCTAAGGATATATGAGATGCGGAAACATGCATGAAAACAAAATCGATGGTGTGTTAGTGAAATGACATTATCAATTTAACGAAAGATGAAGAATGACGAAAAAAAGCAGCAAGCATTGGTGGATAATTAGTTCCCATTAGAATACTGGCACTTTGCGTTAGCAACGATCCTGACTATACGCGACCTACAAGCGAGGATCCGACATGATGAATTTACGAAAATCGAATGTTCCAGGTAAAAGACGTTCAATATAACGGTGTTTCGACTTTCGATTGTCAGTATTCTGTCTGGTACAAACAGATAGCGAACCATTTAGACACAACATAAAAAAGTCAACATTTATTGTTACAAAATGGCCCATGGTACATGGTAAAGTCAATGCATGGTACATGCGAAACAGATAACAAAAGTTGATGACTCCATAATTTGTGTGACTTCTTGTTGTGACTCAAAAACATGTGATAAATAGATAGTGAGCTGTCACCCAACGATGATAAATATATAACTCGATGAAAATTGTGGTGCACAATTGCATTCAAGGTGACATTCGAAAGTAAACAGAAACAGGAACAGGAAATCGATACAAATTGAAAGTGAAAGTTACAATCAAACACACCTTAAGTCAAAAATTAGAACATTCTATAAATATACAATGGTGTGTCACAAATTAGAACATGACTATAAATATGTAAATCTAAGTTTCATGAAAATCATTATCTAAAGAGTATAATGGCCATAATTAAAATGAATTATGGACATGACACTCCCCGTCTGATATATACATATATCAACCATGAAAATCATACAAAATCAAAATGGAAAAAATGAAATAACAACACAAAAAAAAAAACAATCTGTACATCAAAAGACAATTCATCAAACAAAATACAAAAATGTTACACATTCAAAGGAACCAATTGAGTAATTGGTCGGATATATGTTCTGGGTTGTCCATCTCGAACCACTCTAAGCTGAACCTTCCTAGTGAGTCCATCAGATCCAGGAAAAGTTTGTTCCACAATACCGATCGGCCAATCGTTACGATAGAGATCATTGTCCTTCATAATTACTACATCATTGACTTCAATGTTAGGCTTTGATTGTTCCCATTTTGTGCGGTGTTGTAATGTTTGCAGGTAGTCTTTGCTCCACTTAGTCCAGAATTTATTGGCCATAACTTGAATCATTTTCCACTGATTCACATACATATCTCTCACATTTAAATGCTTGAAATCATCATTTGACGTGCTAGTTTTCTGAGTTAAAAGTGAGTTGGGTGACAACACAAATGGTGATTCATGATCAGTTGTTAAAGGCACAAGCGGTCGTGCATTCATAATAGCCATAGTTTCGGATACGAATGTAACAAGGACTTCATGTGTAAGTTTGTTGTGTCGGAATTCAAAAAGAATATTGTCTATGATTCGCCTTGCCACACCTATAAGGCGCTCCCATTCTCCACCCATATTTGATGAATATGGGGTATTGAAGTTCCAACAGATGTCATTATTATTAAGGAAGGTTTGTACCTTAGTGTCTTCTGAAAAGATAGCTTGTATACCTAACTCCTTAGTGGCACCAATAAAGTTAGTCCCTCTATCAGAATACAATTCTTTGACTGGTCCACGAAACGCAATGAAACGTCTAAGAGCATTTATAAAGGAATTAGTACTCATGTCCTCTAAGACTTCAAAATGAACTGCTCTACTAGACATACAGACAAAGATGACAATCCATCGCTTGGTATTTGCGCTACCGCCTCGTGTTCGTCGACTTACTATCTCATACGGTCCAAAACAGTCTAAACCAACATAGGTAAATGGCGGACAGGGTTGAATTCTGAATTCAGGGAGATCAGACATTTTCTGAGACAAACATTTTCCACGAAATCTTTGACAATGTACACATTTTGATAGTACGGACTGAATTAAACGCTTTAAACCAGTAATCCAGAAACCGACAGTTCTTATTGCCCCTTCTGTTAAATGTCTACCCTGATGATGAGTGAGTTTATGAAAATGAAGTACTAGTAACTTAGCTATATGGTGAGTGCCGGGAATGAGAATCGGATGCTTTTCAGTATATGGAGAAGTGGAATGTTTCAATCTACCACCGACACGTAATACTCCAGAGGTATCTAAGAAAGGATCAAGTTTCAGAATTCGACTACTCTTAGCTATTTTGATGCCGTTGGTTAAGTTTTGTATCTCATTTGCAAAGACCTCATTCTGAACTTGCTTCACTAAATAAGTCTCAGAATCCTTCTTGATCTGAACATGGTGACAATCTAATCCCTTAACTAATCTTGCTTTATGTTTTAACGAAGAAATAGCTCTAACTAAAGCTAGCCAGTTTGAAAATCGCTCAAATCGGTTGGTTTCTAATGTAGGTTTACAGATTTGAGTTTTACAAGTTGTAAGTTCTTGTCGAATTTCTTTGTCAATCTCAGGTGATACTAATGGAAAGTCAAGGTTTTCGCTTGATTGCTCACGAAACAAAATTGCAGGTGGGTTAGTCCACTGATTGACAACTTCAATATCTGGATTACTAACAAATCTAGTGCCTAAGTCGGCAGGGTTTAAACTGGTAGGTATAAAAGACCATTGAGATGGATCTGAAACCTTATGTATCTTTTCAACCCGATTACTGACATATGTGAAGAATCTCCTGGTTGTGTTACATACATAACCTAAGACAACTTTGCTATCAGAGTAATAGTGGCAATTACTACGATCGATGTTTAGATGAGTACATATAGAATCGCCTAGTTCACTAGCTAAGACGGCTGCGCAGAGCTCAAGTCTGGGAATAGTGTGTCCCTTAAGGGGAGCTAACTTGGACTTTGCCATCAGAAAACCAACAGATATTGATCCTGTTTGATCAATAGATTTCAAAAAGGCAATGGCTGAGATAGCTTTCTCTGAAGCATCACTGAAGATGTGAATTTGAATGTCTTGACATAATGATAGCGATGACGGAATGATCATTCGAGGTATTTCAAAGCGGCCAAAAGACAACAAGGCTTTATACCAAGTATTCCATTTCACCTCATGATTTGGTGAAAGTTCATCATCCCAATCGGTTCCCGGTGGAACAATCTCTCTAAGTAGAATTTTACCACTTATGCTTAAGGGTGCAATGAAACCTAGTGGGTCAAAAAGACTGTTAATGGTAGAAAGGATGCCTCTACGGGTGACTGGTTTCTCATTCTCATTGACTGAAAAGACGAACATGTCAGAGTTTAAGTTCCATGAAAGGCCTAAGCTTCTCTGAGTTGGCAATAAATCGCAGCATAAATCAAGATCTTTCAAATCCTTACCGAGATCATCAGATGAAAATGCTTTCATAACCTCAATATTGTTAGAGATGATTTTGTGAAATCTAATTTTGCCATTTACATGTAAGGCATTCTGAGTTTTACGCAGAAGACTAATTGCATCGCTAGCGTGTGGTAGAGAGGCTAAGCCATCATCGACATAGAAGTTGTTGCATACAAAATTACGTACATCACTGTCCGAGTTTTCAACTGCTTTTCTTATACCATAAGTTGCAATAGCAGGGGATGGTGTATTACCGAAAACGTGAACTGACATACGGTACTCGATTAAAGGTTTTGAGTAGTCATTATCGGCATACCAAAAGAATCTAAGGTAATCACGATGCTCATTGGAAACTCGAAATTGGTAGAACATTTGCTCTATGTCGCCTGAGAAAGCTACTGCGTTTTCACGAAATCGCATTAAAATACCAACTAGGCTATTTGTAAGATCTGGCCCAGACATAAGTGTTTGATTGAGTGATGTCCCTTGAAAGACGGCAGACGAGTCGAAGACTCCACGGATTTGATCCGGCTTTTTGGGATGGTACACACCAAATAGCGGAAGGTACCAACATTCAGAATTCTCAGGTAGGCTTGGTGCGACCTCAACTGCTCCACTGGCAAAAACTTTGTTCATGAAAGTTTTAAAATGTTCGGCTTTAACAGAGTCTCTACGAAGACTTGAATCTAAAATGAGCGCTCGCTTCCACGCTAAAGGTCGATTGTTCGGCATAGAGATTTTCGCTTTACGAAATGGCAAAGGGGCGGACCAGTGACCAGTGTCATCCATTACAAAGTGATCATTCATCAGTTCTATAAATTGTTTAATCTCAACAGAGAGACCCACCTTATTGTCATCAGGTGTTCGAACAAAGATATCATTAGCCTCTTTAACTTCGAAACTTAGATCGCACAATGGAAATAAAGTACTACGCCCGTCCACAAGGACATTTGTTTTACGTACTATAGCTGGTGGTGGATGTACTTTGCCTAAACAGACCTCTCCAATTACAACCCATCCTAAGGGTAATTGTTGTGCAAACGGTTTACCTTGACCCCCTAAAACTTGATTCAGGACATGGTGCACATCCGGAACGTCACGACCTATCAAAAGTTCAACTCTTGCGTTGGGATCTAAACAAGGTAAGTATTCAGCGATTTGACGTAGGTGTGGGTGAGCACGTGCTACATCAGGTGTCGGAATTTCAAGTAGCTCATTCGGTATCGAATCGCATTCTATTACATCACTAAGATTAAAAGATGTCTTGCCATCAACGGAATCGATTCTAAGATCTGAGCGTCTACCAGACATCATATGACTACCGGAACATGAAGACAATGTAAAGTTTGAAGCAGTACCTCTTATACCAAGACGATCGAAAAGAGTTGGTGCTGCCAAAGTACGGTTACTTTGGTCGTCTATAATTGCATATACACGAACAGGGGAAAGCGACTTGTCACTAAATACATCGACTAATACAGTTTTTCCGCATGAACGGCCGAAACGATTATCGCCACATAACTCGGTACATGCATTTACAACAGTGCTTTAATTTTGCTCCCCGCCATCAGTTTCTACAGTTTTGTCAAGAGTCTGAGAGTCTGCGCTCGGTCCAGAAACCTGAGAATTAGCATGCATTGCAGACGAGTGACGGTTACTTTTACACACAGAGCATGAAATGGGTGCCTTACAGTTTCTAGATATATGGTCAGTAGCTTCGCAACAACGGAAACAGATACGTTTCTCTTTCAAAAACTTTTGACGATCAGAAAGTGGGCGTTTCCTAAATGCAAAACACTCATTCAGACTGTGACCTGCCTTATGTAAAGGACAACGTACAGAGTTCTCTGATTTAAGATCAGTCTTTCTAGTTACAACCTTTGTATTGGATGATTGCTTAGTACTTTGGTTAGTGTTTGTCTGATTGAAAGCTGGGTCGTTACGGATCTCACACATCTCTTTAACGAACTTTACAAAGTAGGAAAATGGTGGGTAGGATATACCTCTAGATTGCTTATATGAAGATGCACGTGTGGCCCATTTATCTTGCAGTGAAAAAGGTAACTTTGATACAATTGGAGCGACCCCTGATGATGAATTGAAATAACTCAATAATGTTGAACATGCTGGATTAACCATCGCAGATTCTACCTCAGTTAAAATGTCTACTAAATCATACATTTTCTTATTGTCTTTGTTGTTCAAAGTTGGAAAGTTGTTCAATTTACGCTTTAAAGAATGTTCAATCATTTCAGGTCGACCATACCTTTCTTCAAGCCTTTCCCATATTTGTCTCAAACCTCTTGGTGGATCGTGTGCATTAGCAGCTCTAAGCGATCTTGCAAACCTACTTGACTCAGGTCCCAACCATTTCACCAAAAGATCCATTTCTTCAAACGGAGTTATGCCAAGTTCTTTGATAATAGACTGAAAAGAAGCTTTCCAAGACATATAAGTTTCAGGTGAATCATCAAAGTTACTAAATCTAGACAATAGTAAGTCTTTTCTGAGCATAAATCTGGTTATATCTGACATAACATTGTTCATAGAAGAATCACTATTTACTACTTGAGTAGATGATGTAGGTACACTTGTAGCCATGTTTATAAGATGTGTAGACGTAGGTGGAGGAGGATAATATGTAGGAACTACTGGCTTAGATGTTGAAAATGTATACAAAGGCTGAGTAGTTGATTGCATCTGAACTTTTGAGACAGACCTAGCAGTAACATTTGTAGTGCTAGTGTTAAACTGGACTGAATCACTCACGTTAGTAGTGTTCGGCAAATAATTATCTATATCTAATTGTTCTATGTATTGTTTGACTGACTCTTGTTTATCAACATGTGCAGAGGGTAAATCAAGTTCTTGATCATCATAACCTTCTAGGATCTTAGCCTCAGTTTCAGTAACAGCTATTATGCTTTCTTGTTTGACAATGTTTAAGCTTGCCTCAATGTCAGCTTTTTGTTTTAAAAGTTCACTTTCTTTTCTAACATAATCAAGACGTACCTTCTCTGCTTCAGCCTTGGCCCTCTTACGACTTGCTGTTGATTTGCTGGATCTACTTACTTGAGACAGCGTCTCGACAATCTCTCTCTTTATCACCTTTATATTATCTGTCACTTGTCTCACACTACCTATACAGCTGTTGAAATGTTCTTTATGGTCTTCTAGTATCTCCAGAGCCTCCTTGGTGTTCTGTCTTTGAAGATATGACTTGTAATCTTCGGATTTCACACAAAACAGTTTGAAATTGTCACTGATGTCTTTCTCTAGTTGTCTAAGATCTTCTAAAGTATGTTTGTTGTTCACTGTAACCATCAAATCTTCTATTTTGACCCAAACTTTGTCACAGATGTCTTTTAGTTTCTCGCTGGTTTCGTCAAAGTTCATCTTGGCTTTGAATGTCAGTTTACGTAATCGTCTAGTGGACATTAACTATCTTTTTACTATTCTGTCTGGTACAAACAGATAGCGAACCATTTAGACACAACATAAAAAAGTCAACATTTATTGTTACAAAATGGCCCATGGTACATGGTAAAGTCAATGCATGGTACATGCGAAACAGATAACAAAAGTTGATGACTCCATAATTTGTGTGACTTCTTGTTGTGACTCAAAAACATGTGATAAAAAGATAGTGAGCTGTCACACAACGATGATAAATATATAACTCGATGAAAATTGTGGTGCACAATTGCATTCAAGGTGACATTCGAAAGTAAACAGGAAACAGGAACAGGAAATCGATACAAATTGAAAGTGAAAGTTACAATCAAACACACCTTAAGTCAAAAATTAGAACATTCTATAAATATACAATGGTGTGTCACAAATTAGAACATGACTATAAATATGTAAATCTAAATATAGAAATCAAAAGTACCAAAATATAATAATAACAAGGTCAAAAATAAGAACAAAAATACTACTGAAATAGTCTAAATAGAAAATTTACAGAATAGAAATAAACTGCATAAGTTTCATGAAAATCATTATCTAAAGAGTATAATGGCCATAATTAAAATGAATTATGGACATGACAGTCAGGCCAAACTTTTTTTCCTCTATGAAGAAATCTTGTAGTAATATGATGTTTTCGTTGTTTTTGTTGTTGTTGTTGTTGTATTTGTATTTTTATGGTAATAATACTATAATTTCTATACACTTACAGTCATAATGCCCTTGAAGATTTTTGTATCATCTGGTAAAGCATGAAGAAAATCCGTCAAAATGAGAAATCCAAGACACATATACAACCTCATTTTAAATGGAGTCCCACGTCCTTGTTAACTGGTCAATACACATTCATGCATAGTGTAACAGATGTGTATTCAAACTAGTGGATTATAATGATAATCTATAAGGCTGACTGTCGATGAAATAAATCTGTAAGAGAAATCTGAAAATCGTCAATAAATAAAGTAAAAAAATGTAAGAAAGGAAAACCTGTAGATCTGATGCTGAAGATGATAACTCCCCTCCCCCTTTTCACAGAGGAGGGGATAAACTGTTATACCTCTGTCGTTCCAAAGTCCTGAAACTTATTTTTTTTTCTATCATAGCTGCTTCTCGGATATTAATATATGATAGCAAGCTTCATATAGTATGCTCTATTGTGGGATCTACATAATTTAAGATAAATCGGACAGCTACTTCCTGAAGAAATCTTGTTGTAACATGTTTTGTGTTGTTTTTGTTGTTGTTGTTGTATTTTTATGGTGATAATACTATTATTTCTATACACTTACAGTCATAATGCCTTTAAAGATTTTTGTATCATCTGGTAAAGCATGAAGAAAATCCGTCAAAATAAGAAATCCAAGACACATATACAACCTCATCTTAAATGGAGTCCCACGTCCTTGTTAACTGGTCAATACACATTCATGCATAGTGTAACAGATGTGTATTCAAACTAGTGGATTATAATGATAATCTATAAGGCTGACTGTCAATGAAATAAATCTGTAAGAGAAATCTAAAAATCGTCAACAAATAAAAATAAAAAATGTTGGAAAGGAAAACCTGTAGATCTGATGCTGAAGCATCATACTATTAATGATAACTCCCCTCCCCCTTTTCACAGAGGAGGGGATAAACTGTTATACCTCTGTTGTTCCAAAGTCCAGGAAACACATTTGTTCTATCATAGCTGCTCCTCAGATATTAATATATGATAGCAAGCTTGGTATAGTATGCTCTATTGTGGGATCTACATAATTTAAGATAAATAGGACAACTACTTCCTGTAAATGGTAAACTTATAATTATACGCAATAATTTTTGAGGTATGGATGGCACAGATTATAACCGGCTATCGTTTGCAGAGTGAAGACGGTCCAAAAATATCAAAGTGTGGGTTAATGATTTGTTGAACTCTCCCATTTGTATGTTAGACCCGAGATTAATCAAACTTGACATGAAAGTTCCTACGTTTGGATTCCCTTCATTTGACATTTGGGTTTCAATTTTCAATAATCGAAAGTTTATTTGGTCCATAGTCCAAAATACACATGGGATAATCCCCGTATTACTTCAAGGTTAATTGTAGGGAGTATACGCAAGATCCTGGATGCCAATTTCATCATAGACACTATTTACGGTCTATAGGTTTGCTGTGTGAAGAGGGTAAAAATACTTTACTCTTCTTGTAATAAAAATTGACAGTCTCTTAATTTAGAGTTCATTTACATTTATGTTGCTACTTTAAGCAATATGCATTGACAAATCACCCCGATCAATCAATATGGCCACCGTTGCTAAAAATAGAACAGGGGATCCCTCAATTGTTTATGGCTTAGTTCCAAAGTAGAAGAGATTGAGAAAGTGCCTTAGTCCTAAAAATTGATGATATTTTGGTGCAGTGTTCACACTTATAAATTCACTCTATATCTTGAAAACCACAAATTTATCACCTGTAAGTGGTGATTCATGTGGAAAATGTAGGACACTACCAGCATTTGATGCATGTATTTTGCTTTCCATACCAAGGTGCAATTACCATACCAATATGGCACAATTGCACTTGAACCATTCATCAGTAATTGTTCATCCATGCTGAAAATGCAGCTCACTTCCTGCTAAGCATTGCTGGGTGCACTACCATACCAATATTGTTGATGTGGCACTTGTTGGACTTGAACCATTCTTCTGCAAGTGGTTGTCCTGTGGAAAATGTAGGTAGCAATCAGCATCTAAAGCAAACAATGTGCTGAGCATCCCTAGGTGCACCTACTACACCAATATGGTTGATGTGACACTTTTTAGTAAGCTGGAATGGACTTAAGTTTTATTTTTAACTTCTGTCTTATCAGCAGATTGTACACATACTTAAGAAGTGATATGTAAGTGACCCTCAACAAAATGGAATGTTTGACCTCAATGAATGTGTACATTTATTCCACATCTCAATATATGTTTATTGAAAACAATTTTCTTACTTCATATTTATTATCAATAAAATAATCATGACAACAGAAATTAGGCAAAATATAGAATAATTTAGTACACATATCTATAATGTCTGAATAATCAAATAATAACAACACTTTCTTTACTCTTCATAATGGATGTACAATGTAATGTTCACATAGAACAATGAGACAAATATCTTGAATGTACATGTCAATGTTTAAAGTTGCATTGAAGGACTTATTTAGGGTGATCACACATAATTATCCTGATAATTTAATGAAAAAAACAGGTCATGAAAATCAAAGAAAGATTTAAACAAAAAGAGCAAAAAATATAACATAGATATGGACTACCTAATTCTTTTCTTGATAAAGGGTATATTTAAAACAAGACAGCCAGTACATTTAACAAATCAATAAAAAAAGCAAATAGTTTGGACCTCAACAGTTACACTATTGAAAATGTTGAAGAAACTAAACAAGAGTTAACACTAAAGTATGTCTCGCCTGCCGGCACCATCAGAAACAATTATTCTTTCTTACTTCCACTATATTTTGAATTTACATGGATTTTCAGTTTCTGAGATCAAAAGATGTTTATAGAACTTAAACATTGCAAATATATGCAATAAAAATAATCAAAGTCACTCAACGGGAAAATCAAGGTCAAGGTCAAAAGATGGGATGCAACTGTGGTAAGCTAATACTGGATCATATGCATACCAAGTTTCATCAACCTAGGACCTATAGTTCTTGAGATATGGAGGTGCTCGCAAAACTTTTCCATTGCTATTATATGTATTGAAAATTGTCAAAGTCACTCAACCGGAAAATCAAGGTCAAGGTCAAAAGATGGGGATGCAACTGAGCTAAGCTACTACTGGGGCATATGCATACCAAGTTTAATCAACCTAGGACCTATAGTTCTTGAGATATGGAGGTGCTCGCAAAATTTTTCCATTGCTATTATATGTATTGAAAATTGTCAAAGTCACTCAACCGGAAAATCAAGGTCAAGGTCAAAAGATGGGGATGCAACTGTGCTAAGCTACTACTGGGGCATATGCATACCAAGTTTCATCAACCCAGGACCTATAGTTCTTGAGATATGGCTCATAAAACTTTTCCAAAAAGTTAACGCCGCCGTCGCCGCCGCCGTCGCCGGTAAAGTAACACCTATGTCCCACTCTGCTTCGCAGGGGAGACAAAAAATGTTGGTTTTTGTTTCCAGTTATAGTAAAATAAGAAATGATAAAGCCCAGTCAAGCAGGGCTTTATTCAGTTCACATATATATATAGGGTATATTGAATATAAAATAAGAAACGAGTGGCAGTGTGGAAAACAGTTTTTAAGCTCAAAATCTGAAACACCCCTTTCCCTTTAGAATATTGCAAAATAAAGCAAATACACAAGATGTGTGCACATGAAAAGAAAACCAAAAATCCAGTTACCACTGCACTTTATAGCGAGCACAGCACATTACAGCAAGTTCCTGGCAAAAATTTGCCTAATGCTGATATTGTTTTTTTTTGTCTTGATATGCATCTCAAACAGAGTTACAGGTGCAGCGTGAATATTAATAAAAATGCTTCTAAAAATAGACTTTGTTTTTTAAAACATGGAAAAAATTGGATAATTTAAGTAGGGCAAGTATTTACTAGAAACATAAATTATTTGCACTTTTCATTTATTTTTGTACATTGCACCTCTTTTCAACATCATCAGTTATTCAAAATTTGGAGCGAAACGTCAAATGCTCATAGGCCCCATTTTCATAATCAACCACTGAATTCATGGCGTCATTTGTTGAAATTTGGAGCATTTGAAAGAAGTTTTTAAGATTATCAAGTTTAACCTTTCTTCCTTTTTTCCCCTATCAAATGAGGCAAATTGAATAATTATACTGTGCTCCTAGCTAGGCCATGCTTTATTCATATTATTTTAATACTTCACAAATATGACAAATTTAAATTCTGAAATAATTAAACCATTTATGAAAATGATTAGCCTGATTGAATGTGGGGAAAATATAAATACAAGGTATAAACACCTTCTAACATGTAATAAATAATATCATAACAGATATTCAGAATTATTTGTGGTGGAGTGTGGGAAGCATAGACATCTTTTATCTAGCACTGCAGAATATTGATATCACTTTTCCTTTAAACAAGAATATGTCTGAAATACATAATGCCCCATCTTGCAACATTAGGGTAGGAGGAACGGTTGAACTGGAGCACTATATGGCTATATGCCCCCTTCTTCCGTAGATGGGGAATTAAAATAATTCATTAAGCTTGTTGGTCAACATAATGTCCCTCCCTTTACTCCAACACAAAAAATTCTGGGACAGAACTTCACATTTTTTTACAATTTTAAAAACAAATATTGCATTGTTTTACATAAAAATTCTATTCACATTAAAACAGACATTTATCAAGGGTTTTTACAGAGACTGCCAAAGATCAAATGATGATATAGTGAGTCCCGAGTTTTCAGAATGGTGATATGGTCCAAGGTTTTATATGAGATCTAGCACATCTACGCAGGAGATTTCTTATGTTTTATTTTACACAGTCGTTTGTGGTAACTCTGGGCTGTGGAGTTGATGATAGAAACGACAAAATAGACAACCATCAATATAACTACTTTCTCAAATATCCAACCTAGCAGGCTAGCTTCCTGTAAAAGAAATATTAGATGTAATGTTATGTTCTCATAATGTATCCAAAGGATTCAAGCTTTCTATTGTAAGTTTGTATGTTGATTATCTGGAAAAAGATTGTTATGAAATCAAGAATTTTTTTTGGACAAATTTACAATGTATGAATAATAAATTCACTGAATATTTTCATATATTCATGTTTTTGTTAATTTTCTATATATCTGAGCTTTTTACATGTTTGTTATATAACAGATATAGTCATTATTTGTGCTCTTTAAAATATATTGAAATGTATCTACATAGAATTCTGAACTTTAAAAAAACTTCCAACAGTCAGTTTTTAATATTAAACCATAACGGATAAAAAATTATTTTATCTTAGGGGATCTGTTATCTTTGAAGCATCTGAGTTTTTTCCTTCTTATTTTTCTTGTGGGTCAACATAAGATTTTCTAGGATAATACATAAACTTAAACTCACTGAAGATACATGGGTCCCTGGTTTATGGTGTAACTTTTTCTTCTGAGTTTCTAAATATTCTTTAAATGGAGTTTGTAATGACTTTCCAATGGATGGAATTTTTCTGTTAAAAAAAATAACGGGTTGATAATAAGTTTGTAAAATCACACAAAACTAGACCAACTGATGTTTGGAATGCATCACATCACAGAAAGTGGCTTAAGTTAACCTATTGTCAAAATTAATTTGCATTAAAGGTGTACACCTCTTTAATCTAGCTGTAATCATTTAGTTAAAATTCAGAAAGATCATGTGAAAAGTAAAAAAAAAATTGATAGCCCTATTACCATACGTGTTAGATGAAGAAAATCTGTCCAAGTAAAAAATGGCATCAGAAATTTGTTTAACCAAAGTAGGTGAGCAACGGACCTGAAATAATACCCACGTTATGCCCCCTCCCCCAATGCTATATACCAAATATCTAGTGGCCGTGATTGGAACTGTAATGAAAATTTCTTCCCTGCCTGCAGGCTGCAGCTCCACATTCACAATTTTAAAATTCTGATTTTTCACTACATGAAATCTGGCCAAAAATAACTATTTTCTACATTTCCATTTAACAACAAAAACTTTCTTTTTTAAGGATCATACAAATAATAATGTGTTTTTCATTTTTCACAAAGATTTGTCAACATACAAAATGCAGATCTCTTAAAGTTAATGATTCCTGAAGATGAAGGGATGCTACTAGAGAAGTTGTGAAATAAATCTTACCCTATAAATTTAACTATTGTCTCCACATGGTGGGCACTAAACATAAATATGATAAATAATTTCTGAAAAATAAAATAACATAGAATTAGCAATAGATATACATTTGTAAGTATCATTTAAGTAGACAATAGTGGTTAACGCGTCGGGCTACTAACACCGTGGTTCGTGGTTCGATCCTCGTCAGGGGTGAAAACTTCATGAACCAATTTTCCGACTCTCTCTTGACACCATTTGCGAGGATGGTCTCAAGAACCGATGCTAGTCCTTCGGAAGGGACGAAAAAAGGTTGTCCCGTGTATGAGAGAGCAATACCCCATGCACGTTAAAAACCCCTTTGTAGAGTTCGATAAGAGTAGGCTCAATGGGGGCCGCTACAAAGGCCACACTCGCAATCTGCTAGCTGGAGAGGGATTAATATAAGCATTAAG
Organism: Arcuatula senhousia; assembly: GCA_963971305.1. Classification (NCBI taxonomy): domain Eukaryota; kingdom Metazoa; phylum Mollusca; class Bivalvia; order Mytilida; family Mytilidae; genus Arcuatula; species Arcuatula senhousia. The sequence continues at coordinate 54,371,413 of OZ020308.1, read as the reverse complement.
CTTGTTTCCCAATCCAGGGTAAATAAATATGTTTAAACTAAGTAGACAATACTTTTCATATCTCTGTAATGAAATGAAATTAAAAATACTCTGAGGAATTATACATAAACATGTTACTTTTTATAGTTCGTGTATGATGATTTCTACTCCACTGAAAAGTGCAGCATCAAGTCAAAGTATACACCTGGAAAAAAGTTAAGTGTCCCCTTATAAGCTCCAAACTGTTATTGAATCCCACTTGATTATGTCAATAATCTGTCAAAGGGTCAATTCAGGTATATCCACCTTTAGCATAAATGACTGCTGGAACCCTCAGTCTCATACTACCAGTTGGGCGTCTGATTTCGTCTGAGTTATCTGCCGCTGTTCAATTTGAAAATGCACTTCTAATCAAACACTCACATCCATTTTTACATACGATGAAGAATTAAAACTGAACAAATTCATCAAAATTAAAATTAATTTCCAATCACTAAAAAACAAAATTAGTCTGTGGTGCTTATTTTTTCCAGGTGTATATAAAGCTTGTTTGTGATTAATGTGTTAAATTTCAAAAAGATTCTGTATAAGTTTTCTGAATTTTAGGAAACACAGCAAAGGCACCTTTACTGCTCTCTGGACTGGCTGACAGATGGAATGACTAAAGCTCTAAACTTGCTTTCACCTTCAATAAGGCAGATGGTCCAAAATTATTTCTGTTATATATTGTCAGGTCACTTGGTTTCAGATTAAACCATCTCATAAATTGTCACAATGGAGTATGGTGGTTTCATTAATATTTGTGGGGTATCAATTTTCATGGTTTTCGTTGGTTGGCTTGACCCACGAAATTTGATTCCCCACGAAAAGGAAATAATAAATTGATCTGCATGTTGCATTCAAAACCATGAATTTAAGAATCCACAAACTTATCCTTTTCCATCAGACCCAAAATTTCGAAGTGACTATCCACACATGCTTTTTTGAATAAGTATTAACACATAGATTTTTTAATAAAGTATTAAAACATAGATTTATTTTTTATATTCATGACCATTGCACAAAAACTCGCCAGGATAAAAAATTATCGACATTATCACATCACAATTATCATATCATACCATATAGCATAGAATATAATGAGATGTGAAATAAGATACCCACAAAAAATAAATGAAACCACCATATTAAACATATATTGACATACCTGTATATGCATTTTAATAACAGCTTTTCCTATTAATGTTGCACCAAAAAATGTCCAGAATGGAATGAGAAAGTGACCGCAGGTGATTCCTGCAAGGTCAAACAAGGGGTTGGGTATCTGAAAGAAAATATTTGAATATTTCTAATTTTGTGAAGTTACTTGATACAGTCAGTATGGGCACTTAATCAATCCCAACCAAGCATTTTAAAAAAATCAATAATGAATATACCCCTAATAAATTCTGAAATATTTCTATGCTTTCAAACAAAACTGTAAAAGGGGATCATTTCGTGTGGTTTAAATTTCGTGTTTTCAGTACCAAAATGCATTCACGAGGTTTTAGTTTTGTGTTTTCTAAGCTCATGGAATAATTTAAATGTAATTTACACGAGGGGATATTTTCGCGAATTTGTTATGATTGCGAAATTAGCGAAAATAAACTCCTTTTACAGTACTGTATTTATCACTGTGTTAAGCAGTTGCATATATATTTTTCATGTTTAACTGGTCAACTTAAGAATAAATTTACAAAGGTGTAAAAATAAATATATATGTAAATCCAAAGTGACATTATAATATCCACAAAGCAAACCCTCAATTATTTGCTTTTAAAGGGTAATACTCTAAGTCTTTTTTCAAGGTAAGGAAATCTAATACTTACAGAAGCACATGCTAAGATACCAAAGAAGCCCACTCTTTGTACCAGGTTATGTACAGCCAGTTTGGACTTCTCCATAAATCCCTGAAATAAACATGTAGAATGTTATCATTAATGCATGTCCTTTAAAATATCTAGCCTGGAAACGAACATTTGTGAAACTTTATGATAATAACTACTTTTAACTGTAGAAAGGTCTTTGAAATCAGTAAATAAAAGTTTTTTTAGCATTAATGCTATTAAAATATAATAGTTTGTAACATAAACTAAACATGCTCTCCTTTAAGACAGCTAGATTTACAACAATATTTTTTCTTTCAAAATTCATGTACTATGAAAGTATATTTGTGGGCTGGGTATAAGTAAAAATTTTGGTGGGTAACTGACCAATGCATCCATGAATCAATGAATATAAATAACTCCTGCATTTGACAATAGTCATTTTTCTTTAATCCATGTAAATTGGCTTCTACCAAAATTAAAACTTTCACAGCCTATCTATGAATATATTTTCCATTAGAACTACATTTCAGTATTGTATATCCATATTTAAGGCCATCTCATTAGCTTACTAATTCTTCAGGATGTTCTTTCTTCTCATGAATAAGTTCTTCTATTTCTTCAAACTTGTCGTCATCCAGGTCAGCCCCTGATAATCGTGCAGCACGGGCCATGAAATAGGGAGGAAGTTCTCCAATGGCAGTTCCTGCACCCTGAAAATATTAATTTGATACCATGATACATTAATGATGCTAAAACAATATAGTGACTCCCATAACAGTTTCTAATCACTGAAAGTAATGAGTTTATGAGCAAAACTGCAAATTGTTAGAAATCAAAGTGCACAGCACTGCTAGGGTTAGGTTGCTGTTCTACAGCTTAAAATAAGCTGAAATGTGTTTTCCCTTTCAACACCACACTTCATATTGATATGCATGTACTTTTCCAACCTAGTTAAATAAGTTAAGATCAATGTCAAATTATTTACCCTAAATACAGCCATGGTTTGCTATCTTTTTCAAAAAAAACTCTTGAAAGGATGAAAAGTCATATCAATGCTCTGAAAATTTGCAGAGTTCAATATGCTGTGGTTGTAGCATCTTGTATATCTTGTGAATTAAAAAGCAGGACTGCTATTTAAAGTGCATTGGTATACAAATATATAAGGCAAAAAAGTATGTGTGCTACTGGTTTCATATAGATCTGAATAAAAAACTTTGCCAACAGCATGATGATATGACAGCATAATGTTTCTTTATTGATTTTCATTTTCTATTTTTTGTTAGTTTTTATAATTCAATAATTTTAATCAGAAATGCATGTACAAAATTTACCTGTTACAATTTCCGGAACAGCCTAGGCAACTAATTCTGAGCTTCCAAATCGCATTACCTGAGGGATTTTTATACAAAAAAAAAACTCGCTACATATTTTAAATTGTACCGTGTTTACCAACACAATTTCTAATAAATTTTAATGGTGACTTAATTCTTACACCAGCAGTACTTCAAATTTGAACACAACATGTTGAACCCTGTCTGTTGCCCAATGTTGATAGTCGCTCTGAACACATGCAGCTGATGATTGGACATGATTGCATTTACAAAGGCATTATTTTAGGACCACATTTTCATATTACAAGGGGTTGCACTAAGTCGTGCTAATCCTACCCCCACTCGAACATTAGAAAACGGTAAGATGACCAACTGACCTGGAAAGGCGAGGCACGGTACATTTCATCATGCTTAAGCTTTGTACCAAATTAAAAATCAATCCCTTCATTGGAAGCTGAGAAATCTGTTACGAATCTTTTTTTTTATTTTGACCCTTAAAAAAGTACAAGTCAGGTCTGAGAACCGGAATGGATCACATACTGACATAGAAACTAAGATTGTATGATCCTGTCATGCTAAAGCTGTCTACCAAATTTAAAATCAATCCCTTCGGTAGAAGCCAAGATATTGTACCAGATGGACGGACAGACGATCAAGGTGATTGCAATATAGCCCTCTCTCTTACAAGTGGGGGTATAAAAATTCAATAGATTTTTACACACAACTCTAAAAATTACATGTAAAACTTCCCTGTATTTTCAAAATGCAATTAACAATTTAATCTCTAATATTTATGCTAAAATTATTGTATAACATGATAAGAAAATGACTGTTTAGCCCTGCCCCACACCACCACTCACAGGTGCCAGTAAAGTGAAAGTAAAACTGGAATGCAAAGTTGATCTATGTACATGTATATATAAATGTGAACCATGTGGACAGGAGATACAATTTGATAAATGTAATCAAAACAATTTAATCGTTTTAAGTATTAACATCATCCATTTATCATGTTTATGAACACCTGCGGGAGTGTTTAAATTATAATTAATTTAACGTAAACAATCATTTATTCAATCTGTTAAATATTTGGTACACGATGTACAAGATCACTCAGAAAGATAAACTTGGCCCACATGTTTACATTCTATTGATCACATGGAAAATTATTAATGCCGATATGACACATTCTAGCTTCAAAAATAACATGACAACTTTTAAAAACATGTAAAATGTACATCAGTCAATAAGGATTTTCTGACCAGTAGAAATTATTTCTAAACAGGATGATTTTCGCAAGTAAATCCAAGAGTAAATCTTTCATGCATCCATGAATCATATTGTTTACATTTTACTGATCACCTGAAAAATTAATCCGCCGATGTGGCGCCAATTTCAAAGGCTAGCATGACAACTTTTTTAACATGTTAAATGTATACAATTCTTGTAGCCAAACTCATATTTATGATAGAAAAGTGAATCGGATTGCTCTGATTGAATTCCTAAGTAAAACAACTATAGTACAACAACAACAAATGGTAGGACTATTTTACCGCGGAATGTTTATTTTGCTATATGTTAAGTCCTATTGGTGATTCGGCTCAATTGTTAGCTCTAAAATTGAGCAAAAAACCTGCTTTTATACCCTTGACTGGACTTCAATCATAGATAAGCTTGCATATTTGCCAACAAAAACATATTTTGAAAAACTTTTGATCCAACCTTTTCCACAAAACACAGGATTTACAAAGTTTCCTTCATAGTCTAACCAAACGACCGGCGGCATAAGGGTTTTGGTTGCTTCGCAACCTAACCCTAAAAATGCTTTCTTGATTTCCTTTTACTTAGGTACTGTATAAGCATTTATATTTGTGGGGATGAAATTTCGCGGTTCGGAGCACAAAACTGAATTGGTGGGGACAAATTTTCAAGTTTTAAAGGATTTAAAGTTTTTATATGCACTCTTTGATTGAATATTTCAAATTCCAGGGGATTTAATTTCGTAGATTTTTCTTCCCCAGGAAATAAACGTAATTAAATCCTCCACGAATATTTCTGTTTCTACAGTACTTTTTTTCATATGCAGCTATTCAACTAAATGCATAACTTCAACCTTTATAATGCCTTACCCACATAACTGCCTCTAATCTGACTTTACTCATAATAGTCCACAGTGATACAGTACTGACTGCAGGAATGGTCTCTGGACACACAATTCTATATATAAATAGACATGATGAAACTTTATACAAAATGGCTTCAGCTGTGAACTTAGAAGAAATCATTTTAATGTTGAAAAATAACCGTAACCACTCTTAACTTACTTATACATGTATATTGTTCAATTTGCCTGCAAGCAAGTGACTCAGAAGTTTCCTGTTTGGAAAATATCTGTAAACTGCTGTAAAGTATTTTTGTTGGCATTAATTTTTACATGCATTGGGAAGAAAATTTATGATTGTGCACAAATGAAATTGTCAATTTAACAAATTTATCATACAATGTCATAGAAATCCCATTCAAAGCTTAACTATTATCGTTAAAAGTTTCATGGATTGCCTTTGTCCACTAAAACCATGAATAATGGGAATAATTTATGATGGCTTCACAGTTAGTTGAGAAAAGGTTTTTTTTTTGCTTATAGTTTATCATTGTGCAAAGACTTACTCTGTAGGATATGGTGGCTCGGGAAAATCTGTAGATTTACATTCATAAGCTGCTAAAGTCACTGCTGCTATATGTGGACCCTGAATAAAAACACAACATAATGATAATACAATATGGCAAGTGTTTTGCTAATGTATAAGGGGATAATTTCGCATGGTTTAAATTTCGCGTTTTCAGTACAAAAATGCATTTGCGAGGTTTTACTTTCACGTTTTATTAGATCATGGAATATTGGGTCCTTCTAAATGTAATTTACGAGAGGGGATATTTTGGCCAATTTGTTATGATTGCGAAAATAAGTCCCTCGCAAAAATTTCCGCTTTTACAGTATTATGATTGACCATCTTAGGTAAATAATGTAAAGAATGAAGTTTTTAAAACCTTATTTGTCAAAGTTCTGAATCTGATTAGTAATGGTAATAAATTTATTTGTACAATAAGTAAATTCAATATTATAAAACAACTTTAAAATTTTGGTAAATACATCAAAACATGAATAGTTGTCTTCAATACAAAATGTGTGTGGGTTGCATTCTAAATATTTGTTTGACAAAAAGTACAATAAGATTAAGCTATTAAATTGCCTTCCACAGTATAGAATAGGAAAATATCAAGACACTGAGTTGGTAGATCTTAAGATAACCAAGACAAAAAATTATTGTGATTTTGTAGGACACCACTGGATGGCAGAGGATGATGCAGGATGCAAGTCTTCATATTTTGTCAAAATAACTACAACAATGTCCAGATTGCATGCTCATTTATGTTTTTTTATGTCTGTTTCATAACAAGAAATACAATCTTGGTACAACCTGGAGACTTACCAAATATAAAAGGAATGTATGAAGTCCAGTCCCCAGTCCTACTGAAGACAGTATACCTAATCCAACCCAGTAGGAACACCATAAGACATATTTCTCTATCACTTCAATATACTGAAATAAAAAGAAAAGATACACAAATTTTAAATGAGAAGTGACATAGCCTTAGTCCTGCATTCAAACCTTTCCAGTTTATTTCTGATTTAAAGACATCTTCAAATCAAGTCTATATATCTAATGCTTTAAAACAACATTCATAACCAAAAATACATAATTATAATTATAAATACATGTATTTTACATGTTAATATCAAAGATTAAGTAAAGAATTATACAAGAAGTATAATGCATATTACAGGGTTCCCACTATTTTTTGGACACAAAATTCAAGGGTTTTTCCAGGACTTTTCAAGGGTATTGAGGTCATTTTCAAGGATTAAAATAGTCCGCAAAAATTATAAAAATCCAATATTTTTCCGCCTTTTTTATCAAACAGTCAACAAATCAGCATTTGTCAGTGGTTCTCTACAATTTATAAAAATGCTAGAAGCTGTGTAGTAAATAACGGTCATTTGTCAGATTTTTTTGAATTGGAAAGAGGTTGCCGCCAGGGTGATCCATTATCACCTTATCTTTTTATTATTGGTGTAGAACTATTATCTTTGAAAATAAAAAATAATGTTGATATTAAAGGAATAACTGTTAATAATTGTGCATCACTTATAAGTCAATATGCAGATGATACTTTTTTAACTCTAGATGGAAAAGAAGTATCTTTAAGGGAATCTTTGAAGGTTTTTGAAGCTTTTTATAAAATTTCAGGACTTAAAATGAATAATTCTAAAACCAAAGCAGTTTGGATTGGGAGTAAAAAGTATTCAGACCATATTTTGTGTAAAGACTACAATCTAAATTGGTCTAAATCTGACTTCACACTTCTTGGCATCAAATTCTCATTATGTTTGGAAAATATGATAGATATTAACTTTAAACAAAAACTTCATGATATTTCTAAGCTCTTAAAAAGTTGGCAGGATCGTAAATTATCTCTTATAGGAAAGATCACAGTTGTCAAATCCTTGGCATTACCAAAAATTGTTCATTTGTTGACGTCCTTGCCTAACCCCAAGGTTTCTATGATGAATGATATCAATAAGCTCTTTTACAACTTTATATGGGATGGGAAGACAGAAAAGATAAAAAGAAACACATTGATTGGGAGGTTTTGTGATGGCGGCTTAAGTATGATACATATTGAGTCATTTAGTACTTACCTTAAACTTAGTTGGATTAAAAGGCTTTTGAATAATACAGCTGGGGTTTGGCAGGATGTAGCACAAAAACAATTTTTAAAGCTTGGAGGTTTTAGAATTTTTCAATTTGAAAAACATAAATTACTTGAAGTTGTTGATATGATTACAAACCCATTTTGGAAAGATGTAATAAAAGGATTATACATTGTTAAACCAGATATGAGTATGAATATAAATGATTTACTCAGTTTAGACATTTTGAATTTTGCACCAGTTTTAGATATACCATATTTTGATAAATGGAAAGAGAAGGGAATCAAATGTGTGATAGATTTAATAGATAAAAATAGGAAAAGATTTTTTGATTTTGATCAAATTAGTCAGCTTGTTATTGTGCATTAATCATGGGCGTGATCGTCCACCAATTCCAACTGTTCAACTTTTCAAAGTAACTGGCTTGGCAATTTTAAAAATTGCTTAGCCAATTGGTTGAACAGATGAAACCAATTGACAAGAAAAATTAGCAGTGCAGTGCAGAGAAATAAAATATCTTACCAACTGTTCTGTTTCAGAAATGTAATAATACTATCAATGTGACATGGTCATTTCAAAAACAAATAGCCAATAACAAAATGTAAAAGAATTCAAAATGTGCAAATCTAATCTTTATAAAGTCTGAATACCTTAAGGCACATTATTAATTTATAAAAATAAATATAAATCATAATAGGTGGATGAAAATTATGCAAGGTATTTTATTTTTAAAGGATTATTTGGGTACTTGAATAAAATAAAGGGAAACAATTTTTGTCAACTCAATAAATGTGATAGTCAATATAAAACTCAAGATTATTGTCTCCCTTAAACATGTTAAAGCATAAAAAATACCTTAAAAATAATAATACCTTGAAAAATTTTCATGAACTTACAAGGATTAATATATTTTGATTTAAATTAACAATGTGCCCTTTGGTACTCAGACTTTATAAAGATTAAATTTGCACATTTTGGAATTCTTTTATATTTTGTTATCTGCTATTTGTTTTCGAAATGACCAAGTCACATTGAAAAGTGTATGACATCTCTGAAACAGAACAGTTGGTAAGATATATTATGTTTCTGCACTGCACTGCTTACATTTCTTGTCAATTGGTTTCATCTGTTCAACCAATTGGCTAAGCAATTTTTAAAATTGCCAAGCCAGTTACTCTGAAAAGTTGAACAGTTGGAATTGGTGGACGATCACGCCTATGATTAATGCACAATAATACAAGGAATTTTTTGAATTTTTACCGTATTATTTCTAGTATACCAATGAATGTTAAAAACACGATAAAAGAAGAATTATCCAAAATGACTATAAATGAGATTGAGATTTTTTCAACATATAATAATTTTTTAGAGAAGCTTAAAAATAGTAAAAGCTTAAAGTATTTATATCATACTATGATAAAGGAGAAGTTCGTTTTGCCAAATCATAGAATTGAGGCATGGCAGAATAACTTAGAAGTTGAAGACATCCAATGGAATGATTTATTTATGGTGCTAGACAAATGTTGTAAAAACTCATATCTGAAAAACTTTCAATATAAATTATTACATAGAATTGTTCCAACAAACAGTTTTCTATATAGAATAAATCTTGTTGATTCAAGACTCTGTACTTTTTGTAAATGTAATGATGAAACTATTGAACATCTGTTTTTCGATTGTGTTTATGTCAAAAATCTATACAGTAACTTTTTTGAATGCCTTAAAAGGGCCTTCTCAACCATATGTATTAGAAAAAAAGAAATTTTGATGGGTTTCATTGATGAATGTTCACTCCTGAATTTATTGATTATTATTTTCTAAACAATATATATATAAATGTAAACTCGAAGAAAAGATTCCTAACATTATTGGCTTGAAACAAAAAATATTTCACTATAGAACTTTAGATTTATATAATGGGAGGAAAACCAATTCTGATAAATGTGTACTTTTTTGGGCTCCAGTTAATGATATATTCCCATCTTAAAATGTACATCTCTTCTATTTCTAACTTTTAATTCATAATTATTAAAGCAAGTCTTAATATATAGGTCAGTTGAAAACTGTATGAATGGATAAAGTATTTGGTTTTTGTCTCGTATGAATTACATGTGTATGTGTATAGAGCAAATGAATATAATGTATTTCTGATATGTTTATATATGGATATTTGTATTTTGATAATTTATTATCTGTTAATATTAAGGGTTTAATCTTGTTATAACTCTAAAAAATAGTCAACCAATATTTGATCAACCTCTAGACACCCTAGTCAGATGGTGGTGTAAGGGGTATTTGTTGTAAAAGCCTGACTATAGAAAAAACAATAAAAAAAAAAACAAGACCAATCGATGTCTGGCCCTGCGTCGCACGGCAAAACGTTGAATCCTGTACGTTCTAGGCCCAATATGGACAGTCAAAATATTTTGACACTTGCATCCTATGGTGGACTTACAAAGCATATTTGTCACATGCCACCAAATATTGTAAAAATAGACAAAAAACTTTTTTGGCCCCTTTTGGGCCCCTAATTTCTAAACGAAATTATAAAATGACCCCAAAAGGGGAGGTGCACATCTTCAATATATCTGTAATCACTGTGTAAAATTTCAGAAAGATCTAGTGCTTGGTTTTTGAGATTCAGATTACACAAGAAAGGCACCCCATAGCGGGACGGACGGACAGACGGACGGACAGACGGACAGACGGACGGACGGACGGAGTGACCCGACTACTAGACCTGCTTTCGCCTTCGGCGACGCAGGTAAAAAAACAAATCAGCATATTACAAAATTCCAGGGTTTTTCAAGGATATTTGATAAAATTGAAGGATTTTTCAAGCTTTTTGAGCATTGAAATGAAATTCAAGGACTTTTCCAGTTTTCCTTGAATCCAATTACAAATAAGCTTACAGGCTAATGTCTGCCCTGAGTATTATACAAATAAGCTTACAGGCTAATGTCTGCCCTGAGTATTATACAAAAAGTATAATGAATAATACAAATAAACTTACAGGCTGATGTCTGCCCTGAGTATTATACAAAAAGTATAATGAATAATACAAATAACTTACAGGCTGATGTCTGCCCTGAGTATTATACAAAAAGTATAATGAATAATACAAATAAACTTACAGGCTGATGTCTGCCCTGAGTATTATACAAAAAGTATAATGAATAATACAAATAAACTTACAGGCTGATGTCTGCCCTGAGTATTATACAAATAAACTTACAGGCTGGTGTCTGCCCTGAGTATTATACAAAAAGTATAATGAATAATACAAATAAACTTACAGGCTGATGTCTGCCCTGAGTATTATACAAAAAGTATAATGAATAATACAAATAAACTTACAGGCTGATGTCTGCCCTGAGTATTATACAAGAAGTATAATGAATAATACAAATAAACTTACAGGCTGATGTCTGCCCTGAGTATTATACAAAAAGTATAATGAATAATACAAATAAACTTACAGGCTGATGTCTGCCCTGAGTATTATACAAATAAGCTTACAGGCTAATGTCTGCCCTGAGTATTATACAAAAAGTATAATGAATAATACAAATAAACTTACAGGCTGATGTCTGCCCTGAGTATTATACAAAAAGTATAATGAATAATACAAATAACTTACAGGCTGATGTCTGCCCTGAGTATTATACAAAAAGTATAATGAATAATACAAATAAACTTACAGGCTGATGTCTGCCCTGAGTATTATACAAAAAGTATAATGAATAATACAAATAAACTTACAGGCTGATGTCTGCCCTGAGTATTATACAAATAAACTTACAGGCTGGTGTCTGCCCTGAGTATTATACAAAAAGTATAATGAATAATACAAATAAACTTACAGGCTGATGTCTGCCCTGAGTATTATACAAAAAGTATAATGAATAATACAAATAAACTTACAGGCTGATGTCTGCCCTGAGTATTATACAAGAAGTATAATGAATAATACAAATAAACTTACAGGCTGATGTCTGCCCTGAGTATTATACAAAAAGTATAATGAATAATACAAATAAACTTACAGGCTGATGTCTGCCCTGAGTATTATACAAATAAGCTTACAGGCTAATGTCTGCCCTGAGTATTATACAAATAAACTTACAGGCTGATATCTGCCCTGAGTATTATACAAATAAACTTACAGGCTGGTGTCTGCCCTGAGTATTATACAAAAAGTATAATGAATAATACAAATAAACTTACAGGCTGATGTCTGCCCTGAGAATTATACAAAAAGTATAATGAATAATACAAATAAACTTACAGGCTGATGTCTGCCCTGAGTATTATACAATAAAAAGCTACGCCGAGCGCAGCATGATACGACCGCAACAAGTTGAACCCTGTACATTGGAGGCCCAATATGGATAGTCTATTGCTTTGGTCACATGCAGCCCATGGTGGACTTACAAAACTTTTTTACACATGCAACCTATGGTGGACTTTAAAATGCATATTTGACACATATATATTTACAATAACATTTAATAGAAAAAAAATTATTTCTATATTCATTGACATTTTTGACACGATTAAGCCCCTTTTGGCCCTTTTTTAAAAAAAGGTTAGGACCACAAAATGCAATAAAAAGCTTCCTTCAGTGTATATAATCTTCACATTTAAACTTCATAACAATTGGCTGGCCCACTACAGCAAAATTTCTTGTGTAAAACCATTTGCCTTGACCAACTTTTAAAAAAGGCGTTTTTTTCCCTTCGACCCCTTATATCTCAAAAACAGTAAGAGATATTTCAAATCTGATTGAAAAATGCACGCAGGGATTTTCATAAGGATTCCAATGAAAAAAAGATTTTGAAAATCGGACCACAAATAAATAAAAAGCTTCGCTGAGCGCAGCATGATACGACCGCAACATGTTGAACCCTGTACGTTTTAGGCCTAATATGGATAGTCTATTGCTCTGGACACATGCAGCCCATGGTGGACTGACAAAGGTTTTTGACATATGCTTCTCTGATGGACTTTCGACCCAGGGGGTAAAAATATAAATTTTGAATGTTGTATTCTACTCTTTAAAAGAATAATGTTTGGGGAAAAATTAAAAGAACCAGAATTTTTTAAAAATTATGATTACAGCCCCAAAAATTTATTCTTAAATTTAGAATCGCTACCTGGCAAGAATAAATTTGCAAAAAAAAAATTCAAAATCGGACCACAAATAAAAAAGTTTCCATTTTGGCCCCATTTGGCCCCTAATTACGTAATAGGGGGAAAAAGGGGGGTCGCAAAAATTAATTCTTAATTTTGTATCCGCTATTTGACAAGAACAAACATAAAAAAAAAAATTTCAAAATCGGACCAGAAATAAAAAAGTTACAATTTTGGCCCCTTTTGGTCCCTAATAACGTAAAACAGTGAAAAAAAGGGGACACAAAAATATATCTGCTACTTGACAAGAATAAACTTGCAGAAAAATTGTCAAAATCGGACAAGAATTAAAAAAGTTTCGATTTCTGCCCCTTTTGGCCCCTTATTACGTAACAGGTGAAAAAAGGGTGGGGGTCGCAAAAATAAATTCTCAAATTTGGATTCGCTACTTGACAAAAATAAACTCGCAAAAACAATTTTCAAAAACAAACCAGAAATAAAAAAGTTTTGATTACGACCCCTTTTGGCCCCGAATTACAAAACAAGTGAAAAAAGGGATGGTTGCAAAAATTAATTCTCAAATTGGGAATCGCTTACCTGACAAGAATAAACTTGCAAAAAAAATTTCAAAATCGGACCACAAATAAAAAAGTTTCGATTTTGGCCCCATTTGGCCCCTAATTACGTAATAGGGGGAAAAAGGGGGGGTCGCAAAAATTAATTCTTAATTTTGTATCCGCTATTTGACAAGAACAAACATCAAAAAAAAAAATTCAAAATCGGACCAGAAATAAAAAAGTTACAATTTTGGCCCCTTTTGGTCCCTAATAAGGTAAAACAGTAAAAAAAAGGGGACACAAAAATATATCTGCTACTTGACAAGAATAAACTTGCAGAAAAATTGTCAAAATCGGACAAGAATTAAAAAAGTTTCGATTTCGGCCCTTTTGGCCCCTTATTACGTAACAGGTGAAAAAAGGGTGGGAGTCGCAAAAATAAATTCTCAAATTTGGATTCGCTACTTGACAAAAATAAACTCGCAAAAAAAATTTTCAAAAACAAACCAGAAATAAAAAAGTTTTGATTACGGCCCCTTTTGGCCCCTAATTACAAAACAAGTGAAAAAAGGGATGGTTGCAAAAATTAATTCTCAAATTGGGAATCGCTTACCTGACAAGAATAAACTTGCAAAAAAAAATTTCAAAATCGGACCACAAATAAAAAAGTTTCGATTTTGGCCCCATTTGGCACCTAATTACGTAATAGGGGGAAAAAGGGGGGGGTCGTAAAAATTAATTCTTAATTTTGTATCCGCTATTTGACAAGAACAATCATGCAAAAAAAATTTTCAAAATCAGACCACAAATAAAAAAGTTTTTATTTTGGCCCCTTAAATTACACAACGGAGAAAAAGGGGGCGCAAAAATTCATCAGGTTCATTCTTTTATTGTAAGAAACATTCTTGACAAATTTCACAGCACTAGGCCAACTAGGACCAAAGTTATGGTGGAAACAAGTAAAATATTTGAATTTTTTGCCCCTTTTGGGCCCCTAATTTCGAAACAAAAAAAAGGGGGAACCCCCAAAATCAATCCCATTCATCCCTGTATGGTAAGGAACATCACTGTCAAATTTCATAGCAATCGGATAACTAGAACTAAAGTTATTGTGGAAACAAACAAAAAAGTAGTATTTTTGGCCCCTAATTTCTAAACGAAAAATGGGGGGACCCCCAAAATCAATCCCATTCATCCTTTTATGGTAAGGAACATCATTGTCAAGTTTCATAGCAATCGGATAACTGGAACTAAAGTTATTGTGGAAACACTAAAAAGTTAACAGACACCGACGACGACAACGACGACGACAACGACAGCATCATACCATAATACGTCCGCAAATTTTTTGCGGTCGTATAAAAAGTAGATTTTTTGGGTGTGGCCCGTCTTTTGCCCCCTGTAGCAATGTAACGGTTCAATATACATCAAAACCATTTAGACATTTTGTTGACAGAATTTAATAAGGAATTCAATAAAAAAAGAATTTTCAAAATCAAATGAATAATAAACATTCTACACCAGTTTTGTCAATACACCCGTATTAGCCCCTTTTGGCCCTTTTTTCTGAAACGGTAGGGGCCATCAGCCCCAAATACAATAGGAACCTTCCTCTAGTGGTTACAAACATCATATAAAAATTTCATAACAATTGGTCAATATTTACTCAAGTTATCGCACGGAAACCAAATGTCCCCAGACGACGACAACGACAACGACGACGACAGCATCATACCATTATACGTCCGCAAATTTTTTGCGGTCCTATAAAAAGTATAATGAATAATACAAATAAACTTACAGGCTGATGTCTGCCCTGAGTATTATACAAGAAGTATAATGCTATGGAAATAATAGTCACTGCTGCTACTATCTGTTTCTTCTTCCATAACCTGTACAAGGGAAGAAAAGGATTTTATTTTTTTACCAAAAATTCTTTAGAACAGTAACTGATCTTGAGTTTAAACAACATACACATGCCTATAAGTTCATGTTTAACAAATTCAGAAGTATGGCTCTTCTGTATAGATTTTTTTGTTCTATGTCGAGACTAAAGTCTTAATTTTAGGATTAGTACTGAATCTTGTGCATTGTACATGTATTTTTGATCTAGGGCTAATTGCCCTATGGCAAGCAGTGAACAATGATCATATTAAACGCTGCTGGATGTTTTTCTCTGTGGAATTTGAATTGCAACTAATTCATGTAGGGTGTGTTTCTGTATATTTTTCGTTGTTCTATGTTGAAAATTAGGTCTTCAATTAATTTTAGGATTAGTACTGAATCTTGTGCACTGTACATGTATTTTTGATTCAGGGCTAATTGCCCTATGGCAAGCAGTGAACAATGGTCACACTGCTGCCTGTTTTCCTCTGTGGATTTTTGAATTGCAACAAATTTATGTAGGTTGTGTCATGTGCACTTATTCTACATCTTATTATATTTTAGGCTTACAATGTACAATCTCTGATACAACCCGTCCGATTTAGCTATGGACTTTTGAACTGAAGTGTGCAAACACAACAATGAAAATTAACGTCAACAAGCCAATTGGTAACAAAAACTGCAAATCATCACAGTAGGAAAACCCAATCATATGGAAGCTGCGTGCAACGTCAGTCAGACAATTCATCAATATCCAATCAGATTTAATGTTTGCACGACCCATTCATCAGGTCCTTTATGGAAAACCATGTGATTTTTTAAAAGTGGTTTAAAATCAGCCAATCATGAAATTTTCATTGTTGTGTTTGCAAAATTCACTTTACGCTACAATCGAAAGTCCATAGTTAAATTGTACGGGTTGTATCAATTTTTAAAACAATATTTGAGACAAAGTCGACCTAGTCTAGTATACCTTTTACAACCCTGGTTCAATAAAGAAGTAGATTCTAGAAATGAAAACTGAATTGTCTTTAGTGGTTTTCTCCATAGAACTATCTTCTCTCTTTCCTGCCGTTCCACGTGCATGATCTCCAGTAGTTGATCTTTATCTTTAATGTTACCATTAGTCGAGGGGGGTGCTGAGGTTCGTCTCTGTTTTACCGTATCCTGAGGAGGTTTTGATCCCCCTCCTTTGTCCATTTCACTGAGGGTACTCTCTATTAGTCGCTCTACCTACAATATCAGGAAGTGGTAAAAAAATTACCATATATCAGGATTGTGTTTTGAGTTACTTTGAAAGTACTTAAATTCATGGGTATCAATTTTCGTGGATTGGGAGTAAATTGCATATTCATGGATTCATGAATTTGTGGTTAAATGAATTCTTTATCAAAAGCAATGTTAATTCTCTATTTGTTGGGAATTTAATTTCATGGTATTCCTACGGAAAGCGATAGGTATCTTCTTACTTCAGACTTCTGATTTCAGAGTTCCGACTTCTGATTTCGGAGTTCAGGGTTATAATTTCACATTTCAGACTTCTTAGTTAACTGCACTATATATACCTCGATTCGCGCCATTTATATGTTTCCGTCTGTATTTGAGAGCCACAGAAAGTCGGACGTGTATGGGCGCGACACCCATTTTGGTAAGTTTTTTCCCTATAGAGTGAATTCAAGCAGAGAGAAGTTCCGAATTTTTAACTTGTAAAATTAAGACAATTTCATTTTTAGCAGCCTGTGTATTTATATAATACAGTATACTGCTGGGGAAGGACCATTTTTTGTCAACAAAACAGATAAAAAAGGAAGAAAAAAACACATTAACATCTGCATTTGGTCTAGCTCATAGATGAGAAAACTAAATATTTATATCGTGATAGTCATACATATCGTGATGCAAGTTTAATAGCACAATATATACATATTATTTGCCCAAAAATTATATCTTTACACCCCTATAGGTCAACATCTACATAGAACTAGGTCATTGTGACCTAGATTTCTGCTTGATTGATTTGCATTTATATCTTAAGATAAGATAAGATAAGATAAGATATTTTATTTACCAATTATGGTCCCACAGGGGGCTGTTACAAATATAAACAATCATGATTTTAAACATGCATAGACATAAGAAGAGCTGTAATGAGACAAATAGACAAAATTTATCTTAGCAACTGCACATTATAGATTTGTGAACTTTTTTCTGCAAGGTCCATCCATAGCAACCAATTAATGCAGAGGCACGGTATCTCTCTGTGGCAACAGTTTATTAGAGCTTTTTTCCTCCAAAATTGCTGGACTAAATGTTACCAAAATGTAGTTACATTTGTCTATGGTATGTCGTGTATGTCTTGTACAAAATATTTGTTTGCAGTTTTGATTTGATGTATAATGTTAATACCGTGGCTAAATATTGAATATAGGCGTAAATTCCATTTTCTTCAAATAACTCAAATACCGATAACAAAATTTTGATGTTAGGCAAAACTGATCTTCCTGTCCTGAAGTTTTTTGGAAGATCAAACTATGAATGTAGGAGTAATTGTTCCCTTACTGGATTGTTTTTATAAAGTGTTTTGTCTCCCTTACGAAGCTAGGCGAGACAGAGGTATGGCTGTACTGGCGGCTTTGTTAACTATCTTGGGTAAGAATTTATTATCACCTCCATGTCTCGACAACTATAATTCCTAGGTGGATAAAACTTGGTATGCATATGCCCCAGTAGTAGCTTAACACAATTGCATACACCCATCTTTTGATCCTGACCTATCATTAGTCAATACATAACAATTATATTCAGTATTTTAAGAATACCTAAGAAGGATTTTTCCAGTAAGGTTTGTAAGTTTGTTAATTTATAGGCAGGATAATGCAGAACCATTGATACTGATAGTGCCGACAAGGGAGACGTTCTTAAGTGTCAACTCTTTTTTTTAACAAAATTATGTAATTTATATTCACGCTTATTTCTGGAAAACTATACAGGATAGTTAGAAAAAATAACAGTTTACATAGTTTAACACTCTATGGTCTGCTAAATGTGTGAACGTTACAGAGTTATAGCACCATCTTTTTCAGGAGTTTTCCCCATTTGAATGTTAACAAATTCAAGTGCCTCATTGAAAATGATAATTATCTCGCTTTGTTTTCATAAATTTCAGTTTTATTATTAAACATTTTACATAAAACATCTACAACTGATTTGATTAAAACAAAACTAACAATTATAACCAGTTTTAACACACTTAAAGTTAAAAAGAGGTTCCGAAGGAGCCGGAATCTCTCACCTGGTTCAAAGTTGTTTAACAATAGCATCAGAAACCATTAGTAGAGCTGTATACAGTACTCTAAATGCTTCAGACAGCTTTGGATTTTCTCTGCCTGCAATATTTTTCACTATATACAAGTAGGTAAAAGCTATGAATAACTGGTACTTTAAGTTTCAAGTTTTAGAAGGCCATTCCCTCTTTAAAAGGGACTTTTGTCAAAAGTTACAACTTTGACTAAATGGAAACAATGTAGAGCCCAATGAGCTGCATCAGCTTTTCTGTACTTTTAAATTACTTTTCATTCTATGGGCAAAACACTATTTTTTCAAGGGTCATCTGACAACTTTGACCCAATTAAGACTTTTGTAGAGCTCAATGAGCTGATCATTTAAGCAAGCAATAGTTTTTCTCTAACTGCAATACTTAATTTCATTCTATGGTCAAAACACTATTTTTCGCGTTTAAAGGGCCATAACCCGTTTAAGGGTCATCTGACAACTTTGACCCAATTGACACTTTTGTAAAGCTCAATGAGCTGATCATTTAAGCAAACAATAGCTTTTCTCTATCTGCAATATTTTTCATTCTATGGTCAAAACACTATATTTTTGCGTTTAAAGGGCCATTACCCATTAAGGGTCATCTGACAACTTTGACCCAATTGACACTTTTGTAAAGCTTAATGAGTTGAGCATTTAAGCAAGCAACAGCTTTTCTCTATCTGCGATACTTTTCATTTTAGGGGCAAAAAATACCTTTTTTCGCATTTAAAGGGCCATAGCTTCTTCAAGGGGTCAACTCACAACTTTGACTAATTTAAACTTTTGTAGAGCTCAATGAACCGATCATTTAAGCAGGAAACAGCTTTTCTCTATCTGCAATAATTTTCATTCTACAAGCCAAAAACATGAAAAAACACCATTTTTGGTCTTCGAAGGGTCATAATATACAAGGGGTCATCTGACGACTTCGACGCAATAGAGACTTTCGTAGAGCTTTTGATGCTGAAGAGGAAGCGTGGCTTCGGATTTCAAATATATCTTATAGTTTTTGAAATATAAGCCAAAAACTGTACTCAGACCCCCATGTTCTATTTTTAGCCACGGTGGCCATGTTTTTGTCGAACCAAGAATCCCCACATTTATAGATTATTAGCATGTAAGTTTATTACTAGTAAATGAATTAAGACATGTAGACTACTAAAGACAACATGAAGGTTTACATTATATATCATGGACAATCTTGATAGTCAGTGTGGTTTAAGGTCCACGTGAAGGTCCATGTGAGCTATTGTCATCACTTGGTGTCCGTCGTCGTCGTCGTCGTCGTTAACTTTTCTTCAAACTTCTCCTCTGAAACGGCAGCAGGGATTCAAACCAAATTTGGTCTGGTGGTACTTTAGGGTCTTGATTACTTTTATTTGATTATTTTCAAAGCTTTTGAATATAAATTTATTTACATATCATTTCAGAAACTAAGTCAGAGAAAAAGAAAAAAAAATCAAAAGCAGTAGAGGACATTGCTTAACAGTACAAGGACAGTAAAAGTGCAACTCAGGTACAAAGAATTTTTTTTTATTTATTTCACATTTTCTCGATTTGGCATGATTGGGGCTCATAGTACTTCTAGTTTGCCTTTTTTGTGGCATAATGCTGTATTAGAAGCTCTATGTTTTAGCCCAAATCCGCTTGAAGGAATGAAAAGCTGTCCTTATAAAAGTGTTGGTGAAATATTATAAATAAGTCTACTACCGGTTAAAGAAGTTTGGATATTTCTTGTTTTTGTCCCATTTTTCTATTATTATTAGGTCGCCAAAAACAAAGTTTGGGGGTCTTATTGTTTTTGCTTCGTTTCTTCTTCTTTTTCTTATTATTTTTTATGCCCTACCTACTCTGTCGCAGGGTACATAGTTTTCCTTGTATTTGTTTGTCAGTCACACTTACGTTTTTTTGCAATTTACAATATTAATGAAATTTTGTACAACGGTTCATTATATCAAGGTCTTATTGTTGCAACCAGCAATGGGCTATTATTTTCGATGTCTGTCCGTTAGAGAGACTTAGGTTTTCATTTCAGGTTCACATTTTTTCAGACAAAATCTCTGAGCAGGATATCAGTGTCGTTCTGACACATTCTCTTGTTTTATTCTAATCCTGAAACTGTCTGCATGATTTTGTGAAAACGTATGAACCAAATTAAATGAAACTGTGACTTCTTGGGGGTATGGTGGAGGACCATAGGGGGTGCAATCCATTTTCGAATTTTTAAGATGGCCGGCATTTTCAAATTGGCCACTGATGAAATAAAATACACTTCAAAGATCTAAAAGATGACTCCATAGATTTCAATGACGAAAAAAAAAATAGACGTGAAGTATGTCATGCTGATGATCAGTTTTAATGATGACTTGTTTGCTGTAAAGTGCTCAAAAGGCCTAACTGACTTCAACTTCCTGATGCCCCATGGATAAATTATTTCTTTATTTAATTTTACATTACATTAATAAAAAAGATGCACAAAAATGAATTAGAAACTCTTAAACTGTAGAGCCTGATTAGAAACAACATTGTTATAGGAAGTTAAAGTCTTGATATACCTGCTCAAATAAATCAGTCTTTATATACATAATTTCATATTAATGATGACAGCTCAAAGTTATTGAAAAAAAATGCCCAGATTACTGGTGATTTTTAAGATGGTAAACACCTTTCTAATTCATCAAGATAAAAAATCAATGCACAATGACAATTGAGGAGAATTTCAGTCTATGTTTCTGTTTTCATACTTCAGACTTCTGATTTCATACTTCAGACTTCTGATTACATATTTCATACTTCAGACTTCTTCTGATTTCAGACTTCTGATTTCATACTTCAGACTTCTGATTTCATACTTCAGACTTCTGATTTCATACTTCAGACTTCTGATTTCATACTTCAGATTTCTGATTTTATACTTCAGATTTCTGATTTCATACTTCAGGCTTCTGATTTCATACTTCAGACTTCTGATTTCATATTTCATACTTCAGACTTCTGATTTCATATTTCATTATTCAGATTTCTGATTTCATAATTCAGACTTCTGATTTCATGCTTCAGACTTCTGATTTCATACTTCAGATTTCTGATTTCATGCTTCAGACTTCATTGAGGATTTTTAAATTACTGTTGGTTGATGGAGTTGTGTACATTTATTCCACATCAAGTTCCAAATCCCATTTTTATACCCCCGCTTTGAAGAAAAGGAGGGAATACTGTTTAACCTCTGTTCGTTTGTGCATCCGTCTGGAATAAACTTTTAATCACAGTTTTCTCAGTAAACAACTACTTGACATTGGAGTCTGATATTTTGAATATAGCTTTATCCTATAGTGCATATGGTGTATAGCGATTTTATGCCCGTAGACCATCTACTTCCTGTTTACCAAATATACTTACTTTTTTTACACAGTGGATGTATACTAGTATTGAAAATTTACCTCACAGATCTGACATTTTGCATATAGCTTTATCCTATAGTACCACGTTTTTTGTTCCATTGACATTGACTTTTTTGTGGAAACAAGCAGTTTTTAAGGTCTATCTTTTAAGTTAAAGGTCATTGTGTGACTTTTTTTGTCTCCTGCCTTTCCTTAAATCTGGAGACTGGAATTCAGCTTTCAATCATCCCATCCATCCATCATGTCCATCAAAATTGGTTTCCATGTTTGCATGACAACTTACTGATCGAGTTATCATGAAGTTGACTGTGGTATAAGTAAATGTAAAAACAAAAATAGTATATTGAGTGTCCATTTACATATTCACCACTATTAGGGTATAGATTTTCCTGTCAGTGTGTCTATGTTGGCAATTGAAGTTACAAAATTATGCAGCTTTCTAAGATAAAGGCTTCGGTGATGAAGAAAAAAATGGAATCAAGCTCGTGTAACATAAAATTCTACTTGGGACAATATATAATCACATATTAGGTGTACAAATGTATATAACTGAATACTTTTTTTAT
This sequence comes from Arcuatula senhousia, assembly GCA_963971305.1. Taxonomy (NCBI): domain Eukaryota; kingdom Metazoa; phylum Mollusca; class Bivalvia; order Mytilida; family Mytilidae; genus Arcuatula; species Arcuatula senhousia. The sequence goes on along the minus strand of OZ020308.1, from coordinate 54,348,605 downwards.
TTGTAGAAACCAACAAAAGTGTTGATAGAAAAGAAAGACAGTCAAGGTGAAAAGCAATCCAAAACTATTCCTAAATTGAATGTAGGTTGGATTTACAACCAAAAACAAGTTAAATCTGTTGGAAATGGGGGAGGGATAAGAATTATAGAAATCAATAATTTGGATGAAGTAACAGTGGAATATATACTAGTAATTGAAAAGGCACACAGTGGAAAATCACCTAAAGAAGTACAGGATGACATGGAATTTAGATTTCGAACATCACAACAACTGCATCAACCCACGGTTCGAACATCACAACAACTGCATCAACCCACGGTTCGAACATCACAACAAATGCATCAATCCACGGTTCGAACATCACAACAAATGCATCAACCCACGGTTCGAACATCACAACAACTACATCAACCAACGGCGAAGAGTCATCAAAGATTTCTACTCAAATTTCTGTTGTATCTAGAAAAACACATACTCATACCCCAACTATTGATGTAAATGCTAATATTGAGCCCTTGTCAACCAATGTCATGTCATTAAAAAATTCCAAATCTGTCTTAAAACCAATGAGATTTATAAATGTTGGATGTCCACATAGCAAGCCACAAATAGAAATAACATATTGTGACTTCAATATAACAACTGCACAAAATGTTTACCTCTTTAATATAAGAAAACTTGAATTGTGTCATGTAATTATCTAAGAAGTGAAACTTTGTACTGGTAGTAACAACTGTTAGTACAACTGACTACATGTATATATGTATTTTTGCTTCTTAAACTGTCAGGGTTTCTTTGCTTATAGCTATAGTGGTGGTCTCAAATTAGCCAGTATTAAATTAGGTGTTTGTTTGTTTGTTTATATTTTGAAAAACAATTTCCTGTGCAGATCCAGACATTAAAGATATATATAAAACTTAAAAATCTTCATATATTTATTTTAGCCAACAACCAAACAACAACATCTTAGGTATCTGAATAGACTCTATATGGTCCCGGATTTGTGGTTTACATCTTGTCACATGCATCTTGCACCCAAATTGTAGTAAGAATGATTTCATATCAAATAGATAAGTTTTGACAAAGGTCTACAACTAAGTGGTAGTAATATTGTTTCAATGAATACATAATGAGTATATAAAAAGAGCCTTTACAGGAATTAGGTTACCATAATCTATATTTTCTGCATAAGTGACTTAGGTTAAATTTTGAATAAGGTTAATTCATCAGCAACTTCAAGTGGTGTTGGTTGGGGTATTAGGTTTGTGGATACATCTTGTACACTGGGTATTCAGACACACGAACTGGATGGGCACACAGACCACAAGTTAAGGTTTTTTATCAGCTTACAATTTCCAATACTATCATTTGTCAATTGCAAATTTTGGACACCGCGAACCGTTGGTGGTGGAATTAATCAACGATCCCATGTGCCCAAAGTTTGAAATTGACTAATGAAACTATCAGATTTGTTAGCTGATTAACAAAATTAACCAGTGCTATGTGTGTCCTCTCGGTATGATGCTTGACAGCTGTCTTTAGTATAAGCCATAAGTATATACCGGAATATAGTCACATTGACCTACAGGTACTAGTATTGTCTTAATACATGGATTGGTCTTGTGTAGTACAAGAGGGTTCTTTTTTGCTACATTTTCCGCTTGAGCGACTTCGTCATAGATGTTGCCTGTATGATGTTGCCTGTATGTCAATGGGAGGCAACATATAGGGATGACTGGACTTCGTCTTGTGAGTGTTGTCGTCACGACCATTACACCTGCTCATAATAATTTTCTCAGGAACAACAAATCACAGACTAGAAAGCTTGTATGCGAGGTCCCACATTACCCTTATCGATTTTAGGTCTGTCAGACATCTTTCCATAAGTTGTGCAAATAGCAGCTCATGTATTATATATTCATGGTTTGTGTGGAATTTTAGACTTGATATTATTTGTGTATATACCACCAAGAAACAAGGGAATTTCTATTATATGTGTTTAAGCTCATACTTCAAAACATTTTGGTATAGGTGAACAGCATATATCTGCTTCTATCTTTTTATGCCCCGCCTACGAAAGTAGAATGACTTATAGTGTTCGAATGCGTCCGTCCGTCCGTCCCAAATCCATTAATTCCTAATTCCTGCTTAATGACAATTGCCACATCAATCATATTGGTATAGTAGGTGCACCTAGTGATGCTTAGCACAATGCATGCTTCGAATGCTGGATGTGACCTATATTTTCCGCATGGATGAGCACTTACAGAAGAATGGTTGAAGTCCATGTCCGCTTACTGACAAGTGCCAAATCAACTATTCTGGGAGGTAGGTGCACCTAGTGATGCTAAGCACAATTTATGCTTCAGATGCTGACTGTGACCTACATTTTCCGCATGAATGACTTTAAGCAGATGAATGGTTAAAGTCCGTTCCTGCTTACTGACAAGTGCCACATGAATCATATTGGTATAGTAGGTGCACCTAGTGATGCTAAGCACAATTTATGCTTCAGATGCTGACTGTGACCTATATTTTCCGCACGGATGACTACCTACAGAAGAATGGTTAAAGTTCATAACCGCTTACTGACAAGTGCCACATCAACTAAATTGGTATGGTATTTGCACCTTGTGATGTTAAGACACATTTCATGCTTCAGATGCTGGCTTTTACCTATATTTTCCGCATGAATGAACACTTACAGAATAATGGTTAATCAAAGTCTATTCCTGCTTACATGCAACAACCATAATTGACCAAAGTGGTATGGTAGGTGCATCTAGGGATGCTTAGCAAGATACATGGTTCAGATGCTGGCCGTGACCTGCTTTTTCTGCATGAATGAGCACTAAAAACTTTGAAAATTTAGTCAGTTCCTGCATAGTGACAATAATGCATAACGAGGTGAGCTTCGTAATTGATAGATTACCTATCTGTTTAGTTTAGTTTAAACATATTTATTTATCCTGGATTGGGAAACAAGCTTAATGCTTTAGTAAATCCCTCTCCAGCTAGCAGTTTGCGAGTGTGGCCATTGCAGACGGCCCCCATTGAGCCTACTCTTATCGAACTCTACAAAGGGGTCTTTAACGTGCACAGGGTATTGCTCTCTCCATACACGGGACAACCTTTTATCGTCCCTTCCGAAGGACTAGCATCGTTTCTTGAGACCATCCTCGCAAATGGTGTTAAGAGAGAGCCGGAAAATCGGTTCATGAAATTTTCACCCCTGACGAGGATCGAACCACGAACCTATCTGTTTGATAATTATAAAGGCAGGCACCGTGTCTGTTTGGCACATTTTCTTGTTTAAGTATGGCAAGTATATACCCACATGAAAAAGCAGAATAACCATACCAATAGTCCCAAAAGACATATGAAAACATACTGTTGGTGCTGTTGAGATTTGTTTGAATATCATGTACATTCAGTTAAGATTCTGGACCAATAGCAAGATAACGATCAGCGCTGCTCGCTGTTTTTATTTAAAGGTTTTACATTACTGATTGTTTTATACAATTGTTTCACGTACATTTATGCGGGTCGGTTATTCCACATCTCATTTTTATCTAGTCAAACAAACGGGAAATTGTACAACCCCATTTTCTAAGTTCCAAACTTTTATTGTTAGTCAGTGGCAACATTCCGTCAGTAGTATGTTCTTCTTTTAGTAACTGTGGTAATTTATTCTATTTTTTTGTATGATACCCAAACAGAACTTCATAGAATAGTACTTCATTTTCATCTTTAAGGAACTAAAGAATTTTAAAAGTTATTTTTAACAAAACAATCGACAGGGGCCCCCAAGTGATCATTTTGGATAAATGAATGAGCTTTAACTTCTAAGACCGGCCATAGTATAATACAGTGTTTCTTAAAATAAAACTATGATTTCAGCTTTTTTTTTATATTTAAACTTGCGAATGTATTACATGTATTCATTTATTGAATATAAAATATATCCATATAAATTCATGTGTATGGCATCTGCTCGATAGCTCTATCATCTACCATTGGCAAAGGATTTAAGAATTCTTCAGAACAGCCTCTCCTTAGACTCCGACAACTGTAAAGCCTTGCAAATCTCCACATCGTGTAAGTCAATTTCTATAATTCCGGGCATTGGTACATTATTTCCGGTTTTTTGTCAGGAATAAGTGGAATTTTGTTACTTTTACTTTTATGAAAGTTCCAGTATTGCACAGACTCGTTTAGTTTTGCCGCAACCAAATCGAAAAAAAAACCAACAAAATCTGAGGCACTGAACGTGGATTTTAAATGTTAGCATTTTGTAAATCTTTGAAAATGTTTATAAAACTATTAGCCACCATTCTTGGGAAATTGCTCGATAAAGATTAAATTCTTTGATTGGAAACTTGTTTTTACCTTGAATGAAACTATGCATTGCACAGTCAACGCTGGTTGTCTTACTAATAAAATATATCTGAAGTTGCCTTGTCATGACATTTTCTGTACCCATATCGGATCTTACACGGAAAGGGCAGCATTTGAGTTCTTCGATGGCATCGAGAAAGTAAGTCGCCACGACTCTTGGGTCATTGTTACTCTAACCGACGTGCAACTTTATAATTTTCCTGGCTGAATCCACCAATTGTTCCATGTATACAAAATCCAGAAGGCTTTAGTTTGACGAAACCGTCAACGTGCCAAACGAAGTTTCCTCGTACAAGTCGATTGGCTTTCCGTAGCATGATGCCGTGAGGGTCTAACATCCGCATTATTAACCGAACTTCATCTCCTTTCACCCTGCAATTGTAGAACATAAATGTATAAAATAAAACTTGTATTCTTTGCATAAGAAACAATATTTAATGGGTAAGACTGTACTGACATGAAAACCTCATAGATTTTCTTTTGTTTTAAAACCATAATTAATCAGTTTGCTTTCACAAAACAACAGACAAAACAGTGTCGCGGTCTATCTTTTATAGAAAATGTGTTTTTTTTATAAGTTTGTTCATTTATAAAGAAAATATGAATACGGAGTTGAGTCTGGTATAGATCCGAGTTAGTAACTATAAGGTCATTCAGTTTATGTTTCCGTCTACTTTGATTCATTTTTGAAAGTTTTATTTAAATATACGTCAATAAAATATAAGATAAAATGTTGAATTTACGTTTTTTAGCTCACTTGCACCGAAGTCGACGTTAGCTAGTCATCACTTGGCGTCCGTCGCCAATCCGTCCACCCGCCGTCCGGCGCTAACAATTTCACAAATTGTCTATAGGACATGGGAATTGAAAATTGTGTTCGCCATTTTGAATCGTCAAAAAATAATAGACACGGTCTTATATCTATCAATTAGAATTGAAAAACTTATCTACCAAATCTATCCTGTCAAAATGAATTAGTTATCTTACCTGAGACCATGAATAACTTGTAATCTCGTCCACATTGAATTCTGTCCAAGATTTCGAAAGTTGCTTGGAATGTCTTCTATATATTCTATAACTTCCAAAATTGGTGTGTCATAGTTTCTTTTGAGATTCATCCTTTTCATCAGTCATTATCGTGTTACATAAATATATATATATCTGTGAACTCCGAAGTATGAACTCTGAAATCAAAAGTCGGAACTTTGAACTCAGAAGTCAGAACTCTGAAATCAGAAATCGGAACTCCGAAATCAGAAGTCTGAAGTAAGAAGATACCTATCGCTTTCCATATATTCCTGACCCACGAAAATTGGTATCCCACAAATATTAATACTTTCACAGTAACTTATTCCAAGTGAAAAATCAATTCATGACCCCAAACATGTCAAAATAATTATTTGTTGAACAAATAAGTTAACTATTGTCTTTCTTTTATTACATTTTTAATTCAATTTATCAAAACTTTGAAAAATTTTCCAAGAACAATTCAAATACATTTTAGACATATTAAAATAGAGCTCAAGAATTATTACGCTCCCGAAGGGAGCGATAATGGTAGAAATGTCAATATTTTAGTTGTACTATGAGCTGAATTTTCCTTCAACGTCCGGTATAGCACGCGCTTGTTTTCCCGAACTTTCGGCGTCTTTTTAACGTTTTTATCTTTGAAAATTTTAGACGTCATTAAACGCTCACGTAACCCACAAGAAAAGCTAGTTTGTTTTTATTTTCGAACCAACAAAAATTAAATTAATTGAAACCTCGGGAGCGTAACAGGTTTTGCCTGCCTCATATTAACATGCAAGCTTAAGTACATGTACATGTATGACGAAGAAATATTTGAATATTCAAACATGTGCATTTTCATTTAATATTCACAACACTCACATGCAACCACAATAAAAATGTCTGCTAAAAACAAAATATGATCTTGTTTCCTGTTTCTTTTCATCAAAGTGTAAACAAATTAATGTTATAAAAATTTTAAAAAGATGCATTGTATGTCATGTATGTATACTCTTTAATACAGAAACAGGAAACAAAGATACAAATGTACATTGTGTGTCTATCTGATGTAATATTTTCTATGAATGTAAGTGTACTAAGAACAAGGAAGCACAAATAAAATTGCAATGTAATTAAACTAGGAAGAAAGTATACAATGTGGTAGTTACAAGTAGCTACAGAAAATCTATTATACACAATAAAAACAATAAACAATAAAATACAACATTTAATTACATGTATTAAAATTCTGTGCCAGTGCAGAATGCAGTTAAAAAATTGATTAAAGAAATTCCAAAAGATTTTTAAATTCTTTATATGAAGATCTGTGAATTATAAAACAGATATTTGGGGCTGGTATTTTATATGTTTATTTCCAGTTGCAAGTACATGTAGTTACAACATCAAACATGTCAAAAACATGCCCCAGAAGTTGTGGACATTAACACTTTCAGCCCTAAATAATTATTTTTCGCGGCATTTCACTGCCGAGAATATTTCTGCACGAGCAGACTGCCAGACCGGAATTAATTTCCACATGGTGCTCACTGACAACGTGTGTTTTGGAATTTCACTGTTTACAAGACAACTAGCGTGTTTTAGGACATGAAACTTACCAGTTTCTTATTAAAGTAACATGGCAACATGATCAGTATTATTCCAAAAAGATTGATTCAAAACTTTCAGATTTTGTACAAATTATTTTCGGGATTTTCACGGAGATCATTAATTTTACATGGGGTTGATGTTTCAACTCATATTTTCTTGTGAATTCGTGATGTGCTGTCGTAATAAACCACATACATTAGTAAAAATGTATATAAAAGCGATTGAAGATCAAGTGTTGCATGACAACTCATTATAAATAATTTATTTTACGTTTTATTTCAACACTGTAACATCGGCGTTCTTTCGTCCGCCATTTTACAAAATGAAACTAGACTGAAGAGAGACAACTCCAACGGTCATACTAAAAAGCGCCCAGAAGTGTTACATCCGTTCCAATTATTGTTATGACCTCTAATGTCGATATATAGTGGTAACAAATTATTACAAGAGAGATTGTTAATTGTCATCCTATAAGTTTTTTTTATATGCTACAAGCATGGTGGAAAAAAAAACAGGTGAGAAAATTTTGAAATCTTCCAGTCACTCCCAATATAAAAGCAATTAACTAGTATTTCCAAAAAAATATTTTGAAGTAGTTTTTCACTATTTTTTTTATTTTTGCGCAAAATAAGTTTTAAAAATATTGTAATTTTCACATTTAAATTTTATTTACATTATACAAATTTTGGTTAAAAATAGCAATGATAAAAACACAAGTAGTTTTTTTATGACACCATTTTCTTGTATTCAAATACATGTAATTAAATTTCCATGTATGAATATTCCCTTTGTGTCTTAAATTGTGCAATATTAAAATTAGAAATATAATAATCATGAAAGTAACAAGTATACTAGAAATACTTTGTAAATCTAAATTGAATAAAAATATTGAATTATAAAGATGCCTCTTTTTGATTTTTTTTTTTTAATTTACATGAAATTATAGATTTAAAAAGAAATAATCACTTTTGTCACCATGCTGTGAAAGCTCAACACTGATAATGAATACAAAACATTTTATCAGTGTTCATTTTAAATTAATTAATTAAAATTTTCATAGTAAATTTATATAGAATGACAAAAAAAAAACCAACCCAAAATACAAGACGACATTTATGTAATAAATTAAGAGTAGCTGTGTTTGAATGCATAGGTGTGAGAGTATATAAGATTCAGAAGTCCTGTGGAAAAATATACTTTTCATAAAAATTACTATTCCTGATTGTTTTTCATATTTGTATGTTCACTTTTCTTGGTAGTTCATCTGCTTTTTCTTATTGTTTCTTTCAATCTACTAGTATTTGAAGTACTCCCAGTGTCACTTGTTGCAATGATAGAGATACATGTAGGTTTTACATGTACACCACTGAAACTTGTTAACCCCAATTTATACTCATTGGCTTTCAGGTCCTAAGGATTGTAATTACTCTGATATATACATTGTATATATATCTTTATTCTCTAATACTAAACCATTACAAAGGTACAGAGAAATAGAAACAATAAGATTTGTATAATAATCTCTGCTTGTGGGTTTCAATAACCATTCAGAACAGAGTCCAAAACAGAAATGAATGTATATAATTGATATCTCATTACACCTGGTATTAAAGCCATTAAACACCAATTATCTTTTCCCTGGTAATTCTCCCATTAAAGTTTCCCAGTTCCATATTTATCACAATCACCCAGTATTAACTTTTCAAAATAGATATAAAAGGTACAAGTCATAGGCATTATGCATAGGTTTCAAAGAAGCTTGCAAAACCTGTCATGCATTGTATGAAAACATAGACAATCTATGTTTTTGTAAAGCTATGGAAATGCCATCCTTCAATTCTTTTTATCATTGCTCTACCAATCTCCTAAACCTTGGTACTAAATTAATTACTTTCATTGTCACCTTCAGAATCTTCATTGTACCTACTTACGTAGATCTTGTGTTAAGATTGAATCTGCAGGCTTTTAACTTTACTCATTAGGCAATCATATTAAGAACATTTTACAATACTTTTTTTTTTAATTTAAGGTTAAAAAAGGTCCAATAAAAATCAGTAAGAAAAGAGAAGGGCTAAATAAATAATACTTTTATTTTCACATCCATGTAATCCAGTCTTCAATTTTACATTGAAGAAAGAAACAGACAATTAAACATTTTATTTATCTTTTATTTTTCAAATATAGAAATGACAGTGATAAATAAATAATAAAGAACAAATTTTCTGAAGTTGATTTGATTTTTCATAAGACCAAAATGGTAACTCCCGTGAGCTTTTTACTACGACTATTTATGCAATATCCATAACGACGTTTCCGGTAAATTACCAATTAATCTATTTATAGAACGTTTACTTTAAAGCAATAAAAGACGACTTTTTCTTGAATCTTTGACAGCAAAATTATGATACTATTAAAAGAAAACACCAGCTGTTATCATTAAACCTTTTACTAATGTCGAAATGGATTTTATGACCCAATAACAGGCAATTGAATTTTGGGCAACATATCGCCGTCAGCAAGCACCTGTTCACTGGAATGAAAACTTTTATCAGAGAACAAAAACCTGTAAAAAATATTTTCACCCATCTCAATCCACCCCATAAGATTTGTAGATGTGAGGAAATCAATATTTTCTCCCTAAATTGCGAAATAGACGAAAAAGATGTTTCAAACGTGAGAGAAAAGAATGTCCGCCATTTTATTTTTAGATTAAAAAAAATTCCGACAATATAACATTCATATCTTTGAATCTGACGGATCAAGTTTCCCTGAAATACAATTGTACATCAAGAATCACTGTAAAATGTTATTACTGCATAAATGGTAGTGGTGACTTGCATATATTTCAATATTTTTCCATCGGAAGTTGGGTGGTCTAAAAATAGAATTTTATGTATCTTTAAGGATACACTCGGCATTGACGTCATGGTGCCAAAAGGATACATTCGGCATTGACGTCATGGTGCCAAAAGGATACACTGGGTATGAAAGGGTTAAGTATTTTAGTGGTGAGTCCACAAACCTACATTGTACTACAAAAGTAAGTGCCTCCCCAAGTCACAAAAAAGTGGGAGGTCACGATCATTAATTTGATCCTTGACCATGTTGACTGACCATAAACAAATTAAAGGACACCACATGTGTTGAGAGTGCCCAAGATCCTACTTTCTACAGTTATATATCATGTAGTGATGATGTACATGTAGCTTTTGGACAAGTTGGAGGTACACAAATGTGTAACATAAAATAGTGTCCGCTGTGAAATATTGTCTTGAGTTGCATTCACTCAAATGATGAAGCCCAAAGACGGAATAAAACGCTTGAGAGTTATGAAATTTTGTCCTCTAGATTTTTCAGTGTTAACTATTTTGCTTGACAAATGTAGGCTGTCCATTCCTTATTCCAGTAGCCATCAACAGCTGTTTCTTTTTCCCTACCAATTTCCTTTTTGTTTTATTACTGTACTATTTCATGTATCCTTATACTTGACCAGGTTATGACTTAAACAATACAATCCAAGCAATGTAAATCAGTAAATGTAAAGGATGAAATTTAAATACTGTGGATTCCTTACATGCCTTAATTTTCGTGGGCACCAATATTTGTGGTTTGATGAAAAGGGGTCAGTTTGTGGATTCTTAAATTCATGGTTCTTAAGTTTGCATCATAAAGATCAATATTAAATTCTTTTTCGTGGGGTATCTAAGGCCAAAAAAAAAAGTAGGTGAGTTTACTGTCACCCGACCCTACCTAATTTTTACCCCCCTTCCCTAATGTTTTTTTGAGCATTTTCCATTAAGCACTGTTAAAGTCACAAAGCTGCCCCCATAGACTCAAGGTAAAAAAAAAAGCAAAAAAAAAATAATTCCCTACCTACCGACCCTAATTTTTTTCAGCATGTGACAGTAAACATGGTAAACACACATACTTTTTTGTTTGGCTTAATTTCGTGGGTCAACGCCATGCACACACAAAAACCATGAAAATTGATACGCCACGAAAATAATAATGAAACAGCAGTACACAACAGTGGACACAAATTGACAATTATCAACATAAGCACTTAAGTTTTATGACAGACAGGAAAACAGTTTAGGCCAAAATGGGTTGCTTGCATGGACATGGCTTGTGAAGGAGGATAGATTTTTATTCAAAGCTCAAATACATGTGACACTCCTAAAAAAGGAGAGGTGCCTGGATACATGGTGTACCTTGACACTGGTAAGGCTCATTGTAGTACTAATCTCAACAAGGTTGTTATTTAAAGTCCAATGCCTTAACCATGTGGACACCTCCTGCACTAAATAAACAATATGACAGTAGCTAAACTTTGATTTACAGTTATAACTTACAAATCAGACACTTCATTTAAAACTTGCTGGGATCAAGTTGATTTCTGAGCCTGATTTAACCAGTTCTGTGCCACAGGGCCGATCATCGGCCCAAAGTTGTATTCCTTTGAGTGCCAGAGGGCCGATGGATCGGCCCATTGAACATCTTGTTATTTTTACGACGTCACAATATCAAATTCTTTATGACGACGTTACCTTGGATTTGACATTGAAAAGAAGGGGCCATAAAAAGGAAACAATGATGATCAATGATCAACCCAGAAATACAGTGAAAAAAAAACATTTTTGTTTTGCTTTGTTTTATGTTGTTGTTTTTTTTTCTATGCTGATATCATCTGTTTATTTGCATTTTAATGTTTTTTCCCTTATTTCTCCTTAATGGAAATTCTTATTTTGTATAATGATCTTTGTATTACTTAATTTTTTTTTGCTTTGAAATAATTCAAAATCACAATGGCTCCGACTTCGTCATGTTTTATTTTTGTACGAACCATGAATGCATATGGAAACTAAATTTTCATTTATACTTTTCCCCCATTTTTCTCTTTTTTTGTGTGTCTACATGTTATGAACAACTAGTCTTACTGGAACTAAATAAATCGTTAATAACAAATTTCAAATTTATTCATCAACATTGCATCTCCGGTTATGCTTCTTGTAACACTGGACATGGACACCTTTCCTGCAATGTACACAAACAGTTTTTGTACGCTTTCGTCCACCATTTCTATTTCTATTAGAACAAACAACACAATCCTTTTCTTTTCTATTCGGAAGTCTAACCAGATAGCCTTGTCCAACAGGGTCCATGATTGCATTTCCTACATTACCATTGCGATTACGAATTTGATCAGCTGATAGATCCTCAATCAAAGATTGTATAAATTGCAACCGGTTTAAAGGTTTCTGGCAATCTGTGTTTTGAGTGTATAGTATGTAAGCATTTATCACCATCCGATGAATTATGTTAAAGGTTACTCGTTTCCACATTTTTGTCGACTTTCTTCCATCATCATAAAAGCTAGTTAACATGTCATTTAAGTCTACCCCACCCATGTACTTGTTGTATTCTGCTATAACTGTAGGTTTTGCATTATTAACGGAAACGCCGGCACGGTATTTTGTTGACAGAATCTTTACGTTTTTTCTATTTTGTCTCTCTTTATACGCACACAACAAAATGTACCCCTGGCGCATAAAAATTGAATCTCTTGGACCCAGGTTAGCGTTTTTTTATCAGATTCGGCATAGGTCGGTTGCTTCTTACGGTTCCTGTTATAAATGTATTAAAAGGCAGTAAACGCTTAGCTAGCGATACAGATGTAAAAAAGCTATCACAAAAAATGTGATACCATTTCCGCATAAGGTTGGCCGCACGTAGAAGAGAAGTGACAACAAAGGATCCTTGTGTATCTCCAGCAGGAGTAGGGTCGTATTTTTTTCCTCGGTAAACTATAAAGTGGTAACAATACCCAGTGATTGCCTCTGTGAGCATCCAAAGTTTAACGCCAAACTTTGCATGTTTTGTGGGGATATATTGCCGCATTACTGTACGAGATTTTGTCCCGACGAGAGATTCATCAATTGACACATTTTGAGAAGGAATGTAGTGGGCTTTTGATTTCAAGTTAAAGTGGTCAACAATGGGTTTGAATTTAGCACTTGGATCATAATTTGGTGAGTTTCGGGGAGCAACTTTTCGATTGTCGACTAAATGTAAAAATTTCAGAATAATTTGAAATCGATTCCTTGTAAAAACCTTTCTGAACCACGGAGTTGACTGACTTTTCTTTGAATTATTCCAATATTCGGCTATTGTTGGCTTCCTTATCAATCCCATATTGAGTATTACTGAAATAAATGCCTTGAATTCAGTAAATGTAAGCTTTCCTTTAGCAATCCAGTCGTGAACTCTTGACTTCTCTTATAAGTTATTTCTATTTCTTTGGACAAATCTTGTTGCATATCTAAAAAGACACGAAAATTTGTTTGTTTTATTAACAGATTCCTTTAAAGAAATAGAATTAAGTGTTTGTGCTGTTGCGCTTTTTTATTATTCGGTTTGTTATTTACATTATGTTCGTTTGTGGGTTATCTTATCGATTCAAAAAAAAAAAAAAATGTGCGAATACATGTTATATATATCATGATTTTCGCTCAATATGTAGATGAAGTAAACGTAAATTTTAGTTACAAAGTCGTTGTTTTCTTTTCTGAAGCTTGTGCAACTTTTGTTCTCTAGAAACATTCACCGTACTTGTCACTCGATTTATAATCTTTTTAACTGTGCTTGTTTATTTCGGCAATTAAAAGCGTATAAAAAATCAGCTATGGATTTATTTTCAAATTAAAATACATGTAATTGATATATCTAGCTATAAGTAATAAGGGAAGATATTGTAATTATATAGCTAAAAATATATTCGTATCCGTTAAAATTTGAAATGTTTTATACATATTTACCTATTCGTCTCTAGAACAAATTTTCTCATCAAGTCTACGGTGAAAATCAGGAAAAAGTACGAAATGGGTCTTGCGTTAGGAGGTGGCATATAACGTTTTCCCGAAAATTTGGCGTTTCTCTGTTTTCTGGAGGGTATACCCGGAACCATGGATGTGGAATGGCAGCCATAGCTTTTTGGAACGGAACGGAACGAAAAAATGACGTCATCTACATGACGTCATAAAAACGTGATATTTCCCTTTTTTCTTTTTTCTCCTCTCTCTTTTTTTATATCAAATATAAAAAACTTTTTTTTATTCACAAGAAAACCAGAAAAAATTGCAGATTAACGCAAACATCCACATCTTAAAAAAACTTTCAATCAAAGCCGTCAACTTTTCATAAATTAAATACTAATAATAACAAAAACACAATTCTGATATTTTTCTTAGAGAAAACAGACGGCAATATTGAGAGTCCCCGTTTGACGCCTTCAATTGGTATGACAATTGTTACGTCAAACAATCGTTGCCGACAGTAACGCCAAAGAATCAAGACCTGAAAAATCCTTTTGGCACTCTCTAAGAGAATATGCTCGGCACTGAAAGGGTTAAGCTGATGCCAGCCAGGGATGCCAAACTAAACCGGTGAGGAATTAATTCTTAGTCGAAGAGTTGATTACTCATTTAGATAATCAAATTAATTACCTGACTGTACTATGAGTTATTGAGACCACAAACAGCATATGAAAAATAAAAGTATAAGGAACTAAAAAGACATGCAGTCACAACAAAATCATCCCACAACGTCAAGCCACAACACCGGCTTACCAAATCACGTTTCTGTCCCTTGGATTTCAGATTCTTTGATTTTAATTTTTGTTTGAGTTGTTTTAATGACAGTTGTTCGTAGTTATGTTTGAGGACTTTTCTGTCCTGGTTCATTTTTACCTTTCAAAACATAGATTTGTTTACCAACGTGTCTTCAAAAACAGAAAAACATCGAATGATCTCTTGAAAAAGTCATTTCCGGTCCATGAAGGGAGGTAATGCATAAAATTTCCCGCGCAAAATTGAAGCGAAAAAAAAAAATCTTCCTCTTTTTTCTTTCAGAAAGACATAATTTGTGATCTTTTATTTGAAAACTCTTGATTTCTTAATTTACGAAATCATTTTAACTTGTTGATAATTCTGTTAAGCTATTCTCGTGTGTTGATATTTTTTTTTAACTTTTGAAGTTAACAGTTAATACTTCGGACCTGACTTCGGACTTGGTGTGTCAGTAAGATCACCCCCTCCGGCCGTCGGGTGATCTTTTACTGACACACCGCGTCCTCGTGTAATAACTATTACTTACCAAACAGTTGCAACATAGATAGATATTTTTTAATTACCTTTCCATTGGATGTAAGTAAAAGGCAGGGAATGTTAAACCTTTTAAAGTTAACCTTCGTTTTTATCCCCGCGCTAGCGAAAGCGCGGGGATAATGTTTTGCTGTTCGATAATGTCCAGGATAATCTCTGTAACCACTGGGAGTAGAAAGATGAAATTTGGGTCATTGATTGCATTGTGGGTGGGGACTGTGCCAAAGGTTTCGGAATTTCGATATGGTCCCTAGGGGCTGGGCTTTATAGGTAGCCCAAGGGCACATTATTCCTTCGTAGCGCAACTCCTCCCAGGTTGTTTGAAATACCGAACTGAAACTTTGCTTAGTAGTTGCACTATGGATGTAGATTCTGTCAAAGGTTTCATAATTTTGATAATGCCCTTAGGGACTGAGCTGCATAGATAGCCTAAGGGTACATTATTCCTTTGTCATGCATAATTCTTTACATTACTATCACTCCAACTAACAGGGAGAAGTCTCATATTAATACGTATACATTTGATAGTATTAGTTATGCTCGTTATAGTGATAGTTTATTTCTTTCAATTATTTGCCCTTATACTATCAAACACCAGAGTAGCACGAGGATATGCAGCGTGGCTGCTTCGACTAGTTGTTAGTTTGTGTTTGAGGCGTCTTTTTTTTTTCTTTCTCCTTCGAATGCCTTTTTGGATTTTACATAGTACTAGTATGCTTCTTCATTTAAATTAAGGGAATACTTAAGAAAAAAAATAATTAGCTAGTTGTTGCTTTAGTCCAAAGCACACAAAAAAAAACCTCGCCATATCATGGAGATGGACATGAAATGGGAAATATTAAAAATGAACACAAAATGAAGCTAGAGTATAAGATAACATAAGATTGTTTATTCCAATTAAGGTCCCTCAAGGAACATAATAATTTAAAACAATGATTTTAAGAATTGGGGCGGCACTGGAAAAAGAAGGATGAGTATGCAAGGTGACGGGGTCTACCGGTATTCGCCAACAGGGGCCTCACACGGGGGCTTAAGTGTCGTTGCCTAAACTGTATGAGTCAAGTTGCGCATAATGCATTCACGACCCGTATTTAAGAATGGCTAAGCTTAAGATGTTGTTTGAAGTCCATACGTATCTCTGAACAAAGCAATGATGGAACAAAAACATATATTCTTTTGTGTAAAACAAGCTTAAACTATACCTAACCTCATAAGTTCTGCAATTCAAAATTTTCCATTTCATTTATCATTTTGATGTTAATTGTGTGCTAATATATATATATATGTAAATTAAAAGTATCTAGTATATAGCGTCTCAAATAAAACTTCTTAAGACGAAACACGCAGCAAACACAGTTTTAAAAAAAATGCCGGACATGCTTTTGAGATCACATGAAAAGTCAGCTTTTTCAAAAAAGTTGATTCCGGACCTTAACTCAAAAAGTTGTCAACCACTTTTAATGAAACTTTGGTAAATTGTTACATACCGTAAAGGGAAGAATCCTAGTTATTTTGGGGTAATTTCGTTCAAGGTCAAGTTCAAGAAAAAAAACATTCGAACATTTCTAAAAAGTGGTTTTCAGACAATTACTCTGCAGTCTTCAATTTCACTGGTATGTATTTGACTTGATATGTCTTTTATTCTTGGATATATGAAATTGATCATCCAAGTTCGGTAGATATGTTGTTACCTTTATTTGTCAACAAAATGTAACTCTTGCACTCGTAGACAAATATGGGATTTCTATTTGTCAAATGAGTGCAGATGTTGGTTTGTTGTAGAAATTTGTTTTGTCTTCCTTTATCGGATTTGACACACTGAATTGGAAATTAGCAACACGACGGGTGCGCTATAGCAGACAGGAACCGCTTACTCTTCCAGAGCACCTGATTTCACTCATGTTAATACGACTTAAGTTCGCGTAGTTGATTTCCGTTCGGTTGATTTTGTGTTTTGTGTTTCTTCGTGTTGTTCTTTTTCGTGTTTACCGGTTTCGTTGTTGCCCTTTCGGACTTTTGACACTCGAATGTCCCATTGGTGCCTCTTTGCCTCTTACAAAATAACAAATATGCAACTTCAACAATATTTAATCAAATACAGCGCAATAGAAAAACTAACATTGAACAGAAACAAAAAAAGAGAGTAAAATATACTTCAAAACAAAAGAAAAAAAATCAACATGAACCAAAAACAATCGTCTTTACTTTCTCTTCCCAGAAAAACAGGCCACAAAACTTTGGAAGAACCTCCTGACTCCTGATCTCTTCTTTGGTTTAACATCTGAAATAAATATAATAACAGCTTTGTATTACATGTATTAACATAAACAAATAAATGATTACATGTATTTGTTTTTGTATATATTTTAAACAAAATCCAAGTAGAATCCTGGGAGCTGTCTTTCATATATGTGATTGCAAATTGAAATTATTTTAAATATAAACTGTCTAATAAAGACATTTAATTAAATTAATTTATAGCGTGGCGGATTGTGGATTTTGAATTTCAACTTATTCATGGAGGCTGTGTCGCGTAAACTTTTTCCACATTTCAGCGCTTTCTATGGTTTATCCTTTAAATAGGATACCTTCATTTGCTTCTTTTCCACTCTGTCTTGCTCCTCTTTTTACGTTTTGTTTAGCCTCCTTAAACAGAAATTTTACTCCGTGCTTTTTCAGTTTTGCTTCTCTCTTCTTTTCTGCTTCTTCCTCGGCCTTTCTGATTTCTTCCAGTCTCTTACTTTCTAAAATACGCTGAAAAATGGCCAAAAATTACATTTAAAACCATATCTCCATGTTTATAACTATTTAAAAATGTATGTGTATGAAGACCTGGTCAATTATGTCTGACCGAAAGCAATGTCAGATAAAATTTGATTCGGTCAGACAGATAATCTTTAAAGTTTTAGTTGAACAGATAGGAGAAAAACCTCAATAATTACATTCGGTCAGACAAACCCAAAATCTTTTTCACCAAGTCTGCGATACTGTATGATATGTGAAGTAATGAATTATCTGGTATAAATTCATAATATATTTTCAGTTAATGATTATGCGTAAGCTTCATTTACTGTTAAAGGGTGTATTTTCCGGGGATATTTGTACATAACCTGGTTTAAATTTCAATATTCTATTTTAAACTGTTCCCATGGTTTAATTTAAGCAAAGCATCTGATCTCAAACTGGAAGTTGTTTGAATCAATCATCGCATTGTTTTATATCCAACATTTCGAAGACGATTAACGAAAAATAAAAAAAAAAGTTACCTTTAAAATTTCGGCCATAAATGAAGGCTTCTCATTTGGAACACGGACAATAACTTCGGGGCCTGGAAGAAAGGGAACAAAATATAGTTATTTTTGTCATCATAGATTATGTTGTAGTTAATGTAATAAGACAAACAGAAAGAAACGAAAAGTCCAGATTCAGTTATTTTTCCGGCGGGTTTTGTATTGCTACACGAAATGAAATACCTGTTATAATATTGGTGGGATAAAACCCTCTTATAATGCTTGCGTACTCCACAAAATCAAAATGTATTGTAGATAAACCAAAATACCTGTAAGTATGTGTGTACTATTACTACTCGCGACTTCATAATCTCATGAGACGACTAGCTGTGCAGTAAAGGGAGCCGTATTCTTTCAGTTTCAACACTATCAATAATGATAGTTCGTTTCCACAATCTGGAATGTTACAACCAACTAAAAAACTGTTAATACTTACGACACCATAGTCTCCTTGCTCCGCCTCCAATGTCCGTCCCCTTTCCTTTCAACGACTCAAATCCCGGGGCATCATTGTACAAGCCTCGTCCGTTTCCATCGAAGCTACCATTGGTGCTAGCATATGATTCAGTCAGACTTCTTTCGGTGAAACGAAAACTGTTTTCACTCTTTTCATCTGTGAGTTTCAGGTTTCTTTTAAGGGTATCTTCATTATTTCCATAGAAGTCGCGGTTATTTACATCTATGTCCGTTAGGGAGCTATCAAGATTCTGAAATAACCTGTCTACCGTTCCGGGTATAACAGCTTCAAATTTTGGTCTGGGCATACCCATGGACATATCCATTCCATGGCTGTCGTCTGTCGCAGTGTCGGTATGGACGAATTTCCTTTCAAAGTTGCCCCAAAACTCGGATTCATATTCCTCCAGTGCTTCGTCAAGAACGCTTCCAATGAAAAACTCGACTTGTTGTTTCTCAATCTCTTCTTCCTTAGCAGACTTGACGGTAAATGGACATTGATTCACTGAAAATAAATTTTCTGCACGATTAGTCACCAAATATATATATGTAGGTATCTGAACGGGAAGGACCTAGCTGACACATGCAGGACTCGACAAAAACTATTTTTGTTATTACATCACAAGTCTTGATTTGCGTGTGCCTGTTGCTTCGATTCTTACGATTTTACAACCGTTAAAAAAACTATTTATAATAGTTAAAATTAGCTGTCCCATAAAGATTTTGTATTTCTTCGATCAAATACAAGTGAGCCTGAAATGAACTAACAAGCGTCGACAGCAAAACAAAATATCATATCATGGAATTCCTTGATCATATATATTATTGTTACGTTTTAAGTAAAGGAAAAGTATCTATTTTCGAGACTCAAAGTTAAATAAACGCCAGGTAAACACTGAATCTAAACTCAAACTCGTACAAACCTTTCTCTATATATTTGATGTATTCAGCCTTCCTTCTTTCGTTCTCTCTTTCTTCTTCCTCAAACTGTTTTTCAATCAATTCTAGAAATAAAAGACAAATGTTAGAATGAGACCCTGCATGCGTTACAATATTCAAGAACAAAAAATAAAATGACAAAACTAATTCATTAATACATTTATTTAATTCAAATTAAATCAAATCGTTGCTCAAGAAAAGACATAGTGCTGGGCCGGTGCAATTGCATACTGGGCAAAGAGTTTTTTGCGTTACAATATCCAAGAACAAAAAATAAAATGACAAAACTAATTCATTAATTCATTAATTCAATTCAAATTAAATCAAATTGTTGCTATAGAAAAGACATAGTGCTGGGTCGGTGCAATTGCATACTGCGCAAAGAGTTTTTTGTACCTTCTTTCAGCTGGGCATGAAAATTTTTTTTCATTAAACATGTGCTGGGCAGTCACTTTTCTATCATTATTTTGTTTTAAAAAGAATTAAATTCATTTCAAGACCTTGTTTAGACTTTGATTGATTGAAGATAATTATGAATATGAATACTTCTCGACATCCTACCAGTAACTGATCATGAAGGGTCTTAATTAAAAAGGAGGATCTTTTGATGGGCAATATTATTTTCTGCTTTGACAATAAACTGGGCCTTAAGTTTTTTTTTACTGATGTGTCTGCTGGGTACATAGATATTTTGAGGAGGGAAAAAAATTGCACTGGCCCAGTACTTTGATAAATATTGAACGGTCCCTTAAATCAAAATATGAGGTAAAGAATGTTCATACCTTCATCATATTCTGGTCTGTACTCCTGTGTTTGCATCTTCAAGACTTTTCCCCAAAAATCCGAGTCTGTCGTAGAGTTGGAATCCTTGATGAATCCACACAATACTTGAAGCTTATCTTTCTCGAGAAGGTTTGACATTGTTGTAAATAATTTACAAATGTAGCAGCCTAAAAAAACTTCGTTGGCAACTCAAGACCTTTGGGCATCTGTGACGTTATTGCCACTTCCGGTCTGCGGCTCAAACAGTGACGTTAACGTCTAAAACAACGTCGATGCAAAAAGTTCCATACTGCATAACGAGGAACTCTTCAGTTATCTTGCAGTCACAGTTTTAAGCTATCACAATTGTGTCATCTGTTTTCTCTGGTTCTTTTTTTCTGGTCGATAACTTGAATACTCATCCTGCAATTATTTTTTACCCCCTTGTTTGATTTGGCGCTTGAAGTCTCTGGAATGTCTTCTATATAAGACGAAACGCCATACCCCGAAAAATAACTGTTCCTATATAGAAGCAAGTGGCGTAATTAGTTTTCACTCCGTCCATCCGTCTGTGCGTCCTTCCACGTTTTTTTTTTTTTTTTTTTTTTTTTTTTTTTTGGTGAACGTCTGAAATTGTATATACATAATGATTAAGTAGTGTTTAAAGATTTAAATGATATCAAAATTTCATGTAAATGCGACAAATATTTTTGGAAAACTTTTATGTAGACTGGGCCCTTCCTGACTTTGTAGTATTCTTGTAAAAGAAAATTGTTAGCATTTCTGAGTAAAGAGAGGGCCTCCTTTTATTCCTTTTTAACAGAACAAAAACAGGATCTTGTGTTGGGGAAAATGTCACATTTCACGCACGTGAGTAGGACTCGTAGGAGGCTAAATTTCCCGCCCCTTCCCATCATTTGTTCTTTCCAGTGGCAGACAAAGACTCTCTTCCCCAATTGGCTTGTCTGCCCCTCATCATTTCATGTTCATTGTAACACTTCTCTTATGTTCATCTCCCGGTTATAGCCGAATCGCGCTGCTTGGAAGTACTACTAAAGCAATAACCCTTTTATTTCATGAAAGCAAGTGATATCATGAGATGTGGAATAAATGTACGCGACAAAGCCCACATAAACAAGCTGCAATTTAAAAAGTCCACAATGAAAAACAACCAGTAGGCGCTAGGCGCTGCTTGCCGCTTTGTGATTGGTACAAGGTGAAAATAAGATGTATACAAATATTGTTCGAGTCTGATGATGTCAGACTTGCTTTGCAAAACTCTCTCTTGCATCCAAATAAGTTAAAGTAGTTTGCCTTGCATTTTGATGTTGTTATAGAATATTACAGCCATGGTTAAATGGTCAGAGTTTTGTGACTTCTACCACTACTTTTTTTTTATTTCTACTTATTCTTGATATAATTGAGAATATAATGCAGTTTAAGCTGAAGGTACCAACTTCCTGGCAATTTGAAACTGCTTTTATTGTGTGTTTTGTATGTAAAAGACCAATAACGGTCTTTCCATCTAAATACACGTCAAATTGAATAAGAAAATCCTGACTTAATCAAAGGTTTCAAACAAAATGCTGTATGTACGACATTAGCACACTTTTGTCGGGTTTATCTGATTTTAAATGTTATTATAGGAAGACCTAAAACGATATAAAGTGGACTTTTACGCAGCTGGCAAGCACGACAGTACGACAGCGAAATCAGTATTTGTAATCACCTAGAACGTCAGGCGCCTAGCCACCAGACCATTTGAAATGTTGTGGCATAATGAATAATGGATTTTTCTTGAAAATTTAATTATCACTCAGGTTAATTTTCCCCAGCGTATGAGATTTCAATTTCTCAGATAAGCATAGATGTAGGTTTGTAATAAAGTGTTCGTATACAAGCAGAAAATGTGTAACGGCGCGATTCCACACTCCCGCAGGTGTAATTTTGCGGTGCTAATTGTAGTCTTCTTGTTATATTTTTTGTAAGTGTTTTCTTTATGTGTCAAATGATTTTTGTGCCTTTTCGGCCTTCCAACATACAAACGACCGGTCTGGCACTAGTACGCCGGTGCGGCTTTAGAAGGGACGTAAGGACGTGTGCCCCTAAAAATTGCAAATGATGGGGCTTTTTTGTATAACATTGAAAAAAAATAGCACCTCGCTTTGCTCGGCGAACTATTTTGCAACCCTAACCCAAAATCCTGGATTCGCCCCTAGCTGGTACGTGTACTTCTTTGCCAATCGAACTTTCTCAAAAGCTTCGGAACTCTATAGTGTTTTTTCTGTCAGACATTAGCCTCAAGTTAAAGTTAGTACACTGGTCAGTATAAAAGTGTTAGGCTTTTATATTCTTTAAGTTTGGTTTTTAATTTTGATAACGTCACAAACAAATTCTTTTATTGCCAAATAAAGACGCCTATTACTGGATGAAAGATAATTAAAACAGAAACAGTAGCACTTGCAGTAGACAGTAGACAGTTGTAGTTCTGTCTCAAAACTCTGTTTACAGAACTGAAAAGGGCTGGATGGATGGCTTCATAGAAGGATGGAAATTCTTTCAAACAATATCAACACATTTGTGTGAATGGTACAAAAACCAAATTAAATTGAAAATGCCGTATAGGTTTTAAATCGTTAGACAATGTTACTTGCAAAAAAGAAATTCTTCTATCTTTCTTCTATTTTTTTTATCACTTTTGACTGGAGTACCTATGAAATTTTTTTACAGACGTAAGGAGTTTATTTTCGCGCATCAGGCGTATCAATATTTGTTTTGTCTGAAACTGTGTTGTAATTTTGATTTCACAGGAAAGTCAGTTTTGTTAAGCATTTCATTCTGTGGCATTCGTATGTTACAGGCTTAATAGCTTTTAGACCCCTCTAGCTCAAGTTGCAGTAAAATTTTCGGATAATTGGTGGGACAGCAGCAACAATGCATTGAGAAAACAAGAGGCTCCCAGGAGCCTAAATCGCTCACCTGGTCTTGATGCCGACCCTATATTTTGTAGAGCTAAATGAGCTGAACATTTAAGCAAGCAACAGTTTTTTCTTTATCTACTATAGTTTTCATTCTATATGCCAATAACACAAAAAACTGTTATTTTAGGGGCCGTAACCCCTATAAGGGGTCACCTGACAACTTCAACCCTATGGAGACTTTTGTAGAGCTTTATGCGCTGAACATTTAAGCAAGCAACAGCTTTTCTCTATCTGCTATAGTTTTCATTCTAAAGGCCAAAAACATGAATAAGGTTATTTTAGGAGCTGCAACCCCTATTAAGGGTCATCTGACAACTTCAATCCTATTGAGACTTTTGTAGAGCTAAATGAGCTGAACATTTAAGCAAGCAACAGCTTTTCTCTATCTGCTATAGTTTTCTTTCTATAGGCCAAAAACATGAAAAAAACATCATTTTAGGGGCCGTAACCCCTATAAGGGGTCATCTGACAACTTCGACCCTATGGAGACTTTTGTACAGCTAAATTAGCTGAACATTTAAGCAAGCAACAGCTTCTCTCTATCTGCAATAGTTTTCATTCAATAGGCCAAAAACATGAAAAAACATTATTTCAGGGGCCGTAACCCCTATAAGGGGTCATCTGACAACTTCGACCCTATGGAGACTTTTGTAGAGCTAAATGAGCTGAACATTTAAGCAAGCAACAGCTTTTCTCTATCTGCAATAGTTTTCTTTCTATAGGCCAAAAACATGAAAAAACATCATTTTAGGGGCCGTAACCCCTATAAGGGGTCATCTGACAACTTCGACCCTATGGAGACTTTTGTAGAGCTAAATGAGCTGAACATTTAAGCAAGCAACAGCTTTTCTCTATCTGCAATAGTTTTCATACAATAGGGCAAAAACATGAAAAAACGCTATTTTTCACCTTTAAGGGGCTGTAACCCCTTTAAGGGGTCATCTGACAACTTGGACCAAATGGAGACTTTTGTAGAGCTTTTAATGCTGAAGCAGCAGGATGGCATCAGATTTCATCTATCTCTTATACTTTTTGATTTACAAGCCAAAAACAGTAGTCTGACCCCCCTGGTCTATTTTTAGCAACGGCGGCCATGTTTTTCGACGAATCAAAAATCCCCACATCAGTTCTGTGAAGGATACCCTAAGGTACCATCAGACCAAATTTGGTTCGAATCTGTTCAGCCGTTTCAGAGGAGAAGAAGTTTGAAGAAAAGTTAACGACGACGACGACGACGGACGACGACGACGGACGCCAAGTGATGGCAATAGCTCACATGGCCTTTGGTCAGGTGAGCTAAAAAGTCGAGGTTTTGGTTTGCTATAAAATGGACATGTCTTGAATAGAGTTGAATTTATTTTTCGTTTAGAAGAAATGGCTACAGTATACAACAGATATAACTTCAAAATTCATTTACAGGACATCTTCCGTGTCTTTCAAATATTTCCCCCAAATCATAATAAAAATGTAGAACAGAAAACACCAACATCGACAGCATAAAAGGATAGTATTTATAAAACACCGGTCCTATATTAAGTTTGTTTTGGGGCTGTTACCTTCGTTTTCTTATCCATCCTTGTATTTTTAACTTTTTTAACTTTTAGTAACATCGTCCTCGGTGAAAACGCCGTTCGGGGCGTTCCGACGCTTTACAAATTGTTTTGCTGTGAGTTTTTTTTGATGATATAGAACTTTATTATTAATTGTTTGAAGTAGGTGGTTTCGGATTTAGACGATTTATTTGATTGTTTACATCATTCGATTGTTGCTTCTAAGCTAGCTGTCAGTAGCAGCGAGAGTTCCCCAGAGAGTTATTTTATGACCTTTTATGTATCGCGTTGTTCTTGTGTCTTCCTGTCATAGGTTCTCTGTGGTTAATTTGAACTTTTATCGATTTGATTTTTACCGTGCTTTTATTTTACGGACAACCGTGCTCGAAGAAAAAGATAAGATCTTCATCATTCAGATGAATACAGATGTTTGTTTGTCATAAGGTTTTGTTTTGTCATCTTTTAACAAATTCTATTCACTGAATTGACCGTCAGCAACAGTTGCAACGTATGTGTTGAACAAGCAGGAACTGCTAACCTTTCCGGAGCATCCGAGTTCATTCTTGCTTCGACTTGAGTTTGCATTGCTTTTCAGTTGTGTTCGTGTTCTTTGTATCTTCGTGTTGTTCTCTTTGTGTTTACTGTTTTTTCTTTGTCCTTTTGGACTTTGACACTCGAATACCCTATGCTTTGGTTTTATAACATACCTCAATATCTTGATATATAGTTTGTTTATATAAAAACTAAATACTATATTCAAATAATAATACAAATTCAACAATGTTTAATCAATCAAATGAAAGACAGAACCAAAAAATTGGCATAAACAGTATCAAAACAAAAAATAAAATTTAATTCAGAACAAAACGAAAAGTAACATTGAATCAATAACAAAAACTGTAAAAATTTAAATTAAACAGTCAAAACTTGATATAAAACACTGCCTTTACGTCTTCTTCCTTGAAAAACAGGCCACCAAACTCTGGAGGAATCTTCTGATACCGGATCTCTTCTTCTTTGGTTTAATATCTGCAATTAATTATAATAACAGTTTTTTATTGAAACTAATAATATAAACGGATGAATTCCAAATCAAATTTGAATTTTGCCCCCTAATCAAATTAAAACCAAAGTTGTTTTGTGACCTACTATAATTATACTGTCACTGCTATAGGTGGGGGTCCTGATGGGGGGTCCTGATCACGAATCACGAAGAATAAAAAATGCAAAAAACAAAACACGGAAATTTAGCTAAATATTTGTTCGTGGTGAACGGATAAAAGTTTGACTGTGTATTACTGTAAGAGCATGCAGAAAACGAATCACGGACAAAATACTTTGCTGAGAACGGTTCACGTCCAATATCCAATCACGATGCACGGAAAAAATATTTCAACAAATCACAATTCACGGAAAATAAAAATTGCCAATAACGGAGACCGAAATAAACCCATCGGCCCCCTCATTAGTGGCTATACATTCAATGAAATTGATTTCAAAATCACAGCAAACGAGTTGCAAAAAGCTTATTCTCAGCTCAAATCTGGAAAAAGTCCAGGTCTGGACAACATTTCAAATGAAATGCTTAAGGTCTCACAAAGTTATATGAAAAACTGTATTCTTAAACTCTTTAATTCTGTATTCCTGTCTGGTATTTATCCAAGTTTATGGAATGAAAGTTATATTACACCCATATTTAAATCGGATGACCCTGAAAATCCTGAAAATTACAGAGGCATTGCCATAAATAATAGTATTGGAAAGCTATTTAATATTATACTTCATAACCGGCTTGATAAGCTTTTATCTGAAAACAATATTATAGATAAAACTCAAATTGGTTTTTCAAAAAAAGCCCGCACTTCGGATCACATTTTTGTACTTAAATGTTTAATTGAAAAATATGTTAGAAATGGGAAAGGTAAATTGTATGTATGTTTTGTAGATTTTAGAAAGGCTTTTGATAAAGTTATTCATGTTGGCATATTATACAAATTATTACAGTATACTCAAAATGGTATTTTTTATAAAATGTTAAAATCTATGTATAGTTATGACAAATTATGTGTGAAAGTACAAGATAAGCTTACTGACTTTTTTAAATATGATGTTGGAGTAAGGCAAGGTGATGTATTGAGTCCTACATTATTTAAACTATTTATTAATGATTTGCCAGACATATTGAATAAACTCTCGGACAACTTCACTGTAAATCTTGATAACGAAAAGATCCCATGTTTACTTTATGCTGATGATCTTATATTAATATCCAATTCAAAAGAAGGTTTACAAAGAAGGCTTGATACATTATGCACATACTGTAGAGATTGGTGTATGGAAATTAACATAAAAAAAACTAAGATCATTATATTTAATAAATCTGGAAGACTTCTACAGGAAAATTTTAACATAGGAAAGAATCACCTTGAATGTGTGAAACAATATAAATATCTTGGTATCATTATTCAAAACACTGGAAATTTCAATGAAGCCAGAAAACAACTGTCACTTAAAGGTTTAAAAGCTTGCTTTAAACTTTATTAAGATGTGAAATCTTCTAATCCCCCTTTAAAAACACTTTTACATTTATTCGATCATTGTATCAAACCAATAATTTTGTATGGTTGTGAAAATTGGAGTATAATTAATATTACACCAAAAAGAAAATTACTTTCCCTTTATGATATATTTAAAGATTGGGAATTTGAGAAACTGAATCTGAAATTTTGTAAATATATTCTTGGTGTTACTAAAATGTGCACCAATATAGCAGTCCTATCTGAATTGGGAAGATACCCACTATACATAAACCTACTAACTCAATTATTTATGTACTGGCATAGACTTGAAAACACCTCTACCAATTTACTGCAAAAAGCCTTCTCAGAGAGCAAGTTGATAGCCAATAAAGCTTTATCAAATAACAATAATAATCTTTGGTACTCAAATGTTCTCTTTTTTAGTGAAAAATTAGGAATTGACCTTAACTTATGTAAAAAAATGAGCAAAAATAAATTTAAAAAGCTGCTAAAAAATCAACTTAAAATAAAATTTCAAAGAGACTGGGATGAAATAAGGAATAAAAACTTAAGTGATCAGGGCAAATTAGACTCTTACTTTAAATATAAGAAAACATTTAATTACGAAAACTATTTGGATATAAAAAAACAATAAGCGCTATTTACTAACTAAATATAGACTCAGCAACCATTGTCTCAGAATAGAGACTGGTAGGCATGAACGGGTTATCGATGTATCTGGCAAACATGTAAAACTACCTCGCAGTGAGAGGCTATGTCTATATTGTGATCTAAATTGTGTTGAAAATGAAATACATTTCCTTCTTGAGTGCACTCTTTACAATGACTTAAGAAAAGATTTGAATAATTATATTAAAAAAAAACCAAATTTACTCAAATTAGATAAATATGATCTCTTTTTTTGGATTTTAAGTAATGAGGACAGCAGCTTAATATCTATCATATGTCAGTATCTTGATAATAGTTTCAGATTAAGAAATACAAAGAAATAATTTGTTTGTATGTATACTGAATATTGTGATATATGCATGTACTATTAAGCCTAGTGTTATTTCCCTTTGATAATGACCCTTTCCTCAGTCGTTTTTTATTCTCATCAATTACATGTCTAAATTACTCTGTAATGTGCTGTTTTTACTGTTTCTTTGTGTTATGCTCTAAATGGGCCCTTTAATTTGGAAATAAATATATTTGATTTGATTTATACATGCCATACTTTTTAGCCGAAATAATCGCTGTAGCGATTTGCCACGATACGATAACCGTTCAGTAACTGGCCAATCAAAAGCTAGCTGATGGTCGTGTTGCCTCGTCACTTATCAATACAAGTTCACAATATAGTTCCTTTTCCAACTCTTACTTTTATACTTAACATGTGCAATCTTTGAAATATGTAGATAATTCCAGCTACCTGTACTTTCATTAAACTATGTTATGCTTCTGTATAAGCTGTAAGGATTCTTTGGGTACTGCTCATAAAACAACCTCTTAACAAGTGAATTTTTTATGTCCATCTTATCTAGTTGTTTCTTTAAATATTTGCAAAGAAGTATCATTTTTAATAAAATACCTGCACTTGTTTCCTTTTCTAGTCTGTGTCTTTTTTCGTTCTGTCTAGCTTCCCTGAACAGAAATTTCACTCCGTGCTTTTTCAGTTTTGCTTGTCTCTTCTTTTCTGCTTCTTGTTCGGCCTTTCTGATTTCTTCCAGTTTGTTTCTTTCCATAATTCCCTGCAAAGTGATCAAAATTATACATGTATAGACGTATCTGGTACCTATATGTTTTATGGAGAAGATCATCCAATCTTGAATACTTTCCTAAATCGTCGTATACTATATGCAAAGAACATTTAACTTGAAAGAAAGCCTTTGCTTTTTGTTTTGGTGAGAACAATTTTAAAAGGCCTCATGATTTTTTTATTCAAATAATAATATAGCAGAAGTTTTTCTTGATATTTTTTTCTTAATGTTTGCTGCCATTTTTTTTAACGTAAGAAACGAGATTTAAAATATTATTTGGAAAACAATACCCCTTTCAAATTAAATGTTGTTCTTAATTTATGTACATGTAGTTATGATGTATCTGGTTCCATGGAGGAAATTTATTTGAATCTGACCATGGAAGTAATATAGGATCTTACTTCCATGATCTGACTGAGTGTCAAAATTTTTAAGATTATAGACATATGATTTGATATTTTTAGCTTATTTTTCAATAATACTGTAAAAAAGAAAACATTTGCGTGGATTGCATGTTTAAAATTTCGAGATTTCTGTTTGAAATTGTGTTCGCGATGACTAATATTCCAGAAGCATCTGATCTTAAATTGGCATTTTACCATGGAAAAATTGATCTTTTCGTGGTTTTTCGCGAACATATCGATGACGCAAAATTGGCAAAAATTAGTATTATTATACCTTTAAAATTTCAGCCATAAATGAATGCTTTTCCTCCGGAACACGGACTATAACTTCAGGACCTGGAAAAATATATCTTATGAATACATTGTACAGTTTAAATTTGTCTTCATAGATACTGTTGTATAAGAATAAGAATAAGAATAATTTTATTACCCAGTGACTGGGCCCATTTCTGGGCAAAGGTTACATTGATCTAACAATAAAACATACATGTACATGTACAAAGACATTACAACAATAATGGTGTTATTTAATTTGTTGTCACAGAATCAGAGCCTGTACAAAAACTTATAAACATATTTTTGCAGTGTAAAACGTGTGGAACAATAATGGTGGTATTTCCCTCAGCAGTTGATCATTTTTGTCTTAATTCAAACCCTTTAATTATAAATTTACCCAAGTTCTTTAATATAAGCAAATCTTCATTGCTAGTTAACCATAAAAATTTATCATCAGTAGAGAGATTAATAAAATTTGGACACATTGCAGAAATATCTTTAAATAAAATGTCCCTCTCCTCTTTATATTTTGGGCATTCAACTAGAAAATGAATTTCATCTTCTACTTTATCTAATGAACAATTTAGGCATTTTCTTTCAGACCTCTCTGTTTTATTCTTATCATATCTTTTTCTCTCGATTTGTAGATCATGAGCACTAATTCTAAGTTTACAGATTGCGCGTCTAATGTTAAAATTTTCAATCAAAAGGTAGGTCTCAAAGCAGTAGTTTACTTTAAATTTAAAATATGTATCTAATTTAGTTTGTGAAATGGATGACCTTTTCTTGTTCCAAAAATTGATGTAACTATCACAAAGTTTCCTTTTTACAGTGTTAATTAGAGTAGTATATTTAACATTATGGGACTGTACACCCAATTTCTCTAGAATATAAACAATAGAGGTATACCAACAATCTGTGTGATTTTGATACATGGTTTTGTTGCATATATATGCATCATATAGTAGTCCCTCATTTAATTCTTCAAGTCTAAACCAATATTTGATTAAAGTTATAACTATAGAGAAGAACAGAGGATATCTTCCTACCTCAGCCATTACAGCTAAGTTGGTGGCTTTTTTGTTTACCCCAAGAATATATTTTAAATATTTTATATGGGATCTGTCTAAATAGTTATTCAAATAGTTCAACTGCAGAAGGAAATCGCCTTCTCTGCTACATGCAACAGTGTTGGTTTTAAACATACCAGTAACTTCACTACCATACATACTAATTGGTTTTATGGTGTGGTCATACAAATGGAGAGATGTCAAGACACTTGGATTACTTGAGGATAATGATCTTTGAAGTTTAAAAATTGCCTTAAGTGATTTTTTGTAAAGTTCTTCCTTTGCAACATTGAAAAGGCCACTGGCAGAAAAGGGTATACCAAGATATTTGTAGCTATTGACACATTCAATTTCATCTTTATTAAAAAGAAACCTTTCTTTTATATGTTTGCCACTCTTGTTAAATATAAGAACTTTTGTTTTACTTAAGTTAACTTCCATACACCACTGTGTACAGAAATATGACAATTTATCTAATCTTGATTGAAGACCTTTTTTGGAATTTGATAAAATAACAATGTCATCTGCATACATCAGACAGTCACATCTTCTATTATTTACATTTACAGCATCTTGGCAGTTTTCAAATAGTATTGGCAAATCATTTATAAACATTTTAAACAAATTAGGGCTCAGAACATCACCCTGTCTGACTCCTATATTAGAGCTGAACCTTGGAGTCAAAATACTGTCTATCTTAACACAAAGGTCTGATTTTGAGTACATATCTTTCAAGATTGAATAGAATTTCCCCGAAATGTTATTTGTTAGTAGTTTAAATTGAATACCAGCATGTACAACCTTATCAAACGCTTTACGGAAGTCGACAAAGCATGCATACAGTCTATCACCTTTGCAATTTGTATACTTGTCAATAATGGTTTTTAAAACAAACATGTGGTCTGATGTCCTGCGTTTACTGCAGAAGCCAATTTGTGATGGATGAATAATATTGTTTGCTTCAAGGTATTTATCTAGTCTTTTATTTAAAATAGAGTTAAACACTTTTCCAATGCAATTATTAATAGCTATGCCCCTGTAATTTTCAGGTTTCTTTGGATCGTCCGACTTGTAAATGGGACAAATGTATGCAGTGGACCATTTGGCAGGGTAATACCCTGAGGAGAATATTAGGTTGAATAATTTATTAAGTATTGGAGTTAAAATACTACCTCCACATTTTAAAATTTCATTTGGCAGCCCATCTAGGCCAGCAGCCTTTCCTGTTTTGAGGCTTTTTATACATTGTAAAATTTCTTTATCATCAATTCTATAATCAAGTTCACAGAAGGTTTGTGTTTTCTCTAATGTACTGACCATTGAACGAATTTCTTCTAGTCTTGATGAAAACTTATCAGGGGTCTGATTCAACGAGTTAAAATACTTGTACCAAACATTTGTATCAATGGCACATTCTGGTTTATCTGAATTAGTCTCTTCTTTTAATGATTTAACTAAAGCCCAATATTCCTTAGGGTTATTTGTATACGATATTGAGATGTGGAATAAGTGTACGCGACACAACAAACATAAACAAACAGCAATTCAAAAAATCACAACGGAAAACAGCAAGCAGTCTTCAACATGACCATAGGTCACTGCTTACCGTCTTGCATTGGCCCAAGACTTATAATACAATACAAAAGTATCAAAACCAATCCCTAAATCATCAACGAAAGACTCAATTCTTAACATAAAACAGTTAACATAGAATGACAAGGACAAACAAAGGCTTTGGCAAAGTTTCCTGGCTTAGGACAGGCACATATAAAATGTGGCGGGGTTAAACTAGTTTTTTGGATCCAACCTTCCCCCTATTGATAAGCTTGCACAAAGCTACATATAAAAAACACACTGTAAAACTCAATCGACAAAAGTTCAATTCAACAAGAGAGAACCTAAGACAAAATACTGTACGAAAACAACAAGACAAGGAGGAACTCTCTTGAGAACACTCGAAGTTACTGACAACTAGCTAAGAAACATTTATCGATTGATGTAAAAGAATCAAATACATCAGTTCTAAATCCGACACCCCACGTCAAGGTGGGGTGTCGGATATACAGTATACAATATATAGTAAGGATATACTAAGACAAAAAAAGAATAAAACAGATAAAAAATGTCATAGAAGCTATAAATAGATGTACATTATTAAAGCTAGGACTACAGTATATCAAATTACAATTTGTAAAATTGATGTTCTGTTAATAATATTTGGACACATATAATATACCGAAATGAAAAAAAATTAAAATGTTAAAATATCATATTCAATTTTAATGGACAACGAATCAAAATCAAATGAATAAGCTACAAAAGACAACAAAACACATGGCCGGACACGAAACAAAAAAACAAACTCATCAGAAAGAAACTGATCTCAGTGCCCCGGAAGGGTCTGTGGATCTATCAAACTCATTGCTTACTAGTAGTACAAAACGTATTTCTTTATTTAATGACGATAAATTAAGTACGCCGAGAGACGGCAGTGTAGTGGTTAACGCCATTTGTTTCCCGTCAAAGGTGAACATTTCATGGACCGGTTTTTCTCTCTCTCTTGATACCATTTGTGGGGATGGTATCAAGACAGCAAATGGTATCACTGAGAAACGACGATAGTCCTTACAAAGGAGCGAAAAAAGGTTGTCCCGTGTATGGGGAGAGCAATATCCTGTGCATGTTATTATAAAAACCCCTTTGTAGAGTTCGATAAGAGTAGGCTCAATGGGGGCCGATTCAAAGCCCACACTTGGAAACTGCAAACCGGAGAGGGATTTGTAGAAGCATTAAGATTGTTATCCCACTGCAGAGTGATTAATTTGTTTTGACTAAATAAAGTGAGTCTTGTTTATTAAGGCAATACAAATGTGCGTTTAGGGTACATGGTTGATCAAGTCAGGTAGGATAGGTAAAAAACTTATTTAATTTGGAGTAATGAGGGGACATCTCAGGTTTTAACGGTTCTTGTTGTTAAATAAGCAAAACAAAAACATAAGGATTGGCATGTTATAGGTAGGTCGTGTTACCCTAAAAACAACTTTTTTGGCCTTATCACTTATGGAGTCTCCATAATCTTCAACCCCGTCCTTTACGTCTTGATGTGCACTTTTTGTTTAACCAATATCAATCAAAGTTTTGGTTCTACACCTCTTGTCTACATCGCTTACTTTGTTGTCATTTTTATTCCCCTCAACAACAATCGATAATACTTACGACACCATAATCTTCTGGCCCCGCCTCCAATGTCCGTCCCCTTTCCTTTCAACGACTCAAATCCAGGGGCATCGTTGAATAGACTTCTGCCGGCGTTTCCATAAAAGCTGCTCTCGCTACGGGCATATGATCCAGTAAAACTTCCAGCAATACGATACAAGCTGTCCTTGCTCTTTTCATCTATGAGTTTAACATCCCCTGCTCCTAGGACTGCCGAGCTGTTATAAAGGAAGGACCGGTTGTTTATATCTATGTTCGTCACCGAGCCGCCATCAAGATGCAGAAACAATCTGTCTACGGTCCCGATGATGTCGGCCTCCGGCTTTGGTCTTGGTATATCCATTTCATGGGTAAGCCCATCTCTTCTGTCGTCTGTTGTAATGTCGGTATGAACGAATTTCTTTTCAAAGTTGCTCCAAAACTCGGTTTCATATTCATCCAATGCTTCGTCAAGAACGCCTCCGATGAAAAATTCTATTTGTTCTTTCTCGATCTCTTCTTCTTGGGCAGATTTCACTTTAAACGGGAATTGATTTGCTGGAAATAAATATTATGCATGATAATTCAATGTCATATATATACAAACTATAAATATTTTGCCCAATGTAAGTATAAATAATAATGTCTGTTCCACTGCGATTTTCGTTTCTAGTTTCTTACAATACTAAAATTTGCGGTTTCTAATCATGCCAAATATACTTGACAGATGTCGACATCGAAACATTATGTCAAATTTGTTACTTTTACATTCCAAGTTAGGAATTATATGTACATAGTTTCGACATTTTTACACCCCTGCTGCTTTTAAACAAGTGGGGGTATACGTGGACTTTTATTAAGTTTGTGCGAAAATGTTCCAGAGGAATCATGCACACAAATTGGAAGATGAAGATGATATATAGTGATTGTTACACCTTAGTGTATAAATATCTTATCCGCGACGCCTCTTAACCCATCAATTGATTTTCATACTTTTGTACAATCTTTGTGACACCTCTTATCCTAAAAGTGGATCCAATTGATAATCATTCGTGACTGAGTTGCATTCCAAAGTTCTTTTTTTCCGATTTTGAGTTAAATTAACACGAAAAATTGCATTACTAAATTAAAAAACAAAAACAAAATCATATTATATTAACCTTTCTCTATATATTTGTTGTATTCGGCAATCCTTCTTTCGTTCTCTCTCTCCTCTTCCTCAATCTGCTTTTCAATCAATTCTAAAAATAAAAGACACATGTTTGAGATCCTGCGATACAAAATTCAGAAACAAAAAATTACACTGACAAAACTAATTCATGAATTAGATTCAAATTTTAAATAATCAAAATTGTTAGAAAATATATCAACATAAAACATGAAGTTACAGAGTAGTATATACCTTCGCTATAATCTGGTTTGTATTCCTGTTTTTGCATTTTTAAGACTTTTTCCCAAAAATCCGAGTCTGTCGTAGAGTTGGAATCATAAATGAAACCCCAGACAACTTGGAGTTTGTCTTGCTCTAGAAGGTTTGACATTGTTGTAACTGAATTACAAATTTTTGCAGCCTGAAAAACTTCGTTGGCAACTAAAGATCTTTAGGCAACTGTGACGTTACTGCCACTTCCGGTCTGCGGCTATTGCAGTGACGTCGGACGTTGACAGAACCTCTAAACAATGCCTTTCTGCTTCATAATACTGTGTACAAGTGCGTAGAAAACCGTTTAACTGTACTTTTCAAACTGTTCTTTTGGGTTGAACAATCGAACTGTTTCCGGTCGTTTTCACTGGCTCCATCTATCCTTTCCAGCATATCTTTGTAAAATCGCCTGAAAGTCTTGCCAGTCTTGTTTTGTGGTGATTCCTATAATCCTGTTCAAAACCCACGGAGTTAGAAACCAAGATACAAGTTTGTTACACCAGCAAACAATACATGGACGAATCAAGATTTTTTTAGAGGGAAAGGGGTTCCACCATTGAACTACTGAGAGCAAAAGATGAGCGTTACATGCCTCAGGCTATTTTACCAAAACTCTGCACGTCAATAGCATTTTTTTTTAGAGAAAAGGAATGTTCCAACTCCCGGAAACGCTTCTTAAGATCCGCCACAGGCTCACAGCAAGATTTATAAAAAGCATTAATAAATAAGCCTTATTCAAACCAGTTTCAATAATATGTAGAAGTTTTCATATCAATAGAAAAATTAGGATACTGTCCTTCTATAGTTCAATGAAGTATTTGGACCAACCCTTCATATCATGATGTACCTAAAGTTTCTCTGGTATTGCACTTATAATGCATGTCTCAAACGTTTTAGAAGCAAATAAGTCTGCATGAGTTGTGCATTGTGCAATTTACATACTAGATTAATTTGAAAGTATATTATTGTTGCTGCTTTTAAATGTCACTAGATTAATAAAATAACTGACAAAGTCCCGAATGCATGTCACTAAATTAATAAGATAACTGACAAAGTCCCGAATGCCAACATCGCCAAAAAAAAAAATCAAAGTTTTTTTCTTAACATCACGCTCCGTTATATTGATGATGTCCTTTCACTGAACAATTCTCGATTTGGGGAATTTCTTTATCTTATACAGTGTATATCCTCAGGAACGAAAGACACAACTTTCGGTTGATTTTGTGTTTTGTGTTTCTTTTTGCTGTTTTTGTTCGTGTTTACCGATTTTGTCGTTGCCCGTTCGGACTTTTGACACTCGAATGTCCTACCGGTGCCTCTTTGCTTCTTTCTAAAAGTAAATAAATAAATAAATAAATAAACCAAACAAGTTAGGCCACTGAAAGTATGTTTCGCCTACCGACACCATCAACAAAATCAACTACCTAAGCTTTCATTTCTTGATATAGACACAAAAAGTGTCTGTATACCCAATATCACTGAGATGCTTTCCCAGCTAGAATACTTTTTAAAAAATCATTGTCAACAAAAGTCTTGCAAAAAAGTTTACGGCCTGAAAAAAAGACCTAAGTTCACAGTGTCACTTGAGCGTGAAAATGGGGTCAGGGTCACACGACATGGTGACAGTTGCGTAGACCATAACCTCATCTGTATGTATACCAAATATCAGATGCTTAGCTATTATATTTTGCAAGCAATTCATCGTCCACAAAAGTCTTATAAAAAGTTTACACCGCCGCCGGAAAGTAATACCCATGTCTCGCCTTCCCAGACAAAAAAAAACATTCGCCTAATTAACAAGGAATTTTAATGTGCGAATTCTCAAATGATACTCCATTACTGTTAAAATTTCAGATCTGTATAATCTAAAAACAAAAGTTAAAACACAAGTATGTCTCGCCTGCCGGTACCATCAGAAACAATAATTCTTTTTTACTTACACTATACATGTATTTTGAATTTATAAGGATTTTCTGTTTCTCAGATCAAAAGGTGTTTATAGAACTTAAACATTGCTGTTATGAAAAAAACCAAAACAAAGTCACTCAACCAGAAAATCAAGGTCAAGTTCAAAAGACAGGGATGCAACCGTGCTAAGAAATCACTAGGGCATATGCATACCAAGTTTCATCAACCTAGGACCAATAGTACGTGAGATATGGAGGTGCTCACAAAACTTTACCATTGGCATTGCTATTATTTTATTGAAAATTGTCAGTCACTCAACTAGAGAATCAAGGTCAAGGTCAAAAGATAGGTGTGTGCTTAGCTACTACTGGGGCATATGCATACCAAGTTTCATTAACCTATGACTTATAGTTCTTGAGATATGGAGGAACCTTACCATTGCTATTATATGTATTGAAAATTGTCAGTGACTCAATCGGAAAACCAAGGTCAAGGTCAAGGTCAAAAGATGGGGATGCAACTGTGCTCAGCTACTTCTGAGGCATATGCATACCAAGTTTCACCAACCTAGGACTTATAGTTCTTGAGATATGGAGGTGGTAATAAAACCTTACACCAAAAGTTACGCCGCCGCCGTCAAAGTAACACCTTTGTCCCACTCTGCTTCGCAGGCGAGAAAAAAAACTGTGGACAGAAATGAAAAGGAAATACAGATTGAAAACTATAGGACTTTTGTATCGCAGATGTGAGGTCCTAATTAAAAATATAAATTTTAGATATGAATCCAAGTAGTTAAAATATTATTCAACCTCGCGTCAATATAACCAAAATTTAAACATCAGCAATATGGGAGTAATAGTAGCTAAGTATGGGAGAAACTTAGGTGTGGCGGAAAAGTTTTTGGCAAACAGGAAAAAGATGTTTTATTGTTCAAAAAGCTTAGTCCACAGTAAAAGCATGTTAATGTGGAGCCTGTTACCAGCCCCTATGATTAATACAAGGTTAGTCGTGAGCAAATGTGTTATAAAATAAGAGTGTGACGGGAAAAATTACAAATTTCAGCAAACAGGAAGTAGATGTTTCATGGATACAAAAAGCAAGTCCAGTAAGCACCATGTCTATATAAAGCTTGTTACCAAATATCAGCAACCCAGGAAAAAAAGTAATGACTTAGGGACGGACATAGATTCCTTATTCAGTTGTACCCAGATGGGTGTGGTAATGGTATGAGTGTAACAGGTGAAAGTGAATGATGGTGTAACAGTCAATGTGACATATAGGAGTCACTTTGTCATCCTGCGGCGTCACAAATTTTTTTCCAGGTAACTAAATGTCACCGCCTCTTCAGAATGTAGCTTTCTCCTATAGTACTACAATTGTGTTAAGCGATTTTATTTACTGCAACTCGTCTGCTTTCTGTCATAGCTTCTCATTGCCTTGCTAAATTTTATATGTTTCAATGGTGTACGTCATCCCAAGTGGTTGAAATTCCCTTGTTGAAAGGTTCTCCAAGTATTATCACATTAGTTTTATTTTCAGACTTTGTTAAGAGAGCACCGATTGTTGCATTTGGCTTAAAGGTTTTAGACAATTAACTTATTGTAACAGTGTTTTCCTCCCAGGTCCATAAGTATACATCTTTAGGGCTTTTGCATAAAACGACCCTGAAGGAGAGCCTTGCTATAACCCTATTTCATACACTGATCTAGTCTCATTTTATGCCGAAACACAAAAAGAAGTCCACACATACATCAAAGTATTTACCATGGAACAATTGTACATGACCAAGTGGTTGATTTGCCATCACAAAGTTTGGTCCAGGGCTCCAGGCTGATATATCTTTTACAATTACCAGCACAAAGTCATTTCAACCATGCTTATTTTCACTACACCTATTTTGTCAATTACATGTAAACTGTACAGAATTATGGCGCGGTATCAGGGTCAAAAGTAAGTATTTAAGTATATACTAAAATGATTTAAGTATATACTAAAATGATTTAAGTATATACTAAAAAGATTTAAGTATATACTAAAATGATTTACGTATAAACATAATTGATTTATGTATATACTTAAATCGTTTTGGTATATACTTAAATTAAATTAAGTATACACGAAAAAGATTTTGTAAATAGTAATTTCATTTAATCGAATTCTGCATGTACAAAATTATTAAGTCGTATATGCTAAATTACATCAAACCAACCAATCGAATTAAGCCTTAGAAATCACATAGCCGGCCAAGTCTTTTGTCCCATATTAACCTCGACCCCTAAGGTATTCTACTTATAAACTATACCGGACAGAATCTTGGGTTTACCTAGCTGTCCATTGGATGTCATGTCATGTGGAAAAAAGAGTTGTCACATTGTATAGACGTATATATAAAATAAATGCTTTGTGTGACTGTATTTGTTGTCAAAAATGACATCGAATCCTCTGAACTACGCCACTTTGCCGAGCTTCTCCCACCATACATCATGTACTATGTTACACACCCCAGATATAACCTACGAGGAGGTATCACTCGGTTATCTGTCTGTGGAAGTTTATCGTCGTGACTACCATAGGCTGGAAGCCTCTGCAGCGACGGCACCTGGTGGTATAAGTGCGTAGTTCCGTGAAGCCTGGCCCGGCTAGTGTTGAAGGAAGGAGCAGGATACATAAGATTTCTTTTTAATGGTTTTACGCTAACAACGGCGCTTTTTCAGGGCCAGGTAGGTTAGTCTATCAGACCGGAGATTGTCGATGGTAACTGCAAGCTGGGTTGACTGTGGCGATTCAAAAAGACAGGATTGGTATAACTGGTTGGTCTGGCTAAATCCATGTCGTTGAAACGTACTGGTGTTGCACGATGGCGATGATCAAAGTTCGTAACAGGACAGGAATAACCTCGCCGATCCAGGTACACCCCATGTCTCAACAGCTCAACTGGCAAGGAGGACTGGATTGGAATACGAGGCAGGATCAGTTAAGTCCAAAGTCCATATCCGGGCACTGGTGTATGTTGCATTGCGGCAAAAATCCATGTGCTAGGCGGGAACGGTTTAACTTCACCATATCCAAGTGCGCCCCAGGTCCTACTTCCCCTACTGCTATTCGGGAGTCGTTGTTAAAGTGCCATTCAGTTACCAAGCGTACGGCTATCAGCGGCAATGACTCGGTTAGCGAAAAAGTTTATTTTTATAGCCTAGCTGGCCGAGTGATCTAGGGCGCTGTACATAGTACATAAAAAAAAACTACTAGTAGTTTAACCCCGCCACATTTTATATGTGCCTGTCCTAAGCCAGGATACTTTGCCAAAGCCTTTGTTTGTCATTGTCATTCTGTGTTAACCGTTAAAGAATTGGGTCTTTCGTTGATGGTTTATGGATTGGTTTTGATACTTTTGTATCGTATCATAAGTCTTGGGCTAAAGCAAAACGGCAAGAAGTGACCTCTGGTCATGTTGAAGACTGCTTGCAGTTTTCCGTTGTGATTTTTTGAAATGCTGTTTGTTTGTGTTTGGTGTGTCGCGTACACTTATTCCACATCTCAATATCGTCTACTTCGTTAAAAAATCAATCTTACTCGAGTTTTTCTTATCTTTTAATTTGAAGAAAATCCATTCAGAAATGGAAAAAAATGCCGATATTGAAAACTTCTTCAAGATATTTTTTTTTCTTTTCAGGTTCTTCTTCTTCCTGAGGTGCGTTTCTTTTTCTTGAATCTAAAAAAAATGTTTTACAATCATGATTTGAAGAATCCAAATCATGTTTTCGAATGTACACTGTGACAAGTCGTTACAGACCCTTTCAGGAGAAACGGTAACTTTAATATGATCGTGCAACGGCGTATCTCAGGTCAAATATATATAGTGCCATTGACTCGGAAGAAGAAAAAAAACAGAAAAATATAGCATATCTAGGACAATATACCAATTATTATTGGGCTTAGGGGATATCCAATTGATTTGTGTGATTTGCTAAAAAATCATTTTTTGAATAAAACTTCTATGATGAAAAAAGTTTGACTGTTTTATATACTGAAAAGAGAATATAGAATGCCTAATACCTGAAATGAAAAATATCAACGTTTTAAAACCTTTGGTGAAATGAAAGATACCAACATGTTTTGGAATGGTTATAAATTAAAATATAATGAAATTTAAGTACGTTATACTTAAATTTGGTTATCGCGGTAAGTACCTTTTGTTAATGGTTGTTAGTTTATAGGAATAACGTCGTTGCAATTGTTACGTCACAATGTCAAGGACGTCATTACTTCATTGATTTTCTTGAAGACAAGACGTAAAAGTGGTTGCAATACAATTTTTTATAACTCAAAATAAGGTTTTTAGAAAATCACTGGCAATGGCCCTTTTCTGATCTTCATATTTTCTGGCAACGGACCACTTTATGACTTATATGCAACATACTTTTATTATTCTCGACTATAGGTGCAATAAAACTAATGGCTGAGATTTTATTTTACCTTCCAAACTCTTACATGTTAAAAATATGAGTTGAGAAAAAACATAACTTGGTCCTATTGGTTAATTAAAAAAAAAGTGTACAAATATGTTTTTGTTTTGTTTTCATACATTGTACCCGTTTTGGTATTGTATTCTGAAACAAATTGAAAAAAATTCTCACTATAACACAGAGACTTGACCATATTTATTACAACAAATTCGATATTCTTTCTTTATAAAATTTATTTCATAGTTTTGCTTTAGGTCGCAAAAAGCTTCCCCGAGCTTCAGTTGCATGCTCTTATATTATTGGAGTACTGGAATATTCGTTGGAAAACACTGTTTTCATATTTCCAGAATTGTAAATTCAGTTTTTTACTTTATAATCTCAAACTTTGGGCTATCTATAATAAAGTAGATAAATGTAACTTGTTTAGGTCATTGCTGTTATGTTTTTGGCTGAAAGATTTAGTTTTTCCAAATCCAATAACCTACCGGTCCTCTAAGTTTCTACCTCTAGCGTGTTTGATGAAAATTAATCTATAAAAGCGCTTACACACACTAGGTAAACGCTGTCCGCGAGAGAAATGATATTTCGCGTTTTTTCTGTACTGATATTTCATGTTGTCTTGGCTACTTGCATGGGTGGCTCATTAAACATGTTATTTTTGTGAGTTTTTACCTTTTTAATACTGCTTGTTGTAAAAATTTGAATCATTGAATATTTGTCTTGGACATATTTGGTTAATCCTTAAAAAACATCCACAAAAACAAAAGAAAAATAACCAATGAAGCTTAATTGCTAAAAAAACAATGGAAACACAGTTATAACATATGAAAAATATACGGATTTGAAGGAAAAGCCAGTGTAAATGCTTTTTGATAAAATCTTTAGTCAGTGTAATTCATAAAATTAGTAATTTAATAGATTATTAACTGAAATTCAGCCATCTTAAAAATATTGACTGTACTGTTATTCTGTGTTCATGAAATCATTCTGTACTGTTACTTCGTGTATTAATCTATCAACACTGTACTGTTATTTCGGGTGTTAAAATATTCTAAAAAGTAGAAAATCAAGAGTTATGTTAGTAATAGGTAATCAATCTAAAAGTATCGAAAACTATGACGCTTG
This sequence comes from Arcuatula senhousia, assembly GCA_963971305.1. NCBI lineage: Eukaryota > Metazoa > Mollusca > Bivalvia > Mytilida > Mytilidae > Arcuatula > Arcuatula senhousia. The sequence continues at coordinate 54,305,308 of OZ020308.1, read as the reverse complement.
CATGAGAAAATAGTTCACCTGAAAATGTAAGGAAGTCAGCCACAAATAAAGCCATAATTATTGTTTAATCTATGTAATAAATAGTATAACTAACTTAAGATTCCGAAAATGGGAAATATTCAACTTGTGACCGAACAACCTTTACAATTCACTCATGTGCTAGGCGCACTCGTGAGTTATTGGACGTTCAATATTTCCTCAAATTCGGAATCATTCGTTAGTTATATACTATATAAATAACAAGACCAATCGATGTCTGGCAACAATTTGTAACTTGTGAATGAATCGGGTTGGACATGTTAGAATAGTTACTTGCCTGTCTGGCATTGTGTAACAGGGGGCTGCACCAAGTCGTGCTACTCCAACTCGACCATTCGGAAAACGGAAGATAGTATATATTACAAGCTACATTGCCTTGCATGTGTATATGACAGTTAGTCAATCTTGCAATTCGAAGTCTGTTTTTTTTTACATACGATTGGAATTTTCAAGAACACAGAATATCAGTACAGTTTAACAGAAGTAACAGTACAGTAAGATTTTGACAGCCCCATCGGAACAGGAAATAACAGTACAGTAGGTTCTCTGTTACGAGCTCTTTCTGCAAGTTAAAATATGAAAGAAGGGGTGTAAATGCATTTTGGGTAAATAGTAATCTTGTTTTGAAGTGTTTTGAATCACCGTTCATTAAAAATATTAGAAAAAAATGTAAATTATCGTATTTTTAAAAAAAAACATACATCTGCTAAAAAATACAAATATTTTTGATAAAGTATCGAACAATTTCATTAAAATTGAAAGGAGATGAAAATATATCTTTATATAAGACAAAGGGTCAGCATATAAAATTCCATGCTTCATATAGTAAACATAAACACCGATTTTAGTCCTGGTGTCCAATGTCAACAACAACCCGAAATATCCGTACAGTGAAAACGCGAAATATCTTTGCTCTCGCGGACAGCGTTTACCTAGTGTGTTACATGTAGCACACAGTGAAATTTAATGTATAAAAAAATGTCAATATGTGGATCGTGTCTTTCTGGCACATATTGAATTCCATATTCTCACTTTTTTTAAATTGTACTGCCATTTGCATAGACGATATAAGAATCTCTTTGTGTATTAAGCTTTTCGTTTCATCTTGCTTAACATGTCTCCGGCTGCAGTCTATAAGCCCGTAGCAGCGCTAAGCTATAGTCGGTTAAAGTCCACTAAATAGTGCACAGGTGCCTGACGTACGGTCAGGCCGCTTTGCCCATAAATCGACTGGGATGTGTGCCCCAGGTGAAAAATGGGACAATAGAAAATAATAAGCTGTCGAATAAGTGAACGCGACACAGCTCGCATAATCAGCGGAAATTTCGAAACCACAATGGAAAACAGCCAGCAGCCTTCAACTCTAGCTTAAGAGATGCGTTGTCGTCTGCAGGCATGCAATATTGTGGAAAATAGGTACGTTAACAAGTAATTGAGTATCGCTCGACATGACCAAGTATCGAGCTGGGCAGCATTTTTGTTACTCGATCACGAGTTCTGGGGGATAACTTGATAGATTGTGATTTACATATTCTTCACCTTGTAATAATTATTTCCTAACTAAGACAAAAGAATATATAATGTTGTGTACGGTGTATTACAGAGAGGAAGCAATAATCCTCTACATATTAGGGCAGTCGCGACACCAGGTTCCATGGCACGTCTACGAATTTAGTTATTGTTAGAATGTTCACTGTTATTAATATTGTTAACTACATTTGTTTAAATAAAGTTTGTTATAAGTATAAACTATCTTATATTGCAGGTATATGTTTAGCCACAAGTCATGAAGTTTATGCATTCATTATGTCACTGTTTTTTATGGCCCGACCACGTATGTAGGTCGCACATATAGTTTTACCCTTGTCCGTCCGTGCGTCCGTAACACTTTGGTTAAATTCTTGGTTTAGGTCCATATCTCAGGTACTATATGTAGTAGGTTATGATATTGCACCAGCAGATGCATCTTGGGTAGCACGACACAACCCACTATGAATTAGGTCACTGTGACCTACATTTTATGCATGAACAACTTTGGTTAAGTTCTTGGTTTAGGTCCATATCTTGGGTACTATGTGTAGTAGGGTTATGATATTGTACTGGTTGATGCATCTTGGGTAGCATGACACAACCCACTAAGAATTAGGTCACTGTGACCTACATTTTACGCATGAGCGACTTTGGTTAAGTTCTTGGTTTAGGTCCATATCTCAGGTACTATATATAGTAGGGCTATGATACTGCACCAGCAGATGCATTTTGGGTAGCATGACACAACCCAATAAGAATAAGGTCACTGTGACCTACATTTTACACATGAACGACTTCGGTTAAGTTCTTGGTTTAGGTCCATATCTCAGGTACTATATGTAGTAGGGTTATGATATTGCACTAGCAGATGCATCTTGGGTAGCATGACACAACCCACTAAGAATTAGGTCACTGTGACCTACATTTTATGCATGAGCGACTTTGAGTTAAGTTCTTGGTTTTAGTCCATATCTTAGATACTTTATGCAATAGGGTTATGATATTTTACCTAGATGTGTTTAATATGGTAGCATGACTGATGTTTTTATGACAGGAGGGCTATCCGTGGCTTACAGACACACTCTCTAGTTTTAACTAGAAAATTTGAGCAGCAGCAATTCCTTCAACTCCAAAATATCAATCGCAAGAAATTTTGAAATAGAAAGTGCACATCTACATTTTGCCGCAAACTGTTTAAAAATTTCATCAAAATGCATTAAGTGTGATATTAATCTATATGTCATAAGCGACTTTCAGACCTGTTGGACTTCAATTTTTTATTTGAGGCCAGTGGGGGCATCCATGTCCCATGGACACATTCTTTATTTCAAACATCATTTCAAAAATCTTCTTCTCTGACACTATTGAATAGAATTTTTACAAAGTTTACATGAAACTTTACATGAATGATTCTTATGGCATCCATAAAACATAGCAGCCAGGCCATTGCCATAGACCAGGGAGATCAGACCTTTGTTCAAAAGGTATAAGAGGTAGATGAGTTTTGATGCCATCCTACTGCTTCAGCATCAAAAGTTCTACCAAAGTTTCCATTGGGTTGAAGTTGTCAGACGATCCATTACAGCAGTCAATGCCCCTTAAAGGTCAAAAATAACATTTTCCATGATTTTGGCTTGTTAAAAGAAAACTATTGCAGATAGAGAAATGTTGCTGCTTGCTTAAATGTTCAGCTCATTGAGCTCTACTAATGTCGAGGTTGTCAGATGGACCCTTTTAAGGTGTAAAATAGCGTTTTTGGCCTATAGAATGAAAACCATCGCATGATAGAGAAAAGCAGGTGCCTGCTTAAAGGTTCAGCTCATTAAGCTCTACAAATGTCTTCATAGGGCTGTGGTTGTCAGATGGCCCCTTATAGGGGTTTCGGTCCTTCAAGGTGAAAAATAGTGTTTTGGGACTTTGAAATGAAAACTGCTGCAGATAGAAGTTGTTGCTTTCTTAAATGTTCTCCTTATTTAGTTCCATAGGTCCAATGTTGTCAGATGATCTGTTATAGGGATTACAGTCCCTTAAAGGTGAAAAATAAGTGAGCTTATTATATATCAGTAACCCCATATGGATAGTAGATACTGTTTGATGGTAGATTTGCATATATTTGACATGAGTATGAGTGAAAATGAGAAATGTAACAGAAAAAATTAAAATAATAATCGGTTTTGAAAAAAGGGAGGTGGGGCACCATAAGGGTTATTCTGTATACAAGTGCCTGTGCAGCTACACTGTACTGTCTTCTTTGTACAGAATCGCACCACCTTAGAGCAACGGTTGATGGATCAAAACATTGAAAGGTAAAAAAAAAACTATTGATAACGAAATTAAAGTACTTCAAAACCAAAACGTTCAAACAAGGAAGCCAAATCTAATTTAAACAATTTTAAATTTAACAATCGGAAATTTCATGGATTTATATCAAGATTTCAATAAAGCTCATCACTGAATAACCCTTTCTTGGGAAAAGGCGGAGAGGGGGGGTAGCGTTTTCACTAACACTCTTGTTTAAACAAAACAGGACATTTTCACTTCAATGTAATTATAGTCAGTTACCTGCCCACAGCTGGTGGTTTTCCTGGTAATATGCACAATGCCATTTGGTGTCCTTTCTATATATGTCGTGTACAAGTTATTATTTTGTACATGTACAAGTTATTATTTATTTTGCGCCACCCTACTTTAAAGGTCCCTAGCAAACTTAATATGGCCTAGTAGTCTACTCATTAGGGTTATTCTGATACTGGACGTTGTAGAGAAAAATGAAATATTTACAATCAACACATCATTTAGCAATGTGAATTATCCAGGCAGATAAAAATGTAATTAGCTGCAATGGTTACTTTAAGTATTTATTTGAAACCCGTTAAGGCATAAGCAAATATGAAGCGATACCAAGTTCTTTCACGTGAAAACATTGGGGGATAATCTCATTATAACACAGAAACGGATTTTTGTACAGAATGCAATGTTTGACCCCCCCCTAAAAAAAACAAAATAATGATAATAACTTGTACAGAATTTTTGTTCAAGTAATAACTTATACAAAATAATAACTTGTACACAACATATGATATATATATACATTGTACATGTACCAAGTTTCGTTGAATTTGGTTCAGTAGTTTCGGAGGAGTTGCTGCTGACATATACTCTTTGACTGTTATAGGGACATAACAAAAAATATGTCTCCCCACCAAAAAGGGGAGACATAATTAAAAGACCAGTGGGACATTCGAATTTTGTGCTTTAACTTTATTTTAAGTTTTCCAATTAATGAAAAACTGAGTCACAAAACAGGATTTACACCCTATATAATCATGATATTTATCAAAAGAGTAAAGGTGAAAGGACAAATCGTTTCCAGGTTAGGAAAGGGGTAAACTGATTTTTTAGTGTTTTTTAATTGTCAGTTTTAGGGGGAGGGGCGTACACCGGGTCCGCGCACATAAATTCGCGCCTGTATAAATCCTATATACAAGGTATTAACAAACATAAAAAAACCTTTTTAGCTCACCTGGATCGAAGGTATTACTATCACTTAGCGTCCGTCGTCGTCTGTTAACAATTTTTCAAAAAATCTTCTCCTCTGAAACTACTGAACAGAATTTAATGAAACTTGGTATGAATGATACTTAGGGTGGCCTGTACCAAACGTGTGTATTGATTTTTGATCAGTCAAATAGACAAATAGACATGGCCGCCGTTACAAAAATAGACCAGGGGGTCAGACTATAGTAACTGTTTTTGGCTTATAGATCAAAAAGTATATATAAGAGATAGATGAAATTCCATGCCACCCTACTGCTTCAGCATCAAAAGCTCTACAAAAGCATCCATAGGGTCGAAGTTGTTTGATAACCCTATAATAGGGGTTAAAGGTGAAAAATAGCGGTTTTTTCATGTTTTTAGCCTACAGAACGATAAGCTATTGCTTGCTTAAGTGTTCAGCTGATTTAGCTCTTCAAAATTTTTCATAGGAGATTACGGTCCTTTATAGGAGAAAATAGAGTTTTTTGCCTATAGAATGAAAACTATTGCAAACTATATCTGAACTTTTGGCTTTCTCTAATATAGTTGATAAATTTACCCGGTTTATTCATTGTAATATTTTGGGCTTTTGTATTTTGTTGTATCAAATCTAGTATTAATGGTCTTCCAATTTTTCTACCCCTAGCGTGTCTGATGAAGGTTAATCCAGAAAAGCGCTTTACCACCCCTAGTAAGGTGGATTCACGGCGATTGGTTTTGTCCGGTTGGTGATTCACGTAAAGTTGGATTTGGTAAGGCATTTAAATGGAAAATGTTTTGTCCGGTAGAGAGAAAAGTAAACAAGTTTGGATTCCGTTTTATATCGATTTTACATTTTGGGGATTTAAATTATCGTATAGAAACCGAAATATTTACCAAAATCGTGTTTACGTGAACTCACCTTACTATGGTTGTTTACACGCAGTGAAAATTTGCTTTTTGTCATTGATTTAAATCATGTCAATATGTGGAAATTATCTTTTTGGCACATATTCCATATTCTTTCGTATTTAATATAATAGAAAAGCCGTTGCTTGCTAACCATTCACCTCATTTAGCTCCACAAAAGTCTTAATAGGGTCGACATTAAGACCAGGTGAGCGATTCAGGCTCCTGAGAGACTCTTGTTGTATTTATCGTCTTTGCACATAAAATATTTTAACATTAAACATTAATTGATGTTTTTTTTCAATATAAATAAAATCTCGAAAGTCACCTCATTCTCCTTTTTTTCTGTTGAATATGAAACCGGTAAAAGTTTTGCAATGTCAGTTCCCTAAAAGTTTAGGCCCAGCAAATATTCTAGTTGTTCTTTTGTTATGTTGAATACTGGACGTCAAGGTTTTCAATCCATGCTCTCAATTTTAAAGCTTATGTCTATTTGTGGACTGAAAAAAGTGAAATAAAATTATATTCAACTAGAATACTGACAAAGTCAGAAAGTGCCCGGCTGCAAAAATCTAAGTGTTTTCAAAACCATACGAATTTTATTATAACCACTAAGGCATGCTCCATAGAATGTGTATTAAATAAAGGTAATAACAAAACTACCGAACTTGAATGATCAATCTCATAGTCCAGAGAAAATGACAAAACCGGAGAATTGGTGGATCGCAATGGTCCTGACTTGGTACAGGCATTTCAAACGAAATGGTGGGTTAGGGACATATCATTTTTTAGCTGGGAGGGGGGGCTGGTCATTTAGAATTGAAAGTTGAAAATTTTTTTGAACCCCCCACTGAAATGTAAAGATATTTTTAGATCCCCCCTCTTCCAGTTGTAAAAAAAAATTGATCCCCCCTTTTTACATCTAATTTTCAAATAACGGTATGCATGTAAATTGCTCTAAGTAATTTAAAGTGTCAATATTAAAACTGGACATATTTCAATTCAAAGGCATATAAAATTTGGTAGCGATTGGAGCTAGCTGTTAGTGCTTAACAGAAAGCAATAAAGGAATTAGTTAATCACTAAGGATTGACATGCAGTTGATCATACTGAACAACCGGGGCGAATTTAAAATCATGCTCATGTGAGGTTTCTGAGAAACTCTTGATTTCGGCTCAATCTCATATATGTCCCAACAGGATCAAAAGTTGCAAAGGACATACAATTTATGACACTGAAGAACCCTGCCAAATTTCAAGCAGGAAGTGGCATGCCAGGTCTGAAAGACATTTAGGACGCAATAATTTGTTATTTGTTATTCGTAATACTAACTAAACCACCTTGCCTTTTAAACAGTTTCTCGGAAAGCCTCGGGTACCTAACTTTCTCGGGAAAGAATCATCTGGATCACACTTCAACTAGTGGGATAAATGTCTATGAAAGAACCTTAGTGAGCATGCTCACATACCCCAGGCGCCCACATTATGGACAGAGATTTTGAGTTAGGAAGGAATAAAAAAGTCAGAGTTGTTGTCTTAAAGGTCAGCTTGTTAAACAGGAAGTAAAAGAGTGACAGACCTGAAAATCGATCTCACCATATGGGACTCCTAAAGCTACGTATCAAAAGACTATGATTAAAAGTTGCTGAGAAATCTGTGACGAAAATTTTCAACCCTGAAAATTGAGTGAAAAAAAAGTCGGTTCATTTAACAGGAAGTAGATAATTGACAGACCTGAAAACAAGCTACGTATCAAAAGACTATGATTAAAAGTTGCTGAGAAATCTGTGACGAAAATTTTCAACCCAGAAAATTTAGTGAAAAAAAAGTCGGTTCATTTAACAGGAAGTAGATAATTGACAGACCTGAAAACAAATCTCACCATATGGGACCCCTACCTGAAGCTACATACCAAATATCAAAAGCCTGCAATTTATAGTTTATGAGACTTTTCTACCCTGAAAATTTAGTGTGAAAGTCTAGGTCAGCTCGTTTAACAGGAAGTGGATGATTGACAGACCTGAAAACAAATCTCATCATATGGGACACCTACCTGAAGCTATATACTAAATATCAAATACCTACAATAATTTTAATGAAAATTTAGTGAAAAAATCTAAGACAGCTCCTTTAAGGTAGTACAATAGTAAAAAATCGGTAGGATAGAATTTTTTAACATTTTGACATAAGAAGTATCTATGTGCATATGTTTGAAAAACAAAATAAAAAGAATAGGTCACCATGCTTAATTTTTGTAAAAATTGATCAAAAACAGTTCAAATTTGGGAATTTTTATATAGACTATATAGGGAAAAATGGTTTAAATTATTTTTTTTCAAATTTCACGGGATAGATTTTTGTTATATTCTGTCAAAACATCAATTTGTGTTAGTTCTTTGAAATTAAGGTATAAAATCATGGGGTCACCGTTAATTTTCTGAAAATAAATTGGAAAAACTGAATTTTCCCTACACATTACATACAAATTATCTCCCTTGAAAAAAGTACGGGAAATGTTATAAAATGAATATAACAGTAAGGTTTTGTTTCAAACTTATTTTTTCTCGAATAAATTATCATACTAACAATCTTCATACCATGTTTGCCTTTGCTTAAATTTGGTAACATGCTCAGAAAAGATGCTTAGTGTTATACCACTGTACTACCTTAACAGGAATAATTGATAAACAGATCTAAAAATGTATCCCACAATATGGTGTACTTCTTGCATATCAAGTTTCGTTAAATTCTGTTCAGTAGTTTAAGCGGAGTTGCGTTCACAAACTTTAATCCTGATTTTCTGCAAATTTCTAAGTCCGAAGGGCCATAACTCCCACAAAAATTTGAGGATAAAAAAATCCTGGTATTATGCACAACTGCATATGGTGTACTGCTTGCATACCAAGTTTCGTTAAATTCTGTTCAGTAGTTTTTAAAAGCGGAGTTGCGTTCACAAACTTTGATCACAGACAGACGGACGGACCAGTCAAAAACATTAAACCCTTCGAAACTTCGAATATAGAAAGGTATTAGAGCTTAATTTTATCAAATGGTACTGATGCAATTCGTTCAAGACGAGGAATGAACTTCCTTTATAAAGGAGAACAAAGATCTGCCAAAAATATGGGTATATGATTTTTAATTTGAAAAATAAAAATTAAAATGGATGATAATTTTAAGAAAAGATTATATAAAATATGTTATCCTTTTTAACATTCTATGAAAAAGATTTAAAAAAATTGATATGGGAATTTAGTTCAAATCGAAAACGGCACATCCTACCCCTAAAATTTTCCAAGATAGCCCCCATCCCTCGGGAGACAAGAATTGTCAGCAATAAAAGCTATTCTCTGGTAACCCATTTAAAAGAAAACACGCACTGTTGCTTTGATAAAGAACACATCCCACAAAAAGTCCATTGCATCAATGCAAAATTCATTCCAAAGCAAAGAAATCTGAACACGTTAATCAGGCCAGAGGTTAAAATATAACTTTCAAATGCACCATGTTCAATAGATGGGGACAGTATACAGTGCAAATAAAAACTGAGATTTAATAAAAAAAATAAAGTCCCTTCTTCTTAATTTAATCACAAAAATAGTGCATAATTAAATTGATCCCCCCTTTGTTAAGTTATTAAAAAATCTGAAACCCCCTTTTCTATCAAGAAAAATAAAATTGATCCCCCCTACTTTTTGACCAGCCCCCCCCTCCCAGATAAAACATGATATGTCCCTTAAACCAGGTTTTATGGCGCCAAACCTCCCTCTTCCATTGCGATCTTAGGATCCGGTAATGACCATAGAACACAACATAGTTGTGAGACACAATAGGGATATTGAGGTGATCATCTCAGTACAGCAGACCAGTCAAACACTAATTAAAACAATTAACTATCATATCTTTTAACTCAATTTTGAGCTTTTCTACTAGTGGCTGTATTGTAAAAGCATTAAGTTTTATTGGTCACAGCTAAAGTCCAATTCTAAAAATCTGTGATTTTTTATCAAAAATGAAGTTTTTCCAAAAATATTTCGAAATGTTATTATGCAACTCATGACATGCTACTTAGCAACTGATTAAAATGTTGGAACTGTGTTGTTAATAGTTTTTAGCTTTTTCCAAAAATATTTCACAAAAGGGCGAGCAGTTCCTGTTGTGCTCGTTGGAGGCTGCTAGCTTTATTGGGGTTTTAGAATTGCCGCTTGTTTGTGTGAGTTGTGTCGTGTACACTTATTCCACATCATATTATTTTCTAACATTGCGTCTTTACCATTTCAACTCTTTAACATCAACAATAAGTTTTGAAAGAATGGGCACTAAGTCATCTAGTTCCGGATATCGTGATGAAATGTGTGACAGTATAGAGCCTTGACGGTGCTGAATCGATATAGTCCGCATTTAATTGGTCGGATTTCAAAAGACGAACAACATCCTGAACAGTATGATCACAAATACTTAAAAAAATTAGTAAATGAATGTCTACCTGTCCTCCTACTTCTATCCGCCATATTTTTAATGTCGTCCCTTTTAGTATTTGTTATGTCTTTATTGATTGGTTTTGTTATATCAATTTTGCTTATGCATAAAAGTATTTGTATACACAGAATGATATATCTGTATACACAAATCCAATTCTGAATATGCTAAAAGAATTCAGTATATGCTTAATGAATTTTGTATATACATATATTGAATTATGTATATACATATATTGAATTATGTATATGTTACAGTCATTTTCTTAAATCAGGCATTTTGTAAAATGCCTGATATTTTAGGCATTTTATAAAATGACTTAGTCCTATCGGCATTATATAAAATGCCTGAAAATATTAAGGCATTTTACAAAATGCCTGGATTTTTTTAACAAAATTAAAGAAAATGCCTAAACTGGTTAAAAAGGAAATTATCCTATGGGTATTTGCAATCCTATACACATAACTTACTTTGAAACTTGTTTTAATCATTGAGAACATGTTCATAACTGGAGTTATGTTTATAGTTATTTGTAAAATTATTGCTTGACCATGGAAGATGCACAATTTTCGTTGAGATTTTAGATACTAGTAACAGCAAAAAAATTATTGTAAAGGGCTATTATAAGATCTTACAAAAAGTAAAGAAAGCAACCAAAGAGAATTAACTGAATTATTACTGTATTTGCAAAGGTATTTTTCTTTATATTAGCTCAGCCACCTAGACCGCATGTGCATGTGAGCTATTGCCATCACTTGGTGTCTATTGTCGTCGTCAGTCGTCTGTTTTTTTCAAAAATCTTCTCCTCTGAAACTACTGAACAGAATTTAGTGAAACTTTGTTGATCCTAAGAGTGTCCTGCACAAAATGTTTGTTTCAATTTTCGATCCGTCAAAAAACATGACCACCTTGCTAAATATGGATGATAAGTATGGCAGAGATAGGAAAGCTTTTGCTTGCTTAAGCCTTCAGCTCACCAAGTTCTATGAAAATTTGCTATGGATAAAAGTTGTCAGGGGATCCTTTATAGGAGTTATGAGTCTTTTAAGGTAAAAGTAGCTTTATTCTTGTTTTTGTGACAGAGAAAAGCTGTTGTTTGCTTAAGCTTTCATCTCATTATGCTCTAAACAAAGTCTTCATTTGGTCAAAGTTGTCAAATGACTCTTTACAGGGGTAATATCTCATATAAGAGACCCTTATCGCTTAAGGAGCAGATGAGCAATTCAGGGTTCTTGGAGGCTCTTGTCTATTAAGGAAGCAATAATTTGATATTTACGGAATGGGGGTTGCTATGGCCAAAATTTAAACTTTATATTAGCAATAAATTTTGTATTATTTGCATAATGTGTTTTTATTTAACATTCCGCCTTAATTCCTATTTAAAACACTTTCTTGGTACTAAGAAGTTGTTTGCTTATTTCAGGCATTTTATTAAAATTTTCAATATTTTTCCAGGCATTTTGTTAAATGACTGAAGATTTTAGTCATTTTATAGAATGCCTAAAATCGGTCGGCATTTTATAAAATGCCTAAAATTTTCAGTCATTTAACAAAATGCCTAAATTAAGAAAATGACTGTAACATATATACAAAATTAATTTAGCATATACTTAAATCTTTTAAGTATATACAGAATTGGATTTCAGTATATTCATAAATACTTACTTTTGACCCAGATACCGCGCCATACAGAATAGACAGATAATTTTTTATGGGATAACAATGTATCAGTGGCAGAATTTGTTATTACGGGTAGCTATGGTAAAAAACTCACACTAGTGGAGAAACCTAATTATTTAATGTTTCTCAATGCCTCCTCTACTAAAGTAGGGATCATTAATGTCATAGGCAGATCGGATCCAGGTGAGCCCTGGGGGTGTTAATTGAAGCGTGACCAAAGTGGCCACCTATTAGGCCAGTCAGTGGGCCCCCTCTTTTCAAAATTTCTGGATGCCCCAATGCATATATAGTGTTTGGGTCTGTACATCCGTCCTTACCAAACTTACCAAATAAATGTTGCAAGATGGGGCATTAAATTTTTTTTGTTTTTTTTTCCTTTTGTTGTTTTCTTTTGTCTCCAGGGTTTGTTTTCTGTTTGTATATGGACTTACATTGGAATCTCACTTTCCAGGTATTTCTTTGTTCATTTATCACAAAAGGTAGACGCTGACAATTGTAGATTAGATGATTCTTAGTAAAACAACACAATCATACCATGTCTTTTATTTCGACAATACAATACAAGTACTATGGTTTCATTATTATTTGTGGGCTATCAATTATCATGGTTTTTGTGAGTGGTCTTGACCAAGGAAATTTGAAGTTCCATGAAAAGGAAATTTAACATTGATCTGTATGCATTTTGGTATGCTGATGCCTTCAGACCAACAAATTTAGGAATCCATGAACTGATAATTTTTCATCAAACCACAAGAATTGGTACCCTTGAAAATAAATGAATCCACAGTTTTATCAAATGGTATGTACATGTACTTCAATAATTTATATAGCACAGAAAATAAGTAGCAACTATTGAGAAAACTATGAGCTGTATAGCATTTACGTGTAGATTAATTTCTGGTACATTTTGACAACCATTATACTGACTTTTAGAATATTGCAAATGATGGAAAACCTTTTTCTTATTCTTTTTTAAGAAAATATGTAAAACCTTTATATGTATCTGCAGAATACTATTCTTGCTATTTGCTCAAAATTGGGTTTATACAATATGTGTCAGCATATGCATTATCAGAATATTTGGACGGATATATTAAATGCACAAAGGCAAACATAACATAACACCTAAGAATAATCATATCTGTCGGGATTCCAGTAATCATCTTCATGTATACTTTCTAAGTCTGTAAACTGACGTAAATGAAATTTTGTCACTTGATAATTCACCATTGTCCGTATGGCAAAATAACCACAAATCACTTCAAACACAACAAATAGTCCTTCTACAATGTGGACAGCTCGCTCAAACGGAAGTAAGAGTGGATCTGTATTGAACAGGAGAAGTAATATGAGAGGAAGCTGTATCAGTATTGTCAGCAGCCAGGAACCAGCCAGCTCTGGTACCTGTAATGACAAGAAGTAATATGAGAGGAAGCTGTATCAGTATTGTCAGCAGCCAGGAACCAGCCAGCTCTGGTACCTGTAATGACAAGAAGTAATATGAGAGGAAGCTGTATCAGTATTGTCAGCAGCCAAGAACCAGCCAGCTCTGGTACCTGTAATGACAAGAAGTAATATGAGAGGAAGCTGTATCAGTATTGTCAGCAGCCAGGAACCAGCCAGCTCTGGTACCTGTAATGACAAGAAGTTATATGAGAGGAAGCTGTATCAGTATTGTCAGCAGCCAAGAACCAGCCAGCTCTGGTACCTGTAATGACAAGAAGTAACATGAGAGGAAGCTGTATCAGTATTGTCAGCAGCCAAGAACCAGCCAGCTCTGGTACCTGTAATGACAAGAAGTAATATGAGAGGAAGCTGTATCAGTATTGTCAGCAGCCAGGAACCAGCCAGCTCTGGTACCTGTAATGACAAGAAGATATATCAGAGGAAGCTTGATCAGTATTGTCAGCAGCCAGGAACCAGCCAGCTCTGGTACCTGTAATGACAAGAAGTAACATGAGAGGAAGCTGTATCAGTATTGTCAGTAGCCATGAACCAGCCAGCTCTGGTACCTGTAATAACAAGAAGTAATATGAGAGGAAACTGTATCAGTATTGTCAGCAGCCAAGAACCAGCCAGCTCTGGTACCTGTAATGACAAGAAGTAATAAGAGAGGAAGTTGTATCAGTATTGTCAGCAGCCATAAACCAGCCAGCTCTGGTACCTGTAATAACAAGAAGTAATATGAGAGGAAGCTGTATCAGTATTGTCAGCAGCCAGGAACCAGCTAGCTCTGGTACCTGTAATGACAAGAAGTAATATGAGAGGAAGCTGTATCAGTATTGTCAGCAGCCATAAACCAGCCAGCTCTGGTACCTGTAATGACAAGAAGTAATATGAGAGGAAGCTGTATCAGTATTGTCAGCAGCCAGGAACCAGCTAGCTCTGGTACCTGTAATAACAAGAAGTAATATGAGAGGAAGCTGTATCAGTATTGTCAGCAGCCAGGAACCAGCTAGCTCTGGTACCTGTAATAACAAGAAGTAATATGAGAGGAAGCTGTATCAGTATTGTCAGCAGCCAAGAACCAGCCAGCTCTGGTACCTGTAATGACAAGAAGTAACATGAGAGGAAGCTGTATCAGTATTGTCAGCAGCTAAGAACCAGCCAGCTCTGGTACCTGTAATGACAAGAAGTAATATGAGAGGAAGCTTTATCAGTATTGTCAGCAGCCAGGAACCAGCCAGCTCTGGTACCTGTAATGACAAGAAGTTATATCAGAGGAAGCTTGATCAGTATTGTCAGTAGCTGGGAACCAGTCAGCTCTCGTACCTGTAATAACAAGTCATATAACATTCCTTGATTGTGTTTGTTGGGGTTGAACTTCTAACAGTCAATAAACAGTTAACTTAAAATCAAGTTTTGAAAGCAGATGTATATGGAGTCATCTTCATTTGTAATACCAATTCTAACATACATTCTATGCATGATTTAGATAATCATAATATTAAATGTTAAGAGTAATTTATTTCACATGTTTTTATTATGGATGTTTCTTCCATATTCTATGACAATTAATTTAATTTTTTCTATGTGAATATTATATATTATAAGATTATCACTCACCCTTTCAGCTAAATTTCCTATATACCCCACATACAATCTGATAATCTCCATGATGGTAAACACGACATATATGGCAATGAGTAGGATGATGTACAGTGTGGACAGGTAGGCAAACTGAAAATAGTAACATAGATGGCAATGAGTAGGATGATATACAGTGTGGACAGGTAGGCAAACTGAAAATAGTAACATAGATGGCAATGAGTAGGATGATATACAGTGTGGACAGGTAGGCAAACTGAAAATAGTAACATAGATGGCAATGAGTAGGATGATATACAGTGTGGACAGGTAGGCAAACTGAAAATAGTAACATAGATGGCAATGAGTAGGATGATATACAGTGTGGACAGGTAGGCAAACTGAAAATAGTAACATAGATGGCAATGAGTAGGATGATATACAGTGTGGACAGGTAGGCAAACTGAAAATAGTAACATAGATGGCAATGAGTAGGATGATGTACAGTGTGGACAGGTAGGCAAACTGAAAATAGTAACATAGATGGCAATGAGTAGGATGATGTACAGTGTTGACAGGTAGGCAAACTGAAAATAGTAACATAGACGGCAATGAGTAGGATGATGTACAGAGTGGACAGGTAGGCAAACTGAAAATAGTAACATAGACGGCAATGAGTAGGATGATGTAGTGTGGACAGGTAGGCAAACTGAAAATAGTAACATAGACGGCAATGAGTAGGATGATGTACAGTGTGGACAGGTAGGCAAACTGAAAATAAAGTCAATGTAATTATAATATTGAAACTTTAAAAATGATGTTACACCAAGAAATTGGGGCAAAAAATATACATTTAACAGTGAGCAAGGGACAGGCCCATACTTACAATTGATTTGCAACATTGAACAAATAAAATAGGAACATTTCAAGAAGGCACTATTTTCTGTTACAGACAAAATAATTCAGTACTTTTAAATGCTGAATAAGACAGTTTTCTTTTTATTTCAATGCTGTCTTCTACAGAGTAGATTTACATGGATTCAGTAGCCCATAGAACAAGTAAATGACATAGAAAAAATACAAAACAATGTCGGTTATGGACATGGTCTGAATCTTCTCTATTACGAAAGTTGACGATTTGATTTTTACTGTTAGTTCACGCTTTGTTATTGATTATCAATAAGGGGAAGGTTGGGCAAAAAAAACACCCAGTTTACCTCCGCCACATTTTAAATAAGCCTGTCCAAAGTAAAGAATCCTTACCAATGCTGATGTTTGTATTCGTCAAATTTATGTTATTTGTTTTTTGTCAAGAAGAGGGTCTTTCATTGACACTTTAGGATTGGGGTTGAATCATATAAAGTTCAATCTATCACCAGAGAGAGCGTCTTTCAACACCTCTATACTATCGCGCATTCAATCCCCAAATTCGGGGATATTACCCACAATCCTTAGCACAATAGTATAGAGGTCAGTATTGATAGACACTCTCTCTGGCGATAGAGTGATATAAAGTTTTTTCTCAATCCAGGGTCAATTGAAAAACAGCGAGCAGCTGTCACATTGAAGGCTGCTAGCCGTTTTCTGTTGCCAATTTTTAAAATTATCATTTATATTGAAGGTTATGCCTTGTACATGTACACTTATTCCACATCACATTATCTTGTATGTATCGACGATGCTTACCTTCACTTGAAATGTGACTAATGTTGCGGTCAACCAGAACGGGGAGTAGAAAATATTAAAGAATAGTGCCATTTGTAAAGGTAGATTGGTGACATATTCATTTCCTAAAAAGAAAAAAAAATAATCAAAGAAAATCAAATTTAAAAAACTTAGTACATGTATTATAAGTGTTTCACCTTTAATGTTAAATAATCCTATAAGGAATTATTCTAAACTATTAATAAAACATTCAAAGGTGGAAAGCCAATCTAGGATTTAGCAAGCAACACAATTGAGTTAACAATTTTTCTAATATTATTATCTTCTTCTGAATTTTTGATAAAAATTGTGTTATACTTATTTCTGCCAGGAATGTGATAAGATTTTTTCCCAGAATTTTGATCAACATAAATATGTGTAATAAAGTGTGTAAATAACAAAGTTCATTGTTAATTTATTAAAATGAATTTTGATTTTTTTTTCCACATCAAAATTGGTATAATGCATATACATGTATGTGTAGTCTCATTTTTTCATTGAAAATCTTTGTTTTATGAAAGTTTGATATTGTTGCAAATAAAACAGTCTGAGAACAAAATTTATGATTGTGTAATTAGATAATTAGATTAAAAGTGGTTGTTGTGACTACATGTATGTACAAACATGGCTTCTGATTGAGCAATAATATTGTAAATGTCAACAAGTTAATTTATTGCCTAATTAGTTAATAGTTCTTGATTTTGAAATAAACTTTGGAGCTGGCAACCTCATTTTCATGAGCAAACAGAATATTGACAATTGTATATGGTGAAGTCAATTAATTATTAAAGTCATCAAAAATATCAGTAAAGTATGAAAATAGAGATGTCAATATCATGAATATATTTGTAGTACATGTTGTACTAGTAGCTGAATTTTTTTTTCAAGGTCTGGCTAGCACTCTTGTTTTCCCAAACTTTCAGCATCTTTTTAACGTTTTTTTTCTGTGATAAAGTATCATGAAGCACACATGTGACCCACAAGAAAAGCTTAACTGTTTTTATTTAATAAGATGAATTGTTTCAATTCATGACTGACCATTTAAAAATGTTATTTTAGCATGTTAAATATTTTAAGATACGTTGTAACTGGGAGTGTCATGGGTTAAACCTGCCTCATATTAAATTATAATAATTTTTTGAAATGTTTAAAGTCAAGTTCCAACTACCTTAATGTCCTAATGCATCAGTACTGAAGTGTTTTGATACTACAAAATAACTGTGAAAGGGTCTATTAATCCAACAAATTTCATACAAGTGTTGATAATTTTTTACCACTCCTTTCGCCGGTATAGATTAAACAATTAAAACCTATTCTACTATGGACCACGCCCATGAACAAAGGAAACCATGACAAGCCGTGTGTAAATTTTCAATAAACACCGGGTCAACGTCATAGTTACTTTAATGCTTAAATCAATGATGTCATACATGTAACATACATGTATTTTAACTTAAGCACAAAAACAACAAAAATGGCAAACATTTTGTCTTGCACTATAGGTCAACGGAAAACACAAAAATTGCATATAAGAAAAGAAATAATCCATGGCGGCCGTGGTTTATTGTGGATTTTAACATGGGTGTCCATTGTTTTCATTAATTTTAAATTTTTTCCCTGCGCTCCACCCATGTTAAAATCTCCAATAAACCATGCACGGCCATGGATTATTTCTTAATTAAAACAATGCCTGTCCACAGAAGATTGAAAAGACCATCGACATTTTTGCCTTCCCTAATAAACTGCACAAATTTTTTGTTATTTTTTTTTCTAATTCTGTGTTGTGACATGATTTTGACTTTTTGAAGTGAATTATTAAATCGCTGAATTAAGACAAAATATGGATTTAAACTCCATTGGTAGTAACCTGTCTTCTTAAGTTGATATTGCTGGGGGTCTTGAACATCTTTTGATATAGGGAACAACACGTCGGTAAAGGATCTAACAGTTTTTTCAAGCGACTTGCCGAGCAAAGGTGCATCCATGTTTACATTCCAGCGGGAAAGTCACGTGATGTAAACATCCGCTTTTTATTCTTATTTTATTAACAAAGTAAATTTGATTATGGACCATGTAATTATCCATAAAAATCTAAGATAAAATGTTACATTTAATATTTTTTACATAATTTTTCATTATGTTAAGTCTCAATTATTAGAGATTTGCAAATGACCAATCAAAAATAGCGCACTAATTTTGAACGGAAGTGAAAACAAAAATAGAGAAATCAAAATTTTTAAACAGGTAACATCAATTTCAAACGATTGTTTCTTGTACTTTATGTACAAAAAGATAATTTTGAATAAGTATCTTTTAACTTGAAGAACGATAAGATTCTTCTAATGTGTCCGAAATGAAAATTGATAATTTTGCAAGGTTTTGCCCTTTTTGAAGTTTTACACTTTTTGGTTCAATCAATCACAAGGGCTTGTGTACAGTAAGCTCACACATCCCCCTCACCCATTTCAAAAGGTAGGCCCTCTCTTTGGTACCCTCACAGTCTGACTCTTGAGTCACTTCAATAATGGGGGTCCTGATCACGATTCACGAAGAATAAAAAATGCTAATCACGAAACACAGAAATATGGCTAATATGAGAAAGGCATTGCCTTAAAAGCTCGCGCAGATACAAAAATATAATCTATTCCAATTTCCATTGATAATTTCGAATAAAGCCTGGGACGAGAGAATAACTTTTAAATATAATGGTAATATAAATGTTTCAACCAAATTATTAATGGAAAAGGGTCGCAAGGCCTGGTTCAAAATAAAAAAAACTATTGGACTGGATAATGCATGTTGTCTAATGGAAAAACTCTTTGACTCTCTTGTAAGTCCAATAACACTTTATGGGTGTGAATTATGGGGAGCATTTTGTCACTTAAAAGATACTGACCCCTTTGAACACTTACATTTAAAATTTATTAAAGAAATACTAGGAATACACAGCAAAGCAACAAATGTTGCATGCTTAACAGAGCTTAATAGACACCCACTTGTAGAAAAAGTAAAATTACTAGCTATAAAATTTTGGGATCATATTTCAAATTCAACAAATACATTAGTTAATAAAGTCTATAATAATATTCCTGATAACAATAAATGGATTACAACAATAAAAATGTGGGTTAAGAAACTAGGCTTTGGCTATTTAATTAATTGTACTGAAAATATCAAATCTGCATTAACATCAATTAAACAAAGACTATATGACCATACAGTACAAACTCAGAACAGCAGTATAGCTGAAAGTAAAAAGCTGTCTTTCTATAAAACTATTTACAGACAAAACCAGAGACCTTTCTATGTAGATAACTGTAGATTCAGGTCAGATAGAACAACAATTTGTAAATTCAGAATAAGTGCCCACACTCTAGCAATAGAGAAAGGCAGATATCAAAATATTCCCCAAAACAACAGAATATGTCCAAAATGTGACAACGGTGCAATTGAAGATGAAATACATTTCTTTGTTCATTGTCCGGCTTATACAACTTTTAGAAAAGAATTAATTATTAAACTCAAATGTTGTTTTAAGAATTTAGACTCATTAACCGACTACAAAATACCTTATATTCTAAATAGCAGTTCTTTAATAGTACATAAAGCTTTAATTAAATACATAAACAATTGTCAAGGAAAAAATTAAGTCATTATGGTCACCCCACATTTGTATGTAATTTGAAAAAAAACCTTATATTTATATTCAAATAATGAAAGGCTTTCGTGATTAAAATTATATATACATGCAGGATTAATGCATGATCCATTTTTGAGTTGCCACCACCCAAGGTTTATTACTGTAATATATAGTCTTTAATTTCGTTTGATTTAAGAATATGTTCATGTATTAATGTGTTATAACCATTTATTGTAAATGTGTTTTGACAATAAATAATTCTAATTCTAATTCTAATTCTAATTTGGGACGAAGTATTACTATTTCCCGCAATTTTTCAGCACGTGCAGACATTTTCGAAAACTTCCGAAAATCGAATGTTTCCGGTGACAGAATTTATTTTCAACCATCGTATTTTGAGTCTCGTGCAATTTGGCAGACTCTCTACAATAGTGAGCTCGCTACGCTCGCATAATATTTTGTTCACGGATAATAGTTTGACTGTGTATTACTGTGAAGCATGCCTTAAACAAATCAAAAACAAGTACAAAATACTTTGCTGAGATTCTGTATTCTGTACGTGTCAAAAATTTTAGACACTGGATTTTCACTCCTGTAATTGTATAATTGCTGAGAACGGTTCACGTGCAATATCGAATCACGATGCACGGAAAAATATTTCAACAAATCACAATTCGCGGAAAATAAAATTGCCAATAACGGAGAACGAAATAAAACCATTGGCCCCCTCAATAATAGCCTAAGTGCCGGGTTTTCATAGCGTTACCCTTACTTAGTCATGTTTAATGGTGGTGGTGCCTAAATTTGCTGGTATCGGGTCGTTTCGTACCGAAACCTATTCGTACCTGAGGTCGTTTCGTACCAGGTCGTTTTGTACCGATAGTGTGAATATTATGATTAGTCACCACTGTCTTCGGTCTTCAATAGTACCCGACTTATTTCACCAAGATTAGGAACTGCCTTCGGTCTTTAGAATGACCTGACTACCTAAATGTCGTAATCTTTAACAAAAACCAAAAATTGTCACAATAGGAAGCCCAATCAGATAGGAGCTGCATGCAACGTCAGTCAGACCATTCATCAATATCCAATCAGATTAAACCTTTGCACGACCCATTTGTTCAATCAATGAGTGGAATTTTACGCATCTATTGCCTTATGCATTACACATAAATTAATAAATGAAGTGATAACCATGATAACCCAAGTCAACATCTAATTAATTTGTCACATGGTAATGATATAAACAAAAAGAAACTAATATGAGGCAGGTAAAACCTGTTACGCTCCCGAGGCTTCAATTTATTTATTTTTATTTGGTTCGAAAATAAAAACAAACTAGCTTTTCTTGTGGGTTACGTGAGCGTTTAATGACGTCTAAAATTTTCAAAGATAAAAACGTTAAAAAGACGCCGAAAGTTCGGGAAAACAAATGCGTGCTATACCGGACATTGAAGGAAAATTCAGCTCATAGTACAACTAAAATATTGACATTTCTACCATTATCGCTCCCTTCGGGAGCGTATAAAGCAAATCAAAATTGATACATTGTATTTTATTCATTGATAAAAAAAATAATGTATAACATTCACTGAATATTCATGACGACGTAAATTTTCATTGTTGTGTATGCACACTTAACTTTTAGCTACAATCGAAAGTCCATAGTTAAATCAGTAGGTTGTATATTTTTCTTTGACCAGGGGTTCAAATAAACATTTGAGAGCAAGAGGTCCAGGACTTTTTGAAGTTGTACAGTACACTCAGAGAGGATTGATTCTCATACTCTGATTTCAGAGGGAAAATTTTTAATGACTCCAGGAAACTCCAAGAAAAGCCGTAAAAATCTAGGAGGATTTTAGGAGTACTCCCTCCAAAGGGTCATAAATTACTCTGAGCTTGGAGTTTTTTATTGCCTTGAAAATCTTTTGAAGTAGCACCTATTTCCTGTCTTTCTTGTCAGGTGAAAATGATTATAATACACAAGGTAATAAACAACTCCAAAATACTCAAAAAAAGGGAATAAATTTCTCCCAGGTGGGAGAAATTACTTGGAGAATTTTAAGAGTTGACTCTGTGAAACTCTGTGAATCACTGGACATTGAAATCAGAGTATGAGAATCAATCCTCTCTGAGTGTACTGTAGGTGGAAAGTCTACCAATGTATTGAAAAGTCCTCATTAGAAGTTATTGTAAATACATGCAGGTCCAGGACTATTGTAAATAGAATTTCAAGGGTTCTTAATAAAAAAATGGAGGTTCATGCAGGACCTAGTTCCATTGCTATTTTGAACCCCTGTTTGACCTTAAAAAAACATGGTTGACTGTAAGACTATGGCAATGCATAGGTATGGCTTTGGTCCCCGGATGGAAGTGAGACCAGATGAACTCCTTAAAGCTGGTTGAAAACCCCACTATTAAATCAATTTTATGCTGAACTCATCAAATGGACAGCAACAATCTTAATGGCTTTCGTAATCATGTGACTTTAGCTCCCTTCAATTGCTCTTGGACTGTAACCTCTGACTGAGGTTCAGGGGACAAAAATGGTCAAAATTAGACACTGGTCTTCTGGATTTGATAACATAATTCTAATTAGTCTCAATACTTGAAGGCCATTTTGGGCCATTTGTAACCACTTCTTTGTTAAAATGATCTGGAAAAAAAGGTCAACATTTCTCTCACAAAATAGTAATCATGGTAATGGATTGTTACCAAAGATGTTAGGCAAAACAAAAAAGAATGTGTGTTTACTGTCACATGCTGAAAAAAATTAGGGTCGGTAGGTAGGAATCTTTTTTTTTTTTAATTATCTATTTTTACCTTGAGTCTATGGGGGCAGCTTTGTGACTTTAACAGTGCTAAATGGAAAATGCTCAAAAAAACTTTAGGGTAGGGGGGTAAAAATTAGGTAGGGTCGGGTGACAGTAAACTCACCTACTTTTTTTTTGGCCTTAGATAAATTAAAAATATATAAATATTTCGGACATTCGTCCTTCATCACTTTAAAAACATAATATTCTGCAGATGCTACTACATTTTTGTGAATGTCACTATTAGAAATAATTGATCATTCTTTATTTTCATAATTATTTCAGATACCATGTATATTAAAAGTTGATTTAAACAGACCAAATATTGTGGCAGTATGGATGCATGCATTAAAGAGAAGGAAAATTTATGTCATTTTGAAAAGGTAACTTTTTGTACAGTAACTTATATTGTAGAAGATAATGAAGAGTTTGCTAAATATTGGTAATTTATTTTGCATAAGAAATGTATAATAAATAAGACATTTTTAATTAATCAACCAATTGTATTCAGTTTCTACCAATCACATATCTTAAAAGTGGCATAGAAATTGACAAAATTAAGAATCAAAGGTTAATTTTGGTTATGATATTACATGTATTAAGCATGTTAAGTGTTACCGGTATATATTTTAGAACCGACATTATATTACTGGTAGGCAATTTTTAAAAAAATTTCAACAAAAATTCAAAAGTCTCAACACATGAAAAAACAACACATGTATGGTCCAATGGTACATGTATATACGAGAAGAAGTAAAGATTAGACAAGTTAGTTAACTGATGAATTTATTATTTTAAAACTTGTAATCTTTCTTTTTGTATTTTAATTAAGACAATCACAGATGTCAAACTCCCTGCTAGGGCCAGGACCCCATTGAGAACTCCACTACAGGATGTAAACAACTTGGACATTTTCAAGAAAAGCGTTAAGAAGCTTGGTCTTAGTTTTACTGCAGGGGGAGAAGCAGCAGTCAAAACACCCACTAGGAAAACTGCCAAGTAAATAATAATTTTCTCAGACATATTCATAAACAATTTTAAAATTCTTACCACAGATGGGTTCAAATTAGCACTGGTCTGAATTCAATTTTTGATTCAGGACCTATGAAATTCCCTTTACAAAAGTCCTGGACCTGGGTGTGCCTACAGTATACCTATTGAGGCCTTTTTTAATATCCTCTGGTTGACTTTCCACCTTGAACTTCATAATTTGCTTGACCTTTCACTTTCAAATATAAATTTGAACCCCTGCTGCAGAAATAAATCATTGTTGACAACCTGGTTATTCAAGTCAATCAGCTCCTTCAGAAATTGATAGCTTACCAATGGAATCAATGAAGAAGCATTGGGAAACCCACAAATGGATTATTGAAATTTTACTGTTCACTCTCAACTTACTCTTGCAGCTCAGGGAGCATTGGAATCACAGTTTAAACAAAACATGTAAAGATGCAGAGATCACATGATTAACATGATTAAAATTGACAATAAAAAGTATTTTTTGTCAATTTATTTTTTCACCCAAAATTTTTGCAAAGTGTTAAGTTTGAAATATAAGTCTGTCTTAACATTACATGTTATAAAGTAGTTAACCAATATTTTGTCATGTTTGTAGAGATTTAACATTTTTAAAAATAAATACATGTGTAAATATCAAGTTTTATGATATCGATTTTTTTCTTGCAGAACAAGGCGTTCAATATTGGTTTACCATGACCAAGAAGCTGTTAAAGATGACAAACCAAAAGACAATGAAGATTCAGCAATGGTGCAGGTCACAAATCAAAATCACATTAGATGATAAAACCGCTGTCAATATCAATTAAAGAAAATTTTCAATTAGATTATTTTTTGACAAAAAGTTCTGTTTTGAGCTAGTCTAATATAGAGAAAAAATTCGACATATACATGTATAAAATTAGTCCCATGATTTATACTTTCCAAAATGTACTCTATATATAATACATACATGTATCAACATAATATAGAGTACATTTTGGAAAGTATCAAAAAGTGACAAATAAGAGAATTTTCAGTAATTTTGCACAAAGAATATAAAGCAGGGGTACATTAAGGGAAATGAGTATTTTATTATTGACAATAACGAAAACTTTGAGTTGACCCTACGTTTTCATCAATAAGTGGTAAAATTCAATAGTAATATTCCATTCCAAGTTACAAAATACTTTTCCAAATTGTAGTCTGTGGCTCCACCTACTGTCAAAGTAAGTCCACCTACACCGATTCAAGATGATACCTCAAACAACACAGAAAGGGAAAGCCAGAAAGTGGAAGATAGAACTTCATCACAGAACGAGGCCATCTTCAACAGCAAAGATGTCTCGGAAGTTGAACAGGGACCATATGACAATGAAAACAATGCTGAATGTAATGATAAAACAGAAACAACTACAGATATTTTAAGTGATGATGTCGGAGCTGGTAAAGACTTTATTTTGAATGACTTAAGCATTTTCATGGACCATGAAGAACTTTGTCTTGAAAACAGCTTGGATGGTCATAACACGAGTGATCATGTTGTACTTGACAATGCTGAACAAGCAACAGACTGTATAGTGTCTGAGTCTAATTCTCATATTGCCGTCACAGACCACACATATGCAGGTACAAGTTGTAACAGTTGTGTTAGAAATAGGGATGTGACTGATGTTTCTTGTTCACCCAGAAGTTTACCTCTGCCAGTTGAGATGGCTTGTTCACCTTGCTTTACATCACATACAAGTGAACAGGCCTGCTCACCTGTCTACGATCACCAAACAGATCAGGCTTGCTCACCTGTCCCAAATCAGCAGAAAGAACAGGAAACAATAACAGATATTATTGATACTGCAACAACAGCTTGCTCCCCTTTACTGCGAGAATGTGCATCCATGGGTTGTTCCCCCATTCTGCAGGATTTCTCCTCCATGGGGTGTTCTCCTATACCCAGTAGATTCACAACTGTGTTGACAGATATTGGATGTTCTCCTGCCTTTACAACAATCACTGCTGAGACTTTCACAATGACCAATGATTCACCAGCTAAACAAGAGTTTGGTCTACAGGTGAGGTTTCTGTCAACAGTGATTTAGCTAGCGCTCGTCATTTTCGTCATTGGCGAAAAGAAT
This sequence comes from Arcuatula senhousia, assembly GCA_963971305.1. Lineage (NCBI taxonomy): Eukaryota > Metazoa > Mollusca > Bivalvia > Mytilida > Mytilidae > Arcuatula > Arcuatula senhousia. The sequence goes on along the minus strand of OZ020308.1, from coordinate 54,278,844 downwards.
TTTCAGATTACGAAAATTTATCAAACCATTTTCGTCACTTAATTTTTCAAAAGTGTAAAAATTTTCGTCATGAAATTTACAAAATCGCTTTAAAAACTCGTAATTGTCGAAAGTAAAGTGTCACTTTCGTCACATTTATCATGCATTCATGAAGCCATTTGATTTATGACCACAAGCTGACCGCCGATCACCGGATATGTTTTGACAATCAATTAACCTAAATTGTCTTGGGGTCATCAAAATCAATAAATTTGGGTGGAGTCACTCATGGCTGAATAATTTGAGAATGACCAATCAGCTATCGGAATATATTTAGAACAGGTATTTCAGGTGTCAATCATTATCATTCATATTATAATCATGTTATGACAAACACGTGGTCTAGCATTGGCAAAGACTTTAGTTTTAAACAGAAAAACACTGATTGTCCAAAGCATGAATGTAACTATTTACCTTTTAGAAAGAATTTAAATCCCAAGACAATATTTTTGCTCTCACTATAACATGTTAAGGTCCCTTTCAAACTTCCAAACTTCTTGAAAGTTCTAGATTGTTCTCAAAAATCAGCCCCATATAACATTGAAAATTCAAAACATTGCATATAATTTTTAACAATTACTTAATAACTTATAAACCTTTTTCTAAAGGTTAAAAACTTTTTTTTTAAATTTTAGTAAGATAACAAAAATATTGTTTAACTCACAGTAATATACCAGTAATCTATTTCTTTAATGCCCCTTAGGATGTGAAAAAAATAAAACTGAGTTGTCTTCCTTTTCCTACTAAAATTTTCTGAAGGGGGGCACAAAATAATTATGAGGAAATTAGATTTGTAAAGAATTTCAAGTAAGGCTGAAAAGTAAAAACAAAACAAACAAGAAGGCTGTAAATATTTGTAAATACTTTATTAAAAGTCAATGAAATCTTTGATTAGAAATCCATGTAATACTAATCAGAACTTTTTTTCTTCTGTGTACCTGCAAATCAAAATAATAACTACTTATTTATAAGTCAATGTAAATTGAAGTGAGAATAAAACTTGTTCTGAACAGCATCTGAAAGCGCATATACTACATATATGCTTGCCGTAAAAGTGACTAAAGCCTTAAAAATCCTGGCTAAAACCCTGCTGTCAAGATACATGTATGTGAAGCAGAAGCAAAAACTTTGTCAGATTTTATGGGAATTAATACACTGTTGTTATAGCTCTTAAAATTGAACTTATTTTGAAGCTATTGTTTCCAAGTTATTGGCAAAATTAAAGGCTTCCAAGGACATGACAATTTTAAACTAGAATTTAGCTGTTATTTACTAGTGAATTCAAATAGAATATAAACCATAGAAAACCCATACTAGTACATGATGGTTTACAGGTTTCCTGTGAAATGTTGAATGCGTAAACCTTAAATAATTACCTGTAGGTTTTTTCAATTTGATTTACAAAACTTAGGTTTGGTCACTCTTCCATTTAAAATGTATTTAGTTAAAAAAAACCAACAACATTAAGTTACTTGTTTAAAATATTAAATTATAGAATACCCATGTTAATCTTGATTATAAGTAATACATATGCTATATTGTATGTTTATCTTGCTAGATACAACCCGATACGGCTTCTGTGCTCTGTTCACCATTCCGTCTCCCAACATCAGACTGTGGAACATCAACCATTGTTTCTAATCAAGACGTCACCACCAGTACCGATGTAGTAGAATGCATAGACCAGGGTGTAGATGTCCGTCCCATGATGACTGCTGACTCCACTATGACTGAATATTTTTTGATCGATAGCGAAACCTCCATGACACCAATCAAGTTTTTGAATAAAAAAGGACATAGGTATACATACTATAAAATGAGGGCTGCTCCATTTAAATTGATGTGGGGGAGGGAGACACACTTTGTTCAAGACCCCCCCTCACCAATATAAAAAAATCATTACACATCCACTTAAAAAAAGCATTTTAACCCCCCACCAACAGAAAAATAAAAAAAAACTGCATCCACCCATCCCACATCAATTTAAATGGAACAGCCCTGATTTAACTGAAAACTTGACTTGTGTTACCAGATTTAGTAGAAATGAAAGTTAAATGTAAGGGCTGTTCCAGCAAATCATACATGGGACGGGGGGAAGGCAAAATTAAATTGCCACTATGGGTGGGCTTTAAAAATTTGTGTAAACTCAATGAAAATAATGTTAGTTTAAAAATTAAATTCTATGGGTGACTCCCCTTTCAAAGAAGTGCCTTCCCCCTGTCCCATGTATGTTTTGCTGGAACAGCCCTAAGTTAAAAATATGCATTCTATTTTGAAATTGAAAATAGTTTGATTTTTATGTGCAGAAACTATATGCATATACATTTACCTCAGTTGTAAAAGATTTTACTAATTTTAAAAGGCATTCTAGACTTCTTGCATTATATTTGTTTGTCCACTGTCTATTTTCATGTAGGTAAAATATCAAGTGTGTTTAAGTTGATTTCTTAGGAATATGTATTAGTCAAACCAACAAAATTGTATAGATGTAGGTATGTGCTTATATACATGTATAAAGTTTTATTACGTAAGATCAACCAAGTATAATGTTTGAATCCTTGGATTTTGGAAATGAATATTTCAGGATAACAGCAGATGAGATCAGAAAACAGCATCCTAGGACCCTTGCCAACAAGTTAGATACATCTGCTGTTGAAATAGAAAGATTGTTGATAGATAATAAGAAGTTAGAGAAGGAAAGAGACAGGTTCAAGTCTAAAGTGACAGAGATGAAAGCTTCAGTTAGTGCTAAAAATGTCCAAGACATGGAAGATAAAAAGCAGGAGGTTTGTTGTTTTTTTGCATGTTTAGGAACACTCGCCAATAACATAGGAACGAGGTCTTAAAACTAAAGCACACACCCTGGCACTTTTTGCTAGAAAAAATATAAATTTTCTAACCATGCAAAGGGTCTCAAAGTAGTAGAGTGGTTTAAATTAAAACTGAGCATCTTTTCTGGGCAAAGTCAAATATATTTTTATTCAACTATTTAAAGGTTGTTAATATGATAAACTTTGAGGAAAAAATAAGGATGACTTGTCTACAAAATGGTGTGTGTAACAACTACCTTTACTGGACCAAAGGTAACTCTGATTTCTGACCTTCCACAAACTAGACTTCCCATCAACAAAATTGCAATTTTGCACCTAGCAGCGGTAGCCTTGATAATTTTATAACTCGTCTACGAAACCTAGGAAAATAGAAAGCATAAAGTGCTCAGGTTTGCTGTCAGTCTTCCGTCAGAAATCTGGATTACCTTCAGGTTGAGTTGTTCTTCCATGTTGCTAGGATGGGCTTCATGTCTTTTGGACATACATTGTGTTCTTGTTTTTATTAAATTGCACGTTTAATAAGATTTTTAAATATATTATAGGCTGTACATGAAGAAGTAATTAACAAGTTAAAATGTGATCTGGAAGAAAAAGAAAAAGAAAATCAGAAATTAAAAGAAGAGATTGTACAACTTCAAGTCAGACTGGGTGAACTGGAGGAAGGAAAGAAAGAATCAGAGAAAGCTCAGAGCACAGAGGTATAATTTAAACAAGTATCTCCAAGTCTTGGTAACAAAGACCTTGGATTCTGTCGTTTATGCCTGTTCTGAAATAAATTTCTTTAAACCATCAAAAAGATTTAAAAAAAGTATCAAATGATTTATCAGAAATCTGTCCAAATCAGTCATTTTTTAACAGATTTCACATAGTCCCTTGATGCGAGATTTGATTTCTGTGTTGTGCATCTACTTCCTGTAAGATGAAATCCATAAGATGATCAACAAAATGAATGGAAATACATTAGTATCTATTTAAGAGAAGAGGACATAAAATTCTTGTCAAAACGATAGGATTGTTGGTTTATGTTTGAAAAAAAAACAGCATTCAATTATATTTTTTGTTTTACAAACCATCATTTTCCTCTAACTGTACAGCTTGAAGCACTCAAACAAGAAATGGAAGGCATGAGAAATGGACATCAGATAAGAAGTGCTCACAATCTGATCCTGGAGCTACAGACTGAACTAGCGGAGTATAAAGAGCTAACAGACAGCTTGAAAGTGGCAGAACAGCTACAGGTACCTGTATAAACTTCTAGTTAAATCATAATATTATTGTCTGGTTAAAAATATTGAAAATCCTTTAATATGCCACTGAAGAATTTGGTGGAGTTGATCAGGCAAATGAAAGATATAAACAAATCCTTGCTAGAGATGGTATGCTGTGGTTTCAATATTATTCGTGGGGTATCAATTTTCGTGGTTTTAGTGGGTTTCCTTTAACCACGAAATTTGATACACCACCAAAAGGAAATTTAACATGTGTGTGTATGATGCAGACAAAAGAACCACAAATTTAAGAGTCCATGAACTGATACTTTTTCACCAAACCACGAAAATTGGTACCCACGAAAATAAATGAATCCACAGTAGGTGATTTTGAAATTAGTGACATTGACAATGAAGATGAAGATCTCATAGATCTTGTTGTAAACAATGCCAGTGATGCCCAAGCAAATACATGTAGTTGGCATAGGGACTTCAGTCATATAGTAAAAGGTTTGGATCCTGAAAATATAGCTGACCTTCTGAAACCTGTCAAAAAAGAATTCCTTTGGGACTGACACATTTTTTTAGTATAGATAGGTATTAGGTTTGTTCAAGGAACTTCAAGAACATAGAAGAGGTCATGAATATTAAGGATAATCTTAGAAATGTATAGTGTATCAAAAATGATTTCATTCATAATGTTTTTGTATACATGTATATTAAGACATACCTGTTAATCTCTTGGACCCTCTTAGTGGGAGATCTCCCACATGCCATCTCCACTTAGTGGGAGATTTCACGCGACATTTTTGTGGCAGTGTTCTCCCCAGAAAATTTTGATAGCACTGTGGTAACGCCTGGCAAGAATTTCGAACATGGGATTTTCTGTGGCGTTATTTCATGGATTTTTAAATAGCAATGTTATCTAAGATAAAAGTTATTTATTTGTATCTGTTTTTATAAATGTATTCTGTAGCTATTAACAATAAAACTTCCAATCTATAAATTATACTTCTGTATTAGCACCTTGATGAAGTATTATTTGACTTTCTCAGGTTATCTACATAATAAATGTTTTATATCCTAATCAAAGGGCCTTTCACGCATAGCAAATTCATACAACAAACTGTATATAAAGTAATACACATACAATCATCATTGTGATAGAGAATAGGATTTATGAAAGTTAGATTTGCTTATACAAATAGCAATCAATTGGATTGCATGCCATTCCAACTGAATGCATTGTGAAATATGCATTCATAGCAGCATATTTTTAAACTACTTAATAATTTATTAAATGTTTGAAGAAGTGTTGTTTTTAAAACAAACATCCAAAAAAAGAATATTGTTTTTAAAAGAAAAAGAAAACTGGTTTTTGATAAACTTATTTGATAATTTATAATTGCAAGTAGAACAAATTTTGGTATTAGATATGAGTTATTAGCTAAAAAATGCAAAAAAAATAATTTTAAGGGGAAATAACTCTGTACCTATATGATCATGAATAAATATTTCTAAAACATCGATTTTTTCTGGGTTTTAATCTACAAATCTAGTTCAAAAACAAGAATATATAACAAAATTCAAACAGTTCTAATCATAAATGATAGTTAATTGTAACATTTAAATAATTACACAAGATTTTGCAAAGGGAATAGAGATTAACTTATGATTGATTGCCGACGGCAGAATCCTTTGAAGTCTCGATGTTCTACACCTTTAAGTGGCATGGCTTGGGGGCTAATTATGACAAGTTTATGGCTTCCTTTGTTAATTATCTGAGTTAATCCCTTAAATAAACAGTTTAACAATCAAGGCAAGTGAAGAAGAGATGAAAACCAAGAGATTTATGTTAGCGGGAGATTTTGTGGGAGGAAAACATGTTAGTGGGAGATTCTTGTCTCACGCGTGGGAGACTTTATGTTAGTGGGAGAATGGTCAAGTTAGCGTGAGTCTCACGCTCAAAACGTGATGATTAACACTTTATGATTAAGAAGAAAAAAAAAACAAATTACAAAATAAAAACAATAACTAAAATTTTTATTGAACCTTTTTTCATTGTTTAAAGTTTTATCCTTTGAAGATTTGGATAAAGACTGTTTTTAAAAAAAAAGAAAGATAAGCCTGTAATTCAAGACTTTGCACATGCATGACATACTAAAGTCTACCTGGAAAGGTATAAAAACATGTGTCTTTGTTATTTTATTCACCTAACAATTCTTTTCAGGTTGAGATACAGCAGGTGATAGCCAATAATTACAGCAAAGTTAGAGCTGCAGCAGACAGGCTTCTGTCAATGAAGAGATCAATAGACACAGAGGTAACAAACATACACAGTGAAATTTTGTTCTCAGGAAAAATATTTAAGATGAATTTCACATAATAGAGCAATTAACTTTAAGTTTAGGTGAAAAATTCATATGAATTGCATGAGATCAACTGTTCTCAACAGTTTAAATTTCTTTTGCAAACAGTTGAATAAAAAATAAGAATAAATTACCGATGAGGATTTTCACATGTAAAAGATAATTTGAAGTTTAATATGTGATTTTCACATTTTATTTTTAAGCATGAAATTCATGTGAACTGTGCATATGAAGCTCATGATAAACCTAATTTCATGTGAATATCACTTAAAAAAAAATCCTGTGTAATATATTGAATGTGGACATTGCCATGTTTTAACTATTTATGTCAAAGAATTAAAGATAAAACATAAAATCAGAATAACCTAATTTTTTCAGAGGAATGACATTGTACAACAGAAGAGTGACAATGAAAAGGAGAATGAAAGATTAACAAAGGAATACAGAGACATGACCGATCAGTATGACAATCTGAAACACTCGCTGGAAACCTCACGTTCTAGCATGATGCAGGTAAAACTTGATGTTTTATATACAATTATTATACACCAGCCATTTGGCAAACAAAGTTTGGAGGTGTTTGTTTGTCTGTCTGACCACATAACTTATAAGTGCAACGTATTCTTTATGGCTTGATTTTTTTATACCCCCCACTTCAAAAGTGGGGGGTATATAGTGATAGGGGTGTCCGTCCGTCCTTCCGTCCGTCCTTCCTTCCGTTACACTTCAGGGTACCCATCTCTTATCCGCAACTCCTCCTAAACCCCTTGGTGGATTTTCATGAAACTTACACACAATCTTTGTGACATAATGTAGATGTGCACCTACTATTTTAAAATTTGATCAGAATGATTTTTGGGGTTTCCCGTAGCAAAACATGGACTTAGCCATTCGACTACATGGGGGTACCCATCTCTTATCCGCAACTCCTCCTAAACCCCTTGATGGATTTTCATGAAACTTACACACAATCTTTGTGACATAATGTAGATGTGCACCTACTATTTTAGAATTTGATCAGAATGATTTTTGGGGTTTCCTATACCAAAACATGGACTTAGCCATTCGACTACATGGGGGTACCCATCTCTTAGCAGCAACTCCTCCTAAACTCCTTGATGGATTTTCATCAAACTTACACGCAATTGTTGTGACAAAATGTAGATGTGCATCTACTATTTTAAAATTTGATCAGAATGATTTTTGGGGTTTCCCATAGCAAAACATGGACTTAGCCATTCGACTACATGGGGTACCCATCTCTTATCCACAACTCATCCTAAACCCCTTGATGGATTGTCATGAAACTTTTACACAATCTTTGTAACATAATATAGATGTGCACCTACTATTAGAAAGTTTGATCAGAATAATTTTGGGGTTTCCCATAGCAATACATGGACTCAGCCATTCGACTACATGGGGGTGCCCATCTCTTATCTGCAACTCCTCCTAAACCCCTTGATGGATTTTCATGAAACCTACACACAATCTTTGTGACATAATGTAGATATGCATCTCCTATTCTAAATTTTATCTGATTAATTTTTTTGGGGGGTGGGGGGTATTTATTTGTGAGCTGCGGCTCATAGTTTTTCTAGTTTTTATGGAGATGTGCATTAACATTGTTGTCAGTTATCAAGGTATAAGCATATTTAATTTTAAGACATTAAGCAAAAAGCCTGAAGCATGCTGTTATACCAGTAATCGGCAAGCATTTTTGGCCAGATTTCATGAAGCGTAACTGGAAAAGGAAGAAGTTTTCGTAACGGTATTCTCAGCAACTACTAATTCCAGCCACTTGATGTTTTGTATACAGCATCAGGGTGGGGTCCCATAACGTGCACTTTCAATTTCAGCTCTGTCGCTTACCTATTTCCTGTTTAATGAAATCCTGCCATTTTTGTTCGAAAGATTTTCCATTTGAGAAGTCATACAAAAATAAAACAAAGCTGATATAAAATTTCAATTTCTATCATAAGACTAAAAAAATTCTCTATTTATTCTCAATAATTACAGATAATGCATTGAACCCTGACCTGTCTAAACTGGACCTGGAATAATTTTCACCTCTGTTTTTAAAACCCAACTTGTTTTTATGTCCCATCTATGAAAGTAGGGGGCATATAATGTTCAGGTCTATTTGTTTGTTCGTCTGTCCCAAATGCTGCAAGATCAGGCATAATGTCTTTCGGACATATTCTTGTTAAGTGCATTCTTTATTTTCTTAACATTTATATCTGTACTCAAACACTCAAAGGGAAGTAATATGGTATGTTTTACAGTTTTATTTCTTTGTTTTCAGATTGAGCTTTTGTATGAGAGTACCTCAGCTGACTTGTTGAATGCTACCAACCAAGTACAGATCCTTAGTAAGGAGTTATTGTCTACTAAAGAAGGTAAATGAGTGGTATTATTGTCTATTAATTTAATTTATAAAGTTTGATGACTTTGATCAAGAGGGAGGACTATGGAATTTAGCATTTTTTCCTGTCACTTATTAGTTTCTGTTGCATACCTATCAAATGACCCGAAACTTAAAAAAAAAGAAATTGAACATATTGAAGTTTATAAAGAAAAGTTATTAAGGTCATGACACTGAAGATCAAAGTCACACATGCTTTTATGTATGTAAAACTTACATTGATAACTACAGCAATGCGTTTCAAGTTTTGTAATCATCTTTTTATAGAATACAAGTCAGTTTTCATTGTTTTTGGTCATATTGGTCTTGATCATGAGTTCAAGTAAAAAAAGCTAGTGTTTAAAAAAATAACAAAGTCAATGTTTTCTACTACTTTATACATTATTTGCCTTAACATTTATTGTAGCTCTTGGCATGGCCAATAAAACAATTTTATCATTTGAAAAAGAAGTGGCAGATTTGAGAGAGAATGATAAGGCAGCAGTGTTAGAAATCTCATGTTTCTATAACACATTACAAAATAGCAGGGAGGAGTACAATGAACTAAAGACAAGGTTTGATTAGCTTGATATTTGGTGCATTTCTTAGTAAAAAAACACAATGTGGAGTTTCATGAATTTACAGCAAAGTGGTTCTCTGGCAAGAATGTGATTGGAATGACTCTGTGATTTTGAATTCTGTAATTTCATTATTATTCATGGGGTATCAATTTTTGTCTTTTTCGTGGGTGGCCTTGACCCACTAAATTTGATACCCCACGAAAAGGAAATTTAATATTGATATGTATGCTGCAGATTTCAGAACCACAAATTTAAGAATCCACAAACTGTTCTTATTTCATCAAACCACAAAAATTGGTACCCACGAAGATAATATAAATTCACAGTATATGTATTTTTGCAACAAGTTCGTTAATTTAAGACGTATAGTAGTCAATCTTTACATGAAAGATTTGTTTGGGAATTAAATAAAATAGAAATTTTATTTTCCAAACACATACAAATTTTCCATCAATGAACTACATTCAATACAAGTATGTACATTAGTATTGAAACTTAGCTTTACAAACAAATATAGAGAGATAGAAATCTTTTCCATTTTGTTATTCTGCTTTGACATTTGTTTAAAAACAATATACACCAGCAGAATTGACTACAGAAACTAATTTATTTCTTTGTTTTTTGTAGGTCAGAAGAGATGGAAAGGAGATATAAATCAAGAGTAGATCTACTTCAAGCAGAAAATGGGAGGTAATTGTTGCACAACAATGTACATTGTTCTTATAACATGTTTAAGTCAATTGGGTTGTTTATATTTGGCTGAATTTTGAGAACAAATGTTTATTAACCACCCTGCAATCTAATTCGGGACAATAAAGATTCACCCCATCCCTCTGTCAATAATACATGGTGGAAGTGCAACAAATAAAGATGTGAGAAAATAAAGGAGTAAGGACAATATGCCCCCTTATAGCCTAAAAATATGGAGGTTATGCAAAAGTCTCCATATTTACCAATAATATAGGGTAAACTGTGCCAGAAAGGAAAACAGGTCAAAACATTTAAAAATTCTAGTGATTTTTGGAAAAAATACAAAAAATTGAGATATTTTGGTTGGTTAAATGGTACATTTTGACCAGAAAACAATGTCTGCACATGAGAAACAAGTATACTTTCAGAGAAGGTTTGTTTACATGAGCCATATATACAATCTGTAGAAATATTAAGTTGTTTCATATGTGCAGAGATACTTTTCTAGTCCATTATATACCTTCAAAATGGTGAAAATTTATGAAAATTGCCAATTTCTAAATGAAGGTCTGTATCATTATATATTTGACATGATTAGTTTTACATATTTGGATACTTAATAAATATTTTATGAGCATTTGACAAAAGTATTCAAAGGTTGGGATGGGTTAAATTTAAGGCTTAAATCGGGCCTTATAGCCCTTACTCTTTCATTTTACATCATTCAGGGGGAGATAATTCGACCACATTTTTCACAATAAAAAGCAGGGAGTATCCTTTAATGCCAGCTCACAGTTCTTTTAAGTTTTTCAAAAGATTTAGAAAAATTGCTTTGAAATTTGGCTTTCAAATTGGCTGGTTTTAAAGAAATGATAAAGGCACACATCAATGATGCAGAAGCTGGATAGTTTTCAATCTGTCTGTCCACATATTTTTATGAATGCTTAATCTCCAAAAATATATGGGTAACAGATTTGAAATTTTACACAATGTTTATGTACCATTTGAGGACTCACATATTAAAATTTTATGTAACTTAGATTTTAGAGGCACTGGACCTTTCCCGACATTGTGAGTATTCTAATTATACCACTGGAAAACAAAGTTTGGGTGGGGATATAGGAATCATTTTGGTTAGGTCCTATATTTGGAAGCTTGCTATCAGGTTTTATTCTTTATTTTTTTTCTAGGCTAGATTTATTAGCTGTCAATCTACAGAGAACTGTTGACTCCTTGAATGATGACATAGATAACCTAGAGAAAGACTTGTTTACAACACACGAGTTCTCTACTGAGCAAGCTAACAGAATTGTCTCCTTGGATGACCAACTCTCCATTACAACAAGGGAGTTGGAGCAAACCAAACAAGAAAACATGGAGCTGAGGGTAAGAACTGTTGTTATGACCAATCTATGAAATTAGGGGGCATATAGTGTTCAGGTCTGTTCGTCCATCCATTCGTACGTTCATCCATCCCAAATGCTGCAAGATGGGGCATTATGTCTTTCTTACATATTCTTGTTTAGAGAAAGCTTTAAGAAAAAAGGTGAAATTGATGTCTACTCTAGGGACAACTTTAAATCTGGAGACTCGTGACAACTGAACTGTTTTCAATAGTCTCTCTTTTAAAAAAACAAAACTTTTGACAAGTAATAAATGTCGATTTGATTTAATAATGAAAAATTGCAGCTACATGGCCTTGTATACAATACCAAATGTTTAATGTTTTGTTATTTCTTGGTCAAAACAAAGACCAAATGTGGAGTATATACATGTATACAAAAAAGTGCTGAAAACACAGCACATCATACCGTATATATGTATCTTTAAGTTACATCTAAATCTATCAGAGTGTTTTGTTAACCATTCTATACAGATGAGAAATTAAAACCTTGCACTATAGTTTATTTGCTTCATTTTTAGGACAGCCTTGCAGTTTTTAGAGGAAACCAAGAATATCTTCAGTAAGTTTTTATTTACATGTATATCACTACAAGCGAATTTTGTGTGGAAAAGGTTAATACAGGATTAAAGGTTACTTCATTTTGTTACAGCTTTTATAAATTTTGCATAAAGTTTACACATACATGTATCAATAATGCTGAAATTTTTACCACAATGTGCATGATGTGTGCCATGGGAATTGGGTTCATGTGACATGTTTTGCACAAAATACTGTAAAAGAGATTACAGCATTATTTAAATTTAATCAGGTTTTTGTATTTCCATGTGTTTGCAAGGTTTAATTTTCACAAAATAACTAATCTTTTTTTTGGCAGTAAATATTAAATCAATTATTGAATTGTTTCTTTTTTCAGATTTAAAACAAACAAACAAAACAAAACATTGTGATAGGTTAATGGTCTTTAGCTTTATACATGTAGTCGCAAAGGAATTGGTTTTATTTAATGTCTATTAAATAAAATTATAAACCTGAGAAATTTTCAAGTTAAATCGGTTTTAATTTTCAGACAAAGTATAGATTTAACTGAAAGACAACTCCAGCAGAAGACTTCAGAATTCGAGAGACAGAACAAAGATTGGAATGAAAGCAGTTTTCTGGTCACAGAGCTTGAAAACAAGATGGCATGTGTGTTAGAAGGTTTGAGAAGTAGAGCCGGACTGAGTAGCAAGGTAAAATTAGTACAAGAATTGTTTTAATTTAGCTACTACTTTTTGGTGCAGGACATGTTGCTTTTACACTTTTTGAACACTATCAGGTTTTACTTTCTCTGAAGGCTTTTGTGTTTGGGAAAAGTATTTGTATGTTTGTACATGTAATTTTTTTGAACACTTTTTCATCTGATATAGAAATACAAAATAGGGAATTTTTTAAAATACATAGAATCGGAAACTGGAAATCAAAATGGTATTCCCAAAAAATGTCTAACTGTTGCACTAATATAACTAATATAAGTAAACATGTGTGTGTTTTGAGAAAAAAGATGCATACATTTATCATGGTATTGCTGTTCATGTTGTAAATGATTGCATATTTTAGAGTGATCTTCAAAGTCCTACAACAACAAGTAAAGAAGTTCAAAGGTTGAAATCAGAGCAGAAGAAAAAAACAAGGAAACCAATAGACCAATCATTCTTGTCGATGGTAATCAAAGCTGCCGAGGGTCAAAGTGATAGCGAGTACGAATCCTGTAAATCTAGTCCCAGTATGAAATCGTCCCCTAGTACATCCCCATATATTGATGGGGTTGCCCCTTTGGAGGAAGAGCTTTCTACTGTTTGTGAAAAGTTGAAAGATAGAGACTCGATAGAGCAGGAGAGTCCAGGGTCACTTAGTAGGAATAGGTTAGGGTTCTCAGAGACTGGTAGTGCCTTCGCTCCAGTCAGGACCAGTGTTATTAAACCAAAACAGGGACCGCTAGGGTCTGGTATAAAGTCAAATATGGGACAGTTAAGTTCTACTGTTAAAGAAGTTAAAGCAAAGCAAAACTTGCTTGGGTCTAGTAAAAAGTCAGAAAAAGAACAATTTGGCTCAAGTTTAAAAGTAAAGCATACAGACACAAACACCTCAGTGCACAAATACAACTCAGGATTGGTAGACTCGACAAGGAAGAACCTAAGTATGATGTCACAGTCACAGCTTGAGGATTGTAACCTGTCTCTGTGTGAGCAGATTGAGTGTTTGGCCGAGACCTTCAGTGAGATCATCAGATGTGCCAGTATTATTGAGAAAGCATCCAGACTGTCCATTCAAGATCTACAGGACGAAAAGTAAGTAAATGACAAGGAGGTATACAATATATGGTTATTATACAGAATCAAAGGAAACGTTTTAAATCTTTTATGAAAAGAGCTAGCAGCCTTCAAGATATACCAATCCAATTTAGCAAAACTATTTTAGCAATTCAAATAGCAAATAGTGTACAAAAGTTTCATAGAGCATAAAGAGTTATTTTTATACGACCGCAAAAAATTTGCGGACGTATAATGGTATGATGCTGTCGTCGTCGTTGTCGTTGTCGTTGTCGTCATCGTCGTCCGTTAACTTTAGTGTATACACGATAACTTTAGTTCTAGTTATCCAAATGCAATGAAATTTGACAATGATATTTCTTACCATTAAAGGATGGATGGGATTGATTTTGGGAGTCCCCCCTTTTTTCGTTTGGAAATTAAGGGCCAAAAGGGGCCAAAATTGTAACTTTTTTGATTGTTCTTACAATAACTTTTTCAAAATCTTCTCCTCTGAAACTACTGAACAGAATTCAATGAAACTTGGTATGAGTGATCATTAGGGTGTCCTGCACTATAGTAATGTTTCAATTTCTGATTCGTCAAAAAACATGGCCGCCGTGGCTGAAAATAGACCAGGGGGGTCAGACTACTGTTTTTGGCTTGTAATTCAAAAAGTATAAGGGATAGATGAAATCTGATGCCACCCTACTGCTTCAGGATTAAAAGTTCTACAAAAGTCTCCATTTGGTCGAAGTTGTCAGAAGACCCCTTATAGGGGTTACGGCCCCTTAAAGGTGAAAAATAGCATTTTTTCATGTTTTTGCCCTATAGTATGAAAATTATTGCAGATAGCAAAAAGCTGTTGCTTGCTTAATTGTTCAGCTCATTTAGCTCTACAAAAAACTCCATACAGTCGAAGTTGTCAGATGACCCCTTATAGGGGCTACAGCCCCTAAAATAATGTTTTTTTCATGTTTTTGGCCTATGAAATGAAAACTATAGCAGGTAGAGAGAAGCTGTTGCTTGCTTAAATGTTCAGCTCATTTACACAATTAAGAATTAATTTTTGCGACCCCCCCCCTTTTTCCCTTATTACGTAATTAGGGGCCAAATGGGGCCAAAATCAAAACTTTTTTATTTGTGGTCCGATTTAAGTTTATTCTTGTCAGGTAGTGAATCCAAATTTGAGAATTAATTTTTGTGACCATCCCCTTTTTCACTTGTTTTGTAATTAGGGGCCAAAAGGGGCTGTAATCAAAACTTTTTTATTTCTGGTTTGTTTTTGAAATTTCTTTTTGCAAGTTTATTTTTGTCAAGTAGTGAATCCAAATTTGAGAAATTATTTTTGCAACCCCACCCTTTTTTCACCTGTTACATAATAAGGGGCCAAAAGGGGCCGAATTTGATTTTTATTTAATTCTTGTCCGATTTTGACAATTTGTTTGCAAGAGTATAATACAAAATTGAAAATTTATATTTTTACCCCCTGGGTCGAAAGTCCACCAGAGCAGCATGTGTCAAAAACCTTTGTCAGTCCACCATGGGCTGCATGTGTCCAGAGCAATAGACTATCCTTATTGGGCCTAAAATGTACAGGGTTCAACATGTTGCGGTCGTATCATGCTGCGCTCGGCGAAGCTTTTTATTCTCACATGTGTAACACTTTATTGACAAAGAACTCTAGTAATTTAACATAAATGCTAAAAGTAAACTGTTTGCTTAAAGAAACATTGGACAACTGGTATTAACTCATAAATATTATACTCCAAACAAATAAATTTTTGGGGGATATAGGAACTGCCTGTTTTTTCTGCCATTTGTCCATTTGTCTGTCCACATATCTCGTAAGTACACCTAATTCACTTGATTAGATTTAAAAGAATTGGAAAATATTTTCTACTTTCAGTGAAGATTTAAGTCAGCAGTTTGAAGAATGTCAAGAATCTGAACAGAAAACTAAAGAAGAATTGTCAATCAAGCAAGATCAGTTATATGAAGCTGAGGAAAAACTGTCAGGATTGTCACAGACTGTGGAAAGATTGAGTGAGGAGTTGAAGGTTCACATTCAGAAAGAAACTGAAGTTTTAGTATGTTTGCAGTGTTTCAAATAATATTTGATATAACTTACTGTAAATGTAAAACCTGATTTATTGTAGCTTCCAAAATACATGTATGGAAAATCAAAATGTTTTTTGTCCAGGAGGACCATTAAAAAAAATATCCTAGATTCTCATCCCTCCCACCCTGAGTTTTTTCAGTCTCCTGAAAAAAAAATATTTTGATTTTCTGGCAAATTTTGTTCATTTTTGATCAATTTCTAAATCTCCAGAACATTTTATCAAAAGTGATTAAATTTGCCTGCCCACCCCATATTTTGGATGAGAATCTAGGAATTATTTTATTATGGCCTAATAACTTTTAAGTTACATGTATATTGGGGGCTAGTAAAAACAATACTTCCAGATGTAATTTATGGACAATTAATGTAATATTTAATTTCATTAGTAATTCAAAGGTTTTGAAAAAGTAAATCTATTGATGTGTAAATATTTGGAACCAATAAGTATGCAACAAGATGAAATCATGATACTTTCCATGCTTAATCTAGAAGTAACTATATATTTTATTTATACATTGAATGCAATATATTTTAGTTTTATTGGTGTGTAAAGGCATTGAATCAAGCATATTTTAATGATATTAAGAATGTGTGCAAAGGTTGTCGCTTTTACACACCAATAAAACTACAAAATATTGCATTCAATATGTAAAATTACATTTCATTAAAAAACAAATTGATTATTTGCACAGATTAATTGATAAGATTGCATAAGATGCATTGTTTTTTTTTTTTAATTCACTCTCAAGATCCCATGATGGTTTCTTTCATTGAGAAATAAAACTTCATTATCAAAGTACTATTAGCCAATCCAAATCGCTGTTCTAAATACAAAAAAAATATGAGTTAAATGTATATCCAATGTTAACCAATTTTGAAGCATTTATGAATCTGTCTAGAAGCTCATTGAATAACTAACACATAAAAAATACTTTTAGAATAATCTTCATATCTACTGTATACTTAGTATTAGTTTTTTTGCACATGTAAATTTGTAAAATGGTTTTATAGAGACAGGATTTTATTTTTGTGTAAAGTAATTATTGCAATTCTACATGTGGGACTAAATATTATCATAACTACCTTGTAATTCGTATATTTAACTCATGTTTGCTTAGACTACATAATTAATATTGACATTCTGCTTGTAGTATCTGAAGTCCCTTTTATCCAACATGAAATCACAGATTGAACAGCTGGAGGCTGAGAAAGACATTCTATCTAGTCAACTCAAGGAAGTGCTCAGTCAATCTAAAGACCAGACATCCTGTTCAGAGAATGTAGCCAGATATCACAATGAAATCACCGCTCTTAGATTAAAGGTAATAAATCACCACACTTTAAGTTAAAGGTAAATAAATCAACACTTTTAAGTTAAAGGTAATGAAATCACCACACTTAAGTTAAAGGTAATGAAATCTGCACACTAAAAGTTAAAGGGAAATAAATCACCACTCTAAAAATAAGGTAAGGAACACAAAAAATAGATCACTAATAAAATTTGTACTTCTTTTTGATTTTAAATCACAAAGGGTTTTATTTTCTGTTTTAGATTCAGAAGTTAAAAGAACAGATAAAGTACCATGAGCAGCTGGCTACAAAAGCATCAAAAAGGGTAAAGATTAATTATTTAAGATCATTGAAAAGAATAATAAAAAAAAAAAAATGTTATACTATAAAAAAAAGAAGCGCAGAAATTCCAAAAGGGAATCGAAATCTCAAAGCCCAAAAGAACAAAGACAATACCAGTAGACCCTGAGGACAGCAACACTACAAACAAATTCAAATACAACTTAATTGCAATCTGCAAACTCCTGTAAAAACAAAGAGGAACTTAGCTGTTATTGAAAGCCCAGCAGTTCCTGCTTGTTGCAACACACATATATTTTATTGGAAATGATTCACTTGATATTGGCTAAAGTAAAGACATTACAAGTTATTAAAAGTTTGCTTGTAAAGCTATAAGAAATTAATACTGTTAAAGGTAGTTAAGTTATATTTCAACCTTTTTAGCTCACTTGACCCGAAGGGTCATGTGAGCTATTGTCATCACTTGGCGTCCGTCGTCCGTCATCCGTAAATTTTTAAAATGTTAACTCCTCTTACACCATAAGTCCAATTGCAACCAAACTTGGTATGGTTGATTATTAGCATTCGGTGCTTAGAACTGATGTGGGAATTTTTGATTCGTTGTAAAACATGGCTGCCATGGCTAAAAATAGAACATAGGGGTAAGATGCAGTTTTTTGCAAATAACTCAAAAACAGCTACAGATATCAAAATTCTGGCATAGGGTAAAAGTGATCAGCACCTCAAGATCTACCTACCCTGAAATTTTGAAGAAAATCCAACAACCCATGTAGGAGTTATTGCCCTTTTTAGCTCACCTGACCTGAAGGGTCATGTGAGCTATTGGTGTCCGTCATCCGTCCGTCGTCTGTCTGTCGTCCGTCCGTTGTCCGTCTGTAAACTTTTTCAAATGTTAACTCCTCTGACACCATAAGTCCAATTGAAACCAAACTTGGTGTAGTTGATATTTAGGGTATGGCCTACAAAACTCTCGTTCGGATTTTTGATTTGTAAAAAAACATGGCCGCCATGGCTAAAAATAGAACAGGGGGTCAAATGACAGTTTTTTGCAAATAACTCAAAAACGGTAACAGATATCAAAATTCTGGCAAGGGTAAAAGTGATCAGCACCTCAAGATCTACCTGCCTAGAAATTTTCAAGAAGATCCAACAACTGATGTAGGAATTATTGCCCTTTTTCTGGATTTTTTTCAAAATTTTGCACTTATTTAGCCCTATATCTTGAAAACTATACAAGATATTTTAAATATTAATAATGCAGATGATTGAGCACAACTTGTCTGACACCGTAAGACCAACTGCATTTTAACTTGGCACACTTGTTTAATAGCTTATATGCTACAACTCTTTTGTTCAGATTTTTGATTCGTGAAAAAACATGGCCGCCATGGCTAAAAATAGAACATAGGGGTAAATTGCATTTCTTTGCTAATAACTCAAAAATGGTTTCAGATATCAAAATTGTGCAAGAATAAAAAAAGATCAGCATATTAAGATCTACCTGTGCTGAAATTTTGGAAAAGATCTGACTGCTGATGTAGGAGTTATTGCCCTTTTTAGCTCACCTGACCCGAAGGGTCATGTGAGCTATTGTCATCACTTGGCGTCCGTCGTCCGTCCGTCGTCCGTCGTCCGTAAACTTTTTAAAACGTTAACTCCTCTGACACCATAAGTCCAATCGCAACGAAACTTGGTATGGTTGTTCATTAGCATTCGGTGCTTAGAACTGATGTGGGGATTTTTGATTCGTCGTAAAACATGGCCGCCATGGCTAAAAATAGAACATAGGGGTAAAATGCAGTTTTTCGCAAATAACTCAAAAACGGCTACAGATATCAAAATTCTGGCATAGGGTAAAAGTGATCAGCACCTCAAGATCTACCTACCCTGAAATTTTGAAGAAAATCCAACGACCCATGTAGGAGTTATTGCCCTTTTTGTGGATTTTTTGCAAATTTTGCACCTATTTAGCTCAATATCTTGTAAACTATACTAGATATTTGAGAAATTCAAATTGCATATTGTTAAGCACATCAAGATCTACAAAATATGTAACAGGGTCAACGTTGTAGGATCTTTCCTTTAAGGAGTTATTGCCCTTAGAACGTCACAATTTAGCATTTTAACAGCATTTCCTCATTACATTGAAAACGTTAACTCCTCTGACACTTTAAGTCCAAATTGAACCAAACTTGCTATAGTTGTTTATTAGCATTAGGTGTATAGAACTGATGTGGGGATTTTCGATTGGTCGTAAAACATGGCTGCTGTGGCTAAAAATAGAACATAGGGGTAAATGGCAGTTTTTTTGCAAATAACTCTAAAACGGTGACAGATTTCAAAATTTTGATAGGAAACAAAAGTGATCAGCACCTCAAGATCTACCAGCTCTGAAATTTTGAAGAAAATCCAACAACCCATGTAGGAGTTATTGCCCTTTTTGTGGATATTTTGCAAATTTTGCACCTGTTTAGCTCAATATCTTGAAAACTATACTAGATATTTGAGAAATTTAAATTGCATATTGTTAAGCACATCAAGATCTACAAAATATGTAATAGGGTCAACGTTGTAGGACCTTTCCTTTTAGGAGTTATTGCCCTTAGAACGTCAAAATTTAGCATTTTAACAGTATTTCCTCATTACATTGAAAATGTTAACTCCTCTGACACTTTAAGTCCAAATGGAACCAAACTTGGTATAGTTGTTTATTAGCATTAGGTGTATAGAACTGATGTGGGGATTTTTGATTGGTCGTAAAACATGGCTGCTGTGGCTAAAAATAGAACATAGGGGTAAATGGCAGTTTTTTTGCAAATAACTCTAAAACGGTGACAGATTTCAAAATTTTGATTGGGAACAAAAGTGATCAGCACCTCAAGATCTACCAGCTCTGAAATTTTGAAGAAAATCCAACATCCCATGTAGGAGTTATTGCCCTTTTTGTGGATTTTTTGCAAATTTTGCACCTGTTTAGCTCAATATCTTGAAAACTATACAAGATATTTGAGAAATTTAAATTGCATATTGGTAAGCGCATCAAGATCTACAAAATTTGTAACAGGGTCAACGTTATAGGACCTTTTCTTTGAGGAATTATTGCCCTTGGAATGTCAAAATTGAGCATTTTAACTGCATTTCCTTATTACATTGAAAACGTTTACTCCTCTGACACTTTAAGTCCAAATGGAACCAAACTTGGTATTATTGTTTAATATTATTAGGTGTATAGAACTGTTGTGGGGATTTTTGATTGGTTGTAAAACATGGCCGCTGTGGCTAAAAATAGAACATTAGGTTAAACTGCATTTTTTTTTAAAATAACTCATAAAGGGTGACAGATTTTTAGATTTTGATAATGAGAACAAAAGTGATCAGCACCTTTAGATCCACCATATTGTCAGATGACCCCCTTATTAATCTTATGACCCTTTCAACGTTAAATAGATTTTGCCTTATAACCTTTACTTCAGGCACATATGTCAGGTGAGCGATTCAGGCTCCTGGGAGCCTCTTGTTCCTAATTTTTGCCAAATTTTGCACTTATCAAACCCAATATCTTGAAAACTTACCAAGACATTTCAGAAATTTAAATCGTATATGGTTATGCACAATAATATCTACAAAATATATGTGTCTGTGTAGTTCAGGTGAGTGATTCAGGCTTTTTTTCGCAAATTTTGCACCTGTTTAGCTCAATATCTTGAAAACTATACTAGATATTTGAGAAATTTATATTGATTATTGTTAAGCACATCAAGATCTACAAAATATGTAATAGGGTCAACATTGTAGGACCTTTCCTTTTAGGAGTTATTGCCCTTAGAATGTCAAAATTAAGCATTTTAACAGCATTTCCTCATTACATTGAAAACATTAACTCCTCTGACACTTTAAGTCCAATTGGAACCAAACTTGGGATATTTGTTTATTAGCATTAGGTGTATAGAACTGATGTGGGGATTTTTGATTGGTCGTAAAACATGGCCGCTGTGGCTAAAAATAGAACATAGGGGTAAATGGCAGTTTTTTGCAAATAACTCTAAAACGGTGACAGATTTTAAAATTTTGATAGGGACTAAAAGTGATCAGCACTTGAAGATCTACCTTCCCTGAAATTTTAAAGAAAATTCAACAACCGATGTAGGAGTTATTGCCCTTTTTATGGATTTTTTGCAAATTTTGCACCTGTTTAGCTCAATATCTTGAAAACAATACTAGATATTTTAGAAATTTAAATTGAATATTGTTAAGCACATCAAGATCTACAAAATATGTAAAAGGCTCAACATTGTACGACCTTTCCTTTTAGGAGTTATTGCCCTTAGAACGTCAAAATTGAGCATTTTAACAGCATTTCCTCATTACATTGAAAACATTAACTCCTCTGACACTTTTAAGTCCAATTAGAACTCCTCTGACACTTTAAGTCCAATTAGAACCAAACTTGGTCTAGTTGTTTGTTAGCATTAGGTGTATAGAACTGATGTGGGGATTTTTTATTGGTCCTAACACATGGCCGCTGTGGCTAAAAATAGAGCATTAGGTTAAACTGCATTTTTTTGCTAATAACTGGAAAAGGGTGACAGATTTTTAGATTTTGATTGAGAACAAAAGTGATCAGTACCTTTAGATCCACCATATTGTCAAATGACCCCCTTATTAGTATTATGACCCTTTCATCGTCAAATAGAATTTGCGAAATAACCTTTACTTCAGGCGCATATGTCAGGTGAGCGATTCAGGCTCCTGGGAGCCTCTTGTTGTTAAGACAAACCTTAAAAAAAATTGCAGTTTTATGTGAACTTGATGGCTCTAACTGCAGTTAAGAAAATATTGGAAAAGGACAAATCAGGTGTTTTTAAAGCATCAATAATAGCGCTTCAGTCCTTTATTTGATTCAATTGAATGGTTTGCCTCATTTGAAACTTAAGAATTGGGACAAAAATTTATGCTAAAAAACATATCAGTACCAGATTTGTCCTTCCCATATTGGGATGACCATAGCTACAGTTACTATCATCATGTTGAAGACAGTGATGTATGAACTCATAAATTGAGATTTTCTTTTCCATTTTTGTCTCGCCTGCGAAGCAGAGCGGGATATAGGTGTTATTTTACCGGCGGCCTTGGCAACAACGGCCGCGTTAATTTTTTGGAAGTTTTATGAGCACCTCCATATCTCAAGAACTATAGGTCCTTGGTTGATGAAACTTGGTATGCATATGCCCCAGTAGTAGCTTAGCACAGTTGCATCCCCATCTTTTGACCTTGACCTTGATTTTCCAGTTGAGTGACTTTGACAATTTTCAATACATATAATAGCAATGGAAAAGTTTTGCGAGCACCTCCATATCTCAAGAACTATAGGTCCTAGGTTGATGAAACTTGGTATGCATATCCCCCAGTAGTAGCTTAGCACAGTTGCATCCCCATCTTTTGACCTTGACCTTTCGGTTGAGTGACTGACAATTTTCAATACACATAATAGCAATGGAAAAGTTTTGCAAGCACCTCCATATCTAAAGAACTATAAGTCCTAGGTTGATGAAACTTGGTATGCATATGCCCCAGTAGTAGCTTAGCATAGTTACATCCTCATCTTTTGACCTTGACCTTGATTTTCTGGTTGAGTGACTTTGATTATTTTTATTGCATATATTTGCAATATTTAAAGTTCTATAAACATTTTTTAATCTCAGAAACTGAAAATCCATGTAAATTCAAGATATAGTGGAAGTAAGAAAGAATAATTGTTTCTGCTGGTGCCGGCAGGGAAAAACATACTTTAGTGTTAACTCTTGTTGTCTCTTCAGATGAAAACACTTGATGAGAATTGGAAGAAAGCAGAGGAAGAAGTTTATAAGTTTGATCAGTTGGTAGATGTGATAAGAGAGGTACTGTAGAAGCAGAAATATTCGTGGGGGGGGGTTCATTTTCGTTTATTTTTTCGTGGATAAGAAAAATCCATGAAATCGAATCCCCATTAATTTAAAATATAATTTAGTTAAAGAGTGAATATCAAAATAAAAATCCTTGAAAAATTTGTCCTCTCCAATTTAGTTTCGAGCTCTAAACCACGAAATTTTATCCCCACGAAATTAAATGATTTATTTTTCCCAAACTGCTCTTGTGACAATTGTTGTAAAGTTTTGGGGTATATAAGAAATCATATCAAAATTCGAATGAGTAAAACTCTTCTTAACTTTTTGATGAATTTTGATGAAACTTTGCATGAAGTACTTCAAATCAAGATGGACATGAACTAATTGCCCTGCTCCAATATCATTAAAGGGGAGATAATTTGATTTAAATGTTTCCAATGGTGCAAGATATTTGTTTGGGTGAAAATCTCAATTCAGTGAACACTAAGATCTACTATGGCAAGTTCTTGTCTTAGTTATATATATATAAAAAAATAAAAAATAAATGTTTAATGTTAGCTGTGTGAATTTTAGTATACTAATAAAAGTGACATGAATGATGATTTCTGATAATACAGTTTGAATAATTTCAATTATTTTTTTTCAGACATTGATAAACTCTGGCCTGATACCAAAGAATAAGGAAACTTTGGGCCGTATTATAAGGATGATTGATGGATTTGAGACGGTACCTTCAAAACCTGAAACCCTAAACCCAGTGAAGACGGCATTATGGTGAAGATAAGAGAAAAACTGAAAATAATTATTAACATTGAAGTTAAAAATGCCAGTGAAGACGGCATTATGGTGAACATAAGAGAAAAACTGAAAATAGATATTAACATTGAAGTTAAAAATGTCATGTATTATTATTTAGATATGGTAATAGTTTCTGTAATATCCAAACCTACCCAGTACATCATTATGGTACAAAATAGGTCACCATTTGTTTTCAATATAAAATGTTAAATTCAGCTAAGACAGCATTACAAAATGTGTGTTTTAACTATCTGGTACTATTTTGTAAAACATACAAGTTTTCATGACTAGGTTTCTATTTTATGTATGCATGTCTCTATTTTTAAGAACAAATTTCAAAAGAAAAGTTCATTGAACTGCAAAATGCATACAAATGAAGAACTTTTCAAATTAAGAACAAATGTTTATTTATACTTTCAAAAAAACAGTTATTAATATTGTTAGTTTATGGTACTATGGATTCATTTATTTTTGTGAGTAGCAATTTTTGTGGTTTCACCAAAAAAAGACACTTTGTTGGATTTTAAATTTCCTGGTTTGAACATAATGCTTAATGTTATCAATAAAAAAATAATGGGATTTTTTTCTCTAGATATTGCTAAAGATGATTTACTTAAGTTTATTTGTGTTTGATTTAAAAACTTATTTTAAAGTGGGAGACAACATACTTCAGTGTTAATTTTTTCATCCTTTCATGTTGTTTATACTTCCTTATTATGTACAGTATACTGAAAGTTCTTTTGTATAAAAAATATCATGTTGTATAGTATTTAAAGTATTACTTTGCAAGCAATAAGTTTTTAATAAAGATTTTACCATCTTCATACTATTATTTAAATTACAAATAAACATGTTTTACATGTACTACAAATAAATTAAGCATAAATAATGATAGATGTGTTGTAACAAGCTTTAACATCTCTTACCCTTTTATAGTGCAAGAGAGTGCATTTTCAATTTTTATAAAGGGGCCATGGTGGCCAAGTGGTCTGAGGCGCTGGTTTAGATACCACACCATTAATCACTAGCCGATTACCTCTTGGTAAGTGTTCAAGTCCTGATTGTTTACAAAAACAGGACTTTCCCACTTGTACATGATTAGGTATGTCAGTTACCTGCCCAAGGTTCATGGTTTTCTTTGGGTACTCTGGTTTCCTCCACCAATAAAACTAGCCCCCCTATAGGCATTAAACATCAACACACACTCAATTTATGTCCTTGCAAACTTGCACTGAGGTAATTTAAGTATCAACCAATTTGTGATTCCCTCTGACTATCCAATGGTCTGTCAACATTGCAAGAAGAATCTGTTATTATTTCAATAAACTTTACATAAAGGAAAAGGGCTAAGGGGAGATAATCGGCCTTGAAATCTGGGAAGAGCAAGGTAATATTTAATGTCTTTATCTTGCTGAATATTTCCTGGACATAACTTCTGAATGGCTTTAAGAATTTCATGAAACTTACACTGCCACTTTAAATGTTACGAGGTTAGAAAGGAGACTATTGATTAAGGAACAATAGGTCAAGGCCATAAGTCTAAAAAATCTTCTGAATTGTAATCTGAAAATTGGTTTCCTTAGCATTATGTTTAAAGGCTTAGATGGAATTTCTTAAAACCTATATGTATTAAAGCTAGTGAGGTAGTAAAGGAAAAAGTGGCTTAGCCAATTGATTTGGAGATCAAAAGATCAAAGGTCAAGGTAAAGTATAAATGGTAAATGAGACCTGGAGCCATACTCCCGAAGGGTCATGTGAGCTATTGTCATCACTTGGCGTCCGTCTTCCGCAAACTTTTTAAAACGTTAACTCCTCTGACACCATAAGTCCAATTGCAACCAAACTTGGTATGGTTGTTCATTAGCATTCGGTGCTTAGAACTGATGTGGGGATTTTTGATTGGTCGTAAAACATGGCCGCTGTGGCTAAAAATAGAACATAGGGGTAAATGGCAGTTTTTTGCAAATAACTCTAAAACGGTGACAGATTTTAAAATTTTGATAGGGACTAAAAGTGATCAGCACTTGACTGCCACTTTAAATGTTACGAGGTTAGAAAGGAGACTATTGATTAAGGAACAATAGGTCAAGGCCATAAGTCTAAAAAATCTTCTGAATTGTAATCTGAAAATTGGTTTCCTTAGCATTATGTTTAAAGGCTTAGATGGAATTTCTTAAAACCTATATGTATTAAAGCTAGTGAGGTAGTAAAGGAAAAAGTGGCTTAGCCAATTGATTTGGAGATCAAAAGATCAAAGGTCAAGGTAAAGTATAAATGGTAAATGAGACCTGGAGCCATACTCCCGAAGGGTCATGTGAGCTATTGTCATCACTTGGCGTCCGTCTTCCGCAAACTTTTTAAAACGTTAACTCCTCTGACACCATAAGTCCAATTGCAACCAAACTTGGTATGGTTGTTCATTAGCATTCGGTGCTTAGAACTGATGTGGGGATTTTTGATTGGTCGTAAAACATGGCCGCTGTGGCTAAAAATAGAACATAGGGGTAAATGGCAGTTTTTTGCAAATAACTCTAAAACGGTGACAGATTTTAAAATTTTGATAGGGACTAAAAGTGATCAGCACTTGAAGATCTACCTTCCCTGAAATTTTAAAGAAAATTCAACAACCGATGTAGGAGTTATTGCCCTTTTTATGGATTTTTTGCAAATTTTGCACCTGTTTAGCTCAATATCTTGAAAACAATACTAGATATTTTAGAAATTTAAATTGAATATTGTTAAGCACATCAAGATCTACAAAATATGTAAAAGGCTCAACATTGTACGACCTTTCCTTTTAGGAGTTATTGCCCTTAGAACGTCAAAATTGAGCATTTTAACAGCATTTCCTCATTACATTGAAAACATTAACTCCTCTGACACTTTTAAGTCCAATTAGAACTCCTCTGACACTTTAAGTCCAATTAGAACCAAACTTGGTCTAGTTGTTTGTTAGCATTAGGTGTATAGAACTGATGTGGGGATTTTTTATTGGTCCTAACACATGGCCGCTGTGGCTAAAAATAGAGCATTAGGTTAAACTGCATTTTTTTGCTAATAACTGGAAAAGGGTGACAGATTTTTAGATTTTGATCGAGAACAAAAGTGATCAGTACCTTTAGATCCACCATATTGTCAAATGACCCCCTTATTAGTATTATGACCCTTTCATCGTCAAATAGAATTTGCGAAATAACCTTTACTTCAGGCGCATATGTCAGGTGAGCGATTCAGGCTCCTGGGAGCCTCTTGTTGTTAAGACAAACCTTAAAAAAAATTGCAGTTTTATGTGAACTTGATGGCTCTAACTGCAGTTAAGAAAATATTGGAAAAGGACAAATCAGGTGTTTTTAAAGCATCAATAATAGCGCTTCAGTCCTTTATTTGATTCAATTGAATGGTTTGCCTCATTTGAAACTTAAGAATTGGGACAAAAATTTATGCTAAAAAACATATCAGTACCAGATTTGTCCTTCCCATATTGGGATGACCATAGCTACAGTTACTATCATCATGTTGAAGACAGTGATGTATGAACTCATAAATTGAGATTTTCTTTTCCATTTTTGTCTCGCCTGCGAAGCAGAGCGGGATATAGGTGTTATTTTACCGGCGGCCTTGGCAACAACGGCCGCGTTAATTTTTTGGAAGTTTTATGAGCACCTCCATATCTCAAGAACTATAGGTCCTTGGTTGATGAAACTTGGTATGCATATGCCCCAGTAGTAGCTTAGCACAGTTGCATCCCCATCTTTTGACCTTGACCTTGATTTTCCAGTTGAGTGACTTTGACAATTTTCAATACATATAATAGCAATGGAAAAGTTTTGCGAACACCTCCATATCTCAAGAACTATAGGTCCTAGGTTGATGAAACTTGGTATGCATATCCCCCAGTAGTAGCTTAGCACAGTTGCATCCCCATCTTTTGACCTTGACCTTTCGGTTGAGTGACTGACAATTTTCAATACACATAATAGCAATGGAAAAGTTTTGCAAGCACCTCCATATCTAAAGAACTATAAGTCCTAGGTTGATGAAACTTGGTATGCATATGCCCCAGTAGTAGCTTAGCATAGTTACATCCTCATCTTTTGACCTTGACCTTGATTTTCTGGTTGAGTGACTTTGATTATTTTTATTGCATATATTTGCAATATTTAAAGTTCTATAAACATTTTTTAATCTCAGAAACTGAAAATCCATGTAAATTCAAGATATAGTGGAAGTAAGAAAGAATAATTGTTTCTGCTGGTGCCGGCAGGGAAAAACATACTTTAGTGTTAACTCTTGTTGTCTCTTCAGATGAAAACACTTGATGAGAATTGGAAGAAAGCAGAGGAAGAAGTTTATAAGTTTGATCAGTTGGTAGATGTGATAAGAGAGGTACTGTAGAAGCAGAAATATTCGTGGGGGGGGGTTCATTTTCGTTTATTTTTTCGTGGATAAGAAAAATCCATGAAATCGAATCCCCATTAATTTAAAATATAATTTAGTTAAAGAGTGAATATCAAAATAAAAATCCTTGAAAAATTTGTCCTCTCCAATTTAGTTTCGAGCTCTAAACCACGAAATTTTATCCCCACGAAATTAAATGATTTATTTTTCCCAAACTGCTCTTGTGACAATTGTTGTAAAGTTTTGGGGTATATAAGAAATCATATCAAAATTCGAATGAGTAAAACTCTTCTTAACTTTTTGATGAATTTTGATGAAACTTTGCATGAAGTACTTCAAATCAAGATGGACATGAACTAATTGCCCTGCTCCAATATCATTAAAGGGGAGATAATTTGATTTAAATGTTTCCAATGGTGCAAGATATTTGTTTGGGTGAAAATCTCAATTCAGTGAACACTAAGATCTACTATGGCAAGTTCTTGTCTTAGTTATATATATATAAAAAAATAAAAAATAAATGTTTAATGTTAGCTGTGTGAATTTTAGTATACTAATAAAAGTGACATGAATGATGATTTCTGATAATACAGTTTGAATAATTTCAATTATTTTTTTTCAGACATTGATAAACTCTGGCCTGATACCAAAGAATAAGGAAACTATTATAAGGATGATTGATGGATTTGAGACGGTACCTTCAAAACCTGAAACCCTAAACCCAGTGAAGACGGCATTATGGTGAAGATAAGAGAAAAACTGAAAATAATTATTAACATTGAAGTTAAAAATGCCAGTGAAGACGGCATTATGGTGAACATAAGAGAAAAACTGAAAATAGATATTAACATTGAAGTTAAAAATGTCATGTATTATTATTTAGATATGGTAATAGTTTCTGTAATATCCAAACCTACCCAGTACATCATTATGGTACAAAATAGGTCACCATTTGTTTTCAATATAAAATGTTAAATTCAGCTAAGACAGCATTACAAAATGTGTGTTTTAACTATCTGGTACTATTTTGTAAAACATACAAGTTTTCATGACTAGGTTTCTATTTTATGTATGCATGTCTCTATTTTTAAGAACAAATTTCAAAAGAAAAGTTCATTGAACTGCAAAATGCATACAAATGAAGAACTTTTCAAATTAAGAACAAATGTTTATTTATACTTTCAAAAAACAGTTATTAATATTGTTAGTTTATGGTACTATGGATTCATTTATTTTTGTGAGTAGCAATTTTTGTGGTTTCACCAAAAAAAGACACTTTGTTGGATTTTAAATTTCCTGGTTTGAACATAATGCTTAATGTTATCAATAAAAAAATAATGGGATTTTTTTCTCTAGATATTGCTAAAGATGATTTACTTAAGTTTATTTGTGTTTGATTTAAAAACTTATTTTAAAGTGGGAGACAACATACTTCAGTGTTAATTTTTTCATCCTTTCATGTTGTTTATACTTCCTTATTATGTACAGTATACTGAAAGTTCTTTTGTATAAAAAATATCATGTTGTATAGTATTTAAAGTATTACTTTGCAAGCAATAAGTTTTTAATAAAGATTTTACCATCTTCATACTATTATTTAAATTACAAATAAACATGTTTTACATGTACTACAAATAAATTAAGCATAAATAATGATAGATGTGTTGTAACAAGCTTTAACATCTCTTACCCTTTTATAGTGCAAGAGAGTGCATTTTCAATTTTTATAAAGGGGCCATGGTGGCCAAGTGGTCTGAGGCGCTGGTTTAGATACCACACCATTAATCACTAGCCGATTACCTCTTGGTAAGTGTTCAAGTCCTGATTGTTTACAAAAACAGGACTTTCCCACTTGTACATGATTAGGTATGTCAGTTACCTGCCCAAGGTTCATGGTTTTCTTTGGGTACTCTGGTTTCCTCCACCAATAAAACTAGCCCCCCTATAGGCATTAAACATCAACACACACTCAATTTATGTCCTTGCAAACTTGCACTGAGGTAATTTAAGTATCAACCAATTTGTGATTCCCTCTGACTATCCAATGGTCTGTCAACATTGCAAGAAGAATCTGTTATTATTTCAATAAACTTTACATAAAGGAAAAGGGCTAAGGGGAGATAATCGGCCTTGAAATCTGGGAAGAGCAAGGTAATATTTAATGTCTTTATCTTGCTGAATATTTCCTGGACATAACTTCTGAATGGCTTTAAGAATTTCATGAAACTTACACTGCCACTTTAAATGTTACGAGGTTAGAAAGGAGACTATTGATTAAGGAACAATAGGTCAAGGCCATAAGTCTAAAAAATCTTCTGAATTGTAATCTGAAAATTGGTTTCCTTAGCATTATGTTTAAAGGCTTAGATGGAATTTCTTAAAACCTATATGTATTAAAGCTAGTGAGGTAGTAAAGGAAAAAGTGGCTTAGCCAATTGATTTGGAGATCAAAAGATCAAAGGTCAAGGTAAAGTATAAATGGTAAATGAGACCTGGAGCCATACTCCCGAAGGGTCATGTGAGCTATTGTCATCACTTGGCGTCCGTCTTCCGCAAACTTTTTAAAACGTTAACTCCTCTGACACCATAAGTCCAATTGCAACCAAACTTGGTATGGTTGTTCATTAGCATTCGGTGCTTAGAACTGATGTGGGGATTTTTGATTGGTCGTAAAACATGGCCGCTGTGGCTAAAAATAGAACATAGGGGTAAATGGCAGTTTTTTGCAAATAACTCTAAAACGGTGACAGATTTTAAAATTTTGATAGGGACTAAAAGTGATCAGCACTTGAAGATCTACCTTCCCTGAAATTTTAAAGAAAATTCAACAACCGATGTAGGAGTTATTGCCCTTTTTATGGATTTTTTGCAAATTTTGCACCTGTTTAGCTCAATATCTTGAAAACAATACTAGATATTTTAGAAATTTAAATTGAATATTGTTAAGCACATCAAGATCTACAAAATATGTAAAAGGCTCAACATTGTACGACCTTTCCTTTTAGGAGTTATTGCCCTTAGAACGTCAAAATTGAGCATTTTAACAGCATTTCCTCATTACATTGAAAACATTAACTCCTCTGACACTTTTAAGTCCAATTAGAACTCCTCTGACACTTTAAGTCCAATTAGAACCAAACTTGGTCTAGTTGTTTGTTAGCATTAGGTGTATAGAACTGATGTGGGGATTTTTTATTGGTCCTAACACATGGCCGCTGTGGCTAAAAATAGAGCATTAGGTTAAACTGCATTTTTTTGCTAATAACTGGAAAAGGGTGACAGATTTTTAGATTTTGATCGAGAACAAAAGTGATCAGTACCTTTAGATCCACCATATTGTCAAATGACCCCCTTATTAGTATTATGACCCTTTCATCGTCAAATAGAATTTGCGAAATAACCTTTACTTCAGGCGCATATGTCAGGTGAGCGATTCAGGCTCCTGGGAGCCTCTTGTTGTTAAGACAAACCTTAAAAAAAATTGCAGTTTTATGTGAACTTGATGGCTCTAACTACAGTTAAGAAAATATTGGAAAAGGACAAATCAGGTGTTTTTAAAGCATCAATAATAGCGCTTCAGTCCTTTATTTGATTCAATTGAATGGTTTGCCTCATTTGAAACTTAAGAATTGGGACAAAAATTTATGCTAAAAAACATATCAGTACCAGATTTGTCCTTCCCATATTGGGATGACCATAGCTACAGTTACTATCATCATGTTGAAGACAGTGATGTATGAACTCATAAATTGAGATTTTCTTTTCCATTTTTGTCTCGCCTGCGAAGCAGAGCGGGATATAGGTGTTATTTTACCGGCGGCCTTGGCAACAACGGCCGCGTTAATTTTTTGGAAGTTTTATGAGCACCTCCATATCTCAAGAACTATAGGTCCTTGGTTGATGAAACTTGGTATGCATATGCCCCAGTAGTAGCTTAGCACAGTTGCATCCCCATCTTTTGACCTTGACCTTGATTTTCCAGTTGAGTGACTTTGACAATTTTCAATACATATAATAGCAATGGAAAAGTTTTGCGAGCACCTCCATATCTCAAGAACTATAGGTCCTAGGTTGATGAAACTTGGTATGCATATCCCCCAGTAGTAGCTTAGCACAGTTGCATCCCCATCTTTTGACCTTGACCTTTCGGTTGAGTGACTGACAATTTTCAATACACATAATAGCAATGGAAAAGTTTTGCAAGCACCTCCATATCTAAAGAACTATAAGTCCTAGGTTGATGAAACTTGGTATGCATATGCCCCAGTAGTAGCTTAGCATAGTTACATCCTCATCTTTTGACCTTGACCTTGATTTTCTGGTTGAGTGACTTTGATTATTTTTATTGCATATATTTGCAATATTTAAAGTTCTATAAACATTTTTTAATCTCAGAAACTGAAAATCCATGTAAATTCAAGATATAGTGGAAGTAAGAAAGAATAATTGTTTCTGCTGGTGCCGGCAGGGAAAAACATACTTTAGTGTTAACTCTTGTTGTCTCTTCAGATGAAAACACTTGATGAGAATTGGAAGAAAGCAGAGGAAGAAGTTTATAAGTTTGATCAGTTGGTAGATGTGATAAGAGAGGTACTGTAGAAGCAGAAATATTCGTGGGGGGGTTCATTTTCGTTTATTTTTTCGTGGATAAGAAAAATCCATGAAATCGAATCCCAATTAATTTAAAATATAATTTAGTTAAAGAGTGAATATCAAAATAAAAATCCTTGAAAAATTTGTCCTCTCCAATTTAGTTTCGAGCTCTAAACCACGAAATTTTATCCCCACGAAATTAAATGATTTATTTTTCCCAAACTGCTCTTGTGACAATTGTTGTAAAGTTTTGGGGTATATAAGAAATCATATCAAAATTCGAATGAGTAAAACTCTTCTTAACTTTTTGATGAATTTTGATGAAACTTTGCATGAAGTACTTCAAATCAAGATGGACATGAACTAATTGCCCTGCTCCAATATCATTAAAGGGGAGATAATTTGATTTAAATGTTTCCAATGGTGCAAGATATTTGTTTGGGTGAAAATCTCAATTCAGTGAACACTAAGATCTACTATGGCAAGTTCTTGTCTTAGTTATATATATATAAAAAAATAAAAAATAAATGTTTAATGTTAGCTGTGTGAATTTTAGTATACTAATAAAAGTGACATGAATGATGATTTCTGATAATACAGTTTGAATAATTTCAATTATTTTTTTTCAGACATTGATAAACTCTGGCCTGATACCAAAGAATAAGGAAACTTTGGGCCGTATTATAAGGATGATTGATGGATTTGAGACGGTACCTTCAAAACCTGAAACCCTAAACCCAGTGAAGACGGCATTATAGTGAAGATAAGAGAAAAACTGAAAATAATTATTAACATTGAAGTTAAAAATGCCAGTGAAGACGGCATTATGGTGAACATAAGAGAAAAACTGAAAATAGATATTAACATTGAAGTTAAAAATGTCATGTATTATTATTTAGATATGGTAATAGTTTCTGTAATATCCAAACCTACCCAGTACATCATTATGGTACAAAATAGGTCACCATTTGTTTTCAATATAAAATGTTAAATTCAGCTAAGACAGCATTACAAAATGTGTGTTTTAACTATCTGGTACTATTTTGTAAAACATACAAGTTTTCATGACTAGGTTTCTATTTTATGTATGCATGTCTCTATTTTTAAGAACAAATTTCAAAAGAAAAGTTCATTGAACTGCAAAATGCATACAAATGAAGAACTTTTCAAATTAAGAACAAATGTTTATTTATACTTTCAAAAAAACAGTTATTAATATTGTTAGTTTATGGTACTATGGATTCATTTATTTTTGTGAGTAGCAATTTTTGTGGTTTCACCAAAAAAAGACACTTTGTTGGATTTTAAATTTCCTGGTTTGAACATAATGCTTAATGTTATCAATAAAAAAATAATGGGATTTTTTTCTCTAGATATTGCTAAAGATGATTTACTTAAGTTTATTTGTGTTTGATTTAAAAACTTATTTTAAAGTGGGAGACAACATACTTCAGTGTTAATTTTTTCATCCTTTCATGTTGTTTATACTTCCTTATTATGTACAGTATACTGAAAGTTCTTTTGTATAAAAAATATCATGTTGTATAGTATTTAAAGTATTACTTTGCAAGCAATAAGTTTTTAATAAAGATTTTACCATCTTCATACTATTATTTAAATTACAAATAAACATGTTTTACATGTACTACAAATAAATTAAGCATAAATAATGATAGATGTGTTGTAACAAGCTTTAACATCTCTTACCCTTTTATAGTGCAAGAGAGTGCATTTTCAATTTTTATAAAGGGGCCATGGTGGCCAAGTGGTCTGAGGCGCTGGTTTAGATACCACACCATTAATCACTAGCCGATTACCTCTTGGTAAGTGTTCAAGTCCTGATTGTTTACAAAAACAGGACTTTCCCACTTGTACATGATTAGGTATGTCAGTTACCTGCCCAAGGTTCATGGTTTTCTTTGGGTACTCTGGTTTCCTCCACCAATAAAACTAGCCCCCCTATAGGCATTAAACATCAACACACACTCAATTTATGTCCTTGCAAACTTGCACTGAGGTAATTTAAGTATCAACCAATTTGTGATTCCCTCTGACTATCCAATGGTCTGTCAACATTGCAAGAAGAATCTGTTATTATTTCAATAAACTTTACATAAAGGAAAAGGGCTAAGGGGAGATAATCGGCCTTGAAATCTGGGAAGAGCAAGGTAATATTTAATGTCTTTATCTTGCTGAATATTTCCTGGACATAACTTCTGAATGGCTTTAAGAATTTCATGAAACTTACACTGCCACTTTAAATGTTACGAGGTTAGAAAGGAGACTATTGATTAAGGAACAATAGGTCAAGGCCATAAGTCTAAAAAATCTTCTGAATTGTAATCTGAAAATTGGTTTCCTTAGCATTATGTTTAAAGGCTTAGATGGAATTTCTTAAAACCTATATGTATTAAAGCTAGTGAGGTAGTAAAGGAAAAAGTGGCTTAGCCAATTGATTTGGAGATCAAAAGATCAAAGGTCAAGGTAAAGTATAAATGGTAAATGAGACCTGGAGCCATACTCCCGAAGGGTCATGTGAGCTATTGTCATCACTTGGCGTCCGTCTTCCGCAAACTTTTTAAAACGTTAACTCCTCTGACACCATAAGTCCAATTGCAACCAAACTTGGTATGGTTGTTCATTAGCATTCGGTGCTTAGAACTGATGTGGGGATTTTTGATTGGTCGTAAAACATGGCCGCTGTGGCTAAAAATAGAACATAGGGGTAAATGGCAGTTTTTTGCAAATAACTCTAAAACGGTGACAGATTTTAAAATTTTGATAGGGACTAAAAGTGATCAGCACTTGAAGATCTACCTTCCCTGAAATTTTAAAGAAAATTCAACAACCGATGTAGGAGTTATTGCCCTTTTTATGGATTTTTTGCAAATTTTGCACCTGTTTAGCTCAATATCTTGAAAACAATACTAGATATTTTAGAAATTTAAATTGAATATTGTTAAGCACATCAAGATCTACAAAATATGTAAAAGGCTCAACATTGTACGACCTTTCCTTTTAGGAGTTATTGCCCTTAGAACGTCAAAATTGAGCATTTTAACAGCATTTCCTCATTACATTGAAAACATTAACTCCTCTGACACTTTTAAGTCCAATTAGAACTCCTCTGACACTTTAAGTCCAATTAGAACCAAACTTGGTCTAGTTGTTTGTTAGCATTAGGTGTATAGAACTGATGTGGGGATTTTTTATTGGTCCTAACACATGGCCGCTGTGGCTAAAAATAGAGCATTAGGTTAAACTGCATTTTTTTGCTAATAACTGGAAAAGGGTGACAGATTTTTAGATTTTGATTGAGAACAAAAGTGATCAGTACCTTTAGATCCACCATATTGTCAAATGACCCCCTTATTAGTATTATGACCCTTTCATCGTCAAATAGAATTTGCGAAATAACCTTTACTTCAGGCGCATATGTCAGGTGAGCGATTCAGGCTCCTGGGAGCCTCTTGTTGTTAAGACAAACCTTAAAAAAAATTGCAGTTTTATGTGAACTTGATGGCTCTAACTGCAGTTAAGAAAATATTGGAAAAGGACAAATCAGGTGTTTTTAAAGCATCAATAATAGCGCTTCAGTCCTTTATTTGATTCAATTGAATGGTTTGCCTCATTTGAAACTTAAGAATTGGGACAAAAATTTATGCTAAAAAACATATCAGTACCAGATTTGTCCTTCCCATATTGGGATGACCATAGCTACAGTTACTATCATCATGTTGAAGACAGTGATGTATGAACTCATAAATTGAGATTTTCTTTTCCATTTTTGTCTCGCCTGCGAAGCAGAGCGGGATATAGGTGTTATTTTACCGGCGGCCTTGGCAACAACGGCCGCGTTAATTTTTTGGAAGTTTTATGAGCACCTCCATATCTCAAGAACTATAGGTCCTTGGTTGATGAAACTTGGTATGCATATGCCCCAGTAGTAGCTTAGCACAGTTGCATCCCCATCTTTTGACCTTGACCTTGATTTTCCAGTTGAGTGACTTTGACAATTTTCAATACATATAATAGCAATGGAAAAGTTTTGCGAGCACCTCCATATCTCAAGAACTATAGGTCCTAGGTTGATGAAACTTGGTATGCATATCCCCCAGTAGTAGCTTAGCACAGTTGCATCCCCATCTTTTGACCTTGACCTTTCGGTTGAGTGACTGACAATTTTCAATACACATAATAGCAATGGAAAAGTTTTGCAAGCACCTCCATATCTAAAGAACTATAAGTCCTAGGTTGATGAAACTTGGTATGCATATGCCCCAGTAGTAGCTTAGCATAGTTACATCCTCATCTTTTGACCTTGACCTTGATTTTCTGGTTGAGTGACTTTGATTATTTTTATTGCATATATTTGCAATATTTAAAGTTCTATAAACATTTTTTAATCTCAGAAACTGAAAATCCATGTAAATTCAAGATATAGTGGAAGTAAGAAAGAATAATTGTTTCTGCTGGTGCCGGCAGGGAAAAACATACTTTAGTGTTAACTCTTGTTGTCTCTTCAGATGAAAACACTTGATGAGAATTGGAAGAAAGCAGAGGAAGAAGTTTATAAGTTTGATCAGTTGGTAGATGTGATAAGAGAGGTACTGTAGAAGCAGAAATATTCGTGGGGGGGGGGGGGGTTCATTTTCGTTTATTTTTTCGTGGATAAGAAAAATCCATGAAATCGAATCCCAATTAATTTAAAATATAATTTAGTTAAAGAGTGAATATCAAAATAAAAATCCTTGAAAAATTTGTCCTCTCCAATTTAGTTTCGAGCTCTAAACCACGAAATTTTATCCCCACGAAATTAAATGATTTATTTTTCCCAAACTGCTCTTGTGACAATTGTTGTAAAGTTTTGGGGTATATAAGAAATCATATCAAAATTCGAATGAGTAAAACTCTTCTTAACTTTTTGATGAATTTTGATGAAACTTTGCATGAAGTACTTCAAATCAAGATGGACATGAACTAATTGCCCTGCTCCAATATCATTAAAGGGGAGATAATTTGATTTAAATGTTTCCAATGGTGCAAGATATTTGTTTGGGTGAAAATCTCAATTCAGTGAACACTAAGATCTACTATGGCAAGTTCTTGTCTTAGTTATATATATATAAAAAAATAAAAAATAAATGTTTAATGTTAGCTGTGTGAATTTTAGTATACTAATAAAAGTGACATGAATGATGATTTCTGATAATACAGTTTGAATAATTTCAATTATTTTTTTTCAGACATTGATAAACTCTGGCCTGATACCAAAGAATAAGGAAACTTTGGGCCGTATTATAAGGATGATTGATAGATTTGAGACGGTACCTTCAAAACCTGAAACCCTAAACCCAGTGAAGACGGCATTATGGTGAAGATAAGAGAAAAACTGAAAATAATTATTAACATTGAAGTTAAAAATGCCAGTGAAGACGGCATTATGGTGAACATAAGAGAAAAACTGAAAATAGATATCAACATTGAAGTTAAAAATGTCATGTATTATTATTTAGATATGGTAATAGTTTCTGTAATATCCAAACCTACCCAGTACATCATTATGGTACAAAATAGGTCACCATTTGTTTTCAATATAAAATGTTAAATTCAGCTAAGACAGCATTACAAAATGTGTGTTTTAACTATCTGGTACTATTTTGTAAAACATACAAGTTTTCATGACTAGGTTTCTATTTTATGTATGCATGTCTCTATTTTTAAGAACAAATTTCAAAAGAAAAGTTCATTGAACTGCAAAATGCATACAAATGAAGAACTTTTCAAATTAAGAACAAATGTTTATTTATACTTTCAAAAAAACAGTTATTAATATTGTTAGTTTATGGTACTATGGATTCATTTATTTTTGTGAGTAGCAATTTTTGTGGTTTCACCAAAAAAAGACACTTTGTTGGATTTTAAATTTCCTGGTTTGAACATAATGCTTAATGTTATCAATAAAAAAATAATGGGATTTTTTTCTCTAGATATTGCTAAAGATGATTTACTTAAGTTTATTTGTGTTTGATTTAAAAACTTATTTTAAAGTGGGAGACAACATACTTCAGTGTTAATTTTTTCATCCTTTCATGTTGTTTATACTTCCTTATTATGTACAGTATACTGAAAGTTCTTTTGTATAAAAAATATCATGTTGTATAGTATTTAAAGTATTACTTTGCAAGCAATAAGTTTTTAATAAAGATTTTACCATCTTCATACTATTATTTAAATTACAAATAAACATGTTTTACATGTACTACAAATAAATTAAGCATAAATAATGATAGATGTGTTGTAACAAGCTTTAACATCTCTTACCCTTTTATAGTGCAAGAGAGTGCATTTTCAATTTTTATAAAGGGGCCATGGTGGCCAAGTGGTCTGAGGCGCTGGTTTAGATACCACACCATTAATCACTAGCCGATTACCTCTTGGTAAGTGTTCAAGTCCTGATTGTTTACAAAAACAGGACTTTCCCACTTGTACATGATTAGGTATGTCAGTTACCTGCCCAAGGTTCATGGTTTTCTTTGGGTACTCTGGTTTCCTCCACCAATAAAACTAGCCCCCCTATAGGCATTAAACATCAACACACACTCAATTTATGTCCTTGCAAACTTGCACTGAGGTAATTTAAGTATCAACCAATTTGTGATTCCCTCTGACTATCCAATGGTCTGTCAACATTGCAAGAAGAATCTGTTATTATTTCAATAAACTTTACATAAAGGAAAAGGGCTAAGGGGAGATAATCGGCCTTGAAATCTGGGAAGAGCAAGGTAATATTTAATGTCTTTATCTTGCTGAATATTTCCTGGACATAACTTCTGAATGGCTTTAAGAATTTCATGAAACTTACACTGCCACTTTAAATGTTACGAGGTTAGAAAGGAGACTATTGATTAAGGAACAATAGGTCAAGGCCATAAGTCTAAAAAATCTTCTGAATTGTAATCTGAAAATTGGTTTCCTTAGCATTATGTTTAAAGGCTTAGATGGAATTTCTTAAAACCTATATGTATTAAAGCTAGTGAGGTAGTAAAGGAAAAAGTGGCTTAGCCAATTGATTTGGAGATCAAAAGATCAAAGGTCAAGGTAAAGTATAAATGGTAAATGAGACCTGGAGCCATACTCCCGAAGGGTCATGTGAGCTATTGTCATCACTTGGCGTCCGTCTTCCGCAAACTTTTTAAAACGTTAACTCCTCTGACACCATAAGTCCAATTGCAACCAAACTTGGTATGGTTGTTCATTAGCATTCGGTGCTTAGAACTGATGTGGGGATTTTTGATTGGTCGTAAAACATGGCCGCTGTGGCTAAAAATAGAACATAGGGGTAAATGGCAGTTTTTTGCAAATAACTCTAAAACGGTGACAGATTTTAAAATTTTGATAGGGACTAAAAGTGATCAGCACTTGAAGATCTACCTTCCCTGAAATTTTAAAGAAAATTCAACAACCGATGTAGGAGTTATTGCCCTTTTTATGGATTTTTTGCAAA
This sequence comes from Arcuatula senhousia, assembly GCA_963971305.1. Classification (NCBI taxonomy): domain Eukaryota; kingdom Metazoa; phylum Mollusca; class Bivalvia; order Mytilida; family Mytilidae; genus Arcuatula; species Arcuatula senhousia. The sequence goes on along the minus strand of OZ020308.1, from coordinate 54,238,136 downwards.
TTTTGCACCTGTTTAGCTCAATATCTTGAAAACAATACTAGATATTTTAGAAATTTAAATTGAATATTGTTAAGCACATCAAGATCTACAAAATATGTAAAAGGCTCAACATTGTACGACCTTTCCTTTTAGGAGTTATTGCCCTTAGAACGTCAAAATTGAGCATTTTAACAGCATTTCCTCATTACATTGAAAACATTAACTCCTCTGACACTTTTAAGTCCAATTAGAACTCCTCTGACACTTTAAGTCCAATTAGAACCAAACTTGGTCTAGTTGTTTGTTAGCATTAGGTGTATAGAACTGATGTGGGGATTTTTTATTGGTCCTAACACATGGCCGCTGTGGCTAAAAATAGAGCATTAGGTTAAACTGCATTTTTTTGCTAATAACTGGAAAAGGGTGACAGATTTTTAGATTTTGATTGAGAACAAAAGTGATCAGTACCTTTAGATCCACCATATTGTCAAATGACCCCCTTATTAGTATTATGACCCTTTCATCGTCAAATAGAATTTGCGAAATAACCTTTACTTCAGGCGCATATGTCAGGTGAGCGATTCAGGCTCCTGGGAGCCTCTTGTTGTTAAGACAAACCTTAAAAAAAATTGCAGTTTTATGTGAACTTGATGGCTCTAACTGCAGTTAAGAAAATATTGGAAAAGGACAAATCAGGTGTTTTTAAAGCATCAATAATAGCGCTTCAGTCCTTTATTTGATTCAATTGAATGGTTTGCCTCATTTGAAACTTAAGAATTGGGACAAAAATTTATGCTAAAAAACATATCAGTACCAGATTTGTCCTTCCCATATTGGGATGACCATAGCTACAGTTACTATCATCATGTTGAAGACAGTGATGTATGAACTCATAAATTGAGATTTTCTTTTCCATTTTTGTCTCGCCTGCGAAGCAGAGCGGGATATAGGTGTTATTTTACCGGCGGCCTTGGCAACAACGGCCGCGTTAATTTTTTGGAAGTTTTATGAGCACCTCCATATCTCAAGAACTATAGGTCCTTGGTTGATGAAACTTGGTATGCATATGCCCCAGTAGTAGCTTAGCACAGTTGCATCCCCATCTTTTGACCTTGACCTTGATTTTCCAGTTGAGTGACTTTGACAATTTTCAATACATATAATAGCAATGGAAAAGTTTTGCGAGCACCTCCATATCTCAAGAACTATAGGTCCTAGGTTGATGAAACTTGGTATGCATATCCCCCAGTAGTAGCTTAGCACAGTTGCATCCCCATCTTTTGACCTTGACCTTTCGGTTGAGTGACTGACAATTTTCAATACACATAATAGCAATGGAAAAGTTTTGCAAGCACCTCCATATCTAAAGAACTATAAGTCCTAGGTTGATGAAACTTGGTATGCATATGCCCCAGTAGTAGCTTAGCATAGTTACATCCTCATCTTTTGACCTTGACCTTGATTTTCTGGTTGAGTGACTTTGATTATTTTTATTGCATATATTTGCAATATTTAAAGTTCTATAAACATTTTTTAATCTCAGAAACTGAAAATCCATGTAAATTCAAGATATAGTGGAAGTAAGAAGGAATAATTGTTTCTGCTGGTGCCGGCAGGGAAAAACATACTTTAGTGTTAACTCTTGTTGTCTCTTCAGATGAAAACACTTGATGAGAATTGGAAGAAAGCAGAGGAAGAAGTTTATAAGTTTGATCAGTTGGTAGATGTGATAAGAGAGGTACTGTAGAAGCAGAAATATTCGTGGGGGGGGGGTTCATTTTCGTTTATTTTTTCGTGGATAAGAAAAATCCATGAAATCGAATCCCAATTAATTTAAAATATAATTTAGTTAAAGAGTGAATATCAAAATAAAAATCCTTGAAAAATTTGTCCTCTCCAATTTAGTTTCGAGCTCTAAACCACGAAATTTTATCCCCACGAAATTAAATGATTTATTTTTCCCAAACTGCTCTTGTGACAATTGTTGTAAAGTTTTGGGGTATATAAGAAATCATATCAAAATTCGAATGAGTAAAACTCTTCTTAACTTTTTGATGAATTTTGATGAAACTTTGCATGAAGTACTTCAAATCAAGATGGACATGAACTAATTGCCCTGCTCCAATATCATTAAAGGGGAGATAATTTGATTTAAATGTTTCCAATGGTGCAAGATATTTGTTTGGGTGAAAATCTCAATTCAGTGAACACTAAGATCTACTATGGCAAGTTCTTGTCTTAGTTATATATATATAAAAAAATAAAAAATAAATGTTTAATGTTAGCTGTGTGAATTTTAGTATACTAATAAAAGTGACATGAATGATGATTTCTGATAATACAGTTTGAATAATTTCAATTATTTTTTTTCAGACATTGATAAACTCTGGCCTGATACCAAAGAATAAGGAAACTTTGGGCCGTATTATAAGGATGATTGATAGATTTGAGACGGTACCTTCAAAACCTGAAACCCTAAACCCAGTGAAGACGGCATTATGGTGAAGATAAGAGAAAAACTGAAAATAATTATTAACATTGAAGTTAAAAATGCCAGTGAAGACGGCATTATGGTGAACATAAGAGAAAAACTGAAAATAGATATTAACATTGAAGTTAAAAATGTCATGTATTATTATTTAGATATGGTAATAGTTTCTGTAATATCCAAACCTACCCAGTACATCATTATGGTACAAAATAGGTCACCATTTGTTTTCAATATAAAATGTTAAATTCAGCTAAGACAGCATTACAAAATGTGTGTTTTAACTATCTGGTACTATTTTGTAAAACATACAAGTTTTCATGACTAGGTTTCTATTTTATGTATGCATGTCTCTATTTTTAAGAACAAATTTCAAAAGAAAAGTTCATTGAACTGCAAAATGCATACAAATGAAGAACTTTTCAAATTAAGAACAAATGTTTATTTATACTTTCAAAAAAACAGTTATTAATATTGTTAGTTTATGGTACTATGGATTCATTTATTTTTGTGAGTAGCAATTTTTGTGGTTTCACCAAAAAAAGACACTTTGTTGGATTTTAAATTTCCTGGTTTGAACATAATGCTTAATGTTATCAATAAAAAAATAATGGGATTTTTTTCTCTAGATATTGCTAAAGATGATTTACTTAAGTTTATTTGTGTTTGATTAAAAAACTTATTTTAAAGTGGGAGACAACATACTTCAGTGTTAATTTTTTCATCCTTTCATGTTGTTTATACTTCCTTATTATGTACAGTATACTGAAAGTTCTTTTGTATAAAAAATATCATGTTGTATAGTATTTAAAGTATTACTTTGCAAGCAATAAGTTTTTAATAAAGATTTTACCATCTTCATACTATTATTTAAATTACAAATAAACATGTTTTACATGTACTACAAATAAATTAAGCATAAATAATGATAGATGTGTTGTAACAAGCTTTAACATCTCTTACCCTTTTATAGTGCAAGAGAGTGCATTTTCAATTTTTATAAAGGGGCCATGGTGGCCAAGTGGTCTGAGGCGCTGGTTTAGATACCACACCATTAATCACTAGCCGATTACCTCTTGGTAAGTGTTCAAGTCCTGATTGTTTACAAAAACAGGACTTTCCCACTTGTACATGATTAGGTATGTCAGTTACCTGCCCAAGGTTCATGGTTTTCTTTGGGTACTCTGGTTTCCTCCACCAATAAAACTAGCCCCCCTATAGGCATTAAACATCAACACACACTCAATTTATGTCCTTGCAAACTTGCACTGAGGTAATTTAAGTATCAACCAATTTGTGATTCCCTCTGACTATCCAATGGTCTGTCAACATTGCAAGAAGAATCTGTTATTATTTCAATAAACTTTACATAAAGGAAAAGGGCTAAGGGGAGATAATCGGCCTTGAAATCTGGGAAGAGCAAGGTAATATTTAATGTCTTTATCTTGCTGAATATTTCCTGGACATAACTTCTGAATGGCTTTAAGAATTTCATGAAACTTACACTGCCACTTTAAATGTTACGAGGTTAGAAAGGAGACTATTGATTAAGGAACAATAGGTCAAGGCCATAAGTCTAAAAAATCTTCTGAATTGTAATCTGAAAATTGGTTTCCTTAGCATTATGTTTAAAGGCTTAGATGGAATTTCTTAAAACCTATATGTATTAAAGCTAGTGAGGTAGTAAAGGAAAAAGTGGCTTAGCCAATTGATTTGGAGATCAAAAGATCAAAGGTCAAGGTAAAGTATAAATGGTAAATGAGACCTGGAGCCATACTCCCGAAGGGTCATGTGAGCTATTGTCATCACTTGGCGTCCGTCTTCCGCAAACTTTTTAAAACGTTAACTCCTCTGACACCATAAGTCCAATTGCAACCAAACTTGGTATGGTTGTTCATTAGCATTCGGTGCTTAGAACTGATGTGGGGATTTTTGATTCGTCGTAAAACATGGCTGCCGTGTCTAAAAATAGAACATAGGGGTAATATGCAGTTTTTTGAAAATAACTCAAAAACGGCTACAGATATCAAAACATCAAGATCTACAAAATATGTAATAGGGTCAACGTTGTAGGACCTTTCCTTTTAGGAGTTATTGCCCTTAGAACGTCAAAATTGAGCATTTTAACAGCATTTCCTCATTACATTGAAAACGTTAACTCCTCTAACACTTTGAGTCCAATTGGAACCAAATTTGGTATTAATATTTATTAGCATAAGGTGTATAGAACTGATGTGGGGATTTTTGATTGGTCATAAAACATGGCCGAGTAAATAACTCAAAAAACGTGATAGATTTTAAAATTTTGACTGGGAACAAAAGTGATCAGCACAGCAAGATCTACCTACCCTGAAATTTTGAAGAAAATCCAACAATCCATGTAGGAGTTATTTCCCTTTTTGATGATTTTTTGCAAATTGTGCACCTGTTTAGCTCAATATCTTGAAAACTATACAAGATATTTGAGAAATTTAAATTGCATATTGTTAAGCACATCAAGATCTACAAAATATGTAATAGGGCCAACGTTGTAGGACCTTTCCTTTTATTAGTTATTGCCCTTAGAACGTCAAAATTGAGCATTTAAAAAGCATTTCCTCATTACATTGAAAACGTTCACTCCTCTGACACTTTACGTCCAATTGGAACCAAACTTGGTATTGTTGCTTATTAGCATTAGGTGTATAGAACTGAAGTGGGGATTTTTGATTGGTTGTAAAACATGGCCACTGTGGCTAAAAATAGAACATTGGGTTAAACTACAGTTTTTTGCTAATAACTCAAATGGGTGACAGATTTTTGAATTTTGATTGAGAACAAAAGTGAATAGCACCTTAAGATCCACCATATTGTCAGATGACCCCCTTATTAAACTTATGGTCCTTTCAATGTAAAATAGATTTTGCCTAAGAACCTTTACTTCAGGCACATATGTCAGGTGAGCGATTAAGGCTCCTGGGAGCCTCTTGTTTCTTTAGTCTTTCTATTCGTTGATGTGCGAATTTTTATGCCCCATCTACGAATGTAGGGGGCATATAGTGGTTGGGTCTGTTTGTCTGTCTGTTTATTCAAAAGTTGTGAGATGGGGCATTATTTTTTGGATGTATTCTTGTTTTTATTATTTTGTAAGAAATTGAATTCTTCCTTTAAAACTTACAAGTCTGACTAATGAGTAGAGGTATATAGTGTTCTGGTCCTTTCAACTGCTTTTCTTTTCTGGTGTGAATCTGGTTTATCTTTAGGGAGTATAATATGAAATTTAATACATGAACACATATGAATCAGTTTAACAAATATCATCACTTATAAGCACTTAATTATAACTTCTTCAACAAATTCATGATTTAGGCATCTAAGAAAAGGACATGTTGCAAAGCTGGGCATCATGACTTTATTATTGTTCACTGTAATCATAAAGCCAGGATCAGGAAACTGCCCTTCCCTCAGATTTCCATCAGAATTCCGTCAATTTTCCATCACTAAATATTATCAATTTCCATCAGGTTGATGGAACTTGATGGAGTATTGGCACTGTTTTAATTTCCATCAAAAATTTTGTTTGACGGAAACTGATGGAAAAAAGTAGCGGAAAATATTGATGGAAACTTGATGGAAAATTGATGGAAATTGATAGAAAGTTGACGGAATCTTGATGGAAACTTGATGGAATCTTGACGGAATCTTGATGGAAAATTGATGGAATCTTGATGGAAAGTTAACGGAATCTTGATGGAAAGTTGACGGAATCTTGATGGAAAGTTGATGGAATCTCGATCAGTGGAAAGTTAGCGTTTTTCTCTGAAAGAAAAGAATGGAAACTGATAGAAATATTTCCATCCGACCAATCATGGCTGAAAAAGTAGGCCAATAGCCTTGACCTAGGATGTCACTTGTGTACCTAAAATTTGAAAATTTAAATTAAATTAATCATGTATTGTAATTTTTCTGTGAAATAGAAGTGTAAATGAACATTGTTTTCTTTTTCTTTATATTTGGAAACAGCTGCAGACAATTTGCTATTAAAGAAAGCAGAATACATGTAAGTTCTGCAAAATATCATACCTCATTTCTACACAAAGAAGTTTTGCATTTATTACAGAGCTTATGTTGACTTTAGTGTATTGTTATGCGCATTGTCATTTACAACTTAATCTACCCTTCTAGGTATTGCATGAGTGTGTCTATATACTTTGAAAAGAAAATATTATTACCTGCCGTGTATTAAGAAATGGGGGAAAAAGGGGGGAACATGGAATAACTACATACTTTTAATAAATGATTTTCTATATAACGATAAAAATCTAAAACTGCAGTTGAATAAACCCACTCCCTTTTTATGTGTTTGCTGTGCTAGACAATTTGATGTATTTCTGAATCTTAACAGGAAATAATTCATCAAAATTTCAAAATTTTAACTTAATTCTGAAGTTAAAATTGTGTAAGTAATTCAACAACTGAAATACATGCACTATAGATGAATAAAATTTGTGTACTTACAGTATCTTCATCTTGTAAAATTTATCTCATTGAACAGACACCATGTTATATCTTCTGCTAGCAAAATCATGACTAAAAAACTGATGATGTAATAGATGACATCATCAAGTGCACTTAGGTCAAACTTTCCATCAAGATTCCGTCAATAGTTCAGCAGGTGCAAGTTTTTCCAGCACACTATAACATTACTGATTTTTTCCATCAAGTTTTTTATCAATTTCCATCATGATCTTTATTTCTATCAATTTTCCGCCAATTTTCTATTGAAAGATAATTTCCGTCAATTTTCTATCAATTTTTCCAGCAACTTTCCATCAAAAGATGATTTTCCATCAATTTTCCGTCAGCTTTCCATTGGAAGACACAATTTTTCATCAGTTTTCTATTAACATTTCCGTCAGCGGGTTGTTTTTTCAATGGAAATAGTAGAATTTTTTCCATCAAGCAATTGTGTTGACGGAATTTTTTCCATTGGTTTTAACTTTTCTATCAACTTCCATCAGTAATCTATCAAAAAGTCTAATTCTTGACGGAAATCCATTGATTTCCATCAAATTCTATCAGAAAATTGACGGAAATAATAGAAACTGATGGAATTCTGAGAGAAGGGTGATAAACATCTTACATGAACCTACATGGTTTAAGTTAATGTATCTTGAAAAAAGGAACTTCAAAGAGTACAAAAGAAGCACTCTAACACTTTTAAAAAAAAATATCCTTTATTTCACAAATTGAAATCAAATTCAAATTTATCCAAAAAAAAACCACACACAAAAACCAAAGAGGAGTTAACTATAAATTACACTTTTCTTTGATAGTGTAGAACAAATTCTAAAAAATAAAATCAGCAATGATACATACATGTAGTTGCATTTAGACATTTTTAGTTCCTTATTAAAATTATGTGGATGTAAAACAACTAATTCTCAAAATAAAAAATCCTTATTTTAGTTGAAGGGCATTTGTTCAGAAATGTTTTTTTTTTCGTTTTTTTTTTTATAAGTTTCAAATTATCTCACACATTTTTTTTTTATTTGATGATAAAAGCCCTGGCCTCCTTCTTAATAATTCAAAGTCAATTGAATCCGAGTACGGTTTGCAAGTACTTTTAGGGTGTCTCATTTCTAGTCCAAATCAACACGCCTGTTACAAAGGAGCACCGTCCTAGATACAACGACGCTATTTTTTATGTTGAATGAATGATCATTCGAAAGAATGGAAAATTAAGCTTAAACCAGAGAAAAAGATTCTACAATTAAAAGATAAACTGATGGTAAATGTAAGATTTTGGCATGATATAGTTTTTAAACACGTTTTTAGCCAGGTACAGTCATTTCACAAATGAAAATCTCTTTGCACGTCTTGCATTAAGTAATTATTTTATAGATTTAGATTTATTTCATTGAAATCGATATAAAAATAAATGAATGAAAACCTCAAACACGACAGGTACTAAATTAGCTGCATGTCTGTAGAATTGGCCACTGAGAATCCTTTTGGCAAGTGAAATTTGGAGGAATTTTGTACTGAATAAATAGAACAAAACTCAAAAGCTAAAAATCAAAGATTCAGGCATGTAAACTGTCTATTTATATCTGTACGGTACTCGAGCGCTGCCATTTGGTTAGGTTTTGTTCTGTTGAAAGTAATTGGTGCGAATCGTAACCAAAAATGAAGGGTAAAGGAGTGAGGGTAGACTGTGAAATTGGGTAAGGGTTGGCTATATCCCACACAAGTAATTGTTCCAATTAGTATAGCCTCAATTCAGATAAGGGTTCTTCATTGTCAGTCACCATAGGTAAGGGTCCAGATTGTGCAAAATTTTTGTGGAGGGATTTCGTCAATCTCTGTGTGCATTTGGCCTATGGTGTGTTTAGGGTACATTGGCCTGTCTTGTGAGTTGGTTTGTTTTCCTTCTGGTTTGTGGTCCTACATTGGCCCTTTTCGCATGACATACATAGGTCTGTGTTATGGGTGCTGTTTCCTGGGTGGGTCTACACAATTCAATTTGTTGTGTTCAATTAGTTCTTGTCCTGGTTATAACTGAAATATTGTTGACTGGACATAAAACAAACAACAAACAAACAAACAATAGAATTTGATCAAAATGATTTTAGAGGTTCCACTAGACAACTACCAGGGTGGAGTACCCATCCCTTACCCGCAACTCCTCTTAAACCTCTTGATGGATTTTCATGATACATGTACTTTCAGACAATCTTTGTGAAATTATGAACATGAATTTGATCAGAATGATTTTTGGGGTTTCCCATAGCAAAACATGGAATTAGCCATTTGACGACATGGGGTAGCCATCTCTTATCCACAACTTCTCCAAAACCCTTTGATGGATTTTCATTATACTTTCACACAGTCTTTGTGTTGTAATGTAAATGTGCACCTTCTATTTTAGAATTTGAACAGAATGATTTTGGGGGGATGGGGGTATTTACTTGTGAGCTGTTTCTCACAGTTTTTCTTGTTTAAGAAAAGGGAACCACAGCTAAATGTCAATCAAAATTAACATCACTGAAAGCCTGTCAAAATGTTTCAGCCAAATTACCCTGCGACTGTATAAAGGTATACATGAACATGTATTTTAGAACCATAAAACCTGGATTTAACCCATCATTTCTTTTGAAATGCCTGTACCAAGTAAGGACCATTGTGACCTTCAATGTTTCTGCTCTGCTTCCATGGTTTTCTTTTCTCTTGAACAATGAGATTGATCTCCCAAGTTCAGAAACTTTATTATTACCTTTATTAATTGATGGACATTATCTCAGAAAAGTCAGACATGTTTGAAAAAAATATATAAATTAAAGAGGTGGTGATATGTAGATCTGGCCAAATTGTTTTAGAGGAGGCAAGACTTTTGGTCAGACATCATAATTTGAGTTGCTTCATTATTACCATTGGACCAAAATTTACTAAACTTTGTTATTACTGTGGTTTCATTATTATTCGCAGGGAATCGGTTTTCGTGGGTGGCCTAGACCCACGAAATTAAATACCCCACGAAAAGGAAATTTAGTATTGATCTGTATGCTGCAGACTTCAGAACCACGAATTTAAGAATCCACGAAATTGTCCTTTTTCATCAAACCACGAAAATTGATATCCACGAAAATAAATGAATCCACAGTATCTTAAAATTTGTGAAATCTGTCAGATTTTCTGGATTTCAACACAACCTTTCACTATCTTTGATTTTGTTGACACTTTTTCATCAATTTGTCGAAAATAATTAAGCAAAATGTATCAATGTATATAGGCTGTCTCAAATTAAAAAAGATATTTAAGGCAAAATGGGAAGATAAGGAACAAAGTTAAACATAGAAAAATAATAATTAGAAACATGAAAACTATGGTGGCCATCTAGTCTGGAACAATACTGAATAAGGTTACAACAGTTATGAAAATCACGGACATGTCCTTGGTGTTTCACAGTGGTTTCATCTTTGATGAGTTGCATCATATGGATAAATCTGTGTGTGAAGAAATTATATTGTTGTTAAATACATGTGTTTTATTATTATTTGACTATTAACAACTTGAAGTCTTTGTGCACAGTTCTTGTTCAAATAAGACAGCTAATTAATATAAAAGTGAGACATTGCCATTTAATCTTGACAATAAAGTTAATCTAGGCATCTATTGTAATGTTTCAAATGTCTTTTCAAAGTTTATATCATCATCTGTTTTATAAGAAGCAAAGGGGTAATCAAACATCATAGGATAGGATAGGATAGGATCATCTGTGGACGCTGGCTCCTGGAACCACTATGTCCACCTCCTCTTCTAATTGACTATTTATTGTTGTTTCGTCACTTCCGGACTTTTGTCGAGTGCTCTTGTTTAAGTTGATGTCTGCCTCATGGTTGTACTTTATCTCTTGATGTTCCCAGTGTTTGTCTAATTTTATTTCGAATTCCTTTACTGTTTTCGCATTTATAACTTCATTAGGCAGGCTGTTCCAGATGTCTACTATTCTTCTTGTAAAATAATGCTTCCTGATGTCTAATCTACTGCGGTGTTTTTTCAGTTTTTTATCGTTTCCCCTCGTTCTGGTGTTTTCATTTAGGTCGAGCAAACTTTCAGTGACCTGACTATCATAAATACCTTGCAGTATTTTGAATGATTCGATCATATCCCCTCGAAGGCGTCTGTATTTGAGAGTGGGCATTTTCAGTTTTTTTAATCTGTCTGGGTACTCAAGGTGTTTCAGCTCAGGTATCTGCTTTGTCGCTCTTCTCTGTACGTTCTCAATGCTGTCGATGTCTCCGACTTTGTGTGGTGACCATACTGGTGCAGCATATTCCAAGTGCGGACGGACAAGAGCTTGAAATAGGTACCTGAATGATGTGTTGTCTAGATATGTGAATGTTCTTCTAATGAGTCCCATGATACTGTTGGCCTTATTCACTTGTTGTTGGATGTGCTTTGAGAATGATAGATGTTCATCCACTAGTACTCCTATGTCTTTTTCCCCTTCTGACTTTTGTAGTTTTACCTCATGTCCGTTGTTATCGTATAGATGGTACTCCCTTTCTGATGTTGAGGGTTTATTGGATACACTAACTACCTTGCATTTGTTTGGATGGAATTTTAGGAGCCAGGTGTTGGACCAATTTTGGAGGCTGTCTAGATCTTCTTGCAGGCTCTTTGTATCACTTTCCGATTTGATCTCCTTGTACACTTTCGTGTCGTCTGCGAAAAGGAATGCTTCCGCCTCTACACATTCTGGCATGTCGTTGATGTAGATGACGAACAGGATTGGTCCAAGTACACTTCCTTGTGGTATGCCACTGGTCACATCATGGCATTTGGACTCGGCTCCATTGACAGTGACCTTCTGTTTTCTGTCAGATAGGAAGTTTTTTACCCACTCTATAGTCTTGTCTCCAATGCCATATCTTTCTAGTTTCTTTACTAGCCTTCGATGAGGGACTTTGTCGAAGGCCTTCATGAAATCCATATACACTGCGTCAATGCACCCTCCATTGTCTAGGATCTCCGTCCATTCGTCTAGTACTTTAAGGAGTTGCAGCGTGGTTGACCTTCCGGATATAAATCCGAACTGTTTCTTGCTAAACAGTTTGTTTGTTTGCATGTGGTTGACTATGTGGTTTCTCACCAGTTTTTCCATCATTTTACATGCTATGCTGGTCAAGCTCACGGGTCTGTAATTTCCTGGGTCAGACTTGTCCCCCTTTTTGAATAGTGCCACCACATTGCCTAACTTCCATATATTTGGGCATTTTGCTGAATCTTTCGATGCATTAAAGATCTTGGTTAATGGCTTTGTGATGACTTTTCTTAATTCTCTTAAAGCTTTTGGATGGAGTCCATCAGGCCCTATGGATTTGTTTGGATTAAGCTGGTCCAACAGTTTCTCAACCTCTTTTTCGGAGAAATTTTTCTCTTCATATGGTGTTTGTATTTGGACAGTATCTATGTTTGGAAGTTCCCCTTCTGGTTCCTTTGTAAATACACTGCTGAAAAAGTTTGCAAGGACATTTGCTTTCTCCTCGTCGTTTTCCGTAGTTTTTTGCACTCCATTCTCATCCTTGTATTTCAATTCCGCAATGCCGGTTTTCGTTTTTCTCTTTGAATTGGCATACTTCCAAAACTTTTTAGGATCTGCCTTTGCGCTTTTGGCTATGTCTTCTTCCATTTGTTTCTTAGCTCTTCGTACATGATTTTTAACTTGGTTCCTGGCTTTCTTGAAATCTTTAAGTTTGCTGGTCTCTTTAGTTTCCCTGTATTTTTTCCAGCATTTGTGTTTTTCCTTTATTTTATCCTTTGTTTTCTGGTCAAGGGGTATGTAATTGTGTTTCTTTGCTTTTGCTGTTGCTTTGTTGTTGATTTTTGGTATATTTTTCTCCTTAGCTTTGTTATATATGTCCAGAAATACATCATTCATGGCATTTGGATCCCCATTGCTAACTATTCTCAGTGTTTCGTCCCAGTCTTGATCTAGTTCCTCTGCCATTTTGGTGTAGTCCCCCTTGTTGTAATTCCATTTTTCTATTTTGGTTACTTCTTGTTCCCAGTAGCATTTGTATTCAAATGATAGTACCGCGTGATCACTTTTCCCTAATGGGCTATCATAGTTGATTTCGTCTACCATGTTCTCTTCATTTGTTAAAATTAGATCTAATACACTGGGTTCATTTTCGCCTCTCACTCTAGTTATCTCACTGACATGTTGATGCAAGTAACTGTCCCTGATGCTTTCCATAAATTTTTCGCCGTCTTGGTCACCGTTTGCTTTCCATTCTTTCCAGTCGAGTTTAGGATAATTGAAGTCACCCATAAGCAAGATGTGGGAGTATTCCTTGTTTAAGGATGCATTTATTATCAATTCATTTAGTTTGGTTAAATTCTCCTTGTCGCTACTCGGGCTTTTGTAAATACATCCTATCAATAGAGTATCATTCCCTGCTAATTCTATTTTTATCCAAGTACTCTCTTGGAAGTCGTTCCCCATTTTTACCTCTTCTTTCTGAATACCGTCTCTGACATAGATTGCGGTACCTCTAGCTGCTCTATCCTCATCGTTGACCAAGTCGTATCCTTCTATTTGTAGTTCTGCTTTGGTTGGCTTGAATCTGCATTTCTTTGGATAAATTTCAGTTACTGCAATCAAGTCTATCGTTTTCTCGCTAAGTTGAATTCTTGTTCTCAACTCATCCAATTTGTTTGGAAGACTGTCAGCATTTGTGTACATAATATTCAAATTTTTAAAAACTGCTTTATTTACACGGTTGCGGTTAAAAACATTAAAAACATTTGTTTTTGGTCTGGCTACTTCTTTTTCACCCTGACCACCCTCATGCATGACCATGGTGGTCCCTTTGGGATATATTTGAAGTTTTTTTCGTCCCCCGATCCTGCCAAGGCTTTCGTTTTGTCTTTTGCTTCCTGCCATTTCTCTTTGCTAATTTGCCTTTCTTTCTTGGTAAGATCATGGGTGATTGAAAGTTTTTGGAGTTCTTCGTTTGCTCCCTTTAGTTCACTAAGGTTTTTCATCATCTTATTTTTGGCCGCCTCGCTTTCGAAGATTATTCTCAAGGGTCTGGTTTTCTCTTCTATTCTTTTCCCTAGTCTAGTGATTGTTTTTATCGTCTCCGGGTTTGTTTTTGTTGTTTCGCAAACCTGGTTTACCAGTTCGTAGTCCTTCGCCTTTCTTTGTTCCCCATCTGCTTGGTCAGGTTCTTTTGCGTTGAAGATTATTACATTGCTTCTCCTGGAGATGCTCTCTTTGTAATCTTCAAGTTTTTCATTCATATCATCTAGAGCAGGTTTTGGGTTGCTGTTTCCGCCTTTTGCCTCATCAGATTTGCCAAATTCCTGAATCATTGCTTTTACCTCATCAGTGTTTGGCTTCTTCTCCATTGCTTCTTCCAGGGCCTGAACTCTAGCTTCGTCTGGTTTTTTTGCCACTGCTACCTCCAGGGCCTTTATTCTGGATTCATATTTCTGGAAGTAGTCCCTGCATCTTTCCTCAATTTCTTTCCCAATTTTGGCATTTTTTACCGCTTTCTCCTCGCACGGTGGGCAATACCAGTGCATGTCTGTTCTTTTGCCCACAAACTTGTATTCTTCTGCTGATAAATTTAGGCATATTCTGCACATGTGGCCTGAACAGATTTCACATTCAAGAAGCTCAGCCTTATCTTCGTCAAATTCGGCTTTACAAAGTTTACAGGTCCATACCTCTTTTTTCTGTTCTTTGCCTTCCTTGTTTCTTGAAGACGACCTTGACCCTATAGATTTATCTTTTGGCTCTTTTTTGCCTGTAGTTGATGATTTCCTACTTGCAGACATTTTTGCGTGTGATATTATTGGCCTTTTGACGCTGTGTATATGGTCTTATGTAAACAAGTTTGCCCTATTCAAGGATGAACAGGATACTTATTTACTTTTGTTGATGGCCTTTGAAATTGATGTTTTATAGACAAGACTGCCCTATTTACAGAGTAAACAGGATCCTTACCTATGTAACTTAGTGTTTAAACAAGTTCGCCCTATTCAACTAGTGAACAGGATCCTTATTTTCACTACTATCTCTATTTTTTTTATAAACAGCTTTCCCCTATGCAAGTTTTGCACAGGATAACTATTTATGTAACGTGGTTAAACAAGTTTGCCCTATTCAACTTTTGAACAGGATCCTTATTTAAGCTACTTTCTCTATTGTGATAAGCTTTTCCCTATGCAAGTTTTTACACAGGATAGATTTCTATGTAAGGTGGTTAAACAAGTTAGCCCTATTCAACTTGTGAACAGGATCCTTATTTAAGCCACTACCTCTAATGTTTATAAACAGCTTTTCCCTATGCAGCTAGGTATTTGCACAGGATAACTATTTATAGTGTACTTTAATTTATTCCTCCTTATAACTTTCCCCTATGCAAGTTTTTGCACAGGATAACTATCTATGTAATTTGGTTAAACAAGTTAGCCCTATTCAACTTGTGAACAGGATCCTTATTTAAGCTTTTTCTCTAATGTTTATAAACAGCTTTTCCCTATGCAGCTAGGTTATTACACAGGATAACTATTTATAGTATACTTTATTTATTCCTCCTTATAGACAATATTTCCCTATACAATTTGTTGTACAGGATTGTTATCTATATTAAGGTGGTCCTGATTTATCTGCGTAGACAATATTGCCCTATTTAGTTATTTTAAACAGGATATTTATCTATCTCAAATCTAATGTTTGCTCGACCTGTATTCTCTTAGATCTAAAGACAAGATTTCCCTATCTAGAGTTTAGACAGGATGCTTATCTTTATTTATCTTTTTGTGTTTGTATAAAGTTACTATACTAAACAAGACTAACTTATTTAGGTTATGTTACTTTTTTTTTTCCTCTATGTACTGACTGCGGTGAACAATTATAGAAGTGATGCTACAATATATCCACTTACTTGATATTTTCTCTGTGTCCAGTATTTTGAAGCAGCAAATGCATACAGCCCATACATCAATTACTGAATCACTAAGTGTCCTTGCACTACGATGTCACCACACTTATACAAAAGTCAATGTCTATACACAATTAATGAAAATATGATGAATGCAAAAGAAAACAAAATCACAAATAAATTGAAAAATAAATGTCTACACACAATGTACAATATAATGATACGCACATACAAAATCTCAAATAAATTGTTTGAAAACGTGGATTTGTGAAGTTATTTACACGTAAACAGGATAATGGCCCTATTTACTTAAACTAGTCTAAATCCATGTATTTCGCAAATTTGATGATTTTGTACATCCATAATTTAGCAAGAGATTTTGTTGGATGGATGCCGTCATGAAATAGTTGATGATTTTTCTTGTATTTTGTTGCTGGGCTAGTTGCCTTTTTGTGGCACTTCAAAACGTCGGTGTTGAGATTAGGGAATCGTATGTTGTGTGGGTTTATGTTTTTAAGTTCGCTGTTGTATTTTGTTACAGCCTCATTCACCTCGTCATCATACAGTGGTAGTATGGGTTTTTGTTTTTTGCCCTGTATTGTTACTTCCAAACTAGTGCTCTTATCGTCGTGGTCAGAGACCTTGCGTTTGATGTTTTTGTTGCCTTTCCCTTTGATTGTTACCTTCAGCGATTCGTTATTGTTGTTGGGGTCTACATGTACTTGTACTTCATTCTTGTTATCACCTTGATGTTTCTTTGAATCACTGTTCTCAGTGTGTGATTTATTCCTGTTCGATTTTACTTCGTTGTACTTTTTGGGGAAGTAAAACGGACAATCTAGAAATACAACTTCGGTGTTCTTGTTTGTTTTGAGCAAGTTTTTCTTAAATGCTTTCAGTTCTTGCATACAATTGGTGACGTTTTTTTGTATATTTTTATTTCTAATGTTAACAAACTTCCCTTCCTTTTTTGTGATTTGGCATGTCCCGAACCAGACTAGTACCAGCGGGCTTCTCTTTCCTTTGATCGCCTTCTTAGTCCTTGACAGAAGGTCCTTGTCTTCTGGGCCTGCTCCTGGTTTCTCAATTACTGTAAATTTCGATAGTCTTGGTAAAGTTCTTTTCACACTGATGCCTTTGCTGTCGCTGACCAGAAATGTTTCTCGATTATACCCTCTGAATCTGCATTCCCTGGTATATCTGTTTATTTCTTTCTCGATTTTGTGCAGTGACATAAATGCCGATTGTTTATTGACCAAGATGGCCGCCCAAGCACAATTTACAAATTTCCCTTGTAAAACGGAATTTTAGTCCAAAAAACTTTGATATTTAGATGAATTAATGCTCCATTTTGTTGATGGTTCACTAATTAACACTTGTACACTATTCTATATATCTTAAAAGAACTTAAACTCTCAAATGTTTTATAATTTTGTGTGATATTTTTTTTCTCAAACAATCTCTTTCGGTGACATTTTAGATTATCATTATACGGAAAAGACAAAGACAAAAACGGTAGAAAAAAAATCATTACAATGAAATAAACCACACAACAAACAAACACATTCATGACATTCATGGCAACTAAATCCCATTTAACAACAATGAACTCGGGTCGAAACAAGAGTGAAATTTTTGAATAAATCTTGTATTTATTGGTTATAAAACTGCAGCTGCTATTTGTCAAAGTGCAAATTTAAATAATCTGGCTAAAAACCCAATAGACCCTAGCTTTCATGCAGCATGAAAAAATACCAATTATTGCCCAATCAACTTTATAATCCCAACATAAATTTTTAGATTTCTTGCATTTGCCTGTTGAATGGTAAGCCTCTGTGACAGTAGCTTAATGGTGTTAACTTTCATAAGTTGCATAAATTAGATATTAATATATATATGAAATGACTTTTGATCGACATTATTATGAAAGTTTAGTTTAAAATTAAATTTATTCATAATATATTTTTTTTCAAATCTATAGATTATACTTTATAAGCAATATGAAATAAATTAGGGGATATCAGTGCGATGTTTATGTTAAATATAGCAGAGTTCGCGAAATACGTCGGACCTGTCGGACCTGACTGGTAAAATTTAAGCAGGTCCAGCATTTTTAACATACTTACTGGACCCATGTCCGGTAGATTTTAGAAATTTTTTTCAAGTTGTAGTAGACAGGACCAGTAAAAATAAATTAGGTCCAACCAAAGATTCCTATTTGGCAGACCTATGTCCGGCAAAGAAATTTTAAGTTTCGCAAACTCTGATATAGGGTCTATATATTCAAATGAGGTACTAGTTATAGGAGTCTTTAGCATAATAATCACGAGTGTATTAAAGGAAATGTAGATATTTAAGTGGCATGGGAGAAATATCTGAGAACTTCTGTCTACACTTTTAAAGAATTTTTAATTTTCATTTTTGTACCAATTTTCATGGCCACCTGACAAACCTCAAAGTTAATTTTCAAACAGAATGAAAATTGAAATTGACTTCTTTCTATACACAGAATATGTCAAAATAGAGAATTTCAAATCGCCTCAAAATTTTAGAACTGTAATTTATAATGAAGAATTGATAGCCCTGTACCAAAATTAAATTTATATTCTTTGCTAGATGTTTGAGAAATATACCAATTCAATGTTCTTGGCTTTCAATTTTCACAACACCAGAAAATATTCCCTCTTTTTGTATATTGTGAGTTATCTCCCATTTGCCGAGTTATCTACTCTTTGCAGAAGGTATTTTATACTAAGTAGGTACGAGACCACAATAATTGCCCTTGTTTTTCATTGTTGTTTAATTTAGTCCCTTAAAAAAAAAATATATCTTCCAGAGGTATTTCTAGGGTCAATTTTTGGTGCTGTTTTTAGTTGTTCGGGTTAATAATGGTAGTTCTTAAGCCAAAGTTTGGTATATACAAAGACCATTACTTGCTAGGCATACGCGGTGTCAAAATTAAATAGATCTTCATTTCTTATTGACATTAAAAAATTTTGGTCTCTTGACCTTAAAATGCATTAAAAGTTTTAAAATCGGTAAAACTTTCTTAAATTTACATATTATTTATGTCTTGTGTTGTTATGCAGCTGGGAGAAATTTAAGGAAAATCAAATGGTTAAATTTTTTTTATTCATCAAAACGCTATATTGAAAATGCATTAAAAAGGGGGGTAAAATAATACTAGTCTCAGGCCTAAGAGAGGGGGGCTTTGGGTAAAATTTCAAAATCTTTCTAGGAATACTGTATTTAGTCTGAACTTACTGAATATGCCAAATTGAAATGATTTCAGTCTTTGTTTCATGAATTTATATGAAAATATGCCCAAATGAGCCAAAATTCAATGTTTATGGGATTTTCAATGAAACTGGTCTTCTTTTTTGGATTTTGGATTTTTCCCCACAATATGCCCCCATACATGCAAGTAAAGACTTTTAGTTGCCTGGAATTGTCATAATCCATTAAATTAAGACATAAGGAGTGTTTTTATCCTGAAATGTTGAAAGTATTTCTGAAAAAAATCTTTTCCCCACTGCGAAACAAGGTTGCGGCAGCATATGAATTTTTCAGGGGTGGGCCTGTGCCATCTTTCTAAACTCATCTTTTTATTAGTTCAATTCTTGAAATATCAGACAGTAAGCAATGATTTGATGATAAACAACACCAAAAAACACCTTTTTGTTCATCCTTGTCCACTACATAAGTGATAAGATTGTAAATATTAGCAGTTGCAAGCTAAAGATTTGAAAGTTTTTCTGTGTTTTTACACATAAGTCATATACTAGTTTCCATCAAAAGTGCTCTGACCAGTGTTTTTGCTATTGAAATCTGTTGTTTTGCATCCTCTCATACTGAAAACATAATAAATGTAAGAAATTGCATCCTCTTTTGCATTTTTTTTACCCCAGAATAGATACTTTTGACAATTGTGGCAAAACCGCTTTCATAATACACATGGTTCCTGCTTTTCAAAAAGTTAATATGGACTTATATATAAAGTTAATGTTTCTTGTTTTTTTTGTAAGCTTATTATATAAAGAACATTTTAAAAGAGTTTTCTGGTAAATATCTTGTAAAAATTTTGAAAAATATTAATGACCATATGAGTACCCCTTTAAATCCTTGAATGTCTTTGAATGTCCAAAATTTGACAACGTTTGGCTATTTCTTTAAAAATTGATAAATTTATCCGTTTGGTCATTGTTATAATATTTTTGGCTTCTGTTTTTGTTTTATCAAATCTAATACTCTACCTGTTTTCAAAGTTTTCTACTCCTAGCGTGTCTGATGAAGGTTAATCCAGAAAAGCGCTTCACACACAGTGAAATTTTGCATTGTACATTTATCAAAATCATTTCAATATGTGGATCATGTCTTTCTGGCACATATTCCATATTCTTTCGTATTTAATATTATTTTTCACTCAGCGAATATAGAACAGAAGCAAAAACTAAAACCATGCACTTATTTTACCAAAAATTGTGTTTTTCATGTTTAGTACACCTCAAGTTATTGATATCAATCATTGGTTTTGTTCAAAATCATGAAATGTAAAAAATATGGCCACATAGGATCCATGTGGTTCTTGAGTAAGCTGTTCCGGACCATATTTTTAAAGAAAACCATTGATTTGAATGGCTCATATTTTTAATGTTATTCATCTGATCACTATGAAACTTGGTATGTTAACTCGAAAGATTCTAGTTGGTTGAAAACAACTTTATTTGATGAAATGAGGCTTATCTGAGGAGTATTAGGTATGAGACCACAATTATTGTCCCTTATTTTTCGTTGTTGTTTAATATAGTCCCTTAAAAAAACACCATATATCTTCCAGAGGTATTTCTAGGGTCAATTTTTGGTGCTGTTTTAAGTTGTTTGGGTTAATTGGTAGTTCTTAAGCCAAAGTTTGGTATATACAAAGACCATTACTTAAATCAGCATAAAAGGGGTGATTTGCTAGGCATACACGGTGTCAAAATTTAGATCTTCATTTCTTATTGACATTGAAAAATTTGGTCTCTTGACCTTAAAATCGTTAAAACTTTCTTAAATTTACATATTATTCATGTCTTGTGTTGTTATGCAGCTGGGAGAAATTTAAGGAAAATCAAATGGTTAAATTTTTTTTTATTCATCAAAACGCTATATTGAAAATGCATTTAAAAGGGGGGTAAAATAATACTTGTCTCGGGCCAGTAATGTGGGGAACTATAAGTCAAATAACTCACTATTTACGAAAAAAGGAAATTAAGTCAAATGATTATTTTATGTCTTGGTAATTTTTGTCTTGCAAAATTGAACTACTTCTAGCTTTCACTTACATCTTCTTTTGAGTAACAATTTTAGACTTGCCTGTGAGGAGCGGAAGACCAGCATACACATTTTTTTCAATATCAATATAAATGTTTAATATCTGAAGTAAAGTCTTAGGTTGGTGCATGCCCTAGTAGTTGCTCAATAGCAAGGTTGCATGCCCATCTTTTGACCTTGACTTTAGGATTCTGGATGAACAACTGAAGATTTATAATAGATAAAAATTTGAAACGTTAAAGATATATAAGCGCCTTCAAATCTCAGGAACTATATAAGTCCTAGGATGATGATCATGAAACTTGGTATGCATTGAAAATCACATTGTGACTTAAAAAAATGAAGGACAGCATTAAGGTTCATGGTTACACTTCGAAAAAAATGGTAGTTATTGGACCTATTTTTCTAGTCTATGTACAACTTCAACGACACATAGAAATATAAGATAAAGTGTAGCAGCGTCTAGCTACAAAAATCGCCGATCATTTTCCCTTCTATTTTACAAGATAAATCTTGTTGTTTTCTTTATTCATTTTCTTTCCGTTCAAATTGCACCTTAAATAAAGCATGAATTACCCCTTACTAACCTTCTCTAAAACCGATTGTGAGTAGATTTAATAACATCAATAATAGAACTACCTTGCACGTGGAGGCCATTTGACAGGGCAATGTTGATATTTGGCTATATTTGGGAGAACTGAAAAACGCAAAGAAAATGCTCCGGCAAAACGGATCAAGTTTACACCTCCAAAATACTAAAACTTTGTGCAAAAAATATTTATCTAGACGCTGCTACGCCTTATTAGCGATTGAATGTGTAGTTTAGGCTCCACATAGACTGAAAAAAGACGTGAAATATCAGTCATTTTTTTGAAAGTGTCAAGATGAACCTTAAAAACTCTGTTTATTTATTTAATTTTGATTTAATATTTTCAATGATACAATATTGCATTAATTACTCTTTTTCTCTTCTTAAATCCATCAGATCACCTTTATGTAAAATATTTTGAAACTTAGAATTCATATATATAAACAGTCCAGTTGATACATGTACGAATCATAGCTATTTGTTTCCCCTTGATTAACGGTAATTTACTTTAATTCAATTATACCAGTCATTCAAAGTAGGACCTTTTATTAATTTATTGATCTCAACAGGTTTAAGTTGTTACAATTTCTTAAAAGGACACAAGGCAAAATAAATAAACAAATTTTCTATCCATAAATATCTTGGAGGTTTAAAATTGATTTTTCTTGAACGACATATATATATCAGATCGGATTTAAATACTGCAATGAAAAGAAGGATCGTGAATTTTTATGTGCTATGTGTATAATGAAATTTTAAAGGTTGAATTTAAAAATCAGAACGTTTATTGGAAGTTTTTTCACAATAAGGTAAGAGTAATTAAAGGAGTAAAGAATTGTTTTGTTTAGAAAAAGTTGATTATTTGCAGTTAAAGTCAAAACCTTTAATTTAAAATGAGAATTAGCATGTTAAGGTCGGGATTATTTTAACTGTTTAATATTTTATATTTTGTTTTATGATTGATCTTTAACATATTAGCATAACTAGTTTTTCAGTCTTATCTTTCTTGAGAAAACAAGGGTGACATTTGTTTTATATGTACAAAAAAAACACATGGATGAATTCACATTTTATTTTACCATGAATCTTCTTGTCTGAGGTTGTTCATATGGAAGTCCACAAATGTTATAGACTATGAAGGGGCATTTTTACCAAAGTTTTAACAAAAGATCTCCCATTTAAACATGTTCAATCTGCAACTGTTTTTGGTTTTAATTTGATTTCAGAATGTGCTGAGAGGGTCTGGACTCTTACATAAATTTACAATTTCTTTAGCTTTTATAAAAATAACATATTCATGCAGCCAACATTTCTTCACAAAACCAGTCCCTTTTCAATTTTGACTATGAATAAAAAGAATTGACTGAATATTTTAAAAGAAACTAAATTACCCTTTCCCTATTGCTCATTGTTAAATGATTATTCACCTTTAACAAAGAACCAGTGTTTATGCTAGGTGTGGTTAAAGTTTCAGTTTTACAATGTTTAAAAACATTTTGATATAACTGAGGGGGCGGACAGGGGTACAGGGGTACAGGGGTTTAGGAGGCGGGGAGCGGGTGAAGAAGGGTTGGACAAGTGGGACGGGGGTATCGGGGTTGAGGTGGCGGGGAGCGGGGGTGGAGGGGGCGGGGAGGGTTAAAGAGAACCCTCCTGTCCCTCCTGTCCACCACCCCCCCATAACTTCTAAATGTATTTTTAAATTTAGATAGGTTTCCAGAATGTGTATGGAGTGCATACCATTGGGTCACATGTGTTTGAAACCTCATTTAAATGAAAATTGTGGACAACTGAATCCCCCCTCATAAAAAAATCTTTTGGGAGAAGGAAATAAACATCACCCAGTCTATTAACCTTGTCAATACTAATCCTATCTTCTAAAGCATTTCTAAACAATTTGATGAAACTTTACATAAAGGAAGAGGAGCGACTTTTCCCACAGTTCGTTTTAGATTTTTTTATATCCCCCCTGAGGTCATATTTTAGAAGTTAAGTTATTTTGTCCTTGAAGAATAAACATCATAAAAGGCTTAAGATTTAGTCTAATTATGCTATGAGAAGGAATTAAGATCCTTATCCTAATCTTTTAATCTTAGGTGAAAGGTCAAATCTTGTGGTCTTTGACCCCATTTTGGTTCCAAGAGAGAAGTTTGAGTCCAATTTTTGAAAATTATGAAATAAGAGAATTACACAACAGATTTGAACTAACAAAATTTCTTAAAGTTTAGGTCAAATTCCATATTTATTGATTGTTTGACTCATTAAATGTTTGGTCATTTTTTGATTCTGTTACCATATAGCAAGTCAATTTTGGGGGAGGTAAATGTTTTCACCATGCAATCTTCAGAGACAAACTGAAAAAAGAAACTTATTCAAAAAGACTTTGGTCTGGTTATGTAATTTTTAAATCCTTGAACTAAAATTGCAATGACTAATGAGAAGGATAAACACAGTTTGCTATTAAAACATTACAAAAATACACAAAGAACTACTTATTACTATTTACAAATGTATATTATTCTCTCACAATTTATTTTGAGTTACATGTATGTCCCTTTAAGGAAATTTTTTCTCTTCAGATTTGTAGTTACATGTATCAGCATGATCCTGTGGTGGATACAGGAATTTTCAAAAGGGAGGGCGCTCAATTGAAAATAAAACTTCTAGGACCTCTTGTTTCATACAGTTCCTAACTAAATTTTTCTGTCAAACGGGATTGATGGGTGTGCGCCTGGCATGCCGGTCCTAAATCTACCCTTGTGATCAATATTCAATAGTTTCAAATGTTCAAGCATAACTATTCTATGCAGTTAAACTATATCTGTTGCTCGATTTCAGGGTTTCAAATTAACATGCATATGTATGCTGAATTAAAATCATCTAATATATATTTTTTTATTTTACAGAGAATGGAATTTCGCTGTTAAAATTAAAGATGTTAAAATCAACAAGAGAATTAGTATTCATTGATGTAGATATTCTGTGATGTATTAAAATATCATACTGTTGGAAGTATGTGATATTCAATTATTGAAAAAATATCAAGAAAAACCAAATTAAAGTTAGGAGATTTTTATATATTTATACAAAGATGTCATCTAAAGCAAGGAACATACCCAGCAAAGGAAGCCTACGCCCTCTAGGAGCAGTCAAACAAAGCAATGTGCCCGAACGTGTCCCAAAACTACCATCCTATATAAAAACTGTCGAGAGAAACCAAATGAACAATGTAGGGATACATGGGAATGCTATGAACGTTCCACCACCAAAAGTCAAAGAAGAGCCATTAAAACCTATCAAAACACAGTCAGCAAAATCAGATTCCAGTTCTAGCACACGGTCACAGGAAAATATGGTGGACAGGAAAGAGCTTATGGAGTCTAAAGTATGATAGTTTATTCTAAACATATAGTTCACTTTGCTAGTTTTGTCTGTGTACAGTGAAATCAATATAAGCTGAACCTAAAAAAACCCAGCTAAATTGTTGTCCTAATCTGTTTTTTTTTTCAGTAACTTAATATTTCTTATTAACATCAACCTGTTTAAATCAAGCACAGGTCTGTTAATTATCAGCAATACTGATTTATGAGGATTAATGTTTGTTATGTTAATGATGAAGAAATAATGAATAGCAGGTAGTATCTTTATAATTTATTTTAATATGTTTAAAAAAATCAACCTGTAGTCTTGCCATTCTACCTGCCCAAAAAGGCCTTTTCTAGTAATGAGGTCATCAGAAGCATTGTAATATAATATGATAACAAGGCTGCAGACAAGCAGCAAAATTAACACACAAAAAAATCTACAATTTCATGATTTTAGTCAACAGAACTTTAACTTAATCTAGCTTTGATTCAGCAACTACTTATCACAGCCTCATGACCATATTTGGTCAGCATGAGGTGGTCCCATATCAAGAGAGATTTTATTTCAAGTCTGTCACTCACCTACTTCCTGTTAAAGAAAATTCATCCATGTTTATCTTTGACAGATTTTACTTTCATTTTACATCAAATTTTGTTTACCGGTTATGACTTCTCCAAATTTATTGTAAATATATTTTCAATACATTCATATAAAGGCTAGAGAAAAAGAGTTACAGAAAAAAATTGCAGAACTTCAGAAAATCATTGAAGAACTAAAGGCACAGATTTCTGAGAAAGACAAAACTATTGAAGACCTAGAGAGTAGATTGAAAGAACAGGTAAGAACATTCGTCAGGTTAGTGAGGAATTGCTGGGAAATCCGGTAAAAGTTCTTTTATTATATCTTTTTCTAGGCATGAGGACTTCCGGTGCAATAAAGAACAATACATCAAAATAAACATGGCTTTATTATTTATTAAAGATAGAATCTTTGATTTTGGTAACTTTTCTACATATGTAAGAATATTTTTTTCATTCACTTGAAGTATTTACCGTTTATAAAAAAATGTTATTGTTTTCATGATGCCACAATCGCTTTTGAATAAGTCTATAATAGAACAGCAAACCAGTTTGACTAACAAAATGGTAAAGTCACGTGATAATTTCTGAGTTTTAAATTAGCCCTTGCTTTTTAAATGCTATAGATGTTAAGAGTAAATGAACAGAATTTGGTATTTGAGTGTACCATGATGAGTTACAGATAAAGTTTATGTTTTGTTATGCTCAGCAAATTTCTACAAAATTTATGGCCCTTTGGACTTTGAAATATGGGGCTGGTAGGGGACCTTTTTTGTGTGTGTAATACTCGAAAAATGCTTTTGCAATACTCTTAAGAATGCTTTTGCAATACATTGAAAATGCTTTTGCAATACTCTGAGAATGTTTTTGCAATAGAATGCTAATTTAATCATCCTTTGTGCATGCCTTCTAGCAGTAATTCTGAAACTCACAGAATATTTGTAGACTTTTTATTGCATGATAAAAAAACATTATTTACAAACTTCCAAATCACATTAGTATAAAAATACCTGATTTATAATACAATTATCAAACAAAGAATCGTTTATAAATCGTGTGACTAAAGCACTTAATGTACTTGGTATAACATTTCATATAATTGATGATTTTAATTGATTGAATTTAATCTTTCTTAATGCATCATTGACTTTGACTATTTTTTTTATTTGAATCAATTCTATTGCTATTTATTATAGATTTGGAATTTGAGGAAATGAGCAATTAAATAACATCACAGTGGATGCTTCATATGAGTGATTTTAGGTCACAAGTTTGATACTGAATTGAAATATTTTTAGCCTATTCTATCATTAATAACTTTTAATGTTCTGATGAAAGGTCATATTTAGTTATTTTGAGCTATCAATTAAATTCTTTTATGTTCCTTATAATTGCAGCAATAACTTTAAAAACTGAATGATTGACCTAATGTTATGCAAAGCAAAAATCAAAATATCAGTTTTAGAATATGGGTTTGCATTGCCCATACTTGAGAACACCTTCTATCATGTCTTCTTTAAACTTTGAAATAGATCATAGTTCTAGTTACAGGTACATTAAAGTTTAGCATGGGGGAAATTTAGTTCTTTTATAAAAAGTTTGAGATATTTACTTTAGACTGTGACCCAGTGAAGGATTATTTACTTAATCTGTCTGACCCAAGCTTTTGTGTTCAAATCTATGTGTCTGAATATGTGGCGTTTGAAAGGGGCATAGAGGCACCAATTGGGCTTTCGAGTGTCAAAAGTCTGAAAAGGCAACCACAAAACCAGTAAACATGAACAAGAACAGCATGAGGAAACACAAAACCAAACAAAAATCAACTGAACAGAAATCAACATTGTGAACTCAAGTCATAACAAGAGTGAACTTAGGTGCTCCGGAAGAGTAAGTGGTTCCTGTCTGCTATAGCACACCTGTTGTGCGGCTCATTTCCAATTCAGTGTGTCAAATCTGATAAAGGAAGACAAAACAAAACTCTACGACAAACCAACAACTATGTTCATCTGATAGATAGAAATCCCATATTCGTCAACCTGTGCATGGTGTCAACCGTAAAAAATTGAAATTCATGTAATGTACATTTTCTGATCTCAAAGTTTTTTACTGAAAAATAATTTCATTGTTTTAAGATGTCTAGCATGTAATTGTATTTTGATTCTAATGTGAGTTGTCTCTCTTTATTTAAGGAGCAGTCATATAAAGACAGGTTAGAAGAAGAGATACAGTCACACAATAACACCAAGAAGAACCTAGAGAGTCTTCAGAAGGAGTTAGAGGCCAGCAAAGAGGAGAATAAACAGATTGCCAAAAAGAACCAAGAAATGCTCAACCAGTTCAAAGAGGAGGTAATTACAATGAGTAAACTGTTACAAAGTAGAGGTCATCTCTTTCTGGTTTGCCTTTAGATTTTATGACTGTCTGATTAATCTTCACTAAAGCAATGTGTGTCAAACTGATTTTGAGATTGTTAAATTAATAGAGAATGTTTTTACATGTTTTATGGCACTTTTTATAAGCATGTTTGATTTTTTTTTTTACACAAAATAGAATTTGTTGGAACATGAAATTTGCTGTTGGCATCATACAGATGATATCTGTAGTATGATTAGTTTATGAGAATTATTTTGCCTCATTTACAAAAGAAGAGGGGCATATAGTGTTCTATTCTGGTAGTCTTCTCCTTTGTCAATCTGACCTTAAGTTAATTTTACAGGAAGAAAGTAAGATACCATCATGAAACTTTGGAAACAGGTATACATGTTGGGGAAACTTTTTTAACAGTTTTCTCAGAATCTGCAACAGGTTATCACAGCCACTTGATATGCATTGGGTTCCATTTCATGTGGTTAAATTACAGGTCTGTTGCTGTTAAAAGGAATCAAGCTATTTTAACTGACTTTTATGCATTTCGTCCATCCCAATTAAACAGTTAAAATATATAAGTAATTTGTCTTCTTTTTAGATGGATGCCAGGTTGAAGGAATTGACAGACCTTAAAGATAAAGAATTAGCTCTCAGGGATGAAAAACTGAACAGATTAAAGAAACAGATGGCTGATGCTCTCAAGGGAAACTCATGGTAAAAATATGGGTACATCAATTGTTAATGTACATTAATGATGGCTGATCATGTGATGGGTGGAACCTTAGTCTGTTTTGTAATGATAAGGTCAAAGGTCTAAATGACCTTAGGTCACAATGAAGTGTCTGAATTGTCTGTGCTACTTTCTTTAACAAAGCATCAATCTCGCTGTAGGTGATTCAATTAGCCTTTTAATAGCCCCCCCTCCTGTACCCACAAAACAAGTTATGGGGTTACATAGGAATAATCCTGTTTAACCTTCTAAGGTATCCATATCATAACTGTAAGCACAATTCTTTCCAAATTGCTTTCTGGATTTTGATGAGACTTAATATGAAGGAAGAATATCATATTAAGATGTGCTTAAAGAAAATTCATTGCTCTAAGATAACTTTCAGGGGAGATAATTTTACTTCTTTTCTCACAAGCTCAACTTTTCCTAAATCTTTTGATGGATTTGAAGAAGTTTTACATGAAGTTCCTCCACCATTAAAACTGTCAGTGTTGTATGGCTTATGTTTGTTGAAAAGGATTTTAAACCTTTACATTAGTTTACACTTTTTTCCCAATTAAGAGTTAGATACATTTGTATGAAGCAGGTGGTATCCTTAGTGAGTCAGGGCTATTAACATTCTATTTTTGATCAATTTTAGGGAAAGACAGCAACAGTTAGAAGAGTTAACAAAAGAGTTAGCCAGACTTCAAGAAGAATGTGATAGCCTTAGAATGAAGCTGAAATCATTCAAGTCAAAGGTTTGAATATATAGCTAATCGAAATAATTCTTGTAATATACCTAATTAATATAGAATATAGATGCAAATACCTAATGCATATTTCTTGCTGACTAAAATATTTAAAAAAAAATAGACTCCCTTTGGTTTGTATTTATTTAAAGGCCTTGTCATATACACATTAAAAAGCCTGAAAAGGAAATGTTATTAAGAGCGGAGCACTTAACTTGTAAAACTTTTTGTATGCTTTTGCCACTTTTAAGTTGAATTTACTTTTAGTAAAGTGTATATTTTTTTACAAATTTACTTGTCAATTATAAAAGTTATTTCCCCTGCCACAACTTGGCAAGGTCATTATGATTAACTCATGTTTGAGCATCTGTGTGAATATTTCTGTTGAGCATTTCCCAGAAACTGTTAATAAAAATGATTTGAAAATGACAGGTGGTTCTATATGACAAACTGTATGTCTTTGGCAACTTTTAGACTCATCATACTCTTAATTTCTGCTTTGGATCGGGCAGATATGAAAATTTGACTGTTAAGCTTTTCTCAGAAACCTGGAATGACTTGAAATTTTACTGTGTGGTTCAGTATTACAAACTGTACATCCTAATTGAGTGTAAGACTTGGCCAAATTCTACGGCCTGTTCTGTGTGCAGTTAAAAATTTGCATGACTTGGGGATATTGAACTTATAAATATAGCCCCCTATTTTATACTTTTTGGAATTTGCCTCGTTTTATTTCAGGGGGCTTGCAGTAACTGTTTAGATCTGTCCCAAAAATATGAAGTGGCTTTAAAGGAGAATAAAGAAAAAGATGAATTAATTAACAACCTCAAGGGACTCCTATTAAAATTTCAAACCCAGTTAAAACAACAGGAAACTTTAATGAAACTTGTGGACGATTCTGGTGGAATTTCTAAGAAGAAATCCTATAAATACAACTAGTTTTAGGTAACAAATCATAATCACATCTCAACTTTCCATCACTATCACTTCTACTTTTACTTTTCTATTTTCACAGTCTTCTTAAAATCTGCCTGATCACAAGACAATTTTTTTAGGCAAAAGTTTAAGTAATATTTAGTATAAAGTATATGTATATGAAGACATCCTAATTTACAAAAGTTGTATCTAATCCATTTCTTGATATTTGGAGAATAAAATATGTTTAAACTATGTACTTGCTTTAAATCATTGAGGACTTTATCAAGTTGAAAATCTTGTTTATAAAACTTATAAGTTTAGTCAGAGATCTTGAAAATCAAACTATTCATAGCCAGTCAAGGTAACAAATCAGATATAGTGCCATTTAATGTTAATTTCTTTGAATCATGTATTCACTATAGTATGACAGCATATGTGTTTTTTAAGAAGAGCACTGAGCATCAGTCATCTTGAGTACTGGCTAATATTTTTTCATCATAGGTCTATTTTTTTGCAATTCAAATAAGAAATAGCAAAAAGTGTCTTTTATTGGTAAAAACAAATAATTTACACCAAATAAAAAGACCTGAAATCTTTCCTGAAATCAAGGTAAAGCAAAGTACTGTTCATGTTAGTAGGTTTTATTTTGTCACCTCACATAGATATACCCCTAAAATCAAATTTAGTTAAAAAAAATGCTGAAATCAAAAGAATTTGTTTGTCTTTTCAGACTTGCCCCATTTGCTTCTTCTAGAGCTAAGGCCATGATAAAACAATTCCTAGATTCAAATCCAAATTTCTTGAAAATATGGGGCGGGCTGTAAAATTTTATTTTAATTTTTTTTATCCAATATGATAAGATATGCTGACATTTCAAAAGAAATTGACCAATAATTAGGATAATTTGCCAAAAATCAAAATAAAATTTTTTGAGGGGGCTGAAAAAAAACGGGGCAGGAGGGGATAAAATCTAGAATATTTTTGTATTGGCATAAGACATATCTCCAGCTTTAGATATATTTTACACTATTAATTCAAGTATTCACAAAATTTTGTTTGAACTTATACAAGCATGAATTGAATAACAATAAACATGATATAATGATATGATTATAAATGTTTAATATGTTATATGCAGGTTTCTCACAAGACCAGAAAATTAAGAAAACACAGGGACATTTTTTCTTCTTTTCCCAGTCAAGAAAAGTGTGTGAATTTTATAAACATTGGCAAGCTCCAGTAAAACATACAGAAATCTTCATACTTTAAATTGAATCTGCTTTAAAGTCCTACTCTTAGCCAAATATATCACTGTCTTATGTCAAAGGTCAAGGTATTGGTAGTATGTTTCATTGAGTCGTTTGAGTAATAGTTAATTAACTATTGTCAACATACTTAAATGATTTATTTGGATAAGAATGAAGGTTTTTGGGGTTTTGTTTTTTTTTAAATGGGGTCAGAAATTTTCTGAAAAGTAACCAGCCCTGAATTGAAATTCTACCAGTTTTCACTATATAGTCAGTCATTTTTTTTTATGAATTTTTGCATCTTGCAGTCTGGCTTTTATTTCCAACTCTGTTGTAAATGGAACCTTGAAAATAGGTAAAAAGGCATTGAAAAGTGCTTGAAATCACCTTGAATTCAGTTAGTGTTTTTTTGTGAGAACCCTGTATATGAAATTATCTAGCCAGCATATAAGATTACCGTGTAATAGAATAAAATTTGGAATAACACTTAATAGAATTTGTTGCTTTTATAAAGCACTATAGAGTTTAAACTGCACATCAGGTAGCTTTGCATAAAATCAATACTGAACCAATCTAAGAAAAGGTTTCAACTAAAGTGACATTCTTGACTATTCCGATTTCATTTGGTTTTATGCATTTCAACACTTTATTTTAATCCCACAATGTTGTAGAGACGATATAGCATTTGGTTGGTTTATTTGTACATTTGTACACATGTAATGGTTTTTGTTTTGTCAGTAACCTAGGAACTAAACATCTTAGAAGGATGATATTTGGTCAGTGGGTACATCTTTGATGGTAGTCAGCACTAGTATCAAAATAAGGTCACCTTGACCTACATTTTCCCCATGAATGACTCGGGTTTAAGTTTAGTTTGTTTAAG
Organism: Arcuatula senhousia; assembly: GCA_963971305.1. Lineage (NCBI taxonomy): Eukaryota > Metazoa > Mollusca > Bivalvia > Mytilida > Mytilidae > Arcuatula > Arcuatula senhousia. The sequence continues at coordinate 54,205,508 of OZ020308.1, read as the reverse complement.
ATCCATATCTCAGCAACTGCAAATGATAGAGACATGGTACTGAGTCAGTGGATACATCTTGGATAGTAACCAGCATCTTTATCAAAATTAGGTCACCTAGATCTTCATTTTCCACATGAATGACTTGGGATAAAGTTTTGGTTAAGGTCCATATCTCTGCAACTGTAAGTGGTATATATAAGAATTGCCACACTCATTTTGTTTCATTACATTACTTTTGTAGTTTGGTACATGTGTATTTTAAATCTAGATTATACTAGTATATTTTTGCTTTCAGGGTTCCTGTCCGAACTGCAGTGATTCACAGACTAAATATGAAAGACTTTATGCAGACTGCAAAGAAAAAGACAAAACGATAAAAGACTTAAAGAGCCTTATGACAAAGTTTGAAAAACAGCTCGGTCAACAAGACCTTGTATTAAAAAACTTTGCTGAGAGCAAAGGTCACAAAGTGAATTATAAACCTTAGAAAAAATAATTAGATTGTGTAGCATTTAGAATGCAATATATTTATATTTTTAAGGGACTGACCATTTAACTTGAAGAAGGAGGTGCCTTTGTTTTTTCCTTAAACAAAAATTCTGATGAAAGTTTTCTGCTACTGTGAAAGTACTTGAATTCGTGGGTATCAATTTTCGTGGATTGGGAGTAAACTGCATATTCGTGGATTCTTGAATTTGTGGTTAAAACAAATCTCTACTTAAAGCTATGTATAATTATGTATTGGTTGAAAACTTATAGACTTAATTTTGTGGTTTGCCTAGGCCACGAAAACAACGAAAATTGGTACCCCACGAATAATAATATCTTCACAGTATATAAAAAATTGTATTAATGAAAAATAAAATTCTGTCCTGATGCCCTTTAAAAAATAAACATAGATTGTTGGACATGATGATGAGAAATCAAGATGATGTAGCTTGACAAGGACTTTTCCACTCCAGATGAAGACTGAACAGCTGAATTGTAGAGACCTTTGAGCTGTAATAAATAATATGAATATTTTTAATTTTAATAAAAAAATTTCTCTTCAACTCTTCAAGTTAAATGGTTTGTCCCTAACATGTTGTTTGTCCTAGGGACCACATTGTTTAAACTGCCACTGCATGGCATTTTATGTCAGAATTATTTTAAATGAACATGACATGTTGCCACAGTCGGGGGCAGCAGTAGATACTGTACAAGCATTTATCATGGATTAAGTATTTTATATGTTTGTCAACAATGTTATTAGATATATAAGAGATATAGGTCTTTTTCCAATCCAAATTTCAATCCTATTTTTAAAACAAAGTTTACATGTTACATACAAAAATAAAAATAAAGCTACAGTCAAACCTGTTTTAAAAGGTCAGCCCTGGGACGAGAAAAAAGTGGCCACTTAAGTCAGGTGGCTGGTTAATCCAGGTTCATTTTAGTTGTTTTTTTAAAGAGAGGGACATAAAATATGTGGCTGTATATTATAAGACATTTGATTGCCTAATAAAGGTGGCCGCTAAAGCAGGTTTGACTGTACATGTATATTTTGATATATTTGTTGATATTTTTCAATACAAACAAAAAAGTCAAAGTGGTTAAACTTTTCTCAAATTTTAATACCCAACAGCTACAATGAAATGAAGCGGCTCGAGTCTGAAAAGAAATCTCAATTTGATTCATTACCTTTATTTTAACATACATGTATTTGTAGCTGTAGTTGAGGTGGTTAATTGTCATGAGTGTATGACCTATGACATAAGATTTGACGGACTGGGGAGTTTAACGTCGTGACTATACCTATATATAGGTCTGCAGCGACGTACGTAAGATTTACCTTTGTAGTGCTATATATACAGGTAACCTCCCTTGTTTATGGATCTTGTGTCTTATTTTTAATCTCATTTTTGAGACATGACCAAATATGTAAATTGGACATATTAAGTTACCCTTCAGGCTCCAAGAGGCTCAAACAACTTGCCAGCTTTTAGGTGCCTCTTCTGACCACCATTTTGTGAAAAGGAACTTACCTTAAGATTAATTGAAAACCTCAGTCGAAATACTGTGGTTTCATTAATTTTTGTGGGGTATCAGTTTTCGTGGTTTTCGTTGGTGGCTTTTAACCACAAAATTTAATACCCCACGAAAGGCAAATTTAATATTGATCTGTATGCTGCAGACTTATAAAGAACAACAAATTCAAGAATCCATGAATAAATTCTTTTTCATTAAACCACGAAAATAAATGAATCCACAGTATGGTTTAAGATTGACTTGAATTTTAAAGAAATTTTAGAACCTGAGGGGGAGGGGGGTACCATGTAGGGCCCTACCCTTTTCAGCCTGTAACACATTGATCCATGCATGTTAAGATCATGTGAATTACAAAGTGAAAATCTTGGTGAATGGTAAATGTCGATATTTTGTATGAGGCATCAGCATGGGTTCCAATATTATAGGAATTTGATTTCAGATCCTTGCCTCTCCTGTACTTTTTAACTTTATCATTATCAAACCATTTCTGGCTTTGACACATATTCTTAGAAGCAAAGGGAAAGTTTTTTTAGTAGTTTCAAATTCAGAAGTTTAATAATTACATCAGGCCATTGTAATTGTTTTATTATTTGTTATATTTCATGTCTCTTTTTGATTATAATCTGTGATATCAACTGTCTGTGATTTTTTTTTCATTTTATGTTTACAAATGTTTTTCCATGAGTTTCTTATATTATGAAACTATTTGAATATTCATATGTATTATGTTTCATTCCATATAGAGTACATGTAATTTGATTTTGCAACTTCTTACAGAAAATTGTACAAGCCTCTTTTATGTACAAATGTAGGAATTATTTCTTTACCAGAACTGGAGATATTTGGAGAATTTTTGTCTCGCCTGCGACGAATGTCGCAAAAGGCGAGACTTAGGTATGGTGATTCCGGCGGCGGCGGCGGCGGCGTCCACAATTGGTTAAAGTTTTTGCTTAAGTCTGTTTTGTGTGAACTAGTTATGTTACACCGTTGATATTTGGTATGCAGTTGCATCAGCATCAGTACAGATCAGTTTTAAAAGGATTTCACCTGTATGCTCCTGCAGTCATGGTCTACTGACTTTGAAATTTTACACTGATTTGGCCAAGGTTAACCTTTTTTCTTAAGTCTGTTTAACATGAAGCAGTTATGTTACACTATTGATATTTGGTATGCAGTTGCATCAGCATAAGTACAGATCAGTTTTAAAAAGATTTCACTTGTATGATCCTGCAGTCACGGTCTACTGACTTTGAAATTTTACACTGATTTGGTCGAGGTTAACCTTTTTTCTTAAGTCTGTTTAACATGAAGCAGTTATGGCTCACCATTGATATTGGGTATGCACTTGCATTAGCATAAGTACAGATCAATTTCAAAAGCATTTCATCTGTATGCTTCTGCAGTCACGGTCTACTGACTTTGAAATTTTACACTGATTTGGCCGAGGTTAACCTTTTTTCTTAAATCTGTTTTACATGAAGCAGTTATGGTTCACCATTGATATTGGGTATGCACTTGCATTAGCATTAGTACAGATCAATTTCAAAAGCTTTTCATCTGTATGCTTCTGCAATCACGGTCTACTGACTTTGAAATTTTACACCAATTTGGCCGAGGTTAACCTTTTTTCTTAAGTCTGTTTAACATGAAGCAGTTATGGTACATCATTGATATTGGGTATGCACTTGCATTAGCATCAGCACAGATCAATTTCAAAAGTATTTTATCTGTATGATCCTGCAGTCACAGTCTACTGACTTTGAGTTATTACACTTTTTAACTTTTTACTTATGTCATGAGTGTTTTATATAAAGCAGTTATGGTTCACCATTTATATTTGGTATGCAGCTGCTTAAGCATCAGTTAAGATCAGTTAAAGGAGGATTTTTACTTCATTTTATACTGTGTCCAGTTGGGACAGGCGAGACATGTCTCTGTTAACAGTTTATTTTTATATAAAATGTATGGAGTAATCTTTTTTCATTCCTTATGTATTTTTTCAGATCATTTAGAAAACTAGTCATCAATTATATCAAATAGTTTATATTTATATTCGCACAAGGAACAGAACATTGTGAAAAATAAATCGTCATGAATTAACTAATTTTCATAGTAATATTATTGTTTTTACCAAGAATCGCAAAAATGAATAGCGTCAAAATTGGCCTCTGACTCAGAAATGTGAAATATAGTAGTTGCTAAAATAACTTGGTTTACAATACTTCATTGATCATTCCCAGAATCACCCTGTCTGTGCTTTGATAGAGGGGAGCAAGTCCGTGCAGGTTTTAAACTACACCTTTGTAAAAAAACATGAAATACAAAATGGCTTGTTTTAATGATCATATAACAAGTAATTTTTGTGGGTTTGCAGTTTGAAATAAAAGATGGTTATTTGATTTTAGGTGATATTAATTTTCTCAGTTTAAAAATATTTTATATGTAATACAAATCAATAAACTAAGCTTGACTTTGTTATCATCTCTCCAGGTCAGCTCTTGAATAAAGCATAAATTTCCTACCATATGATAAAATATGGATAGAAGTTGAACAGATCACTGTAGTTAAGGATGTTCGAGGTGACCTTGAAAGTGATGAGATTTTGAAATCAATGCCTTAAACCATAAGGGAATAATCAAAAATACAAACTGATTTGAAAAATTTAATAGGTAACCATACTCGTTTAAAAGATAATAAGAATTCAAAATTTAGCGGGAAAAGGTTTTTTCTGTTTTTTTTTCATAGCTTTAATTAAACATTTGTAAGCATAGTTTAGCTGTTTAAACCTGTGAAAAAGTTATTAGAAATTGTAAAACAGATATCTAGATTGTAATGTAGACCTTATGCAGAAGAAACAAAAATGAGGTTACCATACTAAATTTTTACCTTATTTTGATGGAAAAACCTGAGGATACAAATAAAATGTCAAAAAATCCTTCATTTTAGCCAAATGTTTGGTCAGTATCAGTTACAAATGTGTGCCTAGCAGTACATTTACACATGTACATATGTGTTAGAGACTTGATTGTTTGTTATATTTGTGCCCTCAAGCTTGTAATGAATAAATGTTGTTTAAGAAAACCAATGTTCGTCCTAAAGTTAATTATATTAATATATTTTATTATGAATTATTTGAAATTTCCAAGAAATTAGTAATAAAGTTTATTATAAATGGTATTGTTATTTTTTGCTATCTTTGCCTTAAAGAAGCAGAGGAAACAATTGGGTATCCAAAATCCAGGCTCCGGTGCACAAAACTTAAAAAAATGCTTAAGTCTGAGAATATTCTCAACTCATTGTGACATCATCAAATTATAAAGTTTTGATTGGATTTGCCATAGAAAATAAGAATATTCTCAGACTTAAGAATTTTTTAAAGTTTTGTGGCACTGGAGCCAGGTCATATAATTTCTTGGTGAATGTTGGACGTACAAGACAGGTTTAACCCTGCAACATTACTTATATGAATTGTTGTCTAAGCCTATGCATAGGTCTGTATTATAATTCTTATATACAGGTCTATGGTCTATGTTGGATAATTTGTTCGGCAATCATGTGCAGAGGTTGTCTTTCTTTGGTCATTCTCTTTGAAATTTCCTGATCATCATGAAAAATAACTTAAATAGATAACTTTTATATGTGCCTGTTGTTTGTACATGTCTCTTTAATTTTTTTCTATCCTTGTTTAGGAAAGGGGACTATCTGTGACTATTTCAGGACTGGATTTGAATTATATGCATTTTATTAAGACCTTGCCAATTGCAGAACGGCCAGCAGCGCCTACTGGCCTCATTGAAGGCTGCTGGTGTTTTTATGCCCCATCTACGAAAGTAGAGGGCCATATAGTGTTCGAGTCCGTTCGTCCATCCTTCCATTCGTCTGTGCGTTCGGATGTCCGTCCCAAATCCTAAATTTGCACTTACTGACAAATGCCACATCAATCATTTTGGTATGGTAGGTGCTTCTAGTGATGCTAAGCACAATGCATGCTTCGGATGCGGGCTGTGAGTGAGTGACCTATATTTTCCGCATGAATGACCACTTATAGAAGAATGGTTAAAGTCCATTCCTTCTTATTGACAAATGCCATAGTAACCAAATTGGTATGGTAGGTGCACCTAGTGATGCTTAGCACAATGCATGCTTCGGATGCTGGATGTGGCCTATATTTTCCGCACGAATGACCACTTATAGAAAAATGGTTCAAGTCCATTCCTCCTTACTGACAAGTGCCATACCAACCAAATAGGTATGGTAGGTGCATCTAGTGATGCTTAGCACAATGCATGCTTCGGATGCTGGATGTGGCCTATATTTTCCGCACGAATGACCACTTATAGAAAAATGGTTCAAGTCCATTCCTCCTTACTGACAAGTGCCATACCAACCAAATAGGTATGGTAGGTGCACCTAGTGATGCTTAGCACAATGCATGCTTCGGATGCTGGATGTGACCTATATTTTCCGCATGGATGGCCTCTTAAAGAAAACTGGTTAAAGTCCATTCCCACTTACTGACATGTGCCACATCTACTCTATTGTTATGATAGGTGCACCTGGTGATGCTAAGCACAATGCATGCTTCAGAAGCTGGCTGTGACCTATATTTTCCTCATGAATGACCACTTATAGAAGAATGGTTAAGTTAAAGTCCATTCCTTCTGACTGATAAGTGCTTTAATAGCAACCATGTTGATGCTTTAGTGATTGTGGAAAAAAATAAATGTTGCGAGATGGGGCATTACTAGTATGTCTTTTGGACATATTTTTGTTTCATTTGTTTTTTGTTTTTGTTTTTTGACTAAAGGGTCATGTGAGCTATTGCCATCACTTGGCGTCCGTCTTCCGTCTGTCCATTGTCCGTAAACTTTTTCAAACATTAACTCCTCTGACTCCGTAAGTCCAATGGAAACAAAACTTGGTACAGTTGTTTATTGGTATCTACTACAGAACTGTCGTTCGGATTTCTGATTTGTTAAAAGACATGGTGGCCATGGCTAAAAATAGAACATAGAGGTAAATTGCAGTTTTTTGCAAATAACTCAAAAATGTGACAAATACCAAGATTTCTGTCGAGTATAAGTGTTCAGCACCTCAAGATCTACCCGCGAAGATCCAACGACTCATGTAGGAGTTATTGCCCTTTTTCTGCATTTTTCCAAATTTTGCACATATTAAGCTCAATATCTTGCATTTGAAAAATTAAATTGCATATTGTTATGCAAAATACATCTACAAAATCTGTAACAGGTTCGTTCCTTTTCGGAGTTATTACTCCTAGAACGTCAAAATTGACCATTTTTGCAGTCTTTAAATCATTAACTCTTCTTACACCATAACCTTAATTGCAACCAAACTTAGTATATGTGTTCCTCGGCATGAGTTTGAATTTTTGTTAAAGAGCTCACCAGAGCTCATGTTATTCTGTTAATTATGTATATATTATGCCCCCGTCACACTGGATAAAGTTCCTACTACGTTCTTACCAAGTCCTAAAAACGCATAAAACGTGGAAAGAACTCGATGAACGTATTAAAGACGTACTAGAAACTTGTATGGTCGTAGTGCGAACTTTAGTGGACGTAGTACGAACTTTCTTGGACGTAGTGCGAACTTCAAGAACGTGAAGGACGTGGAATAATTTTGAACATGTTCAAAACAAACGTAGTGAGGACGTGGAGAAGTCAAAACGTAGTACAGAAATTGAGAACTTTATGATCGTAGCATGAACGTAGAAGGGACGTATAAAAAACTTCAAGGACGTGGCCTGGACGGTATGATTTTTTGTGCCGTTTATGCTACGACATCACTACGTCCTTAAAGTTTGCACTACGTTTGCCGTATGTTTTCACTACGATTTCATATAACGGTACTTTTCGTTCAAGTTTGTAGCACGACCATAAGGAAGTTTCTACTGCGTCCTCAACACGTCCGTACAGTTTTTACTACGTTGACAGTACGTCCTAGCGGTTTTAACGCCGTTTCTAGTAAGTTTTTACTAGGTTTTCTGACAGTTCACATGAATTTGTACAAAAGGGTTTGATATGTATTTTTTTAAAATCGGCTTTCCTTGCCCGCCGGAAGAGGATTCTTTTATTCTGCATTTAATACACAAAGGACAAGATACTTTTTTAAATAATTATTATACTTTGCCAATTATCATCAGTCAATATGTAATACTGTAAAAAATGTCGCGCTCTACGCCATACATGTATATATGTTAATTCTGTATATATATCTTTATCAAAGCTGTTGTTTGTCAAGAATGGGGTTTTTCATGAAGCTTGAATCATATGTAGTTCTTTTTTTCAATACAGGGCCAATTTCAAAACAGCGAGCAGCGACCGTTTTCTGAGGTTGATTATTTAAATTGTTGTTGCTGTAGGTTGTGTCGCGTATTCTTATTCCACATCTCATAAATTTCTATCTACATAATTTACTGACTGCATCTTTACATCTACGAATGTTATACGATGCACACTGATAATAAGACATGTTTTAAGCATTTCTATACACGGTCTAAGGGTGTACAACGGAACGATCCAAATTGTCTTTGGTTGGGGAATGGATATGTTCTTGTCCATACTGATTTTCCATATGTTTAATTTCGTCTTGACTTTTTATTTTTTTCCTGAATAGAGCGCAGTGGGTATCCTGAATTATTTTTCTGACGAAAGATGCAATCCTGCCTTTTGATGTCAAATTTATCCATAGCCTACACGGGTGTTTCATTTATTTGGGTTTATGTGTTGATCGAGAAAACAAAAAATAAAAAAAGAACATTTAAAAAATGGGTCAAACATACAAATGGCCAGATTTGTTAAAAAGAAAGTAGATCAACGTCAGACTTGAAATCAAATCCCATGTTGTGGGAGCCCATGATGATGTTGTACACCAAATATTAAGTGCATTTGATGAATAGTAAGTGAGAAAACTAGTACGAAACATTAAATTGTCTTCTTGTCAACAAATTAAAGTCAGTAAACAGGAAGTAGATGAGCGAAAACCTGATTTCGAATCATAAAAGGGGGTGGACAGGGGGCTCTCTTCCCCCGCTCCCCGCCCCTTTATCCCCGCTCCCCGCCCCCTCCACTTCCGCTCCCCGCCCCTTCCACCCCCGCTCCCCGCCACCTCAACCCGGTACCCCCGTCCCCCTTCTTCGCCACTGTACCCCCGCTACCCGCCCCTTCCATCCCCGTTCCCCGCCCCTCTACCCCCGCTCCCCGCCCCTTCTACACCCGCTCCCCTCTCCTCAACCCCTGTAACCCCGTCCCCCTGTCCACCCCCTCATAAAAGCCCATGCTGATGCTGCTTACTAAATAACTAATTAAAGAACTTTTTTGTAGAGTCCGATAATAGCAGGCTGAATGGGGCCCGCTACAATAGCCATACTGGTCGGCAAACTGCAAACAGGGGAAGAATTCACAAAAACATCAAGCTTGTTTTCAATTTCAGAATTAATCAATACGTTTATAAACTACCATATATCCCTGGAATTTTCACTCCGTCTAATCAGGCCAATTACATCTTGCTAGTACATTGTCTTCAATACACATGCAGTTTTTTTTATGCATACATATTTTTCAGGAGGCGATTCCGGGCGAATAATTAAAATACACTGCGGTGGTATATGCCCTTTTTGTCTATTAAAGACAAACAAGAGACGCTTAAGACAAAAGTTGAACGGCAACAATACAAAAAAATAAATAAATAAATAAACATAATAACTAAAAGCTTCTGGTTTAAATAACACAAATGAAGCATCGCCTCGTGTCGACTTCAAGTGCATGAACAATTAACAATTTATTTTAAACCCCAAAAGACTTTGATATTTGTCGCCGTAAGTTTTACTTTATACAAGACTAATTCATGAGTTATGGTACAGGCTGAATAAAAACCCGAGATAACCAAGTTTTGTGGCACTGAACTTTCTCTTTTCATTGCGATTTTAGAATCCAAAATCAGATATCGAATGTATGCGCAGAGGTGATATTGCTGTCTTTGTTTTTTAAACTGTCGCAAACTTTCTATAGACGTACTGCAAACGAGCTAGTCGCAGTACAGTCGCAGCAAGAACGTAGTGAAGACGTGATGAACGTAGAAGACACGTAGTGAAAACGTGCTGAACGCAGAAGACACGTAGTAAAAACTTGATAGTCCTAGAAGGAACTTGGTTGTAAACTTGAAGGACGTTGCACGGTCTTTGTAAGGACGTAGAGAAGTCGTATTGAAAACCCACGCCGGGTATTCGGACACGGAGAACCGGGTGGAGCACAGTAGACCGGGTGAGCCGAAAAAAATATCGTGTTCATGTAGGTGTGGTATTTTCCTTATGAACGTGTTGAAAAGGGATAACGGACAACAATAAGTTTATACAGCATTTTGTTAGTTCCTTAACTGCTAGTACACTAAGTTTTGTCTGATTTTACTGGAAATTATATCCACAGGAACGTCTTGAACAACGAAATTACTCCCCAAAATGTAAAGTTCCGACTTTCATTGATTGTAACTTACCGTAAAATGCAAGTTGAAAACTTTTTTGGGTCAATATAGATACCTCAATGTAAACTTGTTTATCTATAAAAATTTCAACTTCTAATTTGACGTATTGAGCACAGTATTATTCATTATCCCAACCAAGGTGGCTAATTTTGGACACAAGGGACAGCGGGTGATGACACAATGGAACGCGGGTGTGTGCTTCTTGAAGAACACAATGAACCGGGTGAAAATGCTTATGTTTTTGATCTTAAATGGTTTTTTTTCTGTTTATAAAAGGAACACAATTTAGATTAAGGATAGTATCTCGATTCCAATGCTGCATTGTGGAAGACAAACACAAAGTAACGATGTTTCTGGAGACAATCCGACGTGCAATATACTTGTCATTTTTTGACATGACGATTGGTTGGTCGTATTACACAAGCTCTCAAATTGTAACCTAGATGCATTGACAATCTTGAAATTGGTATGGTGGTAGATCTTTTTAATACTTTAAGGAAGATCTTTCATCTGCAGCAACATTCAAATATACTTTCAAATGTGGAAGGCATTATGGCAACATCAAACAGAAAAACCTGATGATCTGTCAACGACATTATCGGACTCGAGATGCTGTTCTCTGCTGTTTCCAAATATAACAAAATGCTTTTTTTTACCATCCTTTATGTCTGGTAGCATATAAAGGGCTTATTCTTCTCTTAAATTTGTTAAGAACCCGATGCGAAGCACAATGAATGAGGACAGATTGGTCGAGCTAACTGTTATTGTAATATGTGCATAAAGATATTGAGTTCGACTACAAATTAATGCGTTGCTTGACACATTGTGCGCCAAAACTCTAGGAAAATGCTTAATCGTAATCCTAAAGAAGACTGAACTTAAATTTCAGTCGTTACATTACTTAAATATTATTGGCTTTGTCAATAGTTTGCTAGGAATGTTAATTATGCCCCCCACAAAATTGTTGGGGGTTCATGTATATAGGAATCTGTCTGTCTGTCCGTCCGTCCATACGTCTGATTGTCTGTCCGTCCGTCCGTCTGTCCACATCCCTTGTAAGCTCAACTCTTTTTAAACCGCTTGACGAAATTTGATGAAACTTTGCATAATGATTACACCGGTTGGTAGATGTGCATGAAGGAATTTTATGACCCTCCGTAATGGTTAAGTGGAGATAAGAGGAGTTTTTTTTTCCTATGCATATTATGTATACGGACCCGTAAGCGCAACTCCTCCTAAAACGAATAAAAGGATTTTGATGAAACTTTAGATAAAGGATGCACATCATATGTAGATGTGTTTGAAAAAAATTCATTGCTGCCAATTGCCTAGATAATTTTTGACTGGTTATATAGAGAAAAAAAATGGTGGAAAAATTTCCCGACATATTTCACTGTACAATTCAACTAAATTTAAAATGATTTTTTAAATCTTAAAAAGGCAAATAATTCAGAACTTTAATTAATTAAAATGTTATGTTGGATAGTTCTATCAAATTCCATGATAAAAGGTCTGTTTTTTTTTCTTTATGTGCCATCACATCTATGCATTTTGCCTGATTCTTGCGTGGATTGATACTTAAATACTATTTAACACCATTTTTGGTTGTGTGTGTTCGTCCGTCCACATGTCCTGTCGGCTTTTCTATTGTGCTAATTGGCACATAATTCAGACATTATTTCTCTGAGACTTAGAATACATAATTCAGATTTCTTAAGATTTGTACATTTATAAATATTGTAAAACAAACACTATACATGTACTTTTTTTCTTTAATTTATAAGTCTGCATTTGAGAACATATTGCATTTTTACAACACACCCTTTCTATATACTAATTCGTTCTCTTGTCAGCTTTTAAAATGATAAAGAATATGTAAATATCTAAGTATTTGGTTTTGTATAACATTCCCAAGAACATCCCAATAGAGGTTAAGATTTATCGTCCCCAACACCTTCCCAATCACTTAAATCTCGCCAGCTTCTGGGGTGGGGTTGGGGGGGGGGGGCTTTGCTTCCCCCTAGATTCCCAACAAAGTCAACAACAAAACTACCAAACTGAGATGATCAATCTCATATATCCAACAAGAAAAGTCAAAACAAGGCAAAGAAACACCATAGAAATTGAATATCGCAATAGTCCTGACTTGGTCCAGACATTTGAAAAGAAATGGTGGGTTGAACAAGGTTTTATGGTGCCGAACCTTCCTTTTCCATTGCGATCTTAGTGTCCGGTAACACAAAACACAACACGGTTGTAAGACATAAAAGGGATGAAGAGATGATTATCTTAGTACAACAAACTGTAACCAAATAATTGAAACAATAATCAATAATAAATCATTTGAACATTGGCTGATATCGAAAGATATTGGAGTATTGTGACTCATATTGGCGTAATAGAGCTTTTAAACACAGAAAACCAAATTTAATCGCGTTTAAGACACTTATTCTATCCAAGTTATTGCTAGCCAGTACCCGGTTCATTGTGTCCATCACCCGCGTTCTTAGTGTTCCTCATCTCAAATCATCCGCTGTCCCTTGTGTCCAAAATAAGCCACCTTGGTTGGGATAATGAATAATACTGTGCTTGCTTAGTACGTCAAGTTAGAAGACGAACTTTTTATAGATAAACAAGTATACATTGAGGTATCTATATTGACCCAAAAAAGTTTCAACTTGCATTTTACGATAAGTTACAATCAATGAAAGTCGGAACTTTACATTTTGGGGAGTAATTTTGTTGTTCAAGATGTTCCTGTGGATATGATTGCCAGTAAAAAACAGACAAAACTTAGTGTACTAGCAGTTAAGGGACTAACAAAATGCTATATATACTTATTTTTGTCCGTTATCCCTTTTCAACACGTTCATAAGGAAAATACCACACCTACATGAACACGATATTTTTTTCGGCTCACCCGGTCTACTGTGTTCCACCCGGTTCTCTGTGTCCGAATACCCGGCATGAAACCTAGGAGCAATATTTTTATCCCGTTTGCACTGCGTTCTAAAAACGTACTAAGAACTTGGTGGTCTTCATCCCAGTGTGACGGGGGTATATCTTGCTTACTTATTTGTAAAAAAAGCATGACCGTCATGGCTAAAAATAGAACATAGGGATAAATTGCAGTTTTTTGAAAATAACTAAAAATGATGACAGCTATCAAAATTCTGGTTTTAAACCAAAATGTACTTATTAAGCTCAATATCTCGAAAAATATTAAAGATATTTGAGAAATTTAAATAACATGTTGTTAAGCACATAAAGATCAACAAAATCTGTCATAGGGTCAAAGTTGTCTGACCCCTACTTTTAGGAGTTATTCCCTTAGAGTGTCACATTTTCACAACCTTTCAACCGTAAAGGCTATAGCAAAACTGTTTAGTTACTTAAGCAATTTCAAAAATTCACCTTTATTGAAGTTATGGTCCCTTAAATAACATTTCAAGCCCCATAGCTAGTAAACTGTTGAAAAAATAAAAACTTTTTGATTGCTTAAATGTTACACTAATTGAACTCTATACTCCAAGTTAAGTTAATCGATGTTGTCAGATGACCACCTTATTAAACTTGTAGCCCTTTCTAGACAAAATAAGCTAAAAACCACACAGACATCCAGACCTAAAGCAGAGTTTCAAGACATTTCTGCACCACCCCAAATTTTTATCGTCCGTCGTCCGTCCTCTGTTAACTTTTTCAAAGGTTAACTCGGGTCTCCTCTGACAATATAGGTCCAATTGCAACCAAAATTTGTTTATAAGCATTGTCGTTTTGGATTCGTCAAAAAACCATGGCCGCCATGTCAATATAGGAGTAAAATGCAGTTTTTTTGCAAATAACTCAAAACGGTCACAGCTATTAAAATTCTTATAATAAAATCGTTAACTCCTCCGACACCATAGGTTCCATTGCAATCAAACTTTGTTTAGCTCTTCGTTAGAATGTGTGGTAGAAGATATTGTTTTGATTTTAAATCTATTTAAAAACATGGCTGTTGTTGCTAAGAATAGAACATAAGGAAAATTGTATTTTTTATGCCCCTGCGACGACATGTTTTACAAATTTCCGTTAGGCGAATGTGAAAATATCAGACCTGTCGGACATCTACTTCCTGTTTGGGACTTAGGCAAATGTGAAGATATGTGAACATGATTGTGAAAATTTCCGTCAAGCTTATCTCAGGAACCGTACATGATAATGATTTGAAACTTAATAGGACAGTTCAATATGACAAAATGTACGTCCTAAGCGATTTTCAGACGTGTCGGACATCTAATTCCTGTTTTGGACTTAGGCGAATGTGAAAATATGTGAACATGACTATGAAAATTTTTGTCAAGCCTTTCTCAGGAACCATGCATTAGAATGATGATGGTCCAGTATGACAAACTGTACGTCCTAAGCGATTTTCAGACCTGTCGGACATCTACTTCCTATTTTGGACTTAGGCGAATGTGAAAATATGTGAACATGACTATGAAAATTTCCGTCAAGCTTTTCTTAGGACCCGTACATGAGAATGATTTGAAACTTGGTAGGATGGTTCAGTATGACAAACTGTATGTCCTAAGCGAGTTTGAGGCATCAACTTATTGTTTTGGGGCCTAGCGGGGGCATTCGTGTCCCATGGACACATTCCTTCTTTATTTTTAAAAAACTCAAAAACGGTGACAGACTTCAGCACCTCACAAGCTACCTGTCCTGAAATTTAAGGAAGATATAACCAATGTAGGAGTTATTGCCGTTTTTAGGAACCAAACTTGGTACAGTTGTTTATTGGTATATATCTGCTACAGAACTATCATTTTGGTCATTTGGATTTTCGATTTGTAAAAAAAAAACATGGTCGCCTTAGCTAAAAATAGAACATAGGGGGAAATTGAGTTTTTTGCAAATAACTCAAAAGGCAAAAAGTGTTCAGCACTTCAAGAAGAAGATCCAACGACTCATGCAGGGGGCTCCCGCAGGGTACCCCCCTCAGGTCGCAAGGTCGTAAGGTCGCTTTTAAAAGGCATATTTTGGCGGAGGTCGCAGGTCTTTTTTTTGGCATAGGTCGATTTTATGAAGTGTAGGTCGCAGGTCGTTTTTAACCATGCGGGAGCCACATGTAGGAGTTATTGTCCTTATTCTACATTTTTTTCAAAATTTGCCCATATCAAGCTTAATATCTTGGAAGGTAGAAAAGATATTTGAAAAAAAAATGAATTGCATATTGCTAGGCGCACAAAGATCTACACAATCTCTTAAAGGATCGAAGTTGAAGATTTGTTACTTTTCGGAGTTATTCCCCCTAGAACGTAAAATTGAAATATTTATTTGCAGTCTTTATTCAATAACTCCTCTTAAACCAAAAGTTTAATTGCAACCAAACTAAGTATAGTTGGCATGTGTGCAACAAAACTGTCGTTTGATTTTTTGATTTGTAAAAAACATGGCCTTCATGGCTAAAAATAGAATATAGGGGTACATTGGAAGCTTTTTGCAAATAACTTAAAAATGGTGACAGATATCAAAATAAAAATTCTGATGGGAAACAAAAGTGTTAAGGACCTCAAGATCTACCTGCCCTGAAAGTTTGAAGAAAGATCTATGTAGCCACCCATGTAGGAGTTGTTGCCCTTTTTCCTGATTTAGAAAAAAATGTACTTATTAAGCCCAATATCTCGAAAACTATTAAAGATATTTGAGAAATTTAAATAACATGTTGTTAAGCACATAAAGATCAACAAAATCTGTCATAGGGTCAAAGTTGTCTGACCCCTACTTTTAGGAGTTACAGGGGCGGATCAAGAAATTTTCGAGGAGGGGGCGGGTCCACATACTGGGTTCTGTGGACAGAAGGGGGGTTCCAGACCAATTTTGCTGAAAATCTACACAAAAAATTAAAAATTTCGGAGGAAAGCGGGGGTCCAGACCCCCGGGACCCCCCTCTGGATCCGCCACTGAGTTATTCCCCTAAGAGCATCCTCCTAATTTTCCATTTTCACAACCTTTCAACCGTAAAAGCTAGAGCAAAACTTTAAGTTACAAAACTGTTTAGTAAGTTAAGCCCCTTAATAATTCAATATGATGGGAGCACAGGGACTTGCTCCCCTCTATCAATATTTTGTTAGAGTCAATGTGCGGTACGAAAAAAACACAAGGGAGATACTGCTTTCACCACCCCCATTTTCTTTAATTCGATTTTCTTTTAATAATTCATTGATCTCATACCTTTTCTGATACGATTTGTTTCACATATGATTTTCCTTTCCAAAACACCCAAATATATCTTCATTCATTGCATTTCGGCCTCAAAATCGGGCTTTGTTCGGACAATTTTATAAAATTTGGCAATCGCTTGGACATGAAAAGCATTACGTCAAGGAAAAGTCTCGAAACCCGAAAGAAATCCGAATGAATTTTAATGACGTTTTTACTTTCGATTTACATTACATTTATTGGTAAAGTCCCGATAATGTACTTTCATTTTCATGTCCAAGCGATTGCCAAATTTTACAAAGGAGTAGAGCCACGAAGGCCCCAAATCGGCCCAAAAATTCAACTTTGATATACTTCCTTGTAATTGCTCCCTTGATGTTCACTAGACTTCATATTTTATAAATTGCAATATCTTTTGGTTTAATTGTTTATCAACAAGGAGGACAGTGAGCTAAAAATCAGTCTATTTTGTACAAAATCTCGTTTTTTGACATTTTTCATGGATTTTCATGTATAAATCGTTGAAAAACAAAATGGCCACACCCGTCGACCAAAATTATTTTGTGATAGAAATGCGTGTTTTTATGTTATAAAATGATTATCAAAAAATTACGATGGTCGACGAATGTGGCCAATACTAATTTTGACAAAATACGACGAGAAAACAGTGAAAATAGGCGAAAAATTAAGAATTGTATAATCTATGGCGTGTTTGAAATGCCAAGACCAGACCTGTGATGTAGATATTTTGATAAATCTTACATATATGATAAGTTCAGTTATGCCTTAACTCATTTTGACTAAATTTACAAATAGTTGAAGTAGTTTGAAAATTAGTAAAAATACCGGGCCGATTTGAGGCATTCGTGGCTCTACTCCTTTGCCCGAACAAAGCCCGATTTTGAGGCCGAAATGCAATGAATGAAGACATATTTGGGGGTTTTTGAAAGGAAAATCATCCGTGAAACGAATTATATAAGAAAAAGGTATGAGATCAATGATTTATTAAAAGAAAATCGAATTGAAGAAAAGGGGGTGGTGAAAGAAGTATCTCCCTTGTGTTTTTTTCGTACCGCGCATTGACTCTAACAAAATATTGATAGAGGGGAGCAAGTCCCTGTGATGGGAGTTTTTTATTGGACCTTTATTGAAGCAATGGTCCCTTAAATCTTTAAATAACATTTTTTAAGCCTTATCGCTGGTAAACTGTTGAAAAAAATAAAAAGCTTTTGATTGCTAAAACGTTGACCTAATTGAACTTTGCACTTTAATGTATTAAATTAATCATGTTGTCAGATGACCCCTTATTAAACCTGTAGCCCTTTCAAGACAAAATAAATATTGAAGGAAGGTGAGCGATTCAGGCTCCTGGGAGCCTCTTGTTCTTCATTTTTTTCTTCAAATTTTGCACTTAACAAGCTCAAAATCTTAAAAACTTTGGAAGACATTTTAGAAATTTAAGTAACATATTGTTGAGCACATTAAGATCTACAAAATATTTAACAGGATCAAAGTTGTATGACCATTCCTTTTTAGAAGTTATTCCCTAATTGACCCCACATTGTATTGCAAACTATAAATGCAAAAAAAAACCTTTTAATTGCAACATTGTTAAGTTAGTTAAGCCCTATAAAAACTCAATATGATGGTAATTTTTATTGACTCCTTATAACAGTTATGGTCCCTTAAATGTCTATAGAACTTTTTTTGACTAAGTTAAAGTTAGACAAAAACTGCAGAAAGTAATAAAAAAACTTTGATGGTTAAAATTTTCAGCTAATTGAGCTCTACGCTTTATCACTTTAGGTAAATCGATGTTGTCAGATGACCCCTTATTAAACTTATGACGCTCTAACTGTCAAAAATGCTGTTTAAAACTTTTTGCCTGATAGACTAAAAATTCAGGCATTTTAAAAGTCAGGTGAGCGAGCCAGGCTCCACGGAGCCTACTGTTTCTAATAAGAAATTTCTGTTTTTGTTCGTAAAATATCCGAATCCGTTAAGTTTATCTTTATTTCTTTGATACAAGTAAAAGGAGGCTTTGTTGCAATGAAGCTTAAACACGTCACCGATTTTAATTCCACTGTATTGGGATGATCATCGTTAAATTACAGTTAAAGAGAGATTCAAAATCTTAAATAGTAAAACAAATAAGAGATTTTCAAGCATCTGACTTCAGATAAAGTAAAAATGAAAATGGTTATGTGCATATTTTTGATAGAAAAAGAGTTTATAAAATAAACTAACACACGAGACTCTTTAGAGCACATATAGCCGAAAATAATTTAGCAAGCAAAAGCTTTTCTTTGTCTCTTGGATATTTTTCTATCTATGGGGCGGAAAATCTCGTATTTACAATATGGGACCATCACTCTTATAAGGGGTCATCTGACTTCTTCAACATAATGTATACGTTTGCAGAGCTAAATGTGCTGAAGTTTAAAACAAGCAACAGCTTTTCACGTTCTATTAAGGTTTTCATTCTATAGGCCGTTTTTCATCTTCAAAGGGCCATAACTATTTAAAGTGGTCATCTGAAAAGACCCGATGGAGAAGATTTAAAAGTTCAATGAGCTGAAAGGTTAGAATACAACAGCTTTTCTTGCATTTACTAATTTAGGAAAATTATACATCCAAACTTTACCATATGGCAGGAAATTTTTGCTATATTCAAGAGCTGACCTGGAGAAACAATAAAAAAATCCAGCTCTGGTTATTGATTTGTATTACACATAGATTATTTTTAGACTGAGAAAATTAATATCCCTAAAATTAAATAACCATCTTTTATTTCAAATTGTGAACTCATAAAAAAATTACTACTTATATAATCATTAAAACAAGCCATTTTGTATTTCATGTTTTTATACAAAGGTGTAGTTCAAAACCTGCACGGACTTGCTCCCCTCTATCAATGCACAGACAGGGTGATTCTGGGAATCAATGCACAGACAGGGTGATTCTGGGAATCCCAAGTCTTTCGTTTAATTTGGTCTTATTATAAATACTCCCAATACAACTGGACCAAATGTCCAGTGAAACTCATGAAGACACATGCACCACGTTCAAACACACCATACAACGCGAACTCAATAAATGAAAGTGATCGAAACATACTGCTTCAGTTCATGTTTTTCATTTTCATTCACATTCATTGGGTTGCCAATAGCTGGTTTGTTATTAATCTAAATTGTTTCGATGCCCATTGTACGACGAGACGACAATATAATGTTCAGGTCCGTCTGTCCGTTCGTTTTACCATAAAACTGTTCATGTTTGATTGATCATAGAAAAAAGATGGGTGTTATACAAAATAATACAAATACAAATACAAATAAGTTTATTGGCCATAAAGGGGCAAAGACATTACAACATATATGATTATAAGTGATATCAGAGTGATTCAAGAACATCAAATATAATAGCAGGACGTTCCTAAGTTCAATAATTACATATATAATTATCAAGTTATGTTTGATTCCTGTAGAAAGACACTCAAATGATGAATAATTTCAACATTTTCACAAGTGAAACACCAGAAAAGTTTATCAAAAGCAGATAGATTAACAAAATTGTCATTTGACTTTTTAACAATATCAAAAAGTAATTTTATATTATTGACAAATTTATGACATTCAGAAAAATAATGAATCTCATCTTCCACTTTATTTAAGATACATTTATCACAAATTCTAAGATTAAGTGGAATGGAAGGATTAGAATGTCTTCCTAATTCTACTTTAAGTTGATGGTTGCTTACTCTAAATCTAGCAAAACACTTTCTTTTATTGAAATCTTGGATGATGTCCAAATAGTTATAATTAAATTTACAACCGCAAAGCCGGGTTTGTCTATGGAATTGTGCAGTCAACTCCACAAGTTAGTTCTAGCTTTACTCCTAAGCGGCACAATTTCGGCTATAGTAGGGTTATGAACATAAAACGGTTGATAAATGGCGTAGAGGATATGGGGACAAAATGTCGATCGGGGATGGAATTTTTTTTATTGTCACGTAAAAAGGAATGATGGATAGTGTACAGACAATTTAGCCTTATATTGGTCTACAATGGGCTGCAGTTAGGTTTTATGCATTATAGCCTCATGACAACGACATTCATTACCACCTGGGATACACATTCATGTCATTTTTTTTGGCAAAGCGGCCTGACCCGATGTCATATTTCAAAGCACGATTTAGTGGACTGATGCTGTGGCCCAATATATCCGGAGCCCGCACAGGCCCGGTCTACTCTGACGTTCACAATAAATACTATTAGGTTACGGCGTCTAAAATAAACATGAATACAATAAAAAAAATCTTTATTAAGATGTTTTTTTTATTAATCAATCGAGAAACCAGAAAAAGAAGTATACCCATATCCATGAAGAGCTTCTCCACCAAGACCATGCATGTGACGAACAAATATGACGTCATTTTTACGACACTGGACTACCATATTCATGGTTCCGGAAACGCCGATGCTGTACCCATAATTCCTTCCAATGACCTCACCATTCTTCATCACTTCTGTGTGAACGGTTCCTCCTGTAGAAAACATCGTGGTAGAAAAATGGTATAAAGTCCATCGCTAGGCACCGTAAATACACCAGTGTTATTATTAAAACTTGAGGCCGTGTCTGTGATGGTTTTGTCGAAATGAATCGTCTGTTCTTGTCCTAGATTTGAATGTTGTGAAAGTGGTCCGTCCCTAAAAAAGATGATTCAAAACTATTCATGACTACACAAATCACTTACTTGAAGTTGCACATCACTTCTTAAACTCAAGTTACTTATAGTTGCACATCACTTCTTAAATTTAAGTTGTAACAATTCTAATATAAATGTTTTCATAATGCTCCGATATTGGTGATGTTGTATATCAATCGGTCTTTCTGTGTCGAGGAATAGCAGAAAAAACCCAGTTGTACCGTTCCAGGTAAATAAGATTGCTACGCGTAGCCAATGTCCTCCGCCGCAGCATTAAAGTTGAAAACTTACGTACTAAAATTTGAATAATTAAAATGGCATTGCAATATGATTACCTTCATATCATGACTAACCATCCTACAAAATTTCATGAAAATCTGAGTTCACAAAGTGTTCCTATGACCTATAAAGTGAACAAAATCGATTAAGTCCCATAACTCCAATAAAATTTGTTGAATCTAAATGGTGGTGCGATATGATCAACAACATATCATGACAAACAATCCTACAAAATTTCATCAAAATCCGTTCAGTAATCTCAGAGGAGTTGCACTCACAGAGTGTTCCTATGACCTAAAATGGACAAAGTCGATAAATGCCCATAACTTCTTAACAATTTGTCAAATCTATCTGGCAGTGAGATATGATCAACTACATATCATGACGAACAATCCTACAAAATTTCATTAAAATCCGTTCAGCAGTCTCAGAGGAGCTGCGCTCACAAAGTGTTCCTATGACCTAAACTGAACAAAGTCGATAAATGCCCATAACTCCTCAAAAATTTGTCAAATCTAAATGGAAGTGCGATATGATCAACTACATATCATGACAAACAATCCTACAAAATTTCAACAAAATCCGTTATAGCAGTCTCAGAGAAGCTGCGCTCACAAAGTGTTCCTATGACCTAAACTGAACAAAGTCGATTAAGTCCCTTAACTCTTATAAAAAGTTTATAATCGAAATGGCGGTGCGATATGATCAACTACATATCATGACAAACAATCCTACAAAATTTCATCAAAATCCGTTCAGCAATCTCAGAGGAGTTGCACTCACAAAGTGTTCCTATGACCTAAAATGGACAAAGTCGATAAATGCCCATAATTTCTTAACAATTTGTCGAATCTAACTGCTAGTGCGATATGATCAACTACATTTCAGGACAAACAATCCTACAAAATTTCATCAAAATCCGTTCAGCAGTCTCAGAGGAGCTGCGCTCACAAAGTGTTCCTATGACATTAACTGAACAAAGTCGATAAATGCCCATAACTCCTTTAAAATTTGTCAAATCTAAATGGAAGTGCGATATGATCAACTACATATCATGACAAACAATCCTACAAAATTTCAACAAAATCCGTTGAACAGTCTCAGAGAAGCTGCGCTCACAAAGTGTTCCTATAACCTAAACTGAACAAAGTCGATAAAGTCCCTTAACTCCTATAAAAAGTTTATAATCGAAATGGCGGTGCGATATGATCAACTACATATCATGACAAACAATCCTACAAAATTTCATCAAAATCCGTTCAGCAGTACAGAGGAGTTGCGCTCACAATGTGTTCATATGGCCTAAAATGGACAAAGTCGCTAAATGGCCATAACTTCTAAAAAATGGCGAATACATTTTTATAATGGCAGTGCGATATGATCAACTACATATCATGACAAACAATCCTACAAAATTTCAACAAAATCCGTTGAGCGGTCTCAAAGGAGCTGTGCTCACAAAGTGTTCCTATGACCTATACTGAAAAAAGTCGATAAAGTCCCATAACTCCTATAAAATTTTTTAATCAAAATGGCGGTGCGATATGATCAACTACATATCATGACAAACAATCCTACAAAATTTCATTAAAATCCGTTCAGCAGTATCAGAGGAGTTGCGCGCACAAAGTGTTCCTATGGCCTAAAATGGACAAAGTAGATAAATGCCCATAACTCCTAAAAGATTGTCGAATCTATAAATGGCAGTGCGATTTGATCAACTACATATCATGAAAAACAATCCTACAAATTTTCATCAAAATCCATTGAACGGTCTCAGAGGAGTTGCGCTCACAAAAGTGTGACGGACGCACGGACACACGGACGGACGGACGGACGGACAAAGACCATTTGTATGTCCCTCCGTCGCGTTGAGGCGGGGGACAAAAAGAAAATCGCAATAGTTTAAATATATAATTGTGTTGAGACGCTAACACAAAAGTCATCCAAAATGGCCTTGGATGGTAACCCATTCCAATCAGTATAATAAAATATGCCTAGATATCAAATTTCGTTGAAATTGGGCGAAGTTGACTTTTAACTAGACAGGAGTGTAGTAAATGGCTACAATTTTGAAAAACCAGAAGTTTGCTCTTTAGTCTGATAGCATCATTGAACTCAGCATACCCATTTTCCCAAAATAACCCATTTTTATTACAACACGACAATTTTTAACTTTATCAGTGTTCTATTTTAGTATTAACGATCACCATTTAAAACGGCAACCATTAAAAAAAAATCATATTTTGTTTTCTCATCTTTGAGTAACACTCTTTCATATGATTGAATAAGGCATCTTTGATAGATGAGGGTACATGTTCAATGTCGAAATCAATGAGTCGCCAAAACTCTGTTTTGCCGGGCGACTTAACACTAAAAGTCCCTAAAATAATTCTTTCTTCGTTATCAGCCACCAGTAGAAAAGTTCAAAATTGAGTTAAAAGATATGGTGGTTAATTGGTCTTAATTGTTTTAATTAGTGTTTGACTGGTCTGCTGTACTGAGATGATCACCTCAATATCCCTATTGTGTCTCGCAACCATGTTGTGTTCTATGGTCATTACCGGATCCTAAGATCGCAATGGAAGAGGGAGGTTTGGCCCAATAAAACCTGGTTCAACCCACCATTTCGTTTGAAATACCTGTACCAAGTCAGGACCATTGCGATCCACCAATTCTCCGGTATGACTGATTCGTTTTTGTCATTTTTTCTGGACTATGAGATTGATCATTCAAGTTCGGTAGTTTTGTTATTACCTTCATCGCATTCCTGATTTGTTAAACGTAACCGACTGAAAATATGCATTTTCCACCAAAGTTCAGTTTTTCCACTTCAAAAAAAGTTATTTTCAGTCTCAAATTTCTATATTTCTGACTATTATTTTACCATGCCTAATTAGTTCCAATTTAATGTTGAAAATGACATAAGACCATCAGACAATTCAAAATCAGTGTAACACATGAACAATTACTCAACAAATATAGGAAAACAAACCTGAGTTAGATTCCAGCTGTGTAACTTTGTCGGTCAGCATACGTATCTGAGCCTCCATCTGATGGTACATTGCAGCCATGTCATTTTCCAGCAACCGTTTGTCACTGTCTGCAAAGACCGTAATACACGAGAGTAGAAAACAAAAGCTAAACCACTTCAATTCAGACATGGTTGTAATAACGTAGTATCTATAAAAGTTTAATTCGTCTCTTGGTCGTGTTATCGTTAGAGATAAGAATGACATGACCTAAAATCAGATTCTTAATGTATCTTGACAAGACATATTAACTTTATTATTTGATTTGAAAGATGGATTCTGCTTTTTATATTGTAATTGGCGTTATGTCTTCTTTTATATATATGTAATTTTGTCTTTATATTGAAGGATATTCATATGAAGATGTGACGTTAAAGGGATTAATGAAACGTATTTAAACGTTTTATTTTTATAACGAGTGGCGAATATGCCCTCAGTAGAGCCTAGTTTGTCGTAGGAAGCAACTATCGGTCTTTGGAATAGTGCGTAGCCCATAGAGCGTCAAATGTGTGTACCTTAGGTGGCTAAATAGGGTGGCTCTCGTCGGATGTTGTCAGATCTGTAAAACGGAAAGCTGACGATACAAAAAATGAAAGAAAGAAGAAAAAAAACTACAAACCTTGAGATATGAAAAAGATAAAATGTTATGTAATGTTTATTTATTTTCAATCATGAGGGAAATTTAGACTTCGTAGATTTTAAATATATGAGTATGGTAATACAAGTACCACTACATTTTTCTCAGGCCTGTTTTTTACCTTGTGTTCGCTAAAAGGTGTTAGGTAAACTTCATATCAAAGTCGTGGAATCTTAGAACAACCCGAAATTCCCATTAAACCACTGAAGTTTATAGGCAGCAACTTTCTATCCAGCCATAAATTCAAACCTATCGGCTATCGAAAATCTACAGTTGGCCCACGGTTAACCTCCGTTACATGCAAGGAAAAAAGAAATTGCACAGCTGTTTAGAGCTGATGTTCTATTTGCACTTATATACTCATGGAAAAAAGAAACTATGCATGTCTATTGGAAATAAATTGTACCCAAATTCCTCTTAATCAGAAAATTGTAAAAAATGCAGTTATCGAGTTGAAATTTTCACTGAATGTCGAGTGGCCCATGCAGATCATTTTTAGGTAAAAATCCAAACATTTTTGAAATCCAGTTTTGAGATTTAAAAAAAACCTTTTTTAACCCCCAGAAATCAAGATCAAAATTTTCATCCAAAATGTAAGCTGTTAACTTTCAATCACTTCAAAAATGTGTATTGCTTTCAAAATGAGATTTTGTGAATTTCAAGTTGACACTACCTGATTTTAAACTGCAAAAAAAACATCTCTTAGGCGCCTAAAAATGAAGATTTTTGTCAAGATCATTAGGAAAATGATTTTGTATTTTTTGTAATCAAGTGTATCAAATACTAAATAAAATGTTGAATTTGTGATTTTTCAAAGTGATGCACAGTTTCTTTTTTTTATTATTATATTAAAAGGCGTTTTGTGTTAGTGTAACAATTTACCAGATGTTTCCATAAACGAATTAAAAATGATTAATCTAAAAGTATTAAACTGGCTCCGAACGCCTGTGCACTTATTGAAGATTTTGTTCTTTAAACTATTCATGGCTAAAATTCAATATTACAAATACCAAAACGCGGGTATGAACGGTTAATTTGGATATGCTATATATCGATATTTCAAGGAGTAACCTCTCATCAGTAGCATTTAAATCAAATTATTGGAAGGTCAAATCCCAACACTGTTGAAAACGAAAAGTACTCAAAACCAAAACGTTCGAACAAGGAAGCCAAATCCAGCACCGAGGATATCGACCATAGTTCGATATTGTTGTATATAGGCATAGCCGCTTGTCCAATGTCCAGATCTGTTTCGTTAATTGATATTTCATTGTGTTTTTTTTTAAGAAAGCTAATATAACAAAACTAATCGAACCGAGATTATCAATCTGAATAAGAATCAAGAAGACATACCCAAGACATTGGAGATCACAATGGTCCTGATTTTGTACAGGCACTATAAATGAAACAGTGGATTAAACCAAATTTAATGACGCCAAATATTCACTGTGCTAATAAGGCTCAGTAGTACCATAGGACACAACATGGTTGAGAGACATCTATATAGGAAAGTGATCATCTCAGTACATTTCTCAGTTAGGATTCTGACACCGAGTTAGTGTTTTTAACCAACAAAGCGACCTATGCATGTACCCTATGTGGTCCTTAACCGCAGGGGTGATCAGGTCATTATACTGAAAGCCTTGCTGCTGACCATGGAGGGCCAAAGTGTGTAAAGAGTGCCACGCCTTAAGCATGTAAAAGATCCCTACTACGAACATTTCCCTGGGAAAGTGGTCTAAAACATTGATTTTTTCAATGTTTTCTGTTCCGCCCTAACATTTCAAATCATTATTTAATGTTCAAATATTGACAGCAATAATATTAAGGTGTTTAATAAAAACAAATGTGTAGGCAGTTCTGAACTAAAACTTCCCTCATGCTTTTAATTTAGTTTTTTCTTGTTTTGCAGTGCATAAGAGTTATAGTAGGTATTGATTGCGATAATTATTGTTATGTTCTGACCCATTCCATTATTGAGAATCTTACTCGATTAACACTTTTTCGAAAGTACTTGCTGCCCATCAACGCAAAGTTGACGAAAAGTATAGCTAGCTTTTCGTTTGATTTTCGGCATAAAAAATCCGTTTTCGTTTTCTTTTTTTTTGTTCAGAACTAAAAATAACACCGAAAATAATGTAAAATATTGAAAGCAAGTTTTAAAGTACTCAACGACTGTTATTTTCCCGCGAAAGTTGCATGTCATTTATTTAATGGTTAACACAACTTAAATTCTTGATTCTGCCATTAAGTTGAGTGCTATGTTAAATATTAAATACGTTCTTACATCGAACAGAAAAACCATGAGATACAGGACACCCAAATGAATCGAAGACTGCATGCGAAGATATTGTTAAATTATGCATACCAGGAATTTATGATCCTCAAATTTATGTAGGAGTTTTGTCCCTTTGATCTAAGAATATCAAATTTTCAGAGAGTCCTTGCTAATGATTGTTTCAATTCATCTATCTAATGATCACAGGCCTCACGTGTCTTTGAAGACCCAAAGAGGATATCTACATGAATGTGTATGCATTACTGGTATAATTGGAAGGCCAGTAACCAAAAGTGTCAAAAAGATGTACTCTTGCTTTTGTTCAAAAAGAGTTGGAACAAGCAAGCCAACACCTGTCAATTTATTGCCATTTATCATTAAGTGAAATATGTGAAAATATTATGCTATGATCAATGTTTAATTTGGAAAAAATGAGAAAAAAAGATTTATGTCATGCAATTTTAGTAATAACAATCAAATTCTAATATCAGATATGAGAAAAACATACTTTGATATATTTTTTATAGTTTTAAAACATAATTGCAATTAGACCTACGATACACTCAAAAAACCATCTGGTTCTTTTGATAACTGCCTCCACAATTATACAAAACATATTTTATTTAAACACCATGTCATGATTTTGATTTCGTAAGTATAAATAAGAACTTGGAGAAAATAGTTGCGTGATCTGTGTTACTTATAATTTTAAATCTTTCCATAGAATTATAAGGTAAATATAACATAAACATATAAGACGAATAGCTACTACTCGGAAATACGCAAGAGCTTTTTTATTTGACAAAAACGAGTTATCGGAATATTTAGATATTGTCTTATGGTACCAAACCCCGATCTTTCTAATTGAAATTATTGGTCTACATTCTTTAGCTCACCTGACCCGAAGGGTCAGGTGAGCTATTGCCATCACTTGGCGTCCGTCGTCCGTAAACTTTTTCAAACGTTAACTCCTCTGACACCATAAGTCCAATTGCAACTAAACTTAATACAATTGTTAATTGGCATAATATGTGCTTCAAAATTACCGTTTGGAAATTTGATTCAATAAAAAACATGGCCGCCATGGCTAAAAATAGAACTTAGGGGCGAATTGAAGTTTTTTTGCAAATAACTCAAAAACGGTTGCAGATATCAAAATTCTGGCACAAGGTATTAGTAATCAGCACCTCAAGATCTACCTGCCCCAAAATTGTGAAGAAGATCCAATAACCCCTGTAGGAGTTATTGCCGTTTTTTCTCGATTTTTTTAAATAAACACTTTTTTAAACCTCAATATCTTAAAAAAAAACTCTTAAAGATATTGGAGAAATTTAAATTGCATGATGTTAAGCACATCAAGATCTACAAAATCTGTAAAGGGTCAAAGTTGTATGACCCTTACTTTAAGGAGTTATTTCCCTTAAAGGTCATGATTGACCATTTTCACAGCATTTCCCCATTACTTTGGAACATTAACTCCCCTGACACAATTAGTCCAATTGCAACTAAACTTAGTACAGTTTTTAATTGGCATATGTGCTTCAAAGTTACCGTTTGGATTTTTTATGCAACAATAAACATGGCCGCCATGGCTAAAAATAAAACATAGGGGTAAAGTGTATTTTTTTTGCTCAAAATGGTCACAGATATCAAAATTCTGGCGAAATAAAGGTGATCAGCACCTCAATATCTACCTGCCCTGAAATTTTGAAGAAGATCCAACAACTCATGTAGGAGTTATTGCCCTATTTCAAGACTTTTCAAAAAGTTGCACTTTTTAACCTCAATATCTTGAACACTATTAATGATATTTGTTAAGCACATCAAGATCTACAAAATCTATAATAGGGTCAAAGTTGTACGGCCCTTACTTTTAGGAGTTATTCCCTTTGGAACGTCAAAATTGTCCATTTTCATAGCCTTTACCCATTGTACACAATGTATTGCAAACCATTTAAGCTAGATAACAACGTTTAATTGCAATATTGCTTAGTTAAGCCGTACAGAAATTCAATATGATGGAAGTTTTTTATTGACCCCTTATATGAGTTATTGTCCCTTAAATGTCCAAATAAGTGTTTATGCCTTATAGCTGGAAAAACAAGAAAATAATTAAAAGCTTTTGATTGCTAAAATGTTCAGCTAATTGAACTATACACTTTAATGCACTAAGTTAACTGATGTTGTCACATGACCCCTTATATTGAAGTTATGGCCCTTTAAATGTAAAAAAGGCATTTAAGTCAGGTGAGCGATTCAGGCTCCTAGTAGCCTCTTGTTTTTCTACTGAAACTTTTTCAGAATCCTGAAGTATGTTTTGGAAAACGTTTCTTTTCACTTTGGTAATCGGATTGGTTGCAGTCTCGCTGGTAACAGGAATATATACCCGACGAAGAGCGAAGAGAAGCCATACTGTTAGCCCGAATCAATATCATATGAGAGCCGTAGGTACTGGCGTTGGTAAGCAACTTAATTAAATATCTAATTACTGGCAATAGAAGGATAAAACTTGGGTCATGGATTGCGTTGTGGATGGGTACTGTACCGAAGGTTTCAGAATTTTGATAATGCCCCTAGGAGCTAGGCTACATAGGTAGCCTTGAGACACATTTTTTTCTTCACACAACTCCTCCCAGGTTATTTGGAATACGGAACTTATAATTTCCTCAGTTTTAGCACTATGAAAGTTTGGCAAAAGGTTTTGGAATTTTGATAATGCTCCTAGGGAATGGGCTGCATAGGTAGCCTAAGGACACACTACTATTTCTTCATCATGTATCTCCTCCTAGGTTATATGGAATACGGAACTGATACTTGGCTCAGTAGTTGCACTTTAAATGTAGATTTTGCCGAAGGTTTCGGAACTTTGATAATTCCCCTAGGAGCTGGACTGCATGCAACGCCTAAGGCCACATTATTCCTTCGTCACACAACTCCATCTGAGTTATTTGAAATACAGAACTGAAACTTGGCTCAGTAATTGCATTATACGAATATATATCATGCAGAAGGTTTGATAATGCCCCAAGCAGAGCTAGGCTAAAAAGTTAGACTAAGGGCACATTATTCCTTTATTCCTTTGTCATGCAACTCTTTCCATGTTATTTGGAATATGAAACTGAACTTTATTTTTTTGTGTCAGCCAAATTAATCCCAGAAATAGTTTAGATACATGTATTATACATAAATTATCTTTATTTCTTATAAAACAATTTGCAGGTTAGTATTACTGCCAATACCAGTTGAAAAGCAATAGCTTACAATTAAAGTCCCTGATCATTTCTTTCTGTTATTTGCCCCTTATACTATCAACACAAGAATAGCGCGGGGATATCAGCGTGGCTGCTTCGACTTAGTTTGATCAAAATACCGCTGGTACCGTGTTCTTGGAAGTCACATTTGAACGAAGGCAAGCAATTTGTGTTGTGGTTTATAACTTTTTCGTCAGATCTGAGACAATAATTCGATATGATCGTCTCAGGACAGAAGAAGGCAATTACTGAATTTAATTATATCTTTATTTATGTATGAACTTCGCTATTTTACAACGATATGAAATCGATATAACTACATGTTTTTTTTCCGGTAACTTTTACCTGAGACAAAAATTCGATATGATTTTCTCAGCTTTAATATAATGCATTAATGGTTTTAATTTCTATAATTTTTATATTCCCGCTAAAATATATTTCCCTATCGCACAGGTGACTAAAGTCACATGATACACAAAATGTAGTTTTAAAAAGGTTATGAAAAATATAGCAAATACTATATCATCATTCAAAACGAAATAAATAAACAAATCAAATAATATGAGGGGTTATACTAACATAGATAAGAAAGCTCGTTGACCAAAAAATAAATAAATAATAAATACACTTATACCGGAGAGTGAATGCACAATAGGATAAGTTATACGTCTAGGGAAAAAAAACGCGGATTGATTTCTCCGAAATCCGTTACTATACTCTGGAAGTCCTTGACTTCCAAATAAAAATCATATTGTATTTACTTATTATCGACAAATCAAGACAAGTGCTAAATTCTACAAAAGATATAAAAAGACTCATGCGTTTTATACGCGTAAGCAAAGCGTTGAACAATCCTGCATGCTTATTTGGAATAACCAAAACCCCCATAATCTATTCTTACGGTTTAAATATCTATATATACCCTTATTCCCATAAAAAGAGACAATAAAATAGAAACCTAAGGATTGGACTTAGTAGATATAAAAATATCCCATGAGAACAAAGACTGTGAAATTATTGATTATTGAGCTCATTTCCTTTTTTTATTGTAAAATTGATGATAATATAAGAAAGACATTTATTGACTTTATACAAACAAAATCTGTTGCTTTCCACCAGGTTGTCACTATTGAAAATTTAATCTTTGTAAATAGGGATGTTTTGCCCATGGTTGTTGATTTTGTAAAGCAATCCTTTAATTTGCGACAATGAGATCTACTTTGGTCAAATGCACACATACTTGTAAATACATTTGTTGTTTGCTAACCCTTTTGGGGTTTTTATGCAATGATGCACTTGTAAAAAAGCAAAGTTTTGAGTTCACGTTTAGTTTCAGTTCAAGGGGTACCGAAGACTTGTAATAATGTGTCGCTTAAAACCAATAAGTATAATAGAATGAAAATACAGATGAAATATCAAGAGCCTGCAGAATAAATTGTTTAAAAGAATTTTGTATAAAACCAATTATATAAAAGATATTAGGTCATTATAATAGAATGAAAATACAGATGAAATATCAAGAGCCTGCAGAATAAATTGTTTAAAAGAATTTTGTATAAAACCAACTATATATAAGATATTAGGTCATTATAATAGAAGAATGAAAATACAGATGAAATATCAAGAGCCTGCAGAATAAATTGTTTAAAAGAATTTTGTATAAAACCAATTATATATAAGTGTATATCGTCTGGAATATAACAGCTTAATACCCTATAGTAGTATAAGATGAAACCAAATGTAAAGTATCTAGAATTGTCAAATGCCAATTAATATAAATATCAAGACACTGTTGCACACAGTTGCTGGGAATTTCTGTGAAAGAATGTTTTGTGGCACCACAAGACTGCGGGTAATTCCAAAATGAATCTTTATATGTCGCTAAAAAACAAGTAAAATAAAATTTCGAACCGCGTGTTTTTTTCAGAAATATTTTCATTGAATTAAGTCACCGTATCTTAAGCGACATTACATCTCAATTCCCCCGGTCAACTCCAGGCACGTTTATTTTGTAGATTTTTTTTTGTACAAATTGTTTACTTTATCTTTGCCAAAACCACATGTAACGTTATCAAAGAAATACGATTGTTCGGTTCAAATCTATTTTCTACTTTATAGTTCCAATATTTCAACAAAAATGGCATGTAGCGCGATATTGTTTTCATACTATATGCTCTGAACATACACACCATTATTAACCGTAAAAATCTTAAGCAGTTATAAGGGGCCTCATATTTCAATGCAAGTCACACTTATATATGGAACACCATAGCTGCCTTATCATGATGTTTTCATTATGTGATGAGACTTCGTCAGTATGTGATGATACTTTGTCAATTTGTGATGATACTTCTTCATTATATGATGATACTTTGTCATTATGTGTTGATTCTTTTTCATTATGGGATGATACTTTGTCATTAGGTGATGATACTTCGTGATTATGTGAGGATACTTTGTCATTAGGTGATGATACTTTGTCATTATGTGATGATACTTTGTCATTATGTGAGGATACTTTGTCATTATGTGATGATACTTTGTCATTATGTCATAAAGTATCATTATGTGATGATCCTTTGTCATTATGTGTCGAAATATTGTTTTTATGAGATCATAGTGTTTTATTATGAACAGTGCTGAAGAAATTATTAATTTTTTATGGCAAATATTTTCAAGGGATAGTAAATTTTTGTGTTACCCACACCCTCCCACTCCCCCCCCCCAAATATCTCCCTGTTCTAATCGGTTTGTTTAATTGCGTTTAATTTGTGATGAACTTTAAATTAAACTTATTTAATGTGGCATTACATCTTAATTCTATTCCTACTTATAATCCGTTTACTTTATAGCCAACATTTTATCTAAGCGGATCCCCCCAAGAGGCAAGAGAGGTAGGTGTAAAAATCTAAAAGTAAAAAATGGAATTTAATGTTTGAATCAGATTGTTTTACTTGCCATATCAAATTGATTGTTTGATTTGTAGAGAACTATAAATTACCCACACTTAATTTACGTGACATCACCTCTGTATTCCATTCTTACTTACAATCTGTTTACTTTATAGCCAACATTTTATCTAAGAAGATCCCCCCAAGAGGCAAGAGAAGAAGGTGTAAAAATCTAAAAGTAAAAAATGGAATTGAATGTTTTAATCATATTGTTTAACTTGCCATATCAAATTGATTGTTTAATTTGTAGAAAACTATAAATTACCCACACTTATTTTACGTGACATCACGTCTGTATTCCATTCCTACTTACAATCTGTTTACTTTATAGCCAACATTTTATCTAAGCGGATCCCCCCCAAGAGGCAAGAGAGGTAGGTGTAAAAATTGCATGTTTAGTTTTTGTGCATTGTCTAGTAATATGATAGGGGGAAGGTTGGGCCCAAAAAACTAGTTTAACCCCGCCACATATTATAAGTGCTTGTCCTAAGCCAGGAATCCTTGACAAAGCTTTCGTTTGTACTTGTCTTTTGGATGTTCTGTTCCTTGTTTAAGAAAAGGGTCTATCTATGACTATTTCAGGACTGGATTTGAATTATATGCATTTTATTTAGACCATTTGCCAATTGCAGAACCACGAGCAGCACCTACTGGCCTCGTTGAAGGCTGTTGGCGGTTGTCCATTGCAGTTTTTTTTTGAATTGCCACTTGATTGTGGGCTGTGTCGGGTACACTTATTCCACATCTCATTATTTTCTATTTGTAGAGGAAGCTAAGCGTATATCCCCATTATATAATATCAGGTGCGGCAAGCGAGGTAGGTGTATAGATAATAATAATTTGAGATAGCAATACCCCAATTCATTTTAGCTCGCGAAGATAACAAAATAAAATCAATTTCACGCTTCGATTGGGCGAAATAATTAGGGACTATGGGATAGTATTTCCCGCCATATTTCTGTGCAGAAAATTATCAATCTCTGTAACAGAATATAGTCACTCTGTTTCTAAGAGTGGAAAAAAAAATCATTTTTTGGGTCTTGTGCACTTTGGCAGACTCTGAAGATACGTGAGTTTCGATTATTATTTATATATATTGAAATATACTGTAAACATCTTCCAGAGAACATGATTTTACTCTCTTTACGACTTGAAATCGCATTTTTGATTACTTTTTAGTTGTGTTTGTATGTTTTGTGGTGTCTGTTTAATCGTGCTCAATCTCAAATGTCCAAGAGAAAAGGCGAAACAAGGAAATCACCAGAGAATTTGAAGATCACAATGGTCTTGACTTGGTACACCAAATCTACTTTACATCTAAGGGTCAGTTGTAACATAAACAAAACATGGCTGTGAGACATAATAGGCATATAAAGGTTGTCGGCATCTCATTACAATTAACCAAACACTAATCGAATCAATCACCAAACATTTTATGATCATCTTATATAATTTTCAAGTATTCCATCAGTGGATGATTAGGAGGAAAGAATTCTTTTGAGAGACTGTAAGAGATGTATTTTCCTATTACCTTGGTATAATGTTGGTAATGGGAAAGCGGTGTCGGATTAAAAAACCTGGCATATCAAATAAGTTGTGACATACAAAACAACATACACGGTGTCCAACCCCCGTACAGTGCATTCCGGAAGTAGTGCGTTTTTCAATGGTAAACAACGAAGGAAATTTGAGTGTTGACTATGAAAACCTTGAATATGAAAACATTAAATTGTTCAAAAATACTTTTTGATTATGATTCGTGTAAAAGAAACTTTTGGTAAAATCAAAAAAATCCACAACCCACGGTAGGTTTCGTGTCCGGCGACAGGAATGTTTTTTCGAGAGGCATTGTCCAGTTTTTTCGAGAGAGGTCCAGGTTTTTTCGCCTGTCCGTTTACAAAAAATGCCTAAATTCTCAATTGTAAGTGAAACAAAACAAAAAAGAGGAAAAAAGTATTAAAAAATGTTCGAATTATTACTTTTCTTCCAAAAAAGTCCGTAAAGAAGCATCAGTTAATGATTTATTAAAATTGATCAGGTTTTTTCGAGAGGCACAACAACTTGTCCGGTTTTTTCGAGAGGTGTCCTGGTTTTTTGAAAATTTTGACTAAAGAGAGGCACTGGGTTTTGTGGAAACTATACGACTTAAATGGAAACTTATATCCCTTCTACTCAATAAACATACATTTAAACACATTACATGCAAAATATCAAGCTTGTTACTAACTTTAAAGCATAAGTAGGCTGCCCATTTGTGACTTTCTTGATGTGATTTAATAAATTACCGGTTTCAAAAAGAGCGATTGTTACGGTGGACAAAATTTTGAAAGGTAAGTTGCAATCTTGTTTTTGTGCCATCTTTGAAACTATAAAATCTACATGTATGTCAGAAACAAAAAAATAAAAAAGAGCATATTCCACTGGTGCATTCTGTTATTTCAAGTGTTTAAGGGTGTTTTGGAATATGGGATATTTACATATTTATTCTCTAGGAGATACGGGATATTTGAGGCAAAACAAACTGGGATATAGAATATTTAAATCTATTCTATTTACAGGGAAATGGGATAAGAAAGAAACCTCTATTTTGGA
The DNA here is from genome assembly GCA_963971305.1 of Arcuatula senhousia. Lineage (NCBI taxonomy): Eukaryota > Metazoa > Mollusca > Bivalvia > Mytilida > Mytilidae > Arcuatula > Arcuatula senhousia. Next base: position 54,169,064 of record OZ020308.1, on the reverse strand, counting down.
TACGGGATATTTGATAAAAAACATTAGGGAATATGAGATATTGGAACCCTTTAACGTATGCATATGTATGTAAAGATACAGAAACTTAAATAGCATTTGAATCTCGTACTCTTATGTTTGTTTTATGTCCAGTCGACACTATTTCAGTCATAATCAGCAGGACAAGAGCTAATTGAAACACCAAAGTGAATTCTGTAGACCCACCCAGGACACAGACCCATGTATGTCATTCGAAGGACCCATGCACGACCACGAACCCCTTAACGTATGCATATGTATGTAAAGATACAGAAACTTAAATAGCATTTGAATCATATACTCTTATGTTTGTTTTATGTCCAGTCGACACTATTTCAGTCATAATCAGCAGGACAAGAGCTAATTGAAACACCAAAATGAATTCTGTAGACCCACCCAGGACACAGACCCATGTATGTCATTCGAAGGACCCATACACGACCACAAACCAGAAGTAAAACGAACCAACTCACAAGATAGGCCAATGTACCCTTAACGCACCATCGGCCAATGCATCCAGAAAGTGACGAAATCCTTCCTCAAAAGTTTCGCACAATTTGGAACCCTTCCATATGATGACTGACAATGAAGAACTCTTACCCGAAATGAGGTCATACTAGATTGAACATCTACCTGTGTGGGATATAGCCAACTCTTACCCAGTTTCACATAACCATCCTTTATCTGGCGAAAATACAATGCTGAATCCTGTTTGAACCTATACTCACTGAGAGAGAGAAGCGGGGTTGGAGTGGAAAACAAAAGATCTGTAAACTTTGAAGATCACTGGAAAAGGGAAGAGGTGGGTAGGTGCGGAAAATTTAGCCTGTGGCGATGCACAATGGGATATTTTACGTGCATGAACATTGGAACTCTCCACGCACGTTGGTCCAATATGGTTTACGGTCAAGTTTCCGCATTTGTATAGCCTGATGAACCGGCATTAATATGACAGGGCTGCCCCATTCAACCACCTGTGGCACACATCCCAGTCGCTTTGTGGGCTAAGCGGCCTGGAAAGATGACAGGTTTCTGAGCGCTCTTTAGTGGACTTTTACCGACAAGCTTAGCGCTGCTGCTAACCTATTCGCATCCCGGGTCCCGCACGGGAGCATACTCTTGTGAAGTTTTTGTTGTAACTTTAATATATACAATAAATACATATGTGTAAAAATTAAGACGTACTGAAAGGGCATTCGAGTCTTATATAATCCTTGATAAAACAGCAGACATGAAAGTCAAGTTAAAAGAAGATAGCCCATAAACTGTAAGCATTTTCTGCTTTTCGCAACACAAACATTTTGTTTCCAGCCAATTATTTCAATTTATAACAGTTTGTAGTTATGCTTAGACAATAGATTAATGGGTTCTGGTTGTAGGCGTCAATTATATGTGCCTGCCTGTTTATATAGGCTATATAAGGTTGAATTCTTGACTTTAACTGACGTATTCTTGTCCAAAACCCTTGAAATGATAGAACCGTATTCTTATTTTTTTAACAACATACAATGTCTTTTAAAATATGATTTAAGAGGTAAACAACACGCACAACTTGTCTATCTAAAGTATGAAAACACCTGGACCTCTCTTGCAAAAACCTGGACGCCTCTTGAAAAAGCCTGGACATGTATTTTATTTTAATTTAAAAATATGTAAGACGCAACTTTTTGGCATCAATGTTCAGGATGCCATAATATAACATTGATGTTCACTTATAATGGTTAGCAATCTCGTTCAATATATTTGTCTTTTAAGGGGCGGAAAATGCAAAAAGGTAAAAATTCAAAAAAACAACCCACAATTTTATTTAGGAATCACATTTTTTTAATAGGAATTGGTGTTGTTATAAAATATGATAATACTAAAATATGCCTACCCGTTGGTAGCATTTTTTCTTCGCTTTCAGTAAAAAATCACTAAATATCACCAAAGTTTACATTTTATTGATTATTCTCTTGAAAAAACCAGGACAATTGTAGATCCCTCTCGAAAAAACAATCCTGTCGCCGGACACGGGACCTACCGTGCAACCACAACAATTCTTATTCCTTCGTCGTATACTTTTGAAAACGCATTAGGGTCATAATATTTTATTAGAAAACTCGACAGAAAAATCATACATATTTGGTACTATACAAACATTTAATTAATCTTCTGGGTATCAACAGAAACTTTATAAGTATAGTTTTGAAAATCATTCATCAATTGAAGGCAAAACTACATACTTTAAAAGAAAATGGACATCATAGTTTTTTTTCCCTGTACGTCCCGTTGCAATGATACTGTACGGTTCGTTGCGCGTACTCACTCTGAAACTGTACGGCCCGTTGTACATTTCTGCTCATGATACCTGATGAAAAGTATCTCAACGAATCATTCCGCATTCTTCTCATGTAGTAGACTTAACTTTAAATACGTTTTTAAATCGTTAAGAGGCACTGTAAGATATTGTCGTGCTGTCAAATAAAGACAACAAACAAGTAATTAGTCTTTTGTGGACCAACGAGATTAATAGGCTCATAACAGCAGAGCCCACCTTGTCGTAAGAGGCGATAAAGGGTCTTGGGATTCTGATATCAGGTCAGTGCGCAGTCTCAGAGCGACGGAGTGTACCCTAGGTGGCTGAATAAGGTACCGTGGCCCTCGTTCGCGGGGTTCGTCTGGTCTATGATACAAGACTGCTAACCATAGTGGGTCAACGTGTGTGGAAAGTGCCACGCTTCATGCACGTAAAATACCCCTTTGTGGACCGTCAAGGTAGTGCGCTACATAAGCCAAGTTTTTCGCCCCTCTTCTTTTCTATTTAAAATTAACTGTTCCCATGTTTCCCGCAGACCAAACATTTCTCATCATCATTTCATGTTCATTTTATCATTCTTTCGTGTCCGTCGCCTATAAATAAACTATATAGCGTTGCTTGGGGGTAAACCACTAATCCACTAACTCATTTGCTCGGGATATAGTAGAAATTGACTGTGGCTGTATAATATCATTAAATATTATAATAAAACAAAATAAAGCAAAAAAAACTATAAAGGAACAATAACCGGGGGGATAAACTTCCCATATAATTTTTGTCTTTGAAATTTCCGGTTGTTACATTTAAAATTGTTTATAACACCAGTTCTTTCCTTGCACTGCACATGGTCGATATCCTCGGTGCTGGATTTGTGCTACTCTGTTCGAACGTTTTTGGTCTAAGGTACTTTCGTTCAAACCATTTTGGATTTTGGTCTTCCAATGTGTTGATTCGAACGCAGCTGATGAGAGGTTACTCCTTGAAATACCTATATACCCGTGTTAGTAATTGTATTTGTATTTATGGACGTACGACTGGAATAGGTTTTCGGATTTAAAGGCATATGATTGGGTGTACTTTTTTTAGATTCAAGTATTTTGTGGTTAGTAAATTAACAATGGAGGAATTTGAGTAGGTATACTTTCACATGATTAATACTTGTGCGAATCTTTCTGGATTTTCTGACAAGTGATTATTACTATTATAATAGTATATGAATGGTATAAAATTCGAATCTGTTATGTTCATTTGTATATGAATCGGTAGGGCTTCAGAAAACCAGCAGTAGGTCAATAAAAAAATCAGACAAAAAAAGACATAGAAAAACAAAACAAAACAAAACAAAAACAACATAAGACCGAACACGTATAATAGAAGAGGAATGTATCAATTAAGTCAGGAGTTCCTAAGGGTTTTGAACTGGTACCCAGCATTTTCCTTTTTACATTAACGACATTCCAGTAGGTTTAATACCAACAATAAAATTATTTGCCGATCACACTATTGCGTATTTACATGTAACTTTTATATCCAACAAAAATAGCGAAACTCCACAGAAACATTTTAATAAAGGCCATGAAAATCAGTTCCACCCGAAAAAAAAACGCAGTCATACAAATCACTATTTTAACCTTAGGTGGAGTATGTCTGGTACGTGTGGGATTCATACACACAGTAAGACATAAAAACAAATGGAAGAAGTGCAGCGCAGGACTGCAAGGTATATGCATGTCTATAGTGGCTCCCATAATAAATCAAGCGTAAGTGACATGATATATGATCTGAACTTGAGATCCCTAGCAAACCACAGAACAGACCCCACTGGATAATGCTTTATAAAATATCTAAGGAAAAAAGATGAAGATCGTCTCATTAAACTTAACCGGCTTGCTAGACACATGACCCGCCTCTCCTACCAAATTCCACAGTCTCGTCTTCAAATCCGTGGACAAACATTCTTTCACAATACGAAACTGGAACAACCTTCCTTTGGATGCTGTCCTGGCTTCGGTGCCACAAAAAATATTCTTAAGTCTGAGAATATTCTCAATTCCATTAGTAATTACTCAGACTTACTAGGTTTTTTTTTAAAGTTTTGTGGCGGTGGGGCCTGAGTGAATCATCTGAGTCATTCAAGGCAGCTGTCTCAGGACTTCAACACTAAATTAACATTTCTTGATAATAAATTGAACATAGTTTTCTATGCATATATAGTTGTATTATCTATATAAACCTTGCTATCGCGCTGTCGGCTTATATTTGCAAAATATTCAATACACTGAAGTCAGTATAAATAGATGTAGAAGAGACGGTTTGTTGTGTGCAATGCATTGTGGTATATGTGAGTACTATTTTATTAAGAGAGCCAAGGGGTCAAAAAAGGTAATTAAAGAAGCATGGAAAACCTGTGACAGTGATTGTTGTACGAACCTATTAAATGGATTGGAACTGTCAAACTCCTCAAAGCTCCAGTTCCCGGTCAATCACCTCGTTCAAAAAAGTTTACAAAGTTATCACACTTCTCTAAATGTGCAGTTTCTTTAACTCTTCTTCCCCTTAAAATACTTTGTAACAACTTGAACCGGTTTTAAAATAACATCGCGCAATAGTTTTATTGTTTTTTTTTACGTTTATGAATTAGGAAAAAATAGGCGCATTATTTTAGCAACGAGTCGTTCAGTTTGAAATCCATAAAAAGCAACGAGCCGTACAGTATCAAATTACTAGTGCTTTATTTCAAACAATTATCATAGTGCTTTTATTAGCAAACCATTAAGCTTGAAATTGAAACAAATAAGACATAAAAGGTCAAACTTTATTTTGCTGTGTTAAATTGTCAATGTTCAATAAATAAAGAAGGTCAAAATACGTGTTTTTGCTTCAAATTCGCCCTTGGACACGCAAAATGAAAATGCGTTTTTCGAATTAAAACAATATTTTAAAAGATGCATGTTATAGCGGTTAAAATAATCAATCGATTGTGTTTAGGAAGTAACTCCACTGAAAAAAAAATACAATTAAACTCCCATCTAGCTAGAAAAAATATGCATTTAAAAACTTACTTTTCGCGATTCCGTAATTATTCCGGTTCCGGACCGCACTACTTCCTGAATGCACTGTACGGGGGTTGGACACCGTGCCATATGCACTGTGCGGGGGTTGGACACCGTGCAATATGCAGGTGGAGAGGGTATGCTACTTTCTAGGTTAGGAAAATTAAATAATTTGAAAATAAAAGCCGTCTCTTTATTCGTAAACTTTTGCACTGAGAAGACCACCCAGGTCAAATTAGCGACAGTGACGTTAAGCAAGTGGATTCGGTGGTTTCTGTAATCTCTAACTCTGGATGATATATTAAAAGGATCCAACAAACATTTTGAAGACTACTGAAAAAGGGTAAACGTTGGTGGGGGTGGTATGGTTTTTCATTGACAGCACGGTAGCAGTTTGGCTTATTTCAGTATTGCAAAATGTATACACTTAATATGTGTTTTTTTTTCATTATAAAGTTGATATTCTCTCTTTTCTAGTCGATATTGAATACGAAGTTTAATTCATTTTCCCGATATTTGGCAAAACCCGAAAAATAAAAACATTTCGCTGATGTTAGAAAAAAGGGACCGACCATTTAACTTGAAAGGGGGCTTGGTTATAGCTCAAATATACTAGGCAAAAAAAGAAACGTTACATTGGTTTTCTTTTAAGATTTTGTTTTGAATTTTTAATATGAAGATTGGGCAATAAACGGGGTTTTCTGTCAAATTTGCGTATTGAAGGCGGATTTGAAAATGACGTTACGTCACTTTTCAATTTTTACCAAAATTGGAACTTTTTAAATTTTACGTGTCGAAAATTCAATTAAGCTAGTGATTATGGTCGTTAAATGTAACAAATATCACGGTTAATAAAAGGTCGCACTTAAATGTTCAGACACGTTACATTAACGTCAGAAGTTGAAGCAATTTTCTTCTTTCGTGTTGGGTGCGAGAATGGCAAAAATACAGGTGATTAATCATTTAAAAGACTTTAGAACAACTATCCATAGACCAGAGACTAGTGTCAGAGGTAACAGAACAACAATCGGTGAGACCGGAAGTAGCAGAATACCATAACCAACGCGAGTTTATATCAGGTGTTGCCGCTTTATTTTTCTTCGTAATCGCTTCGTTTACGGTGCAAAACCTTAACTCGTGTAAATGGATAAAATTCTGATCTAATTTTCATAAACACTGAACGTACGCGGTCACGCCAAGCTGACGTCATTGTTTCAAAAAAGACGTCCTCTGAATTACGTTTCTTTCGCGTAATGACGTTAATGAGTTGTATCATATCAAAAATTGTCATAGATAATAGTAAGAAGCACCCTTTTTTAACCGAAAAATCAAAATTTAAGAGTAATTTTGTAACTTTCAAAATTTTGTCATTTTTTATTTTTCTGAATTTGGTTTTTAGAAATAACCAAATCCCACCGAAAACCATTGCAAAATATCCTATCCCTGTAGTTTTACAGACAGTTAAATGTCCCTAAATTCTAAATTCAACTTTATATTCATCGAAATGCTGTCAGATATTCAAAATGAATGGTAAGTCAGGAACGATAATGTTTTGCAAACTTGATTTTCTACAATATCTAGGTAAAACCTTAAAGAGATGTTAAATTCGAATTAAAATCAGGTATACTGGATTTTAGTCTCTTCAGTATGACCAAAGATACGTTTATTCAATGGAAGTTACAACTTTTCTTTTGTTATAGAAATTTTATCAAATAAAAAATAAGTGTAACGTTTCTTTTTTTGCCTAGTATATATTCATTTTTTCTTGTAGACTATAATTGAAATTTCACACCAATTTATCTATTCAAAACAGTCTTTGTTTTGTTATTTGAATCAATATCTGAGTTGGCAATATCAATCAACTAAAATCTTGTCTGCTGTCAAAGAAGGTCAACAAGCATACTGCGACACTATTTATAATCGTAGTGGAATTAACCATATGTGGATTTTGAAGAACTCAAAAGATTTGTTAGATTATTTTAAATCTAGATAATTTTCTGAGGTTCACTCTTTGAAAACGTTCGATTTTTCAACTTTATACACTACCTTGCCACACGAAAAACTAAAATGTCGCCTGAAAAAAACTTCTCGAAAAAGCCTTTTCAAACTCTAGGAATTTTGTTGTTTTGGGTTATAATTCTACATTCTTTTCCAAAACATTTTTCAAAGATATAATTTGTTACACACTGGGACAATTTTGCAGTATGCTTGATTTCCTCATTGACAACATATTTGTCACTTTCGGAGGAGAAATTTTTCAACAACAAATCGGCATTCCAATGGGCACAAACTGTGGTCCTTTCCTCGCCGATTTGTTTTTATACTCTTACGAGACTGAATTTCTTCAGGGACTCGTAAATAACAAGAAGATGAAAGAGGCAAGGTCATTTAATCTTACATTCAGATATATTGATGATGTCCTTTCTGTCAATAACACTTCATTTGGTAGATGGATTCCTTCAATATATCCTCCAGAATTGGAGATTAAAGAGACCACCGAATCAAATTGTTTCACGTCTTTCTTGGATTTGCACCTCGAATTTGACCCAGGTGGTCATCTTAGTACAAAAATTTACGATAAAAGAGACGATTTTAATTTTCAAATTATTGATTTTCCTAATCTATAGAGCAATATACCTACTTCCTCTGCATACGGTGTGTATATTTCACGCCAGAGCTTGCAGCACACATTTCACAGATTTTTTTTATCAGATACCGATTTCTTCGTGACCGACTTTTGGAGAAGGGCTATAAGAAAATACGTCTCATACGATCCCTAAAAAAAATATTTCTTCGTTATCAGCCACTAGTAGAAAAGTTAAAAAATGACTAAAAAGATATGACAGTGTTTGACTGGTCTGCTGTACTGAGATGATCACCTCAATATCCCTATTGTGTCTCACAACTATGTTGTGCTCTATGGTCATTACCGGATCCTAAGATCGCAATGGAAGAGGGAGGTTTGGCGCCATAAAATCTGGTTTAACCCACCACTTCTTTGGAAGTGCCTGTACCAAGTCAGGACCATTGCGATCTTTAATTCTTTTGGTTTTGTGTTTCTTTCAAATAAAAATTACAACAAAGTTCCAGACAAAAGCTTCTGTATTTTGTTCATGATAATTTTCATATCCTACATGTCCTATTATTTTTGACTTATAAAACCTAATTCCAAGAAAATTTGTCAGGGTCACACTATTTTACGTAACTATATATTATGGGTTAAGCAGATTTTACAGTGTCACACTATTCTATGTAGCTAATACAGATTATGGACTTGAGGATCGCAATGGAGGAGGGAGGTTTGGCGCACTTGTTTTGTCTCCGTTTTCTGTAAATTACCGAGTTTGGTAGAGGTATTTAGAGATTTTAGGTCGGGTTGCTCAGCAAAGAGTTTGAAGAAAACCCTTACATTCTGTTTACTTTGTAGATGAAGCTAAACCATGTAAACGGATGTCCGAGAATGCCATTTTCGGCAAGCGAGGTGATGTTTAACTGCAAATACATTATATACTTATTGAACTGTATTTTAAACTAACTTGGTTTTCGTTATCACACATTTAATTCAACTAAACTAGCAATCTATGTTTAGTTCGAGTTTTCGTCAGCAAACATTTACACCCTTACTACATATACTATCTGTTTATTTGTAAATAAAGGTAATAACTTTTTTACCCTACTGGGAAGATCAATCTCAGTGTCCAAGAAAAAAGACAAAACAAAGAAGACATACCAGAAATTTTTTACATCATTTATGCTGTAACAAGTCTTTAAAACTGAAATATAGGCTAAAAATTTGCAAGATGACTGAAAAAGATGCTCTGTTTTAGAACGCCCAGCCTCCTGAATTCAAAGATTTAACAAAACTTTTTAATTAATATCCTTTGCGTAATAAATTTGTAAGCCAATTTTCTTTTTCCAATGGATTAATTTCAAATTTGTACGCTTTATAAAAAAACATTACCATGAAATTCAGAATTTGATATTCCTTTCACTATAAGAAATCGAATTGAAGTATTTATTTACCCATAGCAATACCAATGATTTGGCGATAAATTTGTTTAACGAAACAAATGTAAATATTATCTAACAAATAATTTAGAGCAGTAATAGTTTCTGCATCAGTCCAGTTAGTTAATATAACCTTTTTGGGTCTCGTTACTAAAAAATGATTTACTAAATGAGTTTGAAATTCTGGAACTCTGGAACAGATGACGTCATTGTCATTGAACGCACTTGTTTTGTCGCCCTCCGCGTAATGTAAAATAGCACTCTTTGTACAGCTATTAAGAGAGTTAAGGTCGAGTTGCTCTCAGGAAAGAGTTTGAAGAAGAAAACCCTTACATTTTTTTCACTTTGTAGATGAAGCTAAGCGAAGGTTCGGCAAGCGAGGTGATGTACAACTAAAAATAATTTTTTACATATTTATAAATCTGAATTGTAACGAGAGAGTGGGTTGACTTTTACGCCATTGTAACACTATATAAGTTTTATAAAGGCGATGATAATGAATGAAATTAAAATTACACCAAGGTTTCAGACATTGAATTTTGCTAGGCCTTAAGCACGCTTCGTCTATTCAAGACTCATCAAAGGCGCTCTTCCCACATATTGAAAAAGCCAACGGTTACCAGTATATGATTTTGAGGAATATTTAATAGTAAATCCAAAAATACCAAACTTGGGAACCAAGTTATAACTAAAATCATTAATTTACGTCTGGGGATGGTGTAGACAATTTTGAAATGTAAACAGATAATTTATAGCTTTGATATGTTTTCCAAGGTTATGTGTTGATAACGTAAATATAAAATGGTGATGAGAAATATAGGGGTGGGGTGAGGATCACTGATAAAGGGGAGAAGTGGGTAGGGATGGAAATTTTAGCGTATGTGGTGCTTGACCATCCTTTAATAATTAACATGCAGTGGGACACTCTCCATCCACACACGGGTGAAGACTACTGATAAAGGGGAGAAGTGGTTAGGGATGGAAATTTTAGCGTATGTGGTGCACATCTTGACCATCCTTTAATAATTTACATGCAGCGGGACACTCTCCACCCACACATTTGGCCTTCTATGGTCAGTGGTCAGGATTTTCTGAAATTATAGACCTGACAACCCCCACGGACGAGGGCCATCCTATTCTAGGGTACACACTTGGTCGCTCTGCGGGCTGAGCACTAACCCGATGTAAGAATCCCAAACCCCTTGTCGAATTTTAGGACAAGCTGGACTTTGCTGTTGACCTATTCGACGCATAGGCCCCGCACGAGACAACTATATTGTAAACATCTTACGTTGTTTCCGTTATTAGATATTAAAAACGAAAGAATATGGAATATGTGCCAGAAAGACAGAATCCA